>NC_069399.1:102244758-102284758 GCF_026875155.1 Cherax quadricarinatus
TACTACTACTACTACTACTACTACTACTACTACTGTTACTACTACTACTACTACTACTGTTATTACTACTACTACTACTACTGTTACTACTACTACTACTACTACTACTGTTACTACTACTACTACTACTACTACTACTACTACTACTACTACTACTACTACTACTACTACTACCACTTCTACTATTACTGCTTCTGCTACTACATCTACTATTACTAATAATAATAACAACAGCAACAACAACAACAACAACAACAACAACAACAACAACAACAACAACAACAATAATAATAAAGGAATAAAATAACAATACTAATATTAGCAAAATGAATAAAATCCAAGATGAGATGAAGCACCGAACTCAGGTGGGAACATTGTTGTCAGGTGCAGTGAGACGCCTCAGGTGGGAACATTGTTGACAGGTGCAGTGAGACGCCTCAGGTGGGAACATTGTTGACAGGTGCAGTGAGACGCCTCAGGTGGGAACATTGTTGACAGGTGCAGTGAGACGCCTCAGGTGGGAACATTGTTGACAGGTGCAGTGAGACGCCTCAGGTGGGAACATTGTTGTCAGGTGCAGTGAGACGCCTCAGGTGGGAACATTGTTGACAGGTGCAGTGAGACGCCTCAGGTGGGAACATTGTTGACAGGTGCAGTGAGACGCCTCAGGTGGGAACAGTGTTGTCAGGTACAGTGAGACGCCTCAGGCGGGAACATTGTTGACAGGTGCAGTGAGACGCCTCAGGAGGGAACATTGTTGACAGGTGCAGTGAGACCCCTCAGGCGGAACATTGTTGTCAGGTGCAGTGAGACGCCTCAGGTGGGAACATTGTTGACAGGTGCAGTGAGATGCCTCAGGTGACATTCCATCCTTTGCCATCCATGATGGCATAGGATGGAATGTATGAGTATAGTGGTACTGTCTTATATGTGTGAAGGATGAAGGAGGCTGGAGGCAGTGGAGGTGTGAAGGATGGAGGAGGCTGGAGGCAGTGGATGTGTGAAGGATGGAGGAGGCTGGAGGCAGTGGAGATGTCGTGTCTGAGGGCAATGTGTGCTGTGAATATTGTGCAGAGAATTTGTAGCTTGGAGATTAGAAGGAGGTGCGGGGGTTGGTAAAAGTATTGTTTATGGGGCCGAATAGGGCTTGTTAAGGTGGTTTGAAGATATGGAGAGGATGATTTGGAGGCTGTATGAATCTGTATTGGGGTAGGGGTCGCCAAAGGAAAGGTTGAAGAGAGGGAGTAAAGGAGGTTTAGAGTGAGAGGGGATTACATATCCAGCAAGCGTGTGTGAGCGTGTTCGATAGGAGTGGCTGCAGTTAGTTTTATGACTTGACGTGCTGTTGGAGTATGAGCAAAGTAGCACTTATAAAGGGATTCAGGGAAACCAGTTAGCCAGACTTTACTGATTTTGCGAAACAATTTCATACACAAATTTTCTCTTGCCTTATTCGGCAAGAAGAGCGTTGCTATTTAAGCCAAAATCGCAAGTTTTACCTATCTGGCAAGACATATATACAGTGGACCCCCGCATAGCGAACGCCTTGCATAGCGAACATTCCGCATAGCGAACGCTTTGTCCGCTAAAATTTTGCCCCGCATAGTAGACAAAAACCCGCTCAGCGAACTTCGTTCGAGACGCGTCCAATGTGGGCCCTCAGCTAGCCTCACATGTGCCGCCCGTCCCATTGTTTACCAGCTAGCCTCCGCGGTAACATTCAAGCATACACTCGGAATATTTCGTATTATTACAGTGTTTTCGGTGCTTTTTGGGTGGAAAATAAGTGACCATGGGCCCCAAGAAAGCTTCTAGTGCCAACCCTACACCTCAAAGGGTAAAGAATACCCATTGAAATTAAAAAGAAATCATTGATAAGTATGAAAGTGGAGTACGTATAAACCGCCCTGGTCAGGTTGTAAAAGGGAAACCAAAATCAACCACCCCTTCTATTGTGGGCAAGAAAACGGCAATCAAGGAAGCTTTTGTTCCCAAAAAGGTTTAACTGTGTTTTCGAAACAAAGATCGCAAGTGATGGAAGATGTTGAGAGATCTTATTGGTGTGGATAAATGAAAACAGCTAGCAGGAGATAGCGTCTCTCAAGCGATCTTATGTGAAAAGGCTAGGAAGTTGCATGACGATTTAATTAAAAAAATGCCTGCAACTAGTGATGATGTGAGTGAATTTAAGGCCAGCAAAGGTTGGTTTGAGAGATTTAAGAAGCTTTAGTGGCATCCATAGTGTGATACGGCATGGTGAGGCTGCCAGTTCGGACCACAAAGCGGTTTTGAAAATATGTGCATGAATTCAAGGAGTACATAGAAACTGAAGGACTGAACCTGAACAAGTGTTTAATTGTGATGAAACAGGCCTGTTCTGGAAGAAAATGCCAAGCAGGACCTAATTACTCAGAGGAAAAGGCACTCCCAGGACATAAGCCTATGAAAGACAGGCTTACTCTTCTCATGTGTGCCAATGCTACTGGTGATTGCAAGTTAAGCCTTTATTAGTGTATCACTCTGAAACTCCCAGGCGTTCAGCAAAAGAATGTCCTCAAGGATAATTGTGTGTGCTGTGGAGGGCAAACAGTAAGGCAGGGGTCACTAGGGAATTTTTCTATAACTGGTTACACCATGCATTTGCCCCCAATGTGAAAGATTACCTAACTGAAAAGAAATTGGACCTTAAGTGCCTCCTGGTGTTGGGACAATGCCCCTGGTCTTTCCTACGACGTGGGCAGAGCGACTTTATGGGGACATGAGCTTCATTAAGGTGAAGTTTTTGCCTCCTAATACACTCCTCTCCTGCAGCCCATGGGCCAGCAGGTCATTTCCAACTTCAAGAAAACTGTACACAAAAGCTCTGTTTCAAAAGTGCTTTGAATGACACAGACACTGGATTGACTCTAAAAGAGTTTTGGAAAGGGAAAATCACTTTAATATCCTCATTTGGGTAAACCTTATAGGTAAGGCTTGGGAGGGAGTGACTAAGAGAACCTTGAACTCTGCTTGGAAGAACTGTGGCCAGAATGTGTAGACAAAAGGGATTTTGAAGGGATTGAGGCTAACCCTGAGGGAGTAGTATACCAGTTGAGGAATCATTGTGGAATTGGGGAAGTCCTTGGGGGTTGGAGGTTAGTGGGGAGGATGTGGAAGGTTGGTGGAGGAGGACAATGAAGAACTAACCACTGATGAGCTGATAGATCAACTTTTAAGAGCAAGAGGCCAGACCTGGGGAAATGGGTTTAAAGGAGGGGAGAGAGAAATTTAAGGAATTGCCCCACTTCAAAGATTAAGGAAAAAAGTGTGCAAAATGGCTTGAAGTGCAAACCTTTTTTGATGAAAATCACCCTCACACAGCTATTGCAAGCCGTGCTGGTGACTGTTACAATGACACGTTGTGAAACAAATTTAGGAAAGTCATAAAGGAACGAGAGGTACAGGCCACTATGGACAGATAGTTTGTGCGAAAGAAGTCCAGTGACTCTGAAGCGGTCCTAGTGGCATTAAAAGAAGAAGGGAAGTAACCCCAGAAAGGACTTGCTACCCTCAAGTCCTAATGGAAGGGGATTCCCCTTCTAAACACTTTAAAACTCTCTCTCCCCTCCTCCCTCCCCCCTCAATCATCACCAGATCTTCAATAAAAGTAAGTGTCATGTAATTGTGCATGCCTTTTTCAGTTTGTGTGTTACAAAATTAACATTTTTTTGTTGGTAAAAATTTTTTTTCATACTTTTGGGTGTCTTGCACGGATTTAAATTTTTTTTCCATTATTTCTTATGGGGAAAAAATTTAAATTTGCATAGCGAACATTTCGCATAACGACCAGCCTCCCTTTCACGGATTAAGTTTTGGGTATGCGGGGGTCCACTGTATATATATATATATTTTATATATATATATTATAATATATATTATATATATAATAATATATATATATATATATAAATATATATATATATATATATAATATATATATATATATATATATATATATTCGTGCCGAATAGGCAGAACTTGCGATCTTGGCTTAAATAGCAACGCTCATCTTGCCATATAAAAGCGAAAATTTGTGTATGTAATAATTTCGCCAAAATCATTCTGAACCTAACAAAAAAAAATATATTTCATTGTGTTTGTTTAGTATTAAATTACTGTTAACAAATCTAAATTATATTTAGTTGGGTTGGGTTACCTAACAAGGTTAGATAAGTTTTCTAAGTTTCTTTTGGTGCAAAATTAAAAATTTTTACATTAACATAAATGAAAAAATATATATCTTTAAACGTATAAGAGAAAATTTTGGAAAGGACTTAATTTTAAATGAGTTTTTGCTAATTGACCAGTTTTACATATTCGGCACTATATATATATATATATATATATATAATATATATATATATATATATATATATATATATATATATACACCACGCAGAAACAAGCGGTATATACAAAGAAAGATCGCAGTCAGCAGGATTCGAAACTACTACTGGGGACGGTCAAGATTCTCAGGCAGCGATCCAGCCCACTCGCCACACAAATGCCACATAGACTATGCAACCTGGTTCACAAGCCAAGTTTCTTTCCCATCCCGGGGAAAGTTGAAACATAGCTCTAGGTCTTTCGTGTTGCAATCAACGCCTCCTCAGAAGCTTGCAATGTTGCAGAAGAAAGGATTAAATCCGTGCAGACACGTTTAGAGTGAACTTTTAGCTAAAATTAGAGAAGAGGAAAGCAGAAAATAAATGCCCAGGCGTGCCAACCAGTGCCCAGTGCCCAGTGCCTGGTGCCGGGAAGGCTGAATATTTTTTAAAGCATGGAAACTGAAGAGAGTCACCAAATAGAACGAGAGGAACATGTAAAAGGCTTGTTAATAATTATGTCAGCTGACCTTTGTTTCAAAGACCATAACAAGACAAAGATCACGACAGCCAGGAAGATGACTGGGTGGGTATTGAGAACTTTCAAAACAAGGGAAATAATGCCGATAGTGACACTCTTCAAATCGCTAGTGCTCCCTCACTTAGAATATTGCTCAGTGCTGACGGCCCCGTTCAGGGCAGAAGAAATATCGGAGCTGGAACAAATACAGAGATCGTTTACGGCTCACATTGAGCCAGTAAAGCACCTAAACTACTGGGAACGCCTGCAAGTCTTGAACATGTACTCATTGGAGAGGAGGAGAGATACGTGATAATATATACCTGGAAAGTACTGTAGGGGCTGGTCCAAAATCTGTACACTGCCATAACAACATACTAGAGTGAGAGATATGGGAGGAAGCGCAAAATAAACCCAGTAAGGAGCAGGGGTGCGGTGGTGACAATAAGGGAACACTGTATCAACATCCGGGGTCCTAGACTACTCTACATCTTACCAGAAGATATCAGAAACACTGCTGGAACAAGTGTAGAAGCCTTCAAGAGGAAACTGAACAAGTATCTTCACCAAGTGCCAGATCAACCAGGCTGTGATGGATATGTGGGGCAGAGGGCCTCCAGCAGCAAGAGCAACTGTCTAGGAATTTTTCCATACAATAGAAAACGGGCCCACGGTGACTCATTTAAAGGGGAACTCAATTAAAGGTGAACTTATTTAAAGGGGAGACATTGACAGTGATGTAAGCCACAGCACCGTATCTTCCTTTGTGGATGACACCCGAGTTTGCATGACAGTGTCATCCATCCAAGACACTACAAGTCTCCAAACGGACATCAACCAAATCTTTAAATGAGCCTCAGAAGATAAGATAAGATAACTTACACCGGTGGCCCGGTGGCCTGGTGGCTAAAGCTCCCGCTTCACACACGGAGGGCCCGGGTTCGATTCCCGGCGGGTGGAAACATTCGACTCGTTTCCTTACACCTGTTGTCCTGTTCACCTAGCAGCAAATAGGTACCTGGGTGTTAGTCGACTGGTGTGGGTCGCATCCTGGGGGACAAGATTAAGGACCCCAATGGAAATAAGTTAGACAGTCCTCGATGACGCACTGACTTTCTTGGGTTATCCTGGGTGGCTAACCCTCCGGGGTTAAAAATCCGAACGAAATCTTATCTTATCTTATCTTATCTCTCTAAAATCTTCGAAAAATTAATTCATAAGCGTATCTATTCCTACCTCATCTCCCACAACATACTCAACCCCTGTCAATTTGGGTTCAGGCCTAATAAAAATACTAATGATGTTATTATACCCATGCTAGAACATATACACACTGCAATAGAGAAAAAAGAAGTCCCACTGGAGATCTTCATTGACTTACGTAAAGCTTTTGATACAGTTGACCATGACTTGCTCCACATAAAATTGTCACACTATGGTATAAGAGGGCACTCCCTCAACTACCTAAAGTTATACCTCAGCAACAGCAGCCAATATGTGTACACAAATGGGGAAAACTCTTCCGCACAGCCAATTGCAGTTGGTGTCCCACAAGGAAGTGTCCTTGGCCCTCTTCTCTTTCTCCTATACATAAATGACCTACCAAATGCACCGCAACTACTCAAACCCACACTATTTGCAGATGACACTACATACGTCTTCTCTCACCCGAGCCCAGTCACGCTAGCCAATACTGTAAATACCGAATTACAGAAAATATCTACCTGGATGAGGACTAACAAACTTACACTAAACATTGACAAAACCTACTTCATTCAGTTTGGTAATAGAGCTACAGATGTCCCTCTTAACATAATGATAAATGGATCACCTATCACAAAATTCACAGAGGGAAAATTCTTAGGAATCCACCTTGATAATAGACTCAAATTTCAAACACATATACAACAAATTTCCAAAAAAATTTCCAAGACCGTAGGCATACTATCGAAGATACGGTACTATGCTCCACAGTCAGCCCTCCTGGCCCTATGTCACTCACTTATTTACCCCTATCTCACCTATGGAATTTGTGCATGGGGCTCAACAACAATTAACCATCTCAGACCACTAATTACCCAACAAAAGGCTGCAGTTAGAATGATAATAAATTCTCACTACAGGCAGCACACTCCACCAATATTCAAAACACTCAACCTACTCACCATACAAAACATCCATACTTATTACTGCACCTATTACATACATAGAACACTTAACTCTGATATTAACCCTCCCCTCAAACATCTCCTTGCCAACCTCAACAGAACACATGACCATAACACAAGACACAGATCACTCTTTGATGTTCCTCGTGTCCATCTCACGCTATGCAAAAACTCAATGCACATAAAAGGCCCTAAAATCTGGAATTCATTACCTGTAAATATAAAAGAAACACAGTCTGTTTATAAATTCAAGTCTCTTCTCAAAAATCACTTACTCACCCACAACTAAATAAATACTGAATAATTGTATCTCATAAATTGTATCTCATATATGTATCTCATTATTGTATCTCATAAATGTCAACCTGTGACCCAATCAAACTTTGTTACTATTTAACTTCATTACCTAACATAATACTCCATTCTAGTGATTACACAGCAACACAGTAAATGACCATATAACCTGTCTTTGTAATACTCATTTGTACTAAATTGTTATCTGTTTTACAATAATTTTTGTACCACTGAATATATCGTTGCTTAGTTAATCTTAAGTTAATTTTAAGCTGCCCATAATGCTCTGCATACAAGGAACTTTGGCATGCTGCACTTTAAAAATTGTATTCCTTGTACTTCTCTGTATCATGTTCAAATTAATAAATAAATAAATAAATAAATAAATAAGTCGGCCCATAATGCCTAATAGAGGCATAATAGAGGCTCTCTTTGTATTGCAACCCACTATTGTAAATACAAAATCTTAATATACTGTTTGCAAAGACTAAATAAATAAATAAATAAATAAATAAATAAATAAATAAATTTCGTTCTGTTTTTTAACCCCGGAGGGTTAGCCACCCAGGATAACCCAAGAAAGTCAGTGCGTCATCGAGGACTGTCTAACTTATTTCCATTGTGGTCCTCAATCTTGTTCCCCAGGTTTGCCACTCACACCAATCGACTAACATCCAAGTAGGTGAACAGGACAACAGTTGCAGGGAAACGCGTTCAAAAGTTTCCACTCGCCGGGCTCTCCGTGTGTGAAGCGAGAACTTTGCCAGTCAGGCCACCGGGTCACCACGGGGTCAGAAAAATATATAAAATTCAGTGTGAAGAGAATTTTCAATTACCCTGATATGGAAAACTTAAGGAAATTAAAAATATATCAGAGTATAAAACAAATTCCAACCACACAACAGAGCATAAAGCTAATGTGAAGGACCTGGGAGTGATAATGTCAGAGGATCTCACTTTCAAAGATCACACCAATGTATCTACCACATCTGCTAGAAAAGTGATGGAATGAATAATGAAAACCTTCAAAACTAGGGATGGCAAGCCCATGGTAATTCTCTTCAATTGTTGTTGTCTCTAAACTGGGATATTGTTGTACGCTAACAAAGCCTTTCAAGGCAGGTGAAACTTCTGACCTGTAGAGTGATGAGAGAGCCTTCATGGCACACACAATATAATAAAACACCTAGATTACTGGGAACGGTTGAAGTCCCTTGCTTTGTACTCCCTGGAATGCAGGCGGGAAAGATACATGATAATATGCACCTGGAAAATCCTAGAATGATTAGTACCAAATTTGCACATCACTCATTACAAAAGCAAAAGACTCTGCAGGCGGTGCAACATCATCCCCCCAATGAAAAGCAGGAGAGCCCTGAGCACACTAAGAGACAACACAGTAAGTGTCAGGGGCCCGAGAGTGTTCAACTGCCTCCCAGCATACGTAAGGGGGATTACCAATAGACCCCTGGCTGTCTTCAAGAAAACGCTGGACAGGCACCTAAAGTCAGTAGCTGACCAGCCAGGCTGAGGTTTGTACGGCAGTCTATGTGTGGCCAACAGTAATAGCCTGGTTGATCAGGCTCTGATACACCGCGAGGCCTGGTCACAGACCGGGCCACTGGGCGTTGACCCTTGAAACCCTCTCCAGGTATACTCCAGGTATACCAAGTGGGGTCGATGGCCATAGGTAGGTCATGGTTTTATCCCACAAGATTCTTAGGGAGACTCAGGTCTAACCATCAGAACCGATCCTATTCCTCTGTGTGCTACATTTAATACAATCCATCGCATTCTTATAGGAGTCCTGTTTTAGGCTGTGGACTTTAGCTTCTACTATAAATGAATCTAATCTGAATAAGCCACCACTGTTATTATATAATGAATATTTATAATATTTTATGATGGCCAATTCTATAATGTTCTGTCCAAGAAAGTGGAACAAGGGACAATGACTTTGGATTCCGGCCAATTTGCCATGTTATTACAGACTCTAATGTGGACAAAAATGTCATTTGAGTCTTGGGCAGTCCGTATCAAATGTTTGTGTTGTGATATCCTAATATCTAGAGATTTGTCAGTCCGTCCCACACAAGACAAACTGCACCCATTGCGATCAATTCTATACACACCACCGATGCAATGTTGTGAATTCTTAATCAGAATGCTTTTAACAGTTCATTCATTCTTAAAAACTACTTATATGTTAAATCTTTTAAGAGCATTAGACAGGACAGATGAATTCTCATTTTATGAAAGGACCAGAAATTTTTTTTTTATCTGAGGTGTTAACCTAAGTTCATCCCTATGATAAATTTTTCTAGCTGCAGCAACTCTGATTCCACAGAATCACTAGGGTATCGCAGTTTCATGGCGATATCAAATATTTTCCTAATTTTTTCATCTAGAAATTCCGGGCTACATACTCGGTAAGCTATCAGAAACATGGTGAGAAAAATACTCATTTTTACACTGGGTACCTTTATTTGTAGACGTATCGCCATCCAGTGGATCTATCATTACAATACAAGGCCATAATGTGAAGATTGTAGAATTATATACAAAAGATGAGGTAATTAGTCCCTCGGCCGTAGAGTTGGTGTACAGCATCTAAAAACTACTTCTTCAGGGTGATGGACTGATTATGTCGACTTTACATCTCTTGCTTCTGACCTCCTCTGTATTCGACTGAAGAAGTCTACTGTGTGGACAAAACATTTAGGAATGAACTTACCTAACTGTTGCACATGTGTCTTACTTATCAGCTGTGCAGGTGTCACCTGGCAGAAGCTGGGCTAGATAACATCTATACTGATATGTTGCAACACATCCTACGTGCTCTTACATCCTTTACAATCTCATTTAGTCCCAGGAGGTTCTCCCCCTTCAAAAGTAAACCCAAGTTGTCTTAATTCTTCGTAAGCCAGGTACTTCAGGTCATGACACCTCTCATTACAGACACATCGCTCTTACTAGTGCACTTTGAAAGTTGCTCGAACGCTTGGTTAATAAATGTCCAGTATGGTACCTGGAAACCATAAATTCTCTCTCCCCTCGTCAATTTTATTTTCGTTAGAGCCAGTCTACCATCGAGCCTTTGATTCATTTGGATACATACGTTCATAATGTTGACTCTCAGTGTCGCTCTCACTGAATGTACCGTAGCTCGGTTGGTATCGCACTCGGCTCATACACTGAGGTCCGTGGTTCGATCCCCCGTACAGGTGGAAACAAGCGGGTGTGTTTCCTTAAGACACCTACTGTCCCTGTTCACATAGTAGTAAATAGGTACCTGGGTGTTAGTCGACTGGTGTGGGTCGCGTCCTGGGGGACAAAATTAACCTAATTTGCCCTAAATGCTCTGCATAACCAGGGACTTTCTATATAATAATAATATCTTTATTAAGTACATGTACAAGGTATACAGTCCTAGCTGACATCAATGACATACTACTATATAGAAAGCCGCTTGTTATGCTGAGCATTTCGGGCAAATTAGGTCAGTGTCCCAGGATGCGACCCACACCTGTCGACTAACACCCAGGTACCCATTTTACTGATGGGGAACATAGACAACAGGTGGAAAGATAATACACACTGTGACAGTGGTTGTAACACTTGCAACACTCTCATGGTTGATACAACACTGTGACAGTGGTTGTAACACTTGCAACACTCTCATGGATGATACAACACTCTGACAGTGGTTGTAACACTTGCAACACTGTGACAGTGGTTGCAACACTTGCAACACTCTCATGGTTTATACAACACTGTGACAGTTGTTGTAACACTTGCAACACTCTCATGGTTGATACAACACTGTGACAGTGGTGGCAACACAAGAAAGAAGAAACACTGCAACAGGTCTGCTGGCGTATGCGAGGCAGCTCCAATTCTCCCACAGGCTTAAGCCAATGCCTTGGCTTAGTGAGATCAGACACGTCACTTAAGGGAGGAGCACGGCATCCAACCTAGTGGCACAAGCTAGTCAGGTCCAACTCACACCCACTCATGTATTTATCCAACCAATTTTTAAAACTACACAACACTTAGCCTCTATGACGGTACTCGGGAGCATGTTCCACTCATCCACAACTCTATTACCAAACCAGTGCTTTTCTATATCCTTCCTGAATCTGATTTTTTCCAATTCAAAGTCATTACTGCGAGTCCTGTCTGTGGTAGATATTTTTAGCACGCTGTTTACATCCCCTTCATTAATTCCTGTTTTCCATTTATACACCTCAATCATATCCTCCCTAATTCTACGCCTTTCTAGAGAGTACAGATTCAGGGCCCTTAGTCTATCCTCATAAGGAAGATTTCTGATACATGGGATAAACTTTGTCATCCTCTGTACGTTTTCCAGTGCATTTATAACCATTCTGTAATACGGTGACCAAAACTGCGCAGCATAATCTAAATGAGGCGTTACCAAGGATATATAGAGTTGAAGAACAGCCTGAGGACTTCTATTATTTATACTTCTAGATATGAAGCCAAGGATTCTGTTAGCTTTATTCCGAACACTAATGCACTGTTGTCTTGGTTTTAGATTACTGCTAACCAGAACTCCTAAATCCAAGGGTCCTAAGAAGCAAGATCACCACCCATCTAGAAACCCATCAGTTACACAACCCAGGGCAACATGGGTTTAGAACAGGTCGCTCCTGTCTGTCTCAACTACTGGATCACTACGACAAGGTCCTAAATGCACTAGAAGACAAAAAGAATGCAGATGTAATATATACAGACTTTGCAAAAGCCTTCGACAAGTGTGACCATGGCGTAATAGCGCACAAAATGCGCGCTAAAGGAATAACAGGAAAAGTCGGTCGATGGATCTATAATTTCCTCACTAACAGAACACAGAGAGTAGTCGTCAACAGAGTAAAGTCCGAGGCAGCTACGGTGAAAAGCTCTGTTCCACAAGGCACAGTACTAGCTCCCATTTTGTTCCTCATCCTCATATCCGACATAGACAAGGATGTCAGCCACAGCACCGTGTCTTCCTTTGCAGATGACACCCGAATCTGCATGACAGTGTCTTCCATTGCAGACACTGCAAGGCTCCAGGCGGACATCAACCAAATCTTTCAGTGGGCTGCAGAAAACAATATGAAGTTCAACGATGAGAAATTTCAATTACTCAGATATGGTAAACATGAGGAAATTAAATCTTCATCAGAGTACAAAACAAATTCTGGCCACAAAATAGAGCGAAACACCAACGTCAAAGACCTGGGAGTGATTATGTCGGAGGATCTCACCTTCAAGGACCATAACATTGTATCAATTGCATCTGCTAGAAAAATGACAGGATGGATAATGAGAACCTTCAAAACTAGGGAGGCCAAGCCCATGATGACACTCTTCAGGTCACTTGTTCTATCTAGGCTGGAATATTGCTGCACTCTAACAGCACCTTTCAAGGCAGGTGAAATTGCCGACCTAGAAAATGTACAGAGAACTTTCACGGCGCGCATAACGGAGATAAAACACCTCAATTACTGGGAGCGCTTGAGGTTTCTAAACCTGTATTCCCTGGAACGCAGGAGGGAGAGATACATGATTATATACACCTGGAAAATCCTAGAGGGACTAGTACCGAACTTGCACACGAAAATCACTCACTACGAAAGCAAAAGACTTGGCAGACGATGCACCATCCCCCCAATGAAAAGCAGGGGTGTCACTAGCACGTTAAGAGACCATACAATAAGTGTCAGGGGCCCGAGACTGTTCAACTGCCTCCCAGCACACATAAGGGGGATTACCAACAGACCCCTGGCAGTCTTCAAGCTGGCACTGGACAAGCACCTAAAGTCAGTTCCTGATCAGCCGGGCTGTGGCTCGTACGTTGGTTTGCGTGCAGCCAGCAGCAACAGCCTGGTTGATCAGGCGCTTATCCACCAGGAGGGCTGGTCACAGACCGGGCCGCGGGGGCGTTGACCCCCGAAACTCTCTCCAGGTAAACTCCAGGTAATATGTGGCATGGTTATTTTCTTGTCCAACATTTAGAACTTTGCATTTGTCTATATTAAATTGAATCTGCCACTTCTCCGACCACTGCATCAGTCTATTCAAATCATCCTGGAGTGCTCTAATGTTCTCATTAGAATGAATTGGACGGCCTATTTTGGTGTCATCAGCAAATATGCTTACGTTTCTATTTATTCCCTCGTCTGTGTCGTTTTTGTAGATTGTGAACAACAAGGGGCCCAACACTGACCCCTGTGGAACACCGCTTGTGACGTGCCCCCATTCTGATTTCTCCCCATTTATGCAAACTCTCTGCTGCCTATTCGTCAACCATGCCTCAACCCAGGAAAAAATTTCTCCTCCTATTCCGTGTGCCTTAAGTTTCCTCAATAGCCTCTGATGTGGAACTCTATCGAAAGCCTTACTGAAGTCCATATACACAATATCATATTCATTACCATGATCTACCTCCTCAAACACCTTAGTGAAAAACGTTAGTAAATTCGTAAGACAGGAACGCCTCTTGTAAAACCCGTTTTAGATTCATTAATAAATTTATGCCTTTCGAGATGGCTACAAATTTCTTCGGCAATTATTGATTCCATAAATTTTTTCCCCCTATGGAGGTAAGGCTTATTGGTCTATAGTTCGAAGCCAAGGACCTGTCACCTGCCTTGTAAATAGGTATTATATTTGCCATTTTCTATTTATCCGGCACTATGCTAGTTTGTAGTGATATGTTGAAAAGATTAGCCAAAGGTATGCTAAGTTCCTCTTTACATTCCTTTAACACCCTTGCAAACAGTTCATCAGGGCCTGGGGATTTCTTAGGTTTTAATTTCTCTATTTGTTTGAGAACCATATCACTAGTTACCGCAATCGTGCATAGTTTATTATCGTCCTGTTCTACATAATATATTATTTCTGGAATTTCGCTAGTATTTTCCTGGGTAAAAATTGAGAGGAAGTAGGTATTGAGAATTTCACACATATCCTTATCACTGTCAGTGATCTGACCTGAGTTATTCTTAAGTGGGCCTATCTTGTCCCAAATCTTACTTCTGTATACCCGAAAGAACCCTTTTGGATTAGTCTTCGAATCCCATGCGAACTTAGCCTCATAATCCCCTTTTGCTTTTCTTATTCCTTTTTTTTTATTTCTCTCTTTAATAACATTGAACATATTGATTTCTTAACTGCCCATTCCTTTTTTTGATATGCCTATATATGCCTCTGTTTTGACCAATGAGATGTTTTAGTCTATTGTTCATCTATTTGGGATCATTTTTGTTACATTTAATTTCTCTACTCGAAACAAAAGTTGTCTGGGCAGCTAGAACTATGCTCTGAAAAACGTTATATTGGCAACCAACACCACCAACCTCACCCATAGTCAGGACATCCCAATTTAGCCCACCCAGGTAATTTTTGAGTCCCATGAAATCGGCCAAGCGAAAGTCTGGGATAGAGATTTGATTGCAGTTATCTGGGTAATTCCATAATATATTGAAACTAAGTGATTTGTGATCACTTTCCCCAAGTTCATCATTAACCCTAAGATTGTTAACTAGTGAATCTTTGTTGGCAAGAACCAAGTCAAGCAGATTGTTTCCTCTAGTTGGTTCTGTCACAACCTGTTTTAAAAAGTAATCCTGAACCGTATCAAGAAAGTCACTAGACTCAAGATTTCCTGTGATATTGTTCCAGTCAATTGCAACACTCTCATGGTTGATACAACACTGTGAAGAAAAAGTTTCAACACCATCCTCTTGATAGTTCCCAGTTGTGATCTTATGTTGTATTTATTGATTGGTTGACGGATGGGGTTGAAACCTATCTACTACACCATGCTCTCCAAGATAGCGTGTGACATGTTCAACAACAGTCAAGAATACTTAATGTTTATAATAGGGATTAAACACTCGGTGTATATACACTGAGAGACATACACATTTAGATGTATATACACTGAGATACATACACATTTAGCTGTATATACACTGAGAGACATACACATTTAGCTGTATATATTCTCTGCGTTCATTTTTATTTTCCGGTGCGTCCTCTGATGTTTTTAGATCCGGTTGTAATTTCTTCTGTTTCCTCGTATCAACTAACCAGACAAATTATTGTATTTTGCTTTTTATCGTCTTTTCCCTTTTGCTCTCTTGAGTTATTTTATAATTCGCTTATTATATATATATATATATATATATATATATATATATATATATATATATATATATATATATATATATATATATAATATATATATATATATATATATATATATATATGTATATATATATATAAAGTAGAAGTGATGCAAGGAGGGAAGAGTATATGGAGAAAAGAGAGAGGTTAAGAGAGTGGTGAAGCAATGTAAAAAGAGAGCAAATGAGAGATTGGGTGAGATGTTATCAACAAATTTTGTTGAAAATAAGAAAAAGTTTTGGAGTGAGATTAACAAGTTAAGGAAGCCTAGAGAACAAATGGATTTGTCAGTTAAAAATAGGAGAGAAGAGTTATTAAATGGAGAGTTAGAGGTATTGGGAAGATGGAGGGAATATTTTGAGGAATTGTTAAATGTTGATGAAGATAGGGAAGCTGTGATTTCGTGTATAGGGCAAGGAGGAATAACATCTTGTAGGAGTGAGGAAGAGCCAGTTGTGAGTGTGGGGGAAGTTCGTGAGGCAGTAGGTAAAATGAAAGGGGGTAAGGCAGCCGGGATTGAGGGGAAATAAAGATAGAAATGTTAAAAGCAGGTGGGGATATAGTTTTGGAGTGGTTGGGGCAATTATTTAATAAATGTATGGAAGAGGGTAAGGTACCTAGGGATTGGCACAGAGCGTGCATAGTTCCTTTGTATAAAGGCAAAGGGGACAAAAGAGAGTGCAAAAATTATAGGGGGATAAGTCTGTTGAGTATACCTGGTAAAGAGTATGGTAGAGTTATTATTGAAAGAATTAAGAGTAAGACGGAGAATAGGATAGCAGATGAACAAGGAGGCTTTAGGAAAGGTAGGGGGTGTGTGGACCAGGTGCTTACAATGAAACATATAAGTGAACAGTATTTAGATAAGGCTAAAGAGGTCTCTGTGGCATTTATGGATTTGGAAAAGGCATATGACAGGGTGGATAGGGGGGCAATGTGGCAGATGTTGCAGTTGTATGGTGTAGGAGGTAGGTTACTGAAAGCAGTGAAGAGTTTTTACGAGGATAGTGAGGCTAAAGTTAGAGTATGTAGGAAAGAGGGAAATTATTTCCCAGTAAAAGTAGGCCTTAGACAAGGATGTGTGATGTCACCATGGTTGTTTAATATATTTATAGATGGGGTTGTAAGAGAAGTAAATGCGAGGGTCTTGACAAGAGGCATGGAGTTAAAAGATAAAGAATCACACATAAAGTGGGAGTTGTCACAGTTGCTCTTTGCTGATGACACTGTGCTCTTGGGAGATTCTGAAGAGAATTGGTGGATGAATTTGGTAGGGTGTGCAAAAGAAGAAAATTAAAAGTGAATACAGGAATGAGTAAGTTTATGAGGATAACAAAAAGATTAGGTGATGAAAGATTGGATATCAGATTGGAGGGAGAGAGTATGGAGGAGGTGAATGTATTCAGATATTTGGGAGTGGACGTGTCAGCGGATGGGTCTATGAAAGATGAGGTGAATCATAGAATTGATGAGGGGAAAAGGGTGAGTGGTGCACTTAGGAGTCTGTGGAGACAAAGAACTTTGTCCTTGGAGGCAAAGAGGGGAATGTATGAGAACATAGTTTTACCAATGCTCTTATACGGGTGTGAAGCATGAGTGATGAATGTTGCAGCGAGGAGAAGGCTGGAGGCAGTGGAGATGTCATGTCTGAGGGCAATGTGTGGTGTGAATATAATGCAGAGAATTCGTAGCTTGGAAGTTAGGAGGAGGTGCGGGATTACCAAAACTTTTGTCCAGAGGGCTGAGGAAGGGTTGTCGAGGTGGTTTGGACATGTAGAGAGAATGGAGCGAAACAGAGTGACTTCAAGAGTGTATCAGTCTGTAGTGGAAGGAAGGCGGGGTAGGGGTCGGCCTAGGAAAGGTTGGAGGGAGGGGGTAAAGGAGGTTTTGTGTGCTAGGGGCTTGGACTTCCAGCAGGCATGCGTAAGCGTGTTTGATAGGAGTGAATAGAGACGAATGGTTTTTAATACTTGACGTGCTGTTGGAGTGTGAGCAAAGTAATATTTATGAAGGGGTTCAGGGAAACCGGCAGGCCGGACTTGAGTCCTGGAGATGGGAAGTACAGTGCCTGCACTCTGAAGGAGGAGTGTTAATGTTGCAGTTTAAAAACTGTAGTAGTGTAAAGCACCCTTCTGGCAAGACAGTGATGGAGTGAATGATGGTGAAAGTTTTTCTTTTTCGGGCCACCCTGCCTTGGTGGGAATCGGCCAGTGTGATAATATATATATATATTATATATATATATATATATATATATATATATATATATATATATATATTATTTTAAATATATATATATATATATATATATATATATATATATATATATATATATATATACATGTATATACAAGCGGACAGACAAACCTCTGATGGTAGGGATATAGTTAACACTTTTTATTACAACACTAATCATATTTATATCCAAAATTTATTAGATCGCGGTCAAGCTTGTGTTAACATGGATGTAGTGTAGAAAATAAATGAATTTGGTGACTGATGGTGCTAGGTGGTGATAGTTCTATTAGGTGGTGAGAGTGCTGGTAGGTGGTGATAGTGTTGGTAGGTGGTGATAGTGCTGGTAGGTGGTGATAGTGCTGGTAGGTGGTGATAGTGCTGGTAGGTGGTGATAGTGCTGGTAGGTGGTGATAGTGCTGGTAGGTGGTGATAGTGCTGGTAGGTGGTGATAGTGCTGGTATGGGGTTTGATAGTGCTGGTAGGTGGTGATAGTGCTGGTAGGTGGTGATAGTGCTGGTAGGTGGTGATAGTGCTGGTAGGTGGTGATAGTGCTGGTAGGTGGTGATAGTGCTGGTAGTGGTGATAGTGCTGGTAGGGGGTGATAGTGCTGGTAGGTGGTGATAGTTCTATTAGGGGGTGAAAGTGCTGGTAGGTGGTGATAGTGCTGGTAGGGGGTGATAGTGCTGGTAGGTGGTGATAGTGCTGGTAGGTGGTGATAGTGCTGGTAGGGGGTGATAGTGCTGGTAGGTGGTGATAGTGCTGGTAGGTGGTGATAGTGCTGGTAGGTGGTGATAGTGCTGGTAGGGGGGTGATAGTGCTGGTAGGTGGTGATAGTGCTGGTAGGTGGTGATAGTGCTGGTAGGGGGTGATAGTGCTGGTAGGTGGTGATAGTGCGGGTAGGGGGTGATACTGCTGGTAGGTGGTGAAGTGTTGGTAGGTGGTGATAGCGCTGGTAGGTGGTAATAGTGCTGGTAGGTGGTGATAGTGCTGGTAGGTGGTGATACTGCGGGTAGGTGGTGATAGTGCTGGTAAGGTGGTGATAGTGCTGGTAGGGGGTGATAGTACTGGTAGGTGGTGATAGTGTTGGTAGGTGGTGATAGTGCTGGTAGGGGGTGATAGTGCTGGTAGGTGGTGATAGTGCTGGTAGGTGGTGATACTGCTGGTAGGTGGTGATAGTGTTGGTAGGTGGTGATAGCGCTGGTAGGTGGTAATAGTGCTGGTAGGTGGTGATAGCGCTGGTAGTGGTGATAATGCTGGTATATGCTGATAGTGCTGGTAGGTGGTATTAGTGCTGGTAGGGGGTGATAGTGTTGGTATGTGGTGAAAGTGCTGGTAGGTGGTGATAGTGCTGGTAGGGGGTGATAATGCTGGTAGGTGGTGATAGTGCTGGTAGGGGGTGATAGTGCTGGTAGGTGGTGATAGTGTTGGTAGGTGGTGATAGTGCTGGTAGGTGGTGATAGTGCTGGTAGTGGTGATAGTGCTGGTAGGTGATGATAGTGTTGGTAAGTGGTGATAGTGCTGGTTGGTGATGATAGTGTTGGTAGGTGGTGATAGTGCTAGTAGCTGGTGATAGTTCTATTAGGTGGTGATATTGCTGGTAGTAGTGTTGGTAGGTGGTGATAGTGCTGGTAGGTGGTGATAGTGCTGGTAGGTGGTGATAGTGCTGGTAGGTGATGATAGTGTTGGTAGGTGGTGATAGTGCTAGTAGCTGGTGATAGTTCTATTAGGTGGTGATATTGCTGGTAGGTGGTGGTAGTGCTAGTAGGTAATGATAGTGCTGGTAGGTGGTGATAGTGCTGGTAGGTGGTGATAGTGCTGGTAGGTGGTGATATAAAGAAACTACACTTACAAACGTTACTCGAAAAATAACTTTGTACACTGCACAGATTGCTGTCAACGAGGATAGTATCACCATCTGGAACACAAGGAACAACAACACTCAAGTGAGTACACTAGCCACAGAAACATCTTTCTGCAACGGCTTGCGACATCAGCAAGAGATGACATAACTCATTACAAGTAATGTTCTTTACAAAGCGTCCCCTGGAAGGAACGACTACTTGAACAAGTCGACATCGCAGGGATAGTCTCAGCACCCAGGGTTGTCTGAGGTTCCTCTGAAACCCAAGGTAACTCTACACTATCCTGTGTGCACGATATTGTGGCTGGATTCCAGACAGGAGTGACAGTCATACTAGTGCCTGACCGCTCGGCTACGTTAATAAGTAATTCACGGATCTATAGGAACTTAATCGGAACTTCACAAATCTCAGATACAAGCTGTGAGAACAAACACATTGTCTAAGAGCTAAGTATTGTCTTTTAGTCAGTAAGGCGATATTGGGACTGTCAACTGATTCACATTTACTTTGACTGGCATGATACACTAAGTGAGCATCCAAAAGTGATTGGGACATCTTTTCAGGGAATTTACTTAAGGACATGAAAGCAAGAATAACAGACAGAATATATGACACAATAAGCTTAAATGGGAAGAAAATGCTTAACTATCCTGCATAAGTAAAGAAAAATAACAAGTCACACTGTAGAGCAAGGAAAACTCACATAAAACACTCAAATGGATAAGCAACACTTTAATAATTAAGAGAAATTGTACTTTATTCAAATAAAATTTATTCAAATTTACTTTAATTTGAATTAATGGCACAGTGAGTTGTCTTTACTCTCAATTCAATAAGGAAATTCAACAATGAATGATAAATCAACCAAAAACGATAAAATAGACTCAATAAATCTTGTGCAGAATTAAAATGGACTGGGGCAGCAATTCTCTAAAAAAAAAAATAAATAAAATAAGGTGACATACAAAGAATAAAATATTATGCACAGAACAAGAAATGTAAAACTGAAATCACAGAATATTGCACTGAAATAAACTGTAGTACTAATGCAAATAACAATTACTAATTAAAAAAAGTACTGCACAACACAACACTACATAAAAAATTTTTGAAAGAAAAAATTTAATAGCAGCACAGTATTTGCACAAGAGTTATTGCAGAATGAGTCAATACTGCAATAATAAAAAAATTGCAGACACAAGAAAATGCAATTTACACAAGCAACAAAAAAAATGATCAAGGAATGAACTGACTGAACACTTTAACTCTTAATTGCAGCTTAAGCAACATTTACTGAAAAAGAAAAAGAATGATTTACTTTAAAAAACTAGAAGTTAAAAATTGCACTAAGAGTAAATTTGTTCAATGAAATATGAAAAATAATAGAGGGCATAAAACACAAAACAGAGAAAGGTTAACACTCACAATAAGGCAGGAACACAACACATCAATATATGCACAATACTATGATAATTTTCTTGCAATAAGGTCTTGTGTTGTCAAAAATTGGAAAATAATTCTCTTGCTTCAAACAAAATAATGACACTATTGTCTGTGGAGATAGAACAAATTAGACACTGGCTAAATAAAAAGAATTAGCACAAAAGTATGTTCAACACACAGTAAAATGGAAATGAATGAATAAAAAAAAATCAGCAAGAACACACAAATGCTGGGAGAAAAAAAAATAACTGAGACAATACTGAGTTGTGATGCAGAATATAAGATAACAGTTACTGAATTACTTTACTTCATAACTTACTGGGCAAGGAACACAGTACTGTGAACACACGATAATTTATGAAGTGTAAACACAAGTTTATACTGCTTATATAGTGCACATAACAAGGAAAAATGTTAAAGTACTTACTTCAAGTATATAAAAAAATGAACACAACACAACAGACATAAAAATAAAGCACAAAAATTTAAACACTGAAGAAAGAAAAAATTATTGCAAACAGGATATAATGAACACAGTCTAATCAAGAGTCACTGAATGTCACTAAGAAATCACTGAAAAAGAAATGCCACTGAGAACAAAAAAAAAAACTTTCAGTACTCGCAAATGTCTATAAATGTTGATGGTGAAAAGGCAAAGGCAGGATGGTGGTGGTGGTGGTGGAGTCTCGTGGGCCGGCGGCGACTCTCCACTACTCTCAACACGTTGATGTCTCGAAGAATTTGTGCTTAAATCCACGATAAACGCACACAGGAGGCTTTTACATTGGCGTACAGGGACGAAGGAACAATCTTGCCTCTTGACCCTCTATGTTGTCCGTAAAATAAAGTGCTAGGACCCGATATAAGGGTACAAAAATAAAAACAGTGGTGGTTGTGGAAGGTTGTGGGTGGTTGAGGCAGTGCGCTGGGACACTGTGTGGTGGCTGGGCCTATGGGATAAGTGGCATAACTCATGTGCTCTGGGGACACCCACACTAGGCACGAAAATACTCTAAGCCAGGCTGGCTTAAAAACCCACAATATCCCACAACACCATAGGGATCGTAAAGCACACAAAATAACTTAGAACTGGAAGCACAAAGTGACGATGAAAGCTGAAACTCACATGGCTTGCTTGAGTACTGGGTTAGTCACCTGGGTTAGTAGGCTGGCTGGGTGGCTTAACCCGTCACACAGATTGGCTTGAGAACTTGTAACAATGAGCACAGCAGGGGTGGAAAGCTGGCTAGCAGGCAAGGCTGGTACTTAGGACAGACTGGATGGTGTAGGGCTAGACTCTCCCCTACAGACTGGTATGGCAGCTTGGATTAATTTGCAAACCCGGGTCAACCCCTCGGAAGTAATGCAAATAAGCAAATAAAACACTAAGACAAAGACTGTCCAGGAAGCAAGAAGCAAACAGGCTGGTGGACTCTTGCTCGGTGTAGCTGGCTGCTAGGCTAGCACGCGGTCGACACAATGTCCGTCGTTGGCTGACAGAAGTTATCTCCATACATCTGCATAAATATCAAATTTACGCGCTCACCGCTGGCACCATTTGTAGGGAGGGTTCGTGGAGATGTGATGGTTGGAGTTAAACACACTTGTTGGATGGTAACACTTATATTAGCAGAGTGTGAGAGGGGAGCCCAGACTGCCTGTGTTGCCTGTTTGTAGACCTAAGCACGGAGTGAGGGACGAGGCCAGGAATGCAGCGCTCACATGCGGCATCACATGACGTCACACAAACCAGCCACTGAGCCTAGCAAGGGGTCAACTATGTAAAACATATGGATGGTACTATGATACTCAGATAACATATACATATACAGGGGATCAGCAACTATGCTGACATGTATGCATGTATGTATGTATGTATGCATGTATATATGTATGTATTTATGTATGTATGTATGTATGTGTTTGTATGTGTGTCTGTATGTGTGTGTATGTGTGTATGTGTGAGTGTGTGTGTGTGTATGTGTGTGTGTGTGTATGTGTGTGTACTCACCTAATTGTACTCACCTAATTGTGGTTGCAGGGGTCGAGACTCAGCTCCTGGCCCCGCCTCTTCACTGATCGCTACTAGGTCCTCTCCCTATCTGCTTTCTGAGCTTGGTCATACCTCGTCTTAAAGTTATGTATGGTTCCTGCCTCCACTACATCACTTGCTAGGCTATTCCACTTCCTGACGACTCTATGACTAAAGAAATACTTCCTAACATCCCTCTGACTCGTCTGGGTCTTCGGCTTCCAATTGTGACCCCTTGTTTCTGTGTCCCCTCTCTGGAACAACCTGCCTCTGTCTACCTTATCTATTCCACACAGTATTTTGTATGTCGTTATCATGTCTCCCCTGACCCTCCTGTCCTCCAGTGTCGTCAGTCCGATGTCCATTAACCTTTCGTCGTAGGACATACCCCTGAGCTCCGGAACTAGCCTTGTTGCAAACCTTTGCACTGTCTCTAATTTCTTGACGTGCTTGACCAGGTGTGGGTTTTAAACTGGTGCTGTATACTCCAGTATGGGCCTGATGTACACAGTGTACAGTGTCTTGAACGATTCCTCACTAAGGTATCGGAACGCTATTCTCAGGTTTGCCAGGCGCCCGTATGCTGCAGCAGTTATCTGTTGATAAATTAGACACATGTGCAAACTCTTGGGTATCTTTATTGCGGAAACGTTTCGCTACACAGTGGCTTCATCAGTCCATACAAAGGAGAATCTTGAAGATTCTCCTTTGTATGGACTGATGAAGCCACTGTGTAGCGAAACGTTTCCGCAATAAAGATACGCAAGAGTTGCACATGTGTCTAATTTATCAACATGTCGGTTCTCTGAACCATTCATCTACAAAGCAGTTATCTGGTTGATGTGTGCCTCCAGATAATTCAAGAATCCAAGAAGCCAGTTGCTGGACCACGTGTCCAGCCTGTCTAGGTCTCTTTGATGTCTTGCCTGATCCTCATCTGATTTAATTCTCCTCATTAACTTCACATCATCTGTGAACAGGGACACCTCTGAGTCTATCCCTTCCAATATGTCATTCACTTATACCAAAAATAGTACTGGTCCTAGGACCGACCCCTGTGGGACTCCGCTCGTCACAGGTGCCCACTGTGATACCTCATCCTGTACCATGACTCATTGTTGCCTCCCTGTCAGGTATTCTCTGATCCATTGCAGTGCCCTTCCTGTTACACGCGCCTGATCCTCTAGTTTCTGCACTATTCGCTTGTGAGGAACTGTGTCGAAGGCCTTCTTGCAGTCCAAGAAAATGCAATCAATCTACCCCTCTCTCTCGTGTCTTACTTCTGTAACTTTGTCATAAAACTCCAGAAAGTTTGTGACACAGGATTTGCTTTTCATGAATCAGTGCTGGTTGTCGTTTATAATCTTGTTCCGTTCCAGGTGCTCTACCACTCTTCTCCTGATAATCTTCTCCATGACTTTGCATACTATACACGTCAATGACACTGGTCTGTAATTTAGTGCCTCTTTTCTGTCTCCGTTTTTTAAAAAATCGGAACTACATTTGCGGTCTTCCATACCTCAGGTAGTTGCCCAGTTTCAACGGATGTGTTGAAGACTGTGGTTAATGGCACATAGAGTATATCTGCTCCCTCCCTGAGGACCCACGGGGAGATGTTGTCCGGTCCCATTGCCTTTGACGTATCAAGGTCACTTAGCAGCTTCTTCAGCTCGTCCTCAGTTGTGTGTATGTCATCCAGCACTTGTTGGTATATTCCTTGTTGGTGTACCCCTCTGTCCTGTCTTCCCAGAGTCCTTCCTGTCTCCACTGTGAATAATTCCTGCGTGTATGTATGTGTATATATATGTGTGTGTGTGTATGTATGTGCGTGTATGTGTGTGTACTCACCTAATTGTGCTCACCTAATTGTGGTTGCAGGGGTCGAGACTCAGCTCCTGGCCCCGCCTCTTCACTGATCGCTACTAGGTCCTCTCTCTCTCTCTGCTTCCTGAGCTGTATCATACCTCTTCTTAAAACTATGTATAGTTCCTGCCTCCACTACTTCACTTGCTAGGCTATTCCACTTCCTGACAACTCTATGACTGAAGAAATACTTCCTAACGTCCCTGTGACTCGTCTGAGTCTTCAGCTTCCAGTTGTGACCCCCTTGTCCCTGTGTCCCCTCTCTGGAACATCCTATCTCTGTCCACCTTGCCTATTCCCCGCAGTATCTTGTATGTCGTTATCATGTCTCCCCTGACCCTTCTGTCCTCCAGTGTCGTCAGTCCGATTTCCCTCAACCTTTCCTCGTACGACATTCCCCTGAGCTCTGGGACTAGCCTTGTTGCAAACCTTTGTACTTTCTCTAACTTCTTGACGTGCTTGACCAGGTGTGGGTTACAGACTGGTGCTGCATACTCCAGTATGGGCCTAATATAAAACAGTGTACAGTGTCTTGAACGATTCCTTATTAAGGTATCGGAACGCTATTCTCAGGTTTGCAAGGCGCCCGTATGCTGCAGCGGTTATTTGGTTGATGTGTGTGCGTGTATGTGTATGTGTGTATATATGCATGTGCGTATGTGTGTATGTATGTGTACGTGTGTGTATGCGTATGTGTGTGTATGTGTGTGTAGGTATGTGTGTGTGTGTGTGTGTGTGTGTGTGTGTGTGTGTGTGTGTTGTGTGTGTGTGTGTGTGTGTGTGTGTGTGTGTGTGTGTGTGTGTTGTGGTGTGTGTGTGTATGTGTGGGTGTGTGTGCGTGTGTGTGTGTGTACTCACCTAATAGTGGTTGCAGGGGTCGAGACTCAGCTTCTGGCCCCGCCTCTTCACTGAGTGCTACTAGGTCCTCTCTCTCCCTGCTCCATGAGCTTTATCATACCTCATCTTAAAGCTTTGCATGGTTCCTGCCTCCACTACCTCACTTGCTAGGCTATTCCGCTTCCTGACTTCTCTATGACTGAAGAAATACTTCCTAACATCCCTTTGACTCGTCTGGGTCGTCAACTTCCAATTGTGACTCGTTGTTTCTGTGCCAACCCCCTCTCTGGAAGATCCTGTCTCTGTCCACCTTATCTATTCCCCGCAGTATTTCGTATGTCGTTATCATGTCTTCCCTGATCCTCCTGTCTTCTAGTTTCGTCAGCTCCGATTTCCCTCAACCTTTCTTCGTAGGGCATTCCCCTGAGCTCCGGAACTAACCATGATGCAAATCTTTGCACTTTCTCTAATTTCTTGATGTGCTTAAGCAGGTGTGGGTTCCAAACCAGTGCTGCATACTCCAATATGGGCCTGACGGACACGGTGTACAGTGTCTTGAACGATTCCTTACTAAGGTATCGGAACGCTAATCTCAGGTTTGCCAGGCACTCATGTGCTGCAGCACTTATCTGGTTGTTGTGTACTTCCGGAGACGTGCTCAGTGTTATGGTCACACCAAGATCTCTCTCCTTCAGTGAGGTTTGCAGTCTTTGGCCACCTAGCCTATACTCTGTCTGCGGTCTTCTTTGCCCTTCCCCACTCTTCATGACTTTGCATTTGGCGGGGTTAAATTCGAGAAGCCAGTTGCTGGACCACTTGTTCAGGCTGTCCAGGTATCTTTGTAGCCCTGTCTGATCCTCATCTGATATGATTCCCCTCATTAACTTTACATCATCTGCGAACAGGGACACTTCTGAGTCTATCCCTTCCATCATGTCATTAACATATACTAAAAATAGCACTGGTTCTTGGACTGACCCCTGTGGGACTGCGCTCGTGATACCTCATCACGTACCATGACTTGTTGTTGCCACCGCGCCAGGTATTCTATGATCCATTGCAGTGGCTTTCCTGTTATATGCGCGTGATCCTCTAGCTTCTGCACTAATCTCTTTGAGGAACTGTGTCGAAGGCCTTCCTGCAGTCCAGGAAAATGTAATCAACTCACCCCTCTCTCTCTCGTGTCTTACTTATGTTACTTTGTCATAAAACTCCAGAAGGTTTGTGACACAGGATTTGCCTTCCATGAATCCACGCTGGTTGTCATTTATAATCTTGTTCCGTTCCAGGTGATCCATTACTCTCCTCCTGATAATATTCTCCATGACTTTGCATACTATACACGTCAGTGACACTGGTCTGTAGTTTGGGGCCTCGTTTCCGTCTCCTTTCTTCCATACCTCAGGTAGTTGCCCAGTTTCGAGGGATGTGCTTAAGATTGTGGTTAGTGGCACACACAGCATCTCTGCTCCTTCTCTAAGGACTTACGGGGAGATGTTGTTCGGTCCCATCACCTTTGAGGTATCAAGGTCACTTAGCAGCTTCTGCGCTTCCTCTTCAGTTGTGTGTATGTCATCCAACACTTGTTGGTATATTTTCTGTTGGTGTTCCCCTCTGTGCTGTCCCCCCAGAGCTCTTCCTACCTCTACTGTAAATACTTCCTTGAATCTCGTGTTTAGCTCCTCACATACCTCGTGATCGTTTCTTGTGAGTTCTCCACCTTCTTTTCTCAGCCTGATCACCTTGTCTTTGACTGTTGTCTTTCTCCTAATGTGGCTAAGCAACAGTTTCGGGTCAGACTTGACTGTCGATGCTATGTTGTTTTCATACTGCCGCTGGGCCTCCCTTCTAATCTGTGCATACTCGTTTCTGGCTCTTCCACTAATCTCCTTATTTTCATGGGTTCTTTTACTTATGCACTTTTTCCATTCTCTATTGCACTTAGTTTTTGCGTCCCTACACCTTTGGGTAAACCAGGGGCTCGATTTGGTCTTACCATTATTTCTATTGCACTTGGGAACAAACTTTTCCTCTGCCTCCTTGCATTTTGTTGTTACGTATTCTATCATTTCGTTTACTGACTTTCCTACCAATTCTCTGTCCCACTGAACCTCCTGCAAGAAGTTCCTCATACCTGTGTAGTCCCCTCTTGTATAGTTTGGTTTTTCGCATTCAACTCCTGTTACCCTCTCCACTTGTAGCTCAACTATGTATTCAAAGCACAGAACCACGTGGTCACTAGCTCCAAGGGATCTCTCATATGTGATGTCCTCACTGTCTGAACTGCTCAGGGTGAACAAGAGGTCCAGTCTTGCTGGTTCATCCTCCCCTCTCTCTCTGGTAATGTCCTGAACATGTTAATGCAAGAGGTTTTCCAGTACCACATCCATGAACTTGGCTCTCAATGTGATAAATGTTTTAAAAAAACGACAAGTTGAAGATTGAGACACTTATGCAGCATATGGGAATCTACAAGATTGATGGACTGAACACATCGACTCCAGGCTGAGGGATTGATTACCTCAAACTCCTCCTCTCTGTACACCCTTCTGATCTGTACTGGACTGATGAAGCCACTGTGTGGCGAAATGTTTCCTCAATAAAGATTCCCACATGTTGCATAAGTTGGCTTTCAATATTTTCGGACCCCCGTGTGGCTCCAGATTTTCCCAGTCGATCTCCCTGTGGCTGAAATCGCCCGTGTGTGTGTGTGTGTGTGTGTGTGTGTGTGTGTGTGTGTGTGTGTGTGTGTGTTGTGTGTGTGTGTGTGTGTGTGTGTGTGTACTCACCTAGTTGTACTCACCTAGTTGAGGTTGCGGGGGTCGAGTCCGAGCTCCGGGCCCCCGCCTCTTATGTCGCTACTAGGTCACTCTCCCTGAGCCGTGAGCTTTATCATACCTCGCTTAAAGCTATGTATGGATCCTGCCTCCACTACATCGCTTCCCAAACTATTCCACTTACTGACTACTCTGTGGCTGAAGAAATACTTCCTAACATCCCTGTGATTCATCTGTGTCTTTAGCTTCCAACTGTGTCCCCTTGTTACTGTGTCCAATCTCTGGGGAAAATCCTGTCTTGTCCACCTTGTCAATTCCTCTCAGTATTTTGTATGTTGTATCATGTCCCCCCTATCTCTCCTGTCCTCCAGTGTCGTCAGGTTGATTTCCCCTTAACCTCTCCCCGTAGGGGCATACCTCTTTTGCTCTGGGGCTAGTCTTGTTGCAAAACCCTTTTCACTTTCTCTAGTTTCTTTACGTGCTTGGCTAGGTGTGGGTTCCAAACTGGTGCCGCATACTCCCAAAATGGGCCTAACGTATACGGTGTACGGGTCCTGAACGATTCCTTATTAAGATGTCGGAATGCTGTTCTGAGGTTTGCTAGGGCCCATATGCTGCAGCAGTTATTTGGTTGATGTGGCTTCAGGAGATGTGCCTGGTGTTATACTCACCCAAGATTTTTTTCCCTTGGTGAGGTTTGTGTCTCTGCCCCCCCTAGATGTACTCCGTCTGCGGCTTTTTTCCCCTTCCCCCAATTTCATGACTTGCACTTGGTGGGTTTGAACCCCCGGACCCAATTGGGGCCCAGTTTGCAGCCGTCCAGACCCTTTGTGTCTGCCTGGTCTTCGATCGAGGTATTTTTTAAAACAAATTCAGTCATTCAAAAGGGGACACCTAGGGTCTTTTTCCTAATGTCGTTCACAAATACCCAGGGAACAGCAGGGGCCCCAATACCCGCCCCCCCGCGGTACAGGTGCCCACCGGGGAACCTCGCCCTACCATGACTCGTGCTGTTTTCCCCTGACAAGTTTTCCCCCTGATCATTGTATTGGCCTTCCCTGTTACCCCTGTTTGGGGCCTCCGTTTTTCACCAATCTCTTGTTGGAACTGTGTCAAACGCCTTGTGTGTGTGTGTGTGAGGAGTTGTGTGTGTGTGTGTGGTGTGTGTGTGTGTGTGTGTGTGTGTGTGTGAGTGAGTGTGTGTGTGTGTGTCGAAAGGATGTCATATTGACAGACAAACCCCCCTTCCTTCCCTCTCACATTCCACCCCAAATAACATTACGTCCCTCCCTTCTAAGTGTACCCCAACCACACACAACACACACACACACAACACCCCACACACACACCAAACACACACCCCACACACACACAACACCACACTCAGCAACACATACTACCTACTCACACACACATTTACGCATAACAACACACACTTACGCATACACACACATACACCAAAAACACAACACACACACACACACAAAAGATGGAAATTCGAGAAAAGGGGGGGATAGGGGGAACGGAGAAAGGGCTCATATAGGTACACTTCAGTCTGGGGGCAAAAAGGTGGTCATTGCAGTGATGTTTTAACCCACACAGAATGCAGGGGGCCAGAGAGGAATATGAAAAAGAGCAAAGAGAATGGTGGACACACTTGTGAGGTGGCAAGAAGAGCTCACTCCAGCAGAGCAAAGTTGTGGTTATGGGGGATTTCAACCACAGGGAGATTGACAGGGAAAACCCGGAGCCCCATGGGGGGCCCGAAACATGGAGATCCAAGATGTTGGATGTGGTGCTGGGAAAACCTCACCACAACCAACATGTTAAGGACACTACCAGAGTGAGAGGAGAGGATGAACCAGCATTTTGGATCTTGTGTTCACCCTGGGCAGTTCAGACTTTGAGGATATCATGTATGAGAGTCCCCTAGGAGCTAGTGAGCACGAGATTCTGTGCTTTGAATACATAGTAGAGTTGCAAGTGGAGAGAGTAACAGGAGTTGAATGGGAAAAGCCTGACTATAAAGAAGGAAATACATAGGATTGAGGAACTTCCTGCAGGAGGTTCCGTGGGACAGAGAACTGGCAGGAAAGCCAGTAAATGAAATGATGGAATATGTAACAACAAAATGCAAGGAGGCAGTGGAAAGGTTTATTCCCAAGGGCAACAAAAATAATGGGAAGACCAGAACGAGCCCCTGGTTAACCTGATGGTGTAAGGAGGCAAAAACAAAGTGCAATAGAGAATGGAAAAAGTAACAGAAGGCAGAGAACACATGAAAATAGGGAGATTAGTCGCAGAGCCAGGAACGAATATGCCACAGGTAAGGAGGGAGGCTCAGCGACAGGATGAAAATAACATAGCATCGAAAATCAAGACTGACCGAAACTGTTGTATATAGCCACATCAGGAGGAAGACAACCAGTCAAAGACCGGGTGATCAGACTGAGGACAGAAGGTGGAGAACTCACAAGAAATGATCAGGAGGTAGTGAGGAGCTAAACAGGAGATTTAAGGAAGTTTTTACAGTAGAGACAGGAAGGGCTCTGAGAAGACAGCACAGAAGGGAACATCAAGGGGGAATATTCAACAAGTGTTGGATGACACACGAAACAACCGAGGAGGAGGTGCAGAAGCTGCTAAGTGACCTTGATACCTCAAAGGCGATGGGACTGGACAACATCTCCCGGGTCCTTAGAGAAGGAGCAGAGATGCTGTGCGTGCCCTAACCACAATCTTCAACACATCCCTTGAAACTGGGCAATTACCTGAGAAATGGAAGACAGCAAATGTAGTCCCCATATTTAAGAAAGGAAACAGAAATGAGGCACTAAACTACAGACCTATGTCTCTGACATGTATTGTGTGCAAAGTCATGGAGAAGATTATCAGGAGGAGAGTGGTGGAACACCTGGAACGGAACAAGATTATTAATGAAAACCAGCATGGGCTCATGGAAGGCAAATCCTGTGTCACAAACCTTCTGGGGTTTTATGACAAGGTAACAGAAGTAAGACACGAGAGAGAGGGGTGGGTTGATTGCACTTTCCTAGACTGCAGGAAGGCCTTTGACACAGTTCCCCACAAGAGATTAGTGCAGAAGCTGGAGGATCAGGCGCATATAACAGGGAGAGCACTGCAATGGATCAGGGAATACCTGACGGGAGGCAACAACGAGTATGATACGTTAAGAGGTATCACAGTGGGCGCCTGTGACGAGCGGGGTCCCACATGGGTCAGTTCTAGGACCAGTGCTATTTTTGATATATGTGAACGACATAATGGAAGGTACGGACTCTGAAGTGTACCTATTCGCAGATGAAGTGAAGCTGATGAGAAGAATTAAATCGGATGAGGATGAGGCAGGACTCCCAAAGAGACCTGGACAGGCTGGACATTTTGGTCCAGAAACTGGCTTCTCGAATTCAACTCTGCCCAAAAGCAAAATCATGAAGATTGGGGGGGGGGCAAAGAGACCGCAGACAGAGTATAGGCTAGGTGGACAAAGACTACAGACCTCACTCAAGGAGAAAGATCTTGGGGTGACCATAACACCGAGCACGTTACCGGAGGCACACATCAACCAAATAACTGATGCAGCATACGGGCGCCTGGCAAACCTGAGAATAGCGTTCCGATACCTTAATAAGGAATCGTTCAAGACACTGTACACTGTATATGTTAGGCCCATACTGGAGTATGCAGCACCAGTCTGGAACCCTCACCTGGTAAAGCACGTCAAGAAGTTAGAGAAAGTACAAAGGTTGCAAAAAAGCTAGTTCCAGAGCTAGGGGAATGTCGTACGAGGAAAGGTTGAGGGGAAATCGGATGACGACACTGGAGGACAGAAGGGTCAGGGGAGACATGATAACGATATACAAGATACTGCGGGGAATAGAAAAGGTGGACAGAGATAGGATGTTCCAGAGAGGGGACACAGAAACAACTGGAAAGCTGAAGACTCAGACGAGTACAGGGACGTTAGGAAGTATTTCTTCAGTCATAGAGTCGTCAGGAAGTGGAATAGCCTAGCAAGTGAAGCCTTGGAGGCAGGAACCATACATATTTTTAAAGGGAAGAGGTATAACAAAATCTCAGGAAGCAGAGAGGGAGAGGACTTTAGTAGCGATCTGTGAAGAGGCGGGGCCAGGAGCTGAGTCTCGACCCTGCAACCACAATTAGGTGAGTACAATTAGGTGAGTACACACACACACAAAACAACACACACACCCCACAAAACACACACACTCACACTCACACACATACACACCACACAACAACACACCCCACACACACACACACACACACCCCACACACAACACACACCACACACCACCACACACACTACACACACAACACACACACACACCCACCACACACCACACACACACACACCACAATGTCACTCTCTAAAACCGTATTTATTTCCCTACTAAATGTGTCAATAGGTTTAAAGCCTATGTAACAGACTATGGTCATTAAGGCAGCAGGTTACCTGCCCCACCCCCAGTTAGGTACACTTAATACCTAAAACAAGTACTCACGTCAGATCTTAGTGTATATACATGACACATATACATCGTGATGTGTGTTTATACTGGGATATACATAATTCCTGATTTATAGTATACACTGAGATATACATAATTCCTGATTTATAGTATACACTGAGATATACACTAACTACAGCAAACACTTACCAGCACCCCCAGCCCAACCCCCACCACCAGCCACAACCACCACCACCAGCCAAACCCACCACCACCAGCCACAACCACCAACACGAGCCAAAACCCACCACCACCAGCCACAACCACCAACACGAGCCAAACCACCACCACCAGCCACAACCCCCACCCCCAGCCACAACCCCCAACACAAACCCACAACCCCCCCACCACCCAAACAACCACCCCCACCACCACAACCACCAAACAGAGCCAAAACCCACACCACCAGCCACAACCCCATCACCAGCCACAACCCCCACCACCAGCCCACAACCACCACCACCAGCCACAACCCCCACCACCAGCCACAACCACCACCATCAGCCCAACCACCCCCATCAGCCACAACCACCCCCACAGCCAAACCACCATCACCAGCCACAACCACCCCCATCAGCCACAAATCCCCACCCCAGCCACAACCACCACCACCAGCCACAACCACCACCACCACCCACAACCACCACCACAGCCACAACCACCACCACCAGCCACAACCACCACCACCACCCAAACAACCACCACACCAGCCCAAAACCCCCACCACCACCCCACAACCACGACCACCAGCCACAATCACCGCCACCATAGCCACAATCCCCGCCAAAACCAGACACAATCCCCGCTATCATCAGCCACAATCACCGCCACTCCCCAATTACCACCACAGCTACAATCACCGCCACAACCAGACACAATCACCGCACTACCAATTACACCACAGCTACAATCACCGCCACAACCAGACACAATCACAGCTATCATCAGCCACAATAAACCGCCACTACCAATTACCACCACCAGCTACAATCACAGCCACAACCAGACACAATCACCGCTATCATCAGCCACAATCACCGCCGCTAACCAATTTTACCACCACCAGCCACAATCACCGCCAGGTGCTGCAACAAACTACTAGTGCTAACACTAAATACTGATTGGATAACCCCAATGTGCTTAACACTCAACGCTGAGAGAAACTGACTTTAACATTGTGTACATGGAGAGAGAGAGAGAGAGAGAGGAGAGGAGAGAGAGAGAGAGAGAGGAGAGAGAGAGAGAGAGAGAGAGAGAGAGAGAGAGGAGAGAGAGAGAGAGAAGAGGGGAGAGAGAGAGAGAGAGAGAGAATGTGTAATAGGATAAACAAGATATATGACTCGCTCCTAGAAAGTTTTCCCACTTTCACAATTTAGGAGTTTGAGAACTTCAGGGTGATGGGGGGGGTGGGGGTTTGGTGATGGGGGGGGGTGGTGATGGTAGTGGTGATAATTTTGGTGATGGTAGTGGTTGTGATGGTAGTGGTGGCGATGGTAGTGGTCATGATAGCAGTGATGGTGATGGTGTGGTGATAAGGGTAGTGGTGATGGTGGTGGCTCTAGTGGTGGTGATGTGGTGGTTGGTGGTAATGGTGGGTGTGTGATGGTGAGGGTTTGATGGTGGTGGTGGGGGTGGGTTTTGTAGTGGTGATAATGGTGATGATGGTGATGATGGTGTTTGGTGGTGATGGCGGTGACGGTGGTGTGGTGATGTGATGGTGATAGGGGTGGTGATGGTGGTGGTGATAATGGTGCTGATGGTGGCTGTGGTGATAAGGGTAGTGGTGTGGTGGTGGTTCTAGTGGTGGTGATGGTGGTGGTGGTAATGGTGGTGGTGATGGTGACGGTTTGATGGTGGTGGTGGGGGTGGGTGTAGTGGTGATAATGGTGGTGATGGTGATGGTGGTGATGGTGGTGTGATGTGATGGTGATAGTGGTGGTGATGGGGGTGGTGATAATGGTGCTGATGGTGGCTGTGGTGATAATGGTAGTTATAGTGGTGGTGGTGATGGTGGTGGTGACGGTGGTGGTGATGGTAGTGGTGATAATGGTTACCTGGAGGTTACCTGGAGGTTTTCCGGGGATCAACGCCCCGCGGCCCGGTCCATGACCGGCCTCCCGATGGATCAGGGCCTGATCAACTAGGCTGTTACTGCTGGCCTCACGCAGTCCAACGTACGAGCAACAGCCGGCTGATCCGGCACTGACTTTAGGTATTGTCCAGCTCTCTCTTGAAGGCACCCAGGGGTTTTTTGGGCATTCCCTTAATGCTTGATGGAAGGCTGTTGAACAGTCTTGGGCCCGGCCCACTTAGGGTGTTTTCCTTTAGTGTACCAATGGCGCCCCCTACTTTTTATTGGGGGTATTTTGCATCGCCTGCCCAGTCTTTTACTTTCGTAGGGAGTGATTTCTGTGTGCAGATTTGGGACCATTCCTTCCATGATTTTCCAAGTGTAGATTATGATATATATCTCCCTCCTGCGTTCCATCGAGTACAAGTCAAGTGCTTCCAAGCGTTCCAGTAGTTAAGGTGCTTGACAGAACTTATACGTGCAGTAAAGGATCTCTGTTTCACTCTCTAGATCTGCCCATTTCACCTGCTTTGAATGGAGATGTTAATGTACAGTAGTATTCCAGCCTAGGAGAGAACAAGTGATTTGAAAAGGATCATCATGGGCTTGGCATCTTCGTTTGAAAGTTCTCATTATCCATCCTATCATTTTCTTTGCCGTGCGATCGTGGCACTGTGTGATCCTTGAAAGTGAGATCCCCAGACATTATACTCCAGGTCCTTACATTATTTTTCGCTCTATTGTATGGCCGGAGTCAGTAGTATACTCTGTTTTTAGTTATTATCTCCTCCAGTTTTCCATAAGGAGTAGTTGGAATTTGTCCTCATTGAACATATATTGTTTACCGTTGCCCACTGAAAACTTTGTTCATTCTTCATGGGGTTAACCGCGTCCTCAGCAGATGACAGCCTCATGCAGTCCTAGTATCATCCGCAAAGGATGATTTCGGTGCTGTGGTGTATATCTCTGTCTATGTCTGATAAGAGGATAAGGAATAAGATGGGGCGAGTACTGTGCCTTGTGGAACAGAGCTCTTCACTATGGCGCCTCCGATTTAATTCTGTTGACCACTGCTCTTTGTGTTCGATTTGTTAGGTAGTGACAGGGGTGGTGGTAATGGTGGTGGTGATGGTGGTGGTGATGGTGGTGGTGGTGACGGTGGTGGTGATGGTAGTGGTGATAATTTGGTGATGGTAGTGGTGGCGATGGTAATGGTGATAAGGGTAGAGGTGATGGTGGCGGTGGTGGTTTAGTGGTGGTGATGATGGTGGTGATGATGATGGCGGTGGTGGTGGTGGTGAGCATAGTGGTGGTTATGATGATGGTGGTCGTGGTCGTGATGGTGATGATGGTGATGGTGGTGGTGATGATGATGGTGATGGTGGTGCGGTGGTGGTGGGGATGGTGGTAGTGGTGTTAGTAGTGGTGATGGTAGTGGTGATGGTTGTTGAGAATTTGGCCTTACCTGCTGTGTTTATTATATATTATAAATATAAACACTTAGCTGATAAATGACAGCAAATCGTCTACACAGCCGCCCCTGCAGACGAGGTCTAGAAGCTGTCGAAACCATCACAACAGTGGGCTGTCAGGAGATACAATTTGTAAGTATAAATTACCCTTAGGGGGTGTTATGCCAGCATATTTCATTCGATGATGGCCCACGAATACTTACTTGTTTGGACTCAAAAGTCCACACCTTACTGCCGATTATAGGTTGATTACAAACTCCTTGTGACTCAAGAATTGCGCCCAAACCCCCCATCTACAAGAAATTCGTAACATTTCCTTGCTCTTTGTAACGTGAGCTATGGTGTTCTCAACACTTCGACAGATATCGGTGACTTGATAGAAGTGAAGTGTCCTTGGATGTCCACGTCTTCCATTGTCTAGGAAACGCACACTGGTACATTGTTCAAAAAAGTTTTGTCTTTATTGTTCACAATGTATCACAAAAGAAGCTGATCACACTTCTCTAAGTGTTTGGTGGGTTTGAGACACTTTGTTCACACTAACGCACAGATCAGTGTCCTTTGCTGGTTATCCCGGGTCAGTGTGACTCTCTCTAGAGTCACAAGTTTAAACTGGCGTCGTCCACCGCTCCATGCCGTCACTGCCCTAATACACAAAAAAAAACGCTGACCTAGTACCTTGCATCCCTGTCACCTCCTCGATGAAGCAAAGCAAATGTTTGTTTCTTGCTGTCTTAATCATAGACAACAATGTACACTATTTTTACTATGGTAATAAAGTGGGAGCAGGATTTTCCTTAATTGTCCTGCTAAGTAAGAGATGTACTGTCTCTTATAAAAATACACTTTGCAACACCGCTGCAAGGAGCAGAGGTCATTTGACCACGCATACGACATCTGTGATCAATTACTCACTCTAGCAGTAAACAAGACGCTCGCCCCTTCTGAGTGGCCCCTCAGGCTGAGAGGGCTGAAGGGGGCTGAAGGGCTGAAGGGGGCTGATACCCCCCTCCTGGAGAAAATTTCTCCACAATGGTGGTGGTGATGGTAGTGGCGTTAGTGGTGGTGATTGTGGTGGTGGTAGTGGTTGTGTGGCGGTGGTGATGGCAGTGATGGTGGTGGTAGTGGTTGTGGTAGTGGTAGTGGTGGTAATGGTGGTAATGGTGGTGGCGGTTTTGGTAGTGTTGGCTGTGATAGTGGTAGTGGTGGTGGTGATTGATGCTGATAATGGTGGTGGTGATTGTGGTGACATTGGTGGTGATTGTGGTGACACTGGTGGTGACAGTGATGGTGGTGATGGTGGTGATAACGATGATAGTGATGGTGATAGGTGTGATGGTGATAATGGTGGTGATAGTGGTGGTGGTAATAGTGGTGATAGTAGTGATGGTGATGATAGTGGTGATGATGATGATGGTGATAATAATGGAGTTAAAATTGCCGGTTATTTTAGCGCTCTCAGAAGAAAATAACATCATAATTATCTTATATATTTCCTCTTTCATTTAACATGACAATACTTATAATATTTTCGGTAACAGCTTGAGTGAAAATGTCAAGCTTTGTCGTTAATTGTTTTATATTGATAGCTTACGTGTAGAGGAAGAATGTAACAACTGCGTTACACTCTGTGCTCGTTAGAGGGAGAGTTTTGATTGGCTACCCAGGCTGTAAACTACCTACTTGCTTGTTTGATTGTTGACGTTTGTGGCTGACAGCAGAAGACACCTGACATCGCACCTCCAGGGTCTCTTTTGCCCCCTATCTCTTTATCTCTCTCTCTCTCACTCACCTCTTCATCAAGGCAACATCTCTCTGCTGTTTTTGAGAGAACACTGTTCTCCTCTGTTCGTGTTATATAGAACATGTTTTATGGTAGTGTAAGATTCCATTGGTGAGCTGGGACATATATTTCATAACTCTGTGCAACTCTGTTAACAGAACATTATTTATAGTGATTTCTAACAGTTTCCTGAGGTTGTGTGTCACGAGACTATACTTCAGGTCCCGAGTCTATTAGACCTAGTACGTACCTTGTTCTGACATCTGTGCACTGACATAGTCAGAGTTTGGAAGTTACTGAACTCAGATTCGCCAAAAAGGGAGTTTTTTTTCCTTATATGGAGGATATATTAGTTAGGGTCATCTTATGGTCACCTTCTTTCTTGCCTGACGTTGTGCTGCTCACGGCTGCTTCCAGCATTTTTGCTCTTTGGCGAATTGGTCGTCCTGCTGTTCATGCATGCTGTTATATTGCCTCTCTACGGGTCAAAAGTTAGGTTAACTAAGGACCTGTTTTGTCAGTCACATTATAAGTCGAGTCTAACCGATCACAAACACGTACACACATATATTATTCCTGTACTTTTGAGTACATTTCATTACAGTAACGTACCAGATGGTACAGTTTCTTAAAGGGTATTATAGTGTACAGTAGCACAGCAAAGTGTTCATAACACCATTTAAAATAAATATAATTACTAAATATTACATAAATAAATTACTGAAGTTATCCAAGCCATGTGCGGAATGCTTATCACCATTATTCTTAAGTTTACGTTCAACTGTAAATATTATTAACCTACACCACTTTTTCGTTATTTAACTTCCTAAATATTTATTTTTGTTGGTTTGTATTTATCCTGGTGTAATCCCAAAGAGCTATGAGAAGCCCATTTTGGTACAGGATAACGGGATTTTGAATGCTGACTAACGACCTGTTACAAAGTCAATAACAGGCCAGATGCTAGAGAGGGATCAACAAGTTGATCTAGTATCTCTGATAGATGTCTAGGTTAACAGATATCGCATTTTCCAACGGTGATAGTGGTGGTGGTTATGGTGGTTTTGGTGGTGGTAGTGGTGGTGATGGTGGTGGTGATTTTAGTAGTGGTGTTTTAGGTGGTGCACTCCCTGCATCACCGTCCTCCTGTGTGTCGTTCAGTGAACTTACAACAGCGCTTCTCCTTGAACGCCTTAGGCAGAGTGTTGGGGGTTCACGGCTCAGTGTTCAGTTAATGGAGCCAGGCTCAGTGTTACCCTATCAGGCTCCTCAACCGGACCAGTTCCTCTTTACAACTACAAACATTTGCTTTCGGATAGCCGGTTAGTGGTGAACATAGCCTCAACAGCGCTTGAGAGTGGGTCGGGAAAGGAGAGAGCTTCCCTCCTGGCAGTGAGAACTCCTGTGGGAGATTTTCTGTTGACTATCGGCAATTCCACTTTAATCACTCGTCTCGATCCTCGGAGCGCTCGTATTGGTCTTGCTTTGCACTGCTTCCCTTATCCTCGCCGAACACAGGTGTAC
>NC_069399.1:102289758-102294212 GCF_026875155.1 Cherax quadricarinatus
GTGTGCAGGTGTTGTGGGAGAACTCTTGTAGTGTTTTGGGGGCAGGTGTTGTGGGATAACTCTTGTAGTGTGTGCAGGTGTTTTTGGGATAACTCTTGTAGTGTGTGCAGGTGTTGTGGGATAACTCTTGTAGTGTGTGCAGGTGTTGTGGGATATCTCTTGTAGTGTGTGCAGGTGTTGTGGGATATCTCTTGTAGTGTGTGCAGGTGTTTGTGGGATAACTCTTGTAGTGTGTGTGCAGGTGTTGTGGGATAACTCTTGTAGTGTGTGCAGGTGTTGTGGGATAACTCTTGTAGTGTGTGCAGGTGTTGTGGTGGATAACTCTTGTAGTGTGTGCAGGTGTTGTAGGATAACTCTTGTAGTGTGTGCAGTGTTGTGGGATAACTCTTGTATGTGTGCAGGTGTTGTGGGATAACTCTTGGGAGTGTGTGCAGGTGTTGTAGGATAACTCTTGTAGTGTGTGCAGGTGTTGTAGGGTAACTCTTGTAGTGTGTGCAGGTGTTGTGGGATAACTCTTGTAGTGTGTGCAGGTGTTGTGGGATAACTCTTGTGTGTGTGCAGGTGGTTGTGGGATAACTCTTGTAGTGTGTGCAGGTGTTGTGGATAACTCTTGTAGTGTGTGCAGGTTTTTGTGGGATAACTCTTGTAGTGTGTGCAGGTGTTGTGGGATAACTCTTGTAGTGTGTGCAGGTGTTGTGGGATAACTCTTGTAGTGTGTGCAGGTGTTGTGGGATAACTCTTGTAGTGTGTGCAGGTGTTGTGGGATAACTCTTGTAGTGTGTGCAGGTGTTGTAGGATAACTCTTGTAGTGTGTGCAGATGTTGTGGGATAACTCTTGTAGTGTGTGCAGGTGGTGTGGGATAACTCTTGTAGTGTGTGCAGGTGTTGTGGGATAACTCTTGTAGTGTGTGCAGGTGTTGTAGGATAACTCTTGTAGTGTGTGCAGGTGTTGTGGGATAACTCTTGTGTGTGTGCAGGTGTTGTAGGATAACTCTTGTAGTGTTGTGCAGGTGTTGTGGCATAACTCTTGTAGTGTGTGCAGGTGTTGTAGGGATAACTCTTGTAGTGTGTGTAGGTGTTGTAGGATAACTCTTTATAGTGTGTGCAGGTGTTGTAGGATAACGCTTTTTAGTGTGTGCAGGTGTTGTAGGATAAACTCTTGTAGTGTGTGCAGGTGTTGTAGGATAACTCTTTAGTGTGTGCAGGTGTTGCAGGATAACTCTTATAGTGTGTGCAGTGTTGTAGGATAACTCTTATAGTGTGTGCAGGTGTTGTAGGATAACTCTTGTAGTGTGTGCAGGTGTTGTAGGATAACTCTTGTAGTGTGTGCAGGTGTTGTAGGATAACTCTTATAGTGTGTGCAGGTGTTGTAGGATAACTTTGTAGTGTGTGCAGGTGTTGTGGATAACTCTTGTAGTGTGTGCAGGTGTTGTAGGATAACTCTTATAGTGTGTGTAGGTGTTGTAGGATAACTCTTGTACTGTGTGCAGGTGTTGTAGGATAACTCTCGTAGTGTTTGCAGGTGTTGTAGGATAACTCTTATAGTGTGTGCAGGTGTTGTAGGATAACTGTTGTAGTGTGTGCAGGTGTTGTAGGATAACTCTTGTAGTGTGTGCAGGTGTTGTAGGATAACTCTTGTAGTGTGTGCAGGTGTTGTAGGATAACTCTTGTAGTGTGTGCAGTGTTGTAGGATAACTCTTGTAGTGTTGCAGTGTTGTAGGATAACTCTTGTAGTGTGTGCAGGGGTTGTAGGATAACTCTTGTAGTGTGTGCAGGTGTTGTGGGATAACTCTTGTAGTGTGTGCAGGTGTTGTAGGATAACTCTTGTAGTGTGTGCAGGTGTTGTAGGATAACTCTTGTAGTGTGTGCAGGTGTTGTAGAATAACTGTTGTAGTGTGTGCAGGTGTTGTAGGATAACTCTTGTAGTGTGTGCAGGTTGTTGGGAGAATACTGTTGTAGTGTGTGCAGGTGTTGTAGGATAACTCTTGTAGTGTGTGCAGGTGTTGTAGGATAACTCTTGTAGTGTGTGCAGGTGTTGTGGGATAACTCTTGTAGTGTGTGCAGGTGTTGTAGGATAACTCTTGTAGTGTGTGCAGGTGTTGTGGCATAACTCTTGTAGTGTGTGCAGGTGTGTAGGATAACTCTTGTAGTGTGTGTAGGTGTTGTAGGATAACTCTTAAATGTGTGCAGGTGTTGTAGGATAACTCTTGTAGTGTGTGCAGGTGTTGTAGGATAACTCTTGTAGTGTGTGCAGGTTGTTGTAGATAACTCTTGTAGTGTGTGCAGGTGTTGTAGGATAACTCTTATAGTGTGTGCAGGTGTTGCAGGATAACTCTTAGTGTGTGCAGGTGTTGTAGGATAACTCTTATAGTGTGTGCAGGTTTGTAGGATAAATCTTGTAGTGTGTGCAGGTGTTGTAGGATACCTCTTGTAGTGTGTGCAGGTGTTGTAGGATAACTCTTATCGTGTGTGCAGGTGTTGTAGGATAACCTTGTATGTGTGCAGTGTTGTAGGATAACTCTTGTAGTGTGTGCAGGTGTTGTTTGGATAACTCTTATAGTGTGTGAGGTGTTGTAGGATAACTCTTGTACTGTGTCAGGTGTTGTAGGATAACTCTCGTAGTGTTTGCAGGGGTTGTAGGATAACTCTTATAGTGTGTGCAGGTGTTGTAGGATAACTGTTGTAGTGTGTGCAGGTGTTGTTGGATAACTCTTGTAGTGTGTGCAGGTATTGTAGAATAACTGTTGTAGTGTGTGCAGGTGTTGTAGGATAACTCTTGTAGTGTGTGCAGGTGTTGTAGAATAACTGTTGTAGTGTGGCAGGTGTTGTAGGATAACTCTTGTAGTGTGTGCAAAGGGGTTTTTAGGATAACTCTTGTAGTGTGTGCAGGCGTTGTAGAATAACTTTGTAGTGTGTGCAGGTGTTGTAGGATAACTCTTATAGTGTGTGCAGGTGTTGTAGGATAACTGTTGTAGTGTGTGCAGGTGTTGTAGAATAACTGTTGTAGTGTGTGCAGGTGTTGTAGGATAACTCTTGTAGTGTGTGCAGGTGTTGTAGGATAACTCTTGTAGTGTGTGCAGGTGTTGTAGAATAAAATGTTGTAGTGTGTGCAGGTGTTTGAGGATAACTCTTATAGTGTGTGCAGGTGTTGTAGGATAACTCTTGTAGTGTGTGCAGGTGTTGTAGAATAACTGTTGTAGTGTGTGCAGGTGTTGTAGGATAACTCTTGTAGTGTGTGCAGGTGTTGTAGATAACTGTTGTAGTGTGTGCAGGTGTTGTAGGATAACTCTTATAGTGTGTGCAGGTGTTGTAGGATAAAATCTTGTAGTGTGTGCAGGTGTTGTAGATAACTGTTGTAGTGTGTGCAGGTGTTGTAGGATAACTCTTTTAGTGTGTGCAGGTGTTGTAGGATAACTCTTGTAGTGTGTGCAGGTGTTGTAGATAACTCTTGTAGTGTGTGCAGGTGTTGTAGGATAACTCTTGTAGTGTGTGCAAGTGTTGTAGGATAACTCTTGTAGTGTGTGCAGGTGTTGTAGGATAACTCTTGTAGTGTGTGCAGGTGTTGTGGGATAACTCTTGTAGTGTGTGCAGGTGTTGTAGGATAACTCTTGTAGTGTGTGCAGGTGTTGTAGGATAACTCTTGTAGTGTGTGCAGGTGTTGTAGAATAACTGTTAGTAGTGTGCAGGTGTTGTAGGATAACTCTTGTAGTGTGTGCAGGTGTTGTAGAATAACTGTTGTAGTGTGTGCAGGTGTTGTAGGATAACTCTTGTAGTGTGTGCAGTGTTGTAGAATAAACTGTTGTAGTGTGTGCAGGTGTTGTAGGATAACTCTTGTAGTGTGTGCAGGTGTTGTAGAATAACTGTTGTAGTGTGTGCAGGTGTTGTAGGATAACTCTTGTAGTGTGTGCAGGGTGTTGTAGAATAACTGTTGTAGTGTGTGCAGGTGTTGTAGGATAACTCTTGTAGTGTGTGCAGGTGTTTTTGGACAACCTGATATATGTTTGCTGTGTTGCTCCAGTCATACCAAGTTTAACTCCCATAACATTCAGTATTTGTTAGTTATATCATTAGTATTTAAGCAGATAAAGATTATTTTATAATTATTTTGGATTCATTACTGCTGCCGAAACATTTTTTATTTATTTTAAAAAGATTTTAATTAAAAAGCGTTGATTATAATTTTACATTGTTATGTTGATTTTTAAATTCTTGATCCGCCCCTAGTAACGTAATTATTAGCTAAAATACAGTAATGGGAACCAAGTCAGAACTACAGTAATATTAACCAACCATATAAGAAGTGCAGCAGTTTGGCTCCGTAATTTAATCGGGATTTCAGTATACTGGAAATGGCCTGAACTTGCTTCATCTGCAGCTCACAAGACTGCCATCCCACGAGCCCCTTTGTGGGGCGGGGCAGATGGCAGCCCAAAGGCCCAGTTTTCCCCCCCCCT
>NC_069399.1:102294712-102302212 GCF_026875155.1 Cherax quadricarinatus
TTTTCGAGAGAAACTCGTCTCTCTGAAGGTTACAACCTTATGTAGAGACGCTGTGATATACAACAGCGTCGCTGCTGTGAAGGTCACGTTGATGCCTTCACTGTTACACTGTCAGGTTGTATTCATCAAATACGTCAATATCAGCTGCTGTTGGACGATGAGTTACTCTCACTTCGACCCGGGCTCTCCTGTGGCTGATAAGTCTCTTGTTGTGTCTGACCAGCAGTGACATGGATTAGGGAAAGTGACCTAACTTATCGCAATAAGTGCATCTTACCCCTTGGTGACTTTGATTTCTGGGTCAACTCTTCGGCCTGGTTACGTTGCTTTCCCTGGTCACTCACTGGTCTCCTGACTGCAAGTATCTCAGCGACTCGGTCTGGCCCTCAAGCTCATAACATCTCTGGAAATTCTTAATGCCCTCGCTAGGACTTATCTAAGACTGTCTGTTTTGAAGAAGCCATCGATGTTCAGTGGTGTGATGCACATCGTAGGTGTAGGATTACATTGCCTCCTCTGCTGATTATCATTTTCTGTGCTCTTACAATTAGCTGTAACTGATCAGTCTTCTACCAATATCAAATGTACAACCGCAGAAAAAACAATCCTTTTCATCTTCAGCAAAGTTAGATTTCTCCACACACATTCGACAGAGGTCGAAAAAAAAAATTCCAGGCATTTGACCTACTAATGCGTATTCTTTAAAAAAAAAACAGCCGCGTTTATGCAGTTGTTAATCTGTGTATTCCAGAAAAGATACAGTGACTGACTACTGCTGAGCTTCACAGCGCCTCTAATGTTAACTTTAACCTGCTGGAAGCAGCCACCTGGCTTTCCAGTATATTTTTTTTTTTTATTCGCCGGTATTCTCCCGGCCCGGGCCTTTTCCAAGAGCCCGGGTCTTTTCCAAGAGTGGTGACCCGGCCTTGTTTCCCTATCTGGGGAGTGTCTCGAGACCTAAGTCTCTCATGGGAGGAGGTACAAGTACCCCCTCATCTTTGGGACCAAGTGTCCTCAGGCCTAGTCACAGTCCCCGCCCTCACGGGGCTCGTAGGGAGAAGCTAGGCCTCTGGTCTGCCATCTGCCCCGCCCCACAAAGGGGCTCGTGGGGATGGCAGTCTTGTGAGCTGCAGATGATAGCAAGTTCAGGCCATTTCCAGTATACTGAAATCCCGATTAAATTACGGAGCCAAACTGCTGCACTTCTTATATGGTTGGTTAATATTACTGTAGTTCTGACTTGGTTCCCATTACTGTATTTTAGCTAATAATTACGTTACTAGGGGTGGGTCAAGAATTTAAAAATCAACATAACAATGTAAAATATAAATTATAATCAACGCTTTTTAATTAAAATCTTTTTAAAATAAATAAAAAATGTTTCGGCAGCAGTAATGAATAAAAAATAATTATAAAATAATCTTTATTTGCTTAAATACTAATGATATAACTAACAAATACTGAATGTTGTGGGAGTTAAACTTGGTATAACTGGAGCAACACAACAAACATATGTCAGGTTATCCTACAACACCTGCACACACTACAAGAGTTATCCTACAACACCTGCACACACTACAAGAGTTATCCTACAACACCTGCACACACTACAAGAGTTATTCTACAACACCTGCACACACTACAAGAGTTATTCTACAACACCTGCACACACTACAAGAGTTATCCTACAACACCTGCACACACTACAAGAGTTATTCTACAACACCTGCACACACTACAAGAGTTATCCTACAACACCTGCACACACTACAAGAGTTATCCTAAAAACACCTGCCCACACTCAAGGTTATCCTACATCACCTGCACACACTACAAAGTTATCCTACAACACCTGCACACACTACAAGAGTTATCCTACAACACCTGCACACACTACAAGAGTTATCCTACAACACCCGCACACACTACAAGAGTTTCCCACAACACCTGCACACACTACAAGAGTTATCCTACAACACCTGCACACACTACAAAGTTATCCTACAACACCTGAGACCACATTCAAAAGAGTTATCCTACAAACACCTGCACACACTACAAAGAGTTATCCTACAACACCTCCACACACTACAAGAGTTATCCAACAAAACACCTGCACACACACAAGAGTTCTCCCTACAACACCTGCACACACTACAAGATTTAACCTACAACACCTGCACAGCACTACAAGATTATCCTACAACTCCTCACACACACAAGAGTTATCCTACAACACCTGCACAACACTACAAGAGTTATCCTACAACACCTGCACACAACTACAAGCGTTATCCTACAACACCTGCACACACTACAACAGTTTATCCTACAACACCTGCACACACTACAAGAGTTATCCTACAACACCTGCATCACAGTACAAGAGTTATCCACAACCAACCTGCACACACTCCAACAGTTATTCTACTACACCTGTCACACACTACAAGAGTTTTATCCCACAACACCTGCGGCACACTACAACATTATTCTACCACACTTGCACACACTACAAGGAGATTATTTCTACAACACCTGCACACACTACAAGATTATTCCTACAACACCGTGCACACCCTACAAAGTTAATCCTACAACACCTCACAAACATACAAGAGTTATTCCTACAACACCTGCTCACACACTACAAAGTTATCCCACAACACCTGCACACACTAAAGGTTTATCCCACAACACCTGCACACACTACAAGAGTTATCCCCACAACACCCTGCACACACTACAAGGTTATCCTACAAAACCTGTCACACAAAGCGACAATAGTTATCCAACAACACCTGCACACACTGACAAGAGGTTTACCCACAACACCTGCACACACTACAAGAGTTATCATATCCACCAAGCATCCTGCACACACTCACTACAAGAGTTAATCTACAACACCTGCACCAGTAAAGTTATCTACAACACATGCACTACACTATAGAGAGTAATCCTACAAACAAAACCCTGCACACAGTACAAGTTATCCACAACACCTGCACACACAAAACTAATAAGAGTTATCCTACAACACCTCACACACAAAATAAGAGTTAACTTACAACACATTGCACACAGTACAAGTTATCCCTACAACACCTGCACATCACTATAAGAGGGTTATCCTACAACACCTGCACACAAATCTACAAGAGTTATCCTACAACACCCTCCTGCACACAGTACAAGAGTTATCTTACAAAAACCTGCACACCCTATAAGAGTTATCTCTACAACACCTGCAACACAGTACAATAATTCCTACAACACCTGCACACGACTAAAAGAGTTATCCTACAACACCTGCACACACTACAGAGTTTATCCTACAACACCGCACGACACTAAAGAGTTATCCCACAACACCTGCACACACTACAAAGTTATCCCACAACCACCTGCACACAGTACAAAGATATCTCCACAACACCTGCACCCACACAAGAGTTATCCCCACAACCACCTGCACACACTACGAAGATTTTATCCTACAACACCTGCAGCACACTACGAAGATTTATCCTACAACACCTGCACACACTACCATATTAGTCGCTACAACAACCTACCTCACACACAAACAAGAGTTATCCCACAACCCTGCGCACACTACAAGAGTTATCCCACAACACCTGCACACACTACAAGAGTTATCCCACAACACCTGCACTACACTACAAAGTTATCCTACAACACCCTGCACACACTACATGATTATCCCACAACCCTGCACAGCACTACAAGAGTTATCGAAACAACACCGGCACACACTACAAGAGTTATCCTACAACACCTGCACACACTACAAGAGTTTATCCCACAACACCTGCGCACACTACAAGAGTTTTATCGCACAACACCTGCAACACATCTCCAAGATCTATCCCACAACACCTGCGCACAACTACAAGAGTTATAACCCACAACACCCTGCACACACTTACAGAGTTATCCCACAACACCTGCACCCTACTAACAAGAGTTATCCCACAACACCTTGCACACACTACAAGAGTTATCTCACAACACCTGAACACACTACAAATTATTCCCACAACAACCTGCACACACTACAAGAGTTATCCCACAACACCTGCACACACTACAAGAGATATCCCACAACACCTGCACACACTACAAGAGTATCCCACAACAACCTGCACACACTACAAGAGTTATCCCACACACCTGCACACACTACTAGAGTTTACCCACAACACCTGACACTACTTACAAAGTTATCCCACAACACCTGCATCACACTACAAGAGTTATCCCACAAGCAACCTGCACACACTACAAGAATATCCCACAACACCTGCACACACTACAAGAGTTATCCCCCAACACCAGCACACGACTACAAGAGTTATCCCACAACACCTGCACAGCAACTACAAGAGGTATATCACCACAACACTGCACACACTACAAGTAGTATCCCACAACACCTGCACACACTACAAGAGTTATCCCACAACCACCTGCACACACTACAAGAGTTATCCCCACAACACCTGCACACACTACAAGAGTTATCCCACAACCACCTGCACACACAACAAGATATCCCACAACAAACCTGCACACACTACAAGAGTTATCCCAAAACACCATCACACACACAATAGTGTGTCCACACACAACACCTTGCACAACACAACAAGAGTTATCCCCACACACCTTCACACACTACAAGAGTTTATCCCACAACAACCTGCACACACTACAAGATTATCCCACAACACCTACACACACTACAAGAGTTATCCACACAAACACCTGCACAACGCTAACAAGAGTTATCCTACCAACACCTGCACAACACTACAAGAGTAATCCCGCAAACACCTGCACACACAACAAGAGTTATCCCACAACACCTTCACACACTACAGAGAATCACCCAACACCTTCCACGACACTACAAAGTTATCCCCAACAGCCTACACACTCTTACAAGAGTTATCCCACAAACACCTGCACACACAACAGAGTTATCCCTATACCCACAACACCTGCACACACTACCATAGATATCCCATAACACCTGCCCCACACTACAAGAGTTATCACACAACACCTGCACACGACAACAAGAAGTATTATCCCCAACAACACTGCACACACTACAAATTTATCCCACAACACCTTCACACACTACAAGAAGAGGTTTTATCCCACAAACAACTGCACACACTACAAGAGATATCCCACAACACCTGCACACACTCCAAGAGTTATCCCACAACACCTCACACACTTCAAGAGGTTTCCCACAACACCTGCACACACAACAAAGAGTAACCCACAACACCTACACACACTACAAGAGTTATCCCACAACACCTGCACACCTACAAAGAGTTTTTCCCTTAACACACGCTGCACACACTACAAGAGTTATCCCACAACACCTGCACACACTACAAGAGTTATCCCACAACACCTGCACACATACAAGAGTTATACCCACAGAACACCTGCACACACTACAAGGAGTTACCCAACAACACCTGCACTCACCTACAAGAGTTATCCCACAACACCTGCACACACTACAAGAGTTAACCCACAACACCTGCATACACTACAAGAGTTTATCCCACAACTACCAGCACACACTACAAGAGTTATCCCATAACAACACCTGGCACACACCTACAAGAGTTATCCCACAACACCATTCACACACAACAAGAGTTATCCCACAACCACCGTGCACAACACTAAAAAGAGTATCCCACAACACCCTGCACACACTACAAGAGTTATCCCCACAACTACCTACAACACACAACAAACGAGTTATCCCACAACACCTGCACCCGCTACAAGCGTTATCCTAGAACAACACCTGCACACACTCCAAGATTATCCAACAACACCTGCAACACACTGCAAAGTTATCGCCATCAAACACCTGCACACACTACAAGAGTTATCCCACATCACCTACACACACTACAAGAGTTATCCCACAACACCCCCCTTTGGGCACACACTATCAAGAGTTATCCCACAACACCTGCACACACTAAAGAGTTATCCCGACAACACCTGAAACACACTACAAAGATACCCATAACACCTGCACACACTCAAGAGTTATCCCACAACACATGCACACACAACAAAGTTATCCCACAACACCTGCACAGCACTACAAGAGTTATCCACAATCACACCTCTGAACACACTACAAGAGATATCCATCCCACAACACCTACACACACACAAGAGTTATCCCACAACACCTGCAACACGCTACACGAGTTTATCCTACAACAACATGCACACAACTACAAGAGTTATCCACAACACCTGCACACACTACAAAGATATCCCACAACACCTGCACACACAACAAGAGTTATCCCACAACAACCTGCAAACACTACAAGAGGTTACCCACAACACCTGCACACACATAACAAGAGTTATCCCACAACACCTGCACACACAACCAGAGTTTCCCAGACAACACTGCACACACAACAAAGTTATCCACAACACCTCACACACTACAAGAGTTAACCCGTTAATAATTATACAGTATAACACCTGCAAAACACACGTTTTTCTACAAGATTATCCCCACAACACCTGCACACAACAACAAGAGTTTATCCCACAACACCTGCACACACTACAAGAGTTAATACCACAACAACACCTGCACCACACTACAAAAGAGTTATCCCACAACACCTACACACCCTACAAGATTTATCCCACAACACCTGCACACGCGTACAAGAGCTTAACCCTACAACACCTGCACACACTACAAGAGTTATCCCACAACACATCTGCACCACACTGCAAGAGTTTATCCCACAACACACTGCACACACTACAAGAGTTATCCCACAACACCTACACACACTACAAGAATATCCCACATACACACCTGCACTACACTACAAGAGATATCCCACAACACGTGCACACACTACAAGATTATCCCACAACACCTGCCCTATCTACAAGAGTTTTATCCACAACACCTGCACACACTACAAAGTTATCCCACAACACGTGCACACACTACAAGAAGTTATCCCCACAACACCTGCACAACACTACAAGAGTTATCCCACAACACCGCACACACTACAAGAGTTTAATCCCACCAACACCCTCACACACTACAATTATCCCACAACACCTGCACACACCCCCTTAAAAAAAACAAGAGTATAACCCAACACACACCTGCACACACTACACTTCTCCAGCAGTCAAGCAGTAATGTAGTCACCTGCTTCCTCTCACAAACGAACTGTCAGAAACATGAAAATCAACACTGAACAGAATAAGAAAGATAATGGTGGAGACTGTTAACTGCTGCTGTAGAGTACACAATACGAGCCACGGAACGGGCAGGCCTTCAACCAGTGAGAGTCATACGAAACAGTCAGGAAGTATCCTCTTACAAGACCATCATTTTAACAATGATAACAATGCCAACAACCGCCACCGACCGCC
>NC_069399.1:102307212-102312212 GCF_026875155.1 Cherax quadricarinatus
ATAGCTCATAGGGATTACACCAGGATAAATACAAACCAACAAAAATAAATAATTAGGAGTTAAATAACGAAAAGTGATGTAGGTTAATAATAATTACAGTTGAACGTAAACTTAAGAATAATGGTGAATAACATTCCGCACTTTGGCTTGGATAACCTTCAGTAATTTATTTTTATGAGTATTTAGTCATTATATTTAATTAAAATGGTGATAAGAACACTTTGCTGTTGCCTACTGTACACTATAACTGTACCATCTGGTACGTTACTAACTGTAAATGAAATGTACTGCAAAAGTACAGAATAATATGTGATTACGTGTTTGTGATCGGTTAACTCCACTTGTAATGTGACAGACAAAACAGGTCCTTAGTAACCTAAACTTTTTGATCCGAAGAGAGGCAATATAACAGCATGCCTGAACAGCAGGACGAAACCAATTCGCCAAGAGCAAAAATGCTGGAAGCAGCCGTGCGCGCACAACGTCAGGCAAGAAAGAATGTGACATAAGATGACCCAACTAATATATCCACCATATAAGGAAAAAAAACTCTCCTCCCTTTTTGCGATCTGATATGAAGTTTCAGTACCTTCCCAAAACTCTGACTATGTCAGTGCACAGAGTCAGAACAAGGACGTACAAGGGTCTAATATACTCGGGACCTGAAGTAAAGTCCGCGTGACACACAACCTCAGGAAACTGTTTAGAAATCACTATAAATGATGTTCTGTTACAGAGTTGCTAACAGAGTTATGAAATGTATGTCCCAGCTCACCAATTGAATCTTACACTACCAATAAAACATGTTTCTATAAACACGAACAGAGGAGAACAGTGTTCTTCGTCAAAAACAGCAGCGAGATGTTCCTTGATGAAGAGGTGAGTGAGAGAGAGAGCGATAAAGAGATAGGGGCAAAAGAGACCCTGGAGGGTCGATGTTCAGGTGTCTTCTGCCTGTCAGCCACAAACGTCAAAACAATCAAACAAGCAAGTATGTAGTTTACAGCCTGGGCAGCCAATCAAAACTCTCCCTCTAACGAGCACAGAGTGTAACGCCCCGCAGTAGTTACATCCTTCCTCTACACGGTAAGTTATCAATATAAAACAATTAACGACAACTAGACATTTTCACTCAAGCAGTTACAACCGAAAATATTATAAGTATTGTCATGTTTAAATGAAAAAAGTAATATAAAAGATAATTATGATGTTCAATTTTTTCTGAAGCGCTAAAATACACCGGCACTTTTAACTCCATCATATATACACCATCATCATCAATCAAGCACCACGTATCATCATCATCACTACTATCACCACTATTACCACCACCACTAACAGTCCACGCATTATCACCATCAAACACCTATCACCATCACATCAGTCGTTATCACCACCAAAACCCACCACCATCACTGTCACCAACCAGAGTTCACCACAATCACCACCACCATTATCACTATCAATCAACCACCACCACTACCATAAACACAGCCAACACTATCAAAACCGCCACCGACCATTACCACCACTTCCCACCACAACCACTACCACAAACCACTACCACCACCATCACAGCCATCACGCACCGCCCACAACCACCACTACCACCACCACAATCACCACCACTAACGCCACTACACCACCACCACCACACCACTACCAATCACCACTAACAACACCACTACCACCATCCACCACCACAGCACCCACCGCTCAACCAACATCATCACCACCACCATCACCCATCATCACCATTCACGACCCCGAACCACATCATCATAACCACACGATCCCCACCACCACCACCACCCGTCCCTCATCATCACCACCATCACACCATCACTAGAACCACACCACCGTCACCATCACTTCTACCCTTATCACCATTCAACCAATCACCACCACTAGCACTACCATCAACCCAATTATCACCACTACATCACCCCCGACCGTCACATCACCACCCACCATCACCACCACCATCACCACCACCATTACCACCACCCCTGTCACTACCTAACAAATCGAACACAAAGAGCACTGGTCAACAGAGTTAAATCGGAGGCTGCCATAGTGAAGACCTCTGTTCCACAAGGCACAGTACTCGCCCCCATCTTATTCCTCATCCTCATATCAGACATAGACAGAGATATACACCACAGTACCGTATCATCCTTTGCGGATGATACTAGGATCTGCATGAGGCTGTCATCTGCTGAGGACGCGGTTAACCTCCAAGAAGATATAAACAAAGTTTTCCAGTGGGCAACGGTAAACAATATGATGTTCAATGAGGACAAATTCCAACTACTCCGTTATGGAAAACTGGAGGAGATAATAACTAGAACAGAGTATACTACTGACTCCGGCCATACAATAGAGCGGAAAAATAATGTAAGGGACCTGGGAGTAGTAATGTCTGAGGATCTCACTTTCAAGGATCACAACAGTGCCACGATCGCACGTGCAAAGAAAATGATAGGATGGATAATGAGAACTTTCAAAACGAGAGATGCCAAGCCAATGATGATCCTTTTCAAATCACTTGTTCTCTCTAGGCTGGAATACTACTGTACATTAACATCTCCATTCAAAGCAGGTGAAATCGCAGATCTAGAGAGTGTACAGAGATCCTTTACTGCACGTATAAGTTCTGTCAAGTTAACTACTGGGAACGCTTGGAAGCACTTGACTTGTACTCGTTGGAACGCAGGAGGGAGATATATATCATAATCTACACTTGGAAAATCTTGGAAGGAATGGTCCCAAATCTGCACACAGAAATCACTCCCTACGAAAGTAAAAGACTGGGCAGGCGATGCAAAATACCCCCAATAAAAAGTAGGGGCGCCATTGGTACACTAAAGGAAAACACCCTAAGTGTCCGGGGCCCAAGACTGTTCAACAGCCTTCCATCAAGCATTAAGGGAATGCCAATAAACCCCTGGCTGCCTTCAAGAGAGAGCTGGACAGATACCTAAAGTCAGTGCCGGATCAGCCGGGCTGTGGCTCGTACGTTGGACTGCGTGAGGCCAGCAGTAACAGCCTAGTTGATCAGGCCCTGATCCATCGGGAGGCCTGGTCATGGACCGGGCCGCGGGGGCGTTGATCCCCGGAATAACCTCCAGGTAACCTCCAGGTAACCTCCAGGTAACCATTATCACCACTACCATCACCACCACCGTCACCACCACCATCACCACCACCACTATCACTACCATTATCACCACAGCCACCATCAGCACCATTATCACCACCACCATCACCACCACTATCACCATCACACCGTCACCATCACCACCATCACCACCATCACCATCACCACCATTATCACCACTACACCCACCCCCACCACCACCATCACCGTCACCATCACCACCACCATTACCACCACCACCATCACCACCACTAGAACCACCACCATCACCACTACCCTTATCACCACAGCCACCATCAGCACCATTATCACCACCACCATCACCACCACTATCACCATCACATCACCATCACCACCGTCACCACCATCACCACCATCACCATCATCACCATCACCACCATTATCACCACTACACCCCCCCCCACCACCACCATCACCGTCACCATCACCACCACCATTACCACCACCACCATCACCACCACTAGAACCACCACCATCACCACTACCCTTATCACCACAGCCACCATCAGCACCATTATCACCACCACCATCACCACCACTATCACCATCACATCACCATCACCACCGTCACCACCATCACCACCATCACCATCATCACCATCACCACCATTATCACCACTACACCCACCCCACCACCACCATCACCGTCACCATCACCACCACCATTACCACCACCACCATTACCACCACCACCATCACCACCACCATTACCACCACCACCATCACCACCACTACAGCCACCACCATCACCACTACCTTATCACCACTACCATCACCATCACTGCTATCATGACCACTACCATCGCCACCACTACCATCACAACCACTACCATCACCAAAATTATCACCACTACCATCACCACCCCCACCATCACCACCACCACCCCCACCATCACCCGGAAGTTCTCAAACTCCTAAATTGTGAAAGTGGGAAGCTTTCTAGGAGCGAGTCATATATCTTTGTTTATCCTATTACACATTCTCTCTCTCTCTCTCTCTCTCTCTCTCTCTCTCTCTCTCTCTCTCTCTCCTCTCTCTCTCTCTCTCTCTCTCTCTCTCTCTCTCTCTCTCTCTCCTCTCTCTCTCTCTCTCTCTCTCTCTCCATGTACACAATGTTAAAGTCAGTTCTCTCAGCGTTGAGTGTTAAGCACATTGGTGTTATCCAATCAGTATTTAGTGTTAGCACTAGTAGTTTGTTGCAGCACCTGGCGGTGATTGTGGCTGGTGGTGGTAATTGGTAGTGGCGGTGATTGTGGCTGATGATAGCGGTGATTGTGTCTGGTTGTGGCGGTGATTGTAGCTGGTGGTGGTAATTGGTAGTGGCGGTGATTGTGGCTGATGATAGCGGTGATTGTGTCTGGTTGTGGCGGTGATTGTAGCTGGTGGTGGTAATTGGTAGTGGCGGTGATTGTGGCTGATGATAGCTGTGATTGTGTCTGGTTGTGGCGGTGATTGTAGCTGGTGGTGGTAATTGGTAGTGGCGGTGATTGTGTCTGGTTGTGGCGGTGATTGTAGCTGGTGGTGGTAATTGGTAGTGGCGGTGATTGTGTCTGGTTGTGGCGGTGATTGTAGCTGGTGGTGGTATTGGTAGTGGCGGTGATTGTGGCTGATGATAGCGTTGATTGTGTCTGGTTGTGGCGGTGATTGTAGCTGGTGGTGGTAATTGGTAGTGGCGGTGATTGTGGCTGATGATAGCGTTGATTGTGTCTGGTTGTGGCGGTGATTGTAGCTGGTGGTGGTAATTGGTAGTGGCGGTGATTGTGGCTGATGATAGCGGTGATTGTGTCTGGTTGTGGCGGTGATTGTAGCTGGTGGTGGT
>NC_069399.1:102317212-102352212 GCF_026875155.1 Cherax quadricarinatus
CCACCTTGTGCTCCCCAGACTGAAGTGTACCTACTATGTAGTCCCTTTCTCCTGTCTAGTCTATGCCTCCCATTTTCTCGAATTTCCATCGTGTGTGTGTGTGTGTGTACTCACCTAGTTGTACTCACCTAGTTGAGGTTGCGGGGGTCGAGTCCGAGCTCCTGGCCCCGCCTCTTCACTGATCGCTACTAGGTCACTCTCCCTGAGCCGTGAGCTTTATCGTACCTCTGCTTAAAGCTATGTATGGATCCTGCCTCCACTACATCGCTTCCCAAACTATTCCACTTACTGACTACTCTGTGGCTGAAGAAATACTTCCTGTGTGTGTGTGTGTGTGTGTGTGTGTGTGTGTGTGTGTGTTATGTGTGTGTATGCGTAAGTGTGTGTGTGTATGCGTAAGTGTGTGTGTGAGTATGTGTGAGTATGTGTGTGCGTGAGTGTGTGAGTGTGTGTGTGTGGGGTGTGTGTGTGTGTGTGTGTGTGTGTGTGTGTGTGTGTGTGTGTGTGTGTGTGTGTGTGTGTGTGGAGTACACTTAGAAGGGAGGGACGTGAGATGTGTATTGGGATAGGAATGTGAGAGGAATGGAATGGGAGTTTGTCTGTCAATAGTGACATCCTTTCGACACACACACCCCACACTCACACACACACACACACACACACACACACACACACACACACACACACACACACACACACACACACACACACACACACACACACACACACACATGGGCGATTTCAGCCACAGGGAGATCGACAGGGAAAATCTGGAGCCACACGGGGTCCCGAAAACTTTGAAAGCCAACTTAGCAACATGTGGGAATTTTTATGAGGAAACATTTCGCCACACAGTGGTTTATCAGCCATACGGGATCGGGAAGGGTGTACAAGAGGGGGAGTTTGAGGAAAATCAACCCCTCACCCTGGAGTCGATGTGTTCAGTCCATCATCTTGTAGTTCCCATATGCGCATAAGTGTCTAAATTTTACTTGTTTTTTTTTAAAAACTTTTATCACATTGAACCCCAAGTTCATGGATTTGGTACGGGAAAACCTTTTGCTTTAAAACTGTTCAGGACATTACCAGAGAGGAGGGGGGGAGAACCAGCAAACGGACCTCTTTTCCCCCCTGAGATTCAACAGTGAGGAATCACATTGAGAGATCCCTTGGAGCTAGTGCCACGGGGTTCTGGCTTTGAAAATAGTTGAGCTAAAAGGGGGAGGGTAACGGGATTTGAATGCAAAAAAAACCAAACTATAAAAGAGGGACTACACGGATGGGGAACTTCTTGCAGAGGTTCAGGGGGACTGAGAATTGGTAGGAAAGTCAGTAAACAAATGATAGAATACGTAACAAAAAAAATGCAAGGGGGGCAGAGGAAAAGTTTGTTCCCAAGTGCAATGAAATAAGGGTAAGACCAAATCGAGCCCGTTTACCCGAAGGGGTAGGGACGCAAAAACTAAGGCAATGAAAGGAAAAATGCAAAGAAAAAAACCCTGAAAAAAAGGGAGTTTAGTGGAAGACCCGAAACGGGGATGCACAGTTTAAAAGGGGAGGCCCAGCGGCAGTTAAAACAACATAGCACGACGTCAAGTTGCCCGAAACTGTTGCTTACCACATTAGGGAAAGACAACATCAAAGACAAGGATCGGCTGAGAAAGAAGGTGGAGAACTCACAAGAAATGATCCGAGGTAGTGGGGAGCTAAACAGGGTTTAAAGGGAAGTATTTACAGTAAAATAGGAAGAGCTCGGGGGGACAGCACAGGGGGGAAACACCAAAAGAAAAAATACCAACAAGTGTGGATGACATACACACAACTGAAGAGGAAGCGCAGAAGTGCAAAGGGGGACTTGATCCTCAAAGGTGAGGGGCCCGAACAAATCTCCGTAACCTTAAGAAGAGCAGAGATCTGTTGTCCCCTTTCCCCAAAAATCTTAAGCCACCCCAAAACTGGGCAACTACTGAGGTAGGGAAAAAAGGAGACAAAAACGAGGCCCTAACTACAGACCAGTGTCACTGACGGTTAGTATGAAAAGTCTGGAAATTATTACAGGAGGAGAGAAAGGGACACCGGGAAAACGGAACAAAAAATTTTAAAAAATGACACCCGGGGATTCATGGAAGGCAAACCCGTGTCACAAACCTTCTGGATTTTTTTATGAAAAAATAAATAAGAAGACACGAGAGGAGAGGGGTGATTGTTCTTTTTCGGGACTGCGGAAGGCCTTCGACACAGTTCCTCAAAGAGATAGGCAGAAGCTAGGGGATCCGCGCATAAAAACGGGAAAGCCAATGCAATGGATCATGAATAACCGGGCGGTGGCAACAAAAGTCAGGGTACGTGATGGGGTACACGAGCGCAGCCCCACAGGGGTCATCCAAGAACCAGTGCTATTTTTAGTATATTTAATGACTGAGGAAGGATAACTCAAATGCCCCTGTTCGCAGATGATGTAAATTAAATGAGGGGAATCATATAGAGAGGATCAACGGGCTAAAAAGATCCCTGGACACCTGAAAAAGGGGTCCGAACGGGTTTCTCAAATTTTTAACCCCCCGCCAAATGCAAAGCTGAAATTTGGGGAAGGGCAAAAAAAGACCGCAACGAGTATAGGCAAGGTGGCCAAAGACTGAAAACCTCCTAAAGGGGAGAGAGATCTTGGTGTGACCAAAACCACGAGCACGTCCCGGGAAGACACAAAAACCAGATAATGCTGCAGAAACAGAGTGCCTGGCAAACCTGAGATTAGCGTTCCGAACTTAGAAGGAATCTTTCAAGACTTTGTACCCCGGTTTCCGTCGGGCCCATTTGGAGTATGCGCAGGGTTTTGGAACCCCACCTGCTTAAGCAATCAAAAAATAAGGGGAAAGGCAAAGATTTGCTTGGTTAGTTCCGGAGCTCGGGGGAATGCCCACGAAGAAATTTTTGAGGGAATCGGGTGACGAAACTAGAAGACGAGGATCGGGGAAGCTAAACGACATACGAAATACTGGGGAATAGATAAGGTGGACAAGACAGGATCTTCGGGGGGGAGGGGGGGGGGGGGCACAAAACAACGAGCCCAAAAAATGGGAATTGAGACCCGACGTCAAATGAAAGTATTTTTTCCCATCAAAAGTCAAACGGAATACCCTAAAATGGGGTTGAGGCGAACCATAAAAGCTTTAAATGAGGCAGAAAACCATGGGCGGGGGGGGCCTGTCCCCCGGAAAGGGGGCCGGCTGGCCCCCCCCCTGAAACTTGGGAGTCAAACCCCCCCCCCCCCCCCCCCCCCCCCCCCCCCCCCCCACCCACCCCCCCCACCCCCCCCCAAAAATTCCTACCCCCCAAAAACCCCCAACCTCCCAGTCACAACCCACCGCACTGTTTACCCTCCCCCCCACCCCCAAAAACCCCGCTCGATCCCCTTTTGCAAACAAAAATGCTTCCCCGCCCCCCAAATAAGGAACCCCCCCCAGACCCCGTACTTTTAATTTCCCAAACCGGGAGTATGCAGCACCATCTGTAACCCCCACCGGGGCAAGCCGAAAGAAAAAAAAGGTCAAATTAACAAGGCTGCCAACTCAGGGGAAGTCAACGGAAATTGGGGAAATTCGGACAAAACCACGGGGACAGAAGGGTAGGGAAATGATAACGACATACAAGATCTGCGGGGAATAGACAAGGTGGCCCGAGATAGGAGTTCCAAGAGGGGACACAGGACAAGGGTCACAAATGGAACAAAAACTCAACGAGTCACAGGGCGTTTGGAAATATTTTTCAGTCATAGAGTTGTCAGGAAGTGGGAAAAGCCTACAAGTGAAGTGTGGAGGCAGGAACTAAAATAGTTTTTTAAAAAGAGGTTGATAAAACCTCAGGAAGCAGAGAGAGAGAGAGGCCTAGTAGCGATAGTGAAGAGGGGGGCCAGAGCTAGTCTCGACCCCCCGCAACCCAATTTGGTGGTACAATTAGGGAACACACACAACAACACACACATACACACCCCAACATATATACACATACATACACCGAAAATTCCAGGGAGACAGGGAAAGGCTCGGAAAACAGGACAGGGGAAAAACCAACAAGGGAAAATACCAAAAATGCTGGATACATACCACAACGGGACGACTGAAAAACGCTAAAATGACCTTTATAGTCCAAAAGGGAATGGCACCGGACAACATTCTCCCCCGGGGCCCCCAGGGAGGGAGAGATTACTGTAAGTGCCTTTTACCACGCTTTAACAATCCCTTGAAACTGGGCAAAATACCGAGGGGTTTGGAAGACCGAAATGTAGTTCCGATTTTTTTTAAAAAAAGGAGACAGAAAAGAGGCACTAATTACGACCAGTGTCATTGACGTGATAGATCAAAGTCATGGGGAAGATTATCAGGAGAAGAGTGGGAGCACCTGGAAAGGAAAAAATTATAAACGACAACCACACTGTTCATGAAAAGAAAATCCCTGTGTCAAAACTTTCTGGATTTTATGACAAAGTTCAGAATAAGAACGAGAGAGAGGGGTAGATTGATTGCATTTTTTTTGATTGCAAGAAGGCCTTCGACACAGTTCCTCACAAGAAGGCAAAACTAGGGATCAGGCCGTGTAACAGGAAGGGCACTGCAAGGATCAAGAATACCTGACAGGGAGGGAACAAGAGTCATGGTAAGGATAGGGGATCACGTGGGGAACCTGTGACGAGCGGGGTCCCCAGGGGGCGGCCCCGGACCGTACTATTTTGGGATAATGGAATGACATTTGGAAGGGATAGACTCAGAGGTGTCCCTGTTCACAGTGAGTGAATTAATGGGAGAAATTAAATCAATGAGGATCAGGCAAAAAACATCAAAGAACCTAGACCCGGCTGGAACACGTGGGCCAGCACGGCTTTGGGTTCTTGAATTTCTGGAGGCACACTCAACCAAAACTGTTGGAAGAATGTTTCAGAGAACCACATGTTGATAAAATTTAAAACATTGCACTCTTGCGTATCTTTTTTTTTGGGAAACGTTTCGCTACACTTGGCTCACAGTCCCTACAAAAAAGAATCTTGAAAAATTCCCTTGTATGGACTGAGAAGCACTGGAGCGAAACGTTTCCGCAATAAAGATACCCCAAGAGTTTGCAATGTGCTAATTACAAAAGAAACTGCTGCAGCATACGGGCGGCCCGGCAAACCTGGGAAAAGCGTTCCGAACCTTATGAGGAATCGTTCAAGACACTGTAACATGTTACATCAGGCCCCTACTGAGTTACAGCACCAGTTTTAAACCCCCAAATGGGCAAGCCCGTCAAGAAATTAAGAACATGCAAAAATTTGCAACAAGGCTAGTTTCCCCGGGGCTCGGGGAAAAGTCCTAACGAAGGTTAAAGGGGCATGGGCTGACGAACTGGAGGACAGGAGGGTCCCGGGAACATGATAACGACATAAAAAAATACTGTGGGAATAAAATAAGTAACAGAGGCAGGGTTTTTCCAGAGGGGGAAAAGAAACAAGGGGGCACAATTGGAAGCCGAAACCCAACGAGTCAGAGGGATGTTAGAAGTATTTTTTTATATAGAGTCGTCAGGAAGTGAAAAGCCTAGCATATGTAGGGAGGGAGGAACCAACTAACTTTAAAACGGGTATGACCCAAACCAGAAACAATAGGGGGAGGACCTATTGCGATCAGTGAAGAGGGGGGCCAGGAGCTGAGTCTCGACCCCTGCAACCACAATTAGGGGAGTAAATTTGGTAGCACACACATACACAACAAAAAACACATACCACACACCACTCACACATACACCATCACACACATACAACACACATCAAACCATACAAATACATCTAAATACCTACAAAATACATGCATACATACAAACATATGCAACATTCAGCATAGTTGTGATCCCCTTATATGTATATTTTCTGGTATCATATACCACCTATTTTTACATAGTTGCCCTTTCTAGCTCATGGGTGGTTTTTTGTGACGTCATGTGATCGCATGTGAGCGCTGCATTCCCGGCCTCGTCCCCCACTCCGTGCTTAGGTCTACAAAAAGGGAACACAGGCAGTCTGGGCTCCCCCCTCACACTTGCTAATATTGTTACCATCCAACAATGTGTTTAACTCCCAACCATCAATCTCCCGAACCCTCCCCACAAATGGTGCCAGCGGGGACGCTAAATTTTATATTTATGCAGATGTATGGGGAAACTTTTGTCAGGGCCAAACCGGACATTGTTCTACCACGTGCTAGCCTAGCAGCCAGCTACACCGAGCAAGCGTCCACCACCTGTTTTCTTCTTTCTTCCGGACAGTCTTTGTCTTAGTGTTTTATTTGCTTATTTGCATTATTCCGAGGGGTTTGACCCGGTTTGCAAATTAATCCCAAACGCCAACCCGTCTGAGGGGGAAACCCCAAAAACCCCTCCCCGTCTGGAAGACCGCCTTTCCTTACCAGCTTTCCACCCCCCCGGCCATTGTTTACAAGCTCAAGCCAATCTGTGTGACGGGTTGCCCCCCAGCCACCTACTAACCCAGGGGGACTAACCCAGTACTCAAGCAAGCCTGTGGTTTTACTTTCTCGTCCTTTTGTGCTTCCTTCTAAGCTATTCTGTGTGCTTTTGACCCTAGGTGTTGGGGGATATTGGGGTTTTAAGCCACCCGGGTTTAGAGATTTTCGTGCCTTGTGGGTGCCCCCAGAGCACGTGAGTTATGCCTTTACCCCCATAGGCCCAGCCCCCACACATTCCCAGCGCACGCCTCAACCACCCAAAAACCTTTCCACAACACCACGTTTTTTTTTTTGTCCCCTTATACGGCCCAGCACTTTATTTTAGCAACATAGGGGGTCAAGGGGCAAGATTTTTTCCTCGTCCCTGTACGCCAATGTAAAAGCCCCCTGTGTGCTTTTATCGTGGATTTAAGCACAAATTCTTCGAGACACAACGGTTGAAGTATGGAGAGTCGCCGCCGGCCCACGAGACCCCACCACCCCACCATCCTGCCTTTCCCTTTTTTCACCATCAAATTTTAACTTTTGCGAGTACGAAATTTTTTTTTTTTGTTCTCTGATTTCTTAGGGGCTTTTCTTTTCGTGATTTCTTAGTATTTTCAGTACTTTGATTGACTGTGTTCTTTAAATTTTCCTGTTTGCAAAAATTTTTCTTTTTTCAGTTTTTTAAATTTTTGTGCTTTTTTTTTTTATGTCTGTTGTGTTGTGTTCTTTTTTTTATACTTGAAGAATACTTAACATTTTTCCGTTATATCACTAAAAGCATATAAACTTGTGTTTACACTTATAAATTACGTGTGTTCACGTACTGTGTTCCTTGCCCAGTAATTATGAGTAAAGTAATTCGTAACTGTTTTTTATATTCTCATCACAACTCAGAAATTGTCTCAGTTAATTTTTTTTTTCTCCCAGATTTTTTTGGGTTCTTGCTGATTTTTTTTATTCTTTATTTCCTTTTTATGGTGTTGAACATACTTTTGTGCAAATTTCTTTTTTTTTAGCCAGCGTCTAATTTTTCTTCTCCACAGCTAGTGTCATTTTTTTGTTTGAGCAAAAAATTTATTTTCCTTTTTTTTGTCAACGCAAGACCTTACAAGAAAATTATCATATATTGTGCAATAGATTGTTGTTTTCCTCCCCTTTTGTGAGTGTTAACCTTTCTCGTTTTGTTTTTTATCCTCTTTTTTTTTCATATTTCCATTGAACAAATTCCTCTTAGTGCAATTTTTAACTTCTCTTTTTTTAAAAGTAAATCATTCTTTTGTTTTTTCAGTAAATGTTGCTTAAGCTGAAATTTAAAGAGTTAAAGGTTCAGTCAGTTCATTCCTTGATAATTATTTTTTTGTTGTGTAAATTCATTTTTTGTGTCTGAAAATTTTTTTTTTTTTTTTAGCAGTATTGACTCTTTCTGCAATAACTCTTTGCAAAAATGTCTGCATTAAATTTTTCTTTAAAAAATTTTTTTATGTAGTTTGTTTTTGCAGTATTTTTTTTAAATTAGAAATTGTTATTTGCTTTAGTCACAGTTTATTTCAGTGCAATATTCTGTGATTTCAGTTTTACATTTTTTGTTCTGTGCATAATATTTTATTCTTTGTATGCACCTTATTTTATTTTTTTTTTTTTTTAGAAATTTGGGTCCCGCCCATTTTAATTCTGTAAAAGATTTATTGAGTCATTTTATCTTTTTTGGTTGATTTACATTCATTGTTGAATTTCCTTATTGAATTGAGAGTAAAGAAATCACTGTCCATTAATTAAAATTAAAGTAAATTTGAAAAAATTTCTTTTGATAAAGTACAACTCTCTTAATTTTTAAAAGTGTTGCTTATCCTTTTGGGTTGTTTTTATGTGGTTTTCCTTGCTTACAGTGTGACTTCTTATTTTTCTTTCTTATGCAGAATGTTAAGCATTTTTTTCCCATTTAAGCTTTTGTGTCATATTTTCTGTCTGTTATTTTTGCTTTTAGTCCTTATAATTTTCCCTAAAAAGATGTCCCAATCACTTTTGGATGCTCACTCTGATAGCCTCAAAGTTATGAATCAGTTGACAGCCCCCAGAATCCCCCTTACTGCTAAAAGACAATATTTAGCTCTTAGACAATGTGTTTTTTCCACAGCTTGTACTGAGATTTGAATTTTCCGTTAATTTTCCTATAGACCGTAAATTTACTTTTAAGTACCCGACGGTCAGGCATTAAGAGTCACCCCTGTCGGGAAATCCAGCCACAAACGTCACACGGGGATGTGTAGAGTTACCTTGGTTTCAGAGGAAAACCCAGAAAAACCCGGGTGCTGAGACTACCCCTGCGATGTCGCTTGTTCAAGTATCGTTCCTTCCAGGGACGCTTTGTGAAAAACATTCTTGTAAAGAGTTTTGTCACTCTTCGGGGTCGCAAGCCTTTCAGAAAGATGTTTTTTGGTATTACTACTTGGTTTGTTGTTCTTTTGTTCCAGATGGTGATACTACCTCGTTGACAGCAATCTGTCAGGGTACAAAGTTTTTTCGATAATTTGTAAGTGAGTTTCTTTTTACACCCCCACTAGCACTATCACCACCTACCAGCACTATCACCACCTACCAGCACTATCATTACCCACAGCAACACCACCTACCCCAATATCACCACCTAAAGAAAAAATTTACCCCTACTAGCCCTTCACCCCCTCCAAACTACATCCCAAACCCCACTATCACCATTTCCAACCATCATCCCCCTACCACACTATCACCCCTACCAGATATCACCACCCACCACACTACATTACCTACTGCACTATCCTACCTACCCCAAAAATTACCACCTAAAGAACTATCACCAGCTACACACTACACCACCCACCAACACACATCACCAAACCCCACATCACCACTTCCCAAAATAATACCTACCAGCCCCTATCACCACCACCAGCACTTCACCACCTACCACAATCCCACCTAACCCCAAAATATCACCACCTACCAGCATACACCCCCACCCCCACTATCACCCCCTACCCGCACATCCCACCACCTACCAGCACTATCACCACCTACCCGCACTATCACCCCCCCCCACACATCACCCCCCTACCAACACTATACCACCCCGTCTATCACCCCCTACCACACTATCAGCCCCCACCCCTATCACCACCTACCACAGTATCACCACCTACCAGCACTATCACCACCACCCGCACTATTACCCCCTACCCGCGCTATCACCCCCCACCAACACTATCACCACCCACCAGCGTATCCCCCCTACCCGCACTATCACCACCCAAGCACTAACACCCCCTACCCGACTATCACCACCCACCAACCTATCCCCACCCCACCCGAAAATCACCCCTACCCCACATCACCCCTACCCGCAATCACCCCCTACCAGCAGTATCACCCCCCTACCCGCATATCACCCCTACCACACTATTTCCCCCTACCGCGCTATCACCACCCCCAAAAACACACCCCCCTACCCGCAGTACACCCCTACCACACTATCACCACCTACGCACTATCACCCCCCACCAGCACTATCACCACCTCCCCGCACTATCACCACCAAACCCGCACTTCACCCCCCCACGAGCACTATCACCACCTACCACACTATCACCACCACCAGCACTATCACCCCCCTACCAGCACTTCACCCCCCACCACACTATCACCACCTACCACCTATCACACCTACCAGCACTACCCCCCTACCAGCACTACCCACCTACCACTTTTCAACCCCCTAATAGAACATCACACCTACCCCAAATATCACCCCCTACCAGCACTATCACACCTACCAGCCTATCACCACCACCGCACTTTCACCCCCTCCAGCCTACACCCTACCACACTATCCCACCTCCAGCACACACCCCCCTACCGCATACCCACCTCCCCGCACATCAACACCACCGCACTATCACCACCTACCAGCACTATCACCCCCCCAGATACACCACCTAAAGCACTATCACCACCACCCACTTCCCCAACTACCGCACTATCCCACCTACCCGCACTATCCCACCCACCAGCACTATCACCACCCACCAGCACTATCACCCCCCTACCAGCACTACACCACCACCCCACATTCACCACCTACCACACTATCACCACCTACCACCTAAACCCCCACCAGCACTATCACCACCCACCCACTATCACCCCCCTACCAGCACTATCACCACTACCACACTATCACCCCCTACCCCACTATCACCTCACCCCAACCCTATCACCACCCACCAACAAAACCCCTCCGCACTATCCCACCTACCCCATACACCCCCTACCAGCACTTCACCCCCCCCTACCCACTAAACCACCCACCACACTATCACCCCCATCAGCAAAATTCACCCCTACCGCCTATACCCCCTACCAGCACTACACCCCTACCAGCACACACCACCTACCCGCACTATCACCCCCCACCCCACTACACCACCACCACACTTTCACCACCAAAAGAAAATCACCACCTACCCAAAACACCCCCCACCAGGGGGGACTATCCACCCACCAGCACTATCACCACCCACCAACTTCACCACCCCGCACTATCACCACCACCCGCACTTCACCACCTACCACACCCCACCCCCTACCCGCACGTCCCCCCACCCGCACTATCCCACCTACCAGCCTATCACCACCTACAGCCTTTCACCAAACCCACCAGCAAAATCACCACCTACCCGCACATCACCCCCTACCACACTACACCCCCTACCACACTTCACCACCTACCCACATCACCCCCACCAGCACACACCACCCACCAGCAATCACCACCACCAGCACTATCACCCCCCTACCAGCCATACCACCTCCAGCACTATCCCACCTACCAGCACTATCCCACCAACCCGCACTATCACCCCCTACCCACAACACCACCTCCAGCCATCCCATCTACCACACACACCACCTCCACACTATCACCACCTACCACCTATCACCCCCTACCAGCACTTCACCACCCACCCAGCACTATCACCCCCCCACCAGCACTATCACCACCCACCAGACTACCCATTCAGCACTATCACCACCTACCCACTATCACCACCCACCAGCACTTTCACCACCTACCACACTACACCCCTACCAGCACTACACCCCCTACCAGCACTATCACCACCTACCAGCACTTCACCCCCCCCCACCCCACTATCACCACTACCAAACACTATAACCACCTACCCACTACACCACCTCCAGCCTATCACCACCTCCAGCACTATCACCACCTACCAGCACTATACCACCTACCCCACACACCACCTCCAGCACTATCACCCCCCTCCACCTTCACCACCTACCCGCACTATCACCACCTACCAGCACTATCACCACCTACCAGCACTATCACCCCTACCGCACATCACCACCACCACACTACACCCCCCTACCAGCACTATCACCACCTACCAACATATCACCCCACCCGCACTATCACCACCTCCCACTTCACCCCCCCCCAGCACTATCACCCCCTACCAGCACTATCACCACCTACCAGCACTACACCACCTACCCGCACTATCACCACCTACCAGCACTATCACCACCTACCACACTTTACCACCACCAGCACTACACCCCCTACCACACTATCACCACCTCCAGCCTATCACCACCTACCAGCACTAAAACACCCCCCCACCCCACTATCACCACCTACCAGCACTTCACCACCATCACACTACACCCCTCCACCATCACCACCTACCGCACTACACCACCTACCGCCTATCACCACCCACCGCACAAACACCCCCTACCAGCCTATCACCCCTACCCACTATCACCATCCCAGCACTATCACCACCTACCAGCACTATCACCACCACCCGCACTACCCAACCAGCACTATCACCACCTACCCGCACTATCACCACCCACCCGCACTACACCACCCACCAGCACTTCAACCCCCCTACCAGCACTTTTACCCCCCCCACCCCACTATCACCACCCCCAACACTACACCACCTACCAGCATATCACCACCCAATAGAACTATCCCCCACCTACCACACTATCCCCCCCTACAGCTCTATCACCACCAAACCCGCACTTACCACCCCCACAATCACCACCTACCAGCACTATCACCACCTACCGCACTATCACCACCTACCCGCACATCACCACCACCAGCATATCACCCCCCTACCACACTCCCACCGACCAACACTATCACCACCTACCAGCCCTTTACCACCTCCAACACTTTCACACCCACCAGCACATCCCCCCCCCACCAGCACATCACCACCCACCACACTATCACCCCACCGCACTACACCACCTACCCACTATCACCACCTACCAGCACTATCACCACCTACCACACTATCACCACCTACCAGCACTACACCCCCTACCAGCACTATCACCACCCACCAACACTATCACCACCTACCAGCACCTCACCCCCTAAAAGAACATCCCACCCGCACCATCGTCACCAAATTTATTTTTTTTCTACACTACATCCTGTTAACACAAGCTTTACCGCGATCTAATAAATTTTGGATATAAATAGATTAGTGTTGTAATAAAAAGGTTTAAATAAATCCCTACCACAGAGGGTTTTTCTTTCCGCTTTATATACTGTATATATATAAAATATATTATTTTTATATATATATATATATTAATATAATATAATAAAAATTAAATAAATATATATATAATTTTAAAAATATATTATAAATATATATATATATATTTTATATATAAATAATATAATATAAAATAAAAATATTATATATATATTATAATATTATCACACTGGCCCATCCCCCAAGGAGGGGGCCCCAAAAAGAAAAAATTTCACCCCATTCACTCCATCATATCTTTCCAAAGGTGCTTTACATACTACAGTTTTTAAAAAAGCAACTTAACACTCCCCCCCTTAGATGCAGGCACTGTACTTCCCATCCCAGGGTCAAATCCGGCCCGCCGGTTTCCCCGAACCCCTTCAAAATTTTTCTTTGCCACACCCAACAGCACGTCAAGTATTAAAAACCTTCGCCCATTCACTCCTATCAAACACGCTCAGCAGCCTGCGGAATCCCGCCCCTAGCACACAAAACCCCCTTTAAAACCCCCCCCTCCAACCTTTCCTAGGCCGACCCTACCCCCCCTTCCTTCCACTACAGACGATAACTCTTGAAGTCACTCTGTTTCCCCCATTCTCTTACATTCCAAACCCCCCTCGAAAAACCTTCCCAGCCCTTGGACAAAAATTTTGGGAATCCCGCCCTCCTGCAACTTCCAACACGAATTTTCCCGCCCTTATATTTACACCACACATTGCCCTCAGACAATGACATCTCCACTGCCTCCCCCCTTCTCCTCGCTGCAACATTCTCACTCATGCTTCACACCCTATAAAAGTATTGGTAAAACAGCTCTCATCATTCCCCCCTTTGCCTCCAGGCAAAGTTCTTTGTCTCCAAGACCCTAAGTGCACCCCTCACCCTTTTCCCCTCAACAATTCTAGATTCACCCCTTTCATAGACCCCCGCTGACACGTCCACCCCAAAAATCTGAAACATTCACCTCCCCCAACTCTCTCCCCCAAACTGATATCCAATTTTTCATCACCTAATCTTTTTGTTATCCTATAAACTTTTCATTCCCGTTTCACTTTTAATTTTTTTTCTTTTGCACACCCAACCCAAAATTTATCCACCAAATTTTCCTTTAAACCCCAAAGCACAGTGTCACAGCAAAGAGCAACTTTACAACTCCCACTTTTTGTGTATTTTTCTTTTAACCCATGCCCCCTTTTTCAAGACCCCCGCATTTACTTCTCTTACAACCCCCTCATAAATAATTAAACCCAGGTGAAATCACACATCCTTTTCTAAGGCCTACTTTTACTGGGAAAAAAATTTCCCTCTTTCCTACAACTCTAACTTTCCTCATATCCCGTAAAAACTCTTCACTGCTTTCAGTAACCTACCCCTACACCATACAACTGCAAATTGCCACATTGCCCCCCATCCCCCTGTCATAGCCTTTTTTTTCCAAAACCATAATGCCCCAGAGACCTCTTTAGCCTTATCTAATCTGTTCATTATATTTTCATTGAAACACCGGGCCCACACCCCCTAACCCTTTCCCAAAGCCCCTTTTTTCATCTGCTATCCTACTCTCCGTCTTTCTTTAATTCCCTTTTAATAAAAACTTTTTCCATACCTTTACCAGGGATACAGATATACAGCTTATTCCCTAAATTTTTGCACTCTCTTTTATCCCTTTGCCATTATACAAGGACTATGCACGCTCGTGCCAATCCCCAGGACCTTCCCTCTTTTCCCTACATTTTTAAATAAAGCCCCCCAAACCCCTCCAAAACAACCCCACCTGTTTTTAAACATTTCTATCTTTATCCCATCAATCCAGGCTGCCTTACCCCCTTTCTTTTTAAAACCTACTCCTCACGAACCCCCCCACTCCACAACGGCCTTCCTCACTCCTACAAATGTTATTCCCCCTTTGCCCTTACCAAATCACAGCTTCCCTATTTTCAAAAATTTAAAATTTCCCTCAAATTTTCCCTCCATTTTCCCAAACCTCTAATTCCCCATTTAATAACTCTCCTCCCCCTATTTTTAACTGAAAATCCATTTGTTCTCTAGGCTTTTTTAACTTTTTTTTAAACCATTCCAAAAACTTTTTCTTATTTTCAAAAAAAATTTGTTGAAAACATCTCACCCACTCTCTCATTTGCTCTCTTTTTACATTGCTTCACCACTCTTTTAACCCTCTCTCTTTTTCTCCAATAGTCTTCCCCCTTGCATCACTTCTACTTAATAAAAAAAACAATATATATATAATATATATATATATATATTATATATATTATATATATATATATATTATATAATAATAATTAAATAATCGTGTGTAAAACACGTAATTATATAAATATATATAATATAATATATATAAAAATAAAATTATATATATATATATATATAATATAAGCAATTAAAAAAATAACTCAAAGAGCAAAGGGGAAAAGACATAAAAACAAAATACAATAATTGTCGGTTAGTTGATACGAGGAAACGAAAAAATTACAACCGGATCTAAAAACACAGAGGACGCCCCGGGAAAAAAAAATGAACGCAGAGAATATAACACAAATGTATTTTCCCTGTTATAACAAAAAAGGAATGTCTCCAGTGATAACATCAAAATGTGTATGTCTCAGTGATATACACCGAGGTTTAACCCAAATTATAACATTAATTTCTTGACTGTTGTTGAACATGTCACACCCATCTTGGAGACAGGTGTTAGTAGAAGGTTTCCCCCCCACCGTCAACCAATCAATAAATACAACAAAAAAATCACAACGGCAACTAAAAGGGGATGGTGAAAAACTTTTTTTCACAGTTGTATCAACCATGAGAGTGTTGCAATTGATTGGAACAAGTGACAGGAAAAACTTGAGTCTAGTACTTTTCTTGATCGGTTCAACAGCTTTGGTAAAACTTTGACGAACCAACAAGGAAAAAAATCTACTTGGACTTTTCTTGCCAACAAAGATTCACTAGTTAATAATCTTGGGGTTTAAAGATAACTTTGGGGGAAAATGAACACAAATCCCTTATTTTTAATATATTTGGAATTCCCAATAACTCAATCAATCTCCCTTTTTCCCCCAAATTTCGCTTGGCCGATTCATGGGGCTCAAAAATTTCCTGGGGGGGCAAATTGGGATGACCTCCTATGGGGGGTTGGTGTTTTTGGTTGCCAATAAACGTTTTTCAAGCATAGTTTAGCTGCCCCGAAAACTTTTTTTTCGAGTAGAGAAATTAAATCAAACAAAAATGATCCCAAATGGATGAACAATAACTAAAACATCTCATTGGTAAAAACAGAGGCATAAATAGGCATATCAAAAAAAAGGGAAGGGCAGTTAAGAAATCAATATGTTAAAGGGTTATTAAAGAGAGAAATAAAAAAAAAGGAATAAGAAAAGCAAAAGGGGATTATGAGGCTAAGTTCGCATGGGATTCGAAAGACTAATCCAAAAGGGTTCTTTCGGGTATACAGAAGTAAGATTAGGGCCCAAGATAGGCCCACTTAAGAATAACTCAGTGTCAGATCACTGACAGTGATAAGGATGTGTGAAATTCCAATACCTATTCCTCTCAATTTTTACCCAGGAAAATACTAGCGAAATTCCAGAAATAATTATTATGTAGAACAGTACGATAATAAACTATGCACGATTGCGGTAACTAGTGATATGGTTTCTCAAACAAATAGAGAAAATTAAAACCTGGGAAAATTTCCCCAGGTCCTGATGAACTTTTTTGCAAGGTGTTAAAGGAATGTAAGAGGAACTTAGCAACCTTTGGCAATCTTTTCAAACATATCATTTACAAACTAGCATAGTGCCGGATAAATAGAAAATGGCAAAATTTAATACCTATTTACAAGGCAGGTGACCAGGCCCTTTGGCTTCGAACTATAGACCAATAAGCCTTACCTCCATAGTGGGAAAATTTATGGAATCAATAATTGCCGAAGCAATTTGTAGCCATCTTGAAAGGCATGAATTGATTAATGAATCTCAGCACGGTTTTACAAAGGGGCCCGTTCCTGTTTTTACGAATTTACTAACGTTTTTCACTAAAATGTCTGAGGAGGTAGATCATGGTACTGAATATGATATTGTGTATAAGGCCTTCAGTAAGGCTTTCGATAGAGTTCCACATCAGAGGCTATTGAGGAAACTTAAGGCACACGGAATAGGAGGAGAAATTTTTTCTGGGTTGAGGCATGGTTTGACGAATAGGCAGCAGAGAGTTTGCATAAATGGGAGAAATCAGAATGGGGGCACATCACAAGCGGTGTTCCACAGGGGTCAGTGTTGGGCCCCTTGTTGTTCACAATCTACAAAACGACATAGACGGGGGAAAATAAATAGAAACGTAAGCATATTTGCTGATGACACCAAATGGGCCGCCAATTCATTCTAATGGGAATAGAGTACTCCTGGATGATTTGAATAACTGATACAGTGGTGGGAGAAGTGGCAGATTAAATTTTAAATATAGACAAATGCAAAGTTCTAAATGTTGGACAAGAAAATAACCATGCCCACAAATAAACTAAATAATGGATTAGGAGTTCTGGTTAGCAGAAAATCTAAAACCAAGCAACGGTGCATTAGTGTTCGCAATAAAGCTAACAGAATCCTTGGCTTCTATCTAGAAGAAATAAATAATAGAAGTCCTCAGGCTGTTCTTCAACTCTATATATCCTTGGTTAGGCCTCATTTAGATTATGCGCACAGTTTTGGTCACCGTATTACAGAAGGTTATAATGCACTGGAAAACGTACAGGGGATGCAAAGTTTATCCCATGTATCAGAAATCTTCCTTATGAGGATAGGCTGAGGGCCGAATCTGTACTCTCTAGAAAAAGGCGTAGAATTAGGGAGGATATGATTGAGGTGTATAAATGGAAAACAGGAATTAAAAAAGGGGGATGTAAACAGCGTGCTAAAAATATCTCCCACAGACAGGACTTGCGTAATGACTTTAAATTTGGGAAAAAAAATCAGATTCAGGAAGGATAAAGAAAAGCACTGGTTTGGTAATAGAGTTGTGGATGAGTGGAACATGTTTCCCGAGTACCGTCCATAGAGGCAAAGTGTTGTGTAGTTTAAAAAATTGGTTGGTAAATACATGAGTGGGGTGTGAGTTGGGACCTGACTAGCTTGTGCCACTAGGTTGGATGCCGTGCTCCCCCCTTAAGTGACGTGTCTGACCTCACTAAGCCAAGGCATTGGTTAAGCCTGTGGAGAATTGGAGCTGCCTCGCATGGGCCAGCGACCTGTTGCGTGTTTCTTCTTTCTTGGTTGCCACCACTGTCACAGTGTTGTATAAAACCATGAGAGTGTTGCAAGTGTTACAACAACTGTCACAGTGTTGTATAAACCATGAGAGGTTGCAAGTGTTGCAACCACTGCACAGTGTTGCAAGTGTTACAACCACTGTCAGAGTGTTGAAATCAACCATGAGAGTGTTGCAAGTGTTACAACCACTGCCCACAGTGTTGTATCAACCATGAGAGTGTTGCAAGTGTTACAACCACTGCCCACAGTGTTGTATCAACCATGAAGTGTTGCAAGTGTTTACAACCACTGTCAATCAGTGTTGTTTCAACCATGAGAGTGTTGCAAGTTTTTTATAACCACTGCCACAGTGTTGTATCAACCATGAGAGTGTTGCAAGTGTTACACCACTGTCACATTTGGGGTATTATCTTTCCACCTGTTGTCTATGTCCCCATCAGTAAAATGGGTACCTGGGTGTTAGTCGACTGGTGTGGGTCGCATCCTGGACACTGCCTAATTTGCCCGAAATGCTCAGCATAACAAGCGGCTTTCTATACAGTAGTATGTTACTGATGTCAGCTAGGACTGTATACCTTGTACATGTACTTAATAAAGATATTATTTTATATATAAAGTCCTGGTTATGCAGGCATTTAGGGCAAAATTAGGTTAATTTTGTCCCCCAGGACGCGACCCACACCAGTCGACTAACACCCCGGTACCTATTTACTACTATGTGAAAAAGGGACAGTAGGTGTCTTTAAGGAAACACACCCCTTGTTTCCACCTGTACAGGGGGCGAACCACGGACCTCAGTGTATGAGCCGAGTGCGATACCAACCGGCTACGGTACATTCAGTAGAGCGACCCCTGAGAGTCAGCATTTTGAACGTATGTATCCAAATGAATCAAAGGCTCGATGGTTAACTGGCTCTAACGAAAAAAATTGCGAGGGGAGAGAGATTTATGGTTTCCAGGTACCATACTGGACATTTATTAACCAAGCGTTCGAGCAACTTTCAAAGTGCACTAGTAAGAGCGATGTGTCTGTAATGAGAGGTGTCATGACCTGAAGTACCTGGGGTTACGAAGAATTAAGACAACTTGGGTTTACTTTTGAAGGGGGAGAACCTCCTGGGGCTAAATGAGATTGTAAAAGGATGTAAGAGCACGTAGGATGTGTTGCAACATATCAGTATAGATGTTTTTCTAGCCCAGCTTCTGCCAGGTGACACCTGCACAGCTGATAAGTAAGACACATTTGCAACAGTTAGGTAAGTTCATTCCTAAATGTTTTTGTCCCCCAAAAGTAGACTTCTTCAGTCGAGTACAGAGAAGGTCAGAAACAAGAGATGTAAAGTCGACATAATCAGTCCATCACCCCTGAAGAAGCAGTTTTTAGATGCTCTACACCAACTCTACGGCCGAGGGACTAATTTCCTCATCTTTTGTATATAATTCTACAATCTTCACATTATGGCCTTGTATTGTAATGATAGATCCACTGGATGGCGATACGTCTACAAATAAAGGTATCCAGTGTAAAAATGAGTATTTTTCTCACCATGTTTCTGATAGCTTACCGGGTATGTAGCCCGGAATTTCTAGATGAAGAAATTAGGAAAATATTTGATTTTCGCCATGAAACTGCGATACCCTAGTGATTCTGTGGAATCAGAGTTGCTGCAGCTAGAAAAAATTTATCATAGGGATGAACTTAGGTTTAAAACCTCAGATAAAAAAAAATGTTCTGGTCCTTTCTTAAAATGAGAATTCCCTCTGTCCTGTCTAATGCTCTTAAAAGATTTAACATATAAGTAGTTTTTAAGAATGAATGAACTGTTTAAAAAACATTCTGATTAAGAATTCACAACATTTCATCGGTGGGGTATAGAACTGACCTCAATGGCTGCAGTTTGTCTTGTGTGGGACGGACTGACAAATCTCTAGATATTAGGATATCACAACACAAATATTTGATACGGACTGCCCAAAACTCAAATGAATTTTGTCCACATTTGAGTCTGTAATAACATGGCAAATTGGCCGGAATCAAAATCATTGTCCCTTGTTCCATTTCTTGGACAGAACATTATAGAATTGGCCATCATAAAATATGATAAATATTCATTATATAATAACAGTGGTGGCTTATTCAGATTAGATTCATTTATAGTAGAAGCTAGAGTCCATAGCCTAAAACAGGACTCCTATAAGAATGCGATGGATTGTATAAATGTAGCACACAGAGGAACAGGGTCGGTTCTGATGGTTAGACCTGAGTCTCCCTAAGAACCTTGTGGGATAAAACCATGGCCTACCTATGGCCATCGACCCCACTTGGTAACCTGGAGTATACCTGGAGAGGGTTTCAAGGTCAACACCCAGTGGCCCGGTCTGTGACAGGCCTCGCGGTGTATCAGAGCCTGATCAACCAGGCTATTACTGTTGGCCACACAAGCTGCCCCTACAAACCTCAGCCTTGGCTGGTCAGCTACTGACTTTAGGTGCCTGTCCAGCGTTTTTTTGAAGACAGCCAGGGGTCTATTGGTAATCCCCGTTACGTATGCTGGGAGGCAGTTGAACATTCTCGGGCCCCTGACACTTACTGTGTTGTCTCTTAGTGTGCTCAGGGCTCTCCTGCTTTTCATTGGGGGGATGATGTTGCACCGCCTGCAGAGTCTTTTGCTTTTGTAAGGAGTGATGTGCAAATTTGGTACTAATCATTCTAGGATTTTCCAGGTGCATATTATCATGTATCTTTCCCGCCTGCATTCCAGGGAGTACAAAGCAAGGGACTTCAACCGTTCCCAGTAATCTAGGTGTTTTATGGTACTTGTGTGTGCCATGAAGGCTCTCTCATCACTCTACAGGTCAGAAGTTTCACCTGCCTTGAAAGGCTTTGTTAGTGTACAACAATATTCCAGTTTAGAGACAACAACAATTGAAGAGAATCACCATGGGCTTGCCATCCCTAGTTTTGAAGGTTTTCATTATTCATTCCATCACTTTTCTAGCAGATGTGGTAGATACATTGGCGTGATCTTTGAAAGTGAGATCCTCTGACATTATCACTCCCAGGTCCTTCACATTAGCTTTATGCTCTGTTGTGTGGTTGGAATTTGTTTTATACTCTGATATATTTTTAATTTCCTTAAGTTTTCCATATCAGGGTAATTGAAAATTCTCTTCACTGAATTTTATATATTTTTCTGACCCCGTGGTGACCCGGTGGCCTGGCTGGCAAAGTTCTCGCTTAACACACGGAGAGCCCGGCGAGTGGAAACTTTTGAACGCGTTTCCCTGCACCTGTTGTCCTGTTCACCTACTTGGATGTTAGTCGATTGGTGTGAGTGGCATCCTGGGGAACAAGATTGAGGACCACAGTGGAAATAAGCTAGACAGTCCTCGATGACGCACTGACTTTCTTGGGTTATCCTGGGTGGCTAACCCTCCGGGGTTAAAAAACAGAACGAAATTTATTTATTTATTTATTTATTTATTTATTTATTTTATGTCTTTGCAAACAGTATATTAAGATTTTGTATTTACAATAGTGGGTTGCAATACAAAGAGAGCCTCTATTATGCCTCTATTAGGCATTATTGGCCGACTTATTTATTTATTTATTTATTTGAACATGATACAGAGAAGTACAAGGAATACAATTTTTAAAGTGCAACATGTCAAAGCCCCTTGTATGCAGAGCATTATGGGCTGCTTAAAATTAACTTAAGATTAACTAAGCAATGATATATTCAGTGGTACAAAAATTATTGTAAAACAGATAACAATTTAGTACAAATGAGTATTACAAAGACAGGTCATATGGTCATTACTGTGTTGCTGTGTAATCACTAGAATGGAGTATTATGTTAGGTAATGAAGTTAAATAGTAACAAAGTTTGATTGGGTCACAGGTTGACATTTATGAGATACAATAATGAGATACATATATGAGATACAGTTTATGAGATACAATTATTCAGTAATTATTTAGTTGTGGGTGAGTAAGTGATTTTTGAGAAGAGATTTGAATTTATAAACAGACAGTGTTTCTTTTATATTCACAGGTAATGAATTCCAGATTTTAGGGCCTTTTATGTGCATTGAGTTTTTGCATAGCGTGAGATGGACACGAGGAACATCAAAGAGTGATCTGTGCCTTGTGTTATGGTCATGTGTTCTGTTGAGGTTGGCAAGGAGATGTTTGAGGGGAGGGTTAACATCAGAGTTAAGTGTTCTATGTATGTAGTAGGTGCAGTAATAAGTATGGATGTTTTGTATTATGAGTAGGTTTAGAGTTTTGAATATTGGTGGAGTGTGCTGTCTGTAGTGGGAATTTGTTATCATTCTGACTGCAGCCTTTTCTTGGGTAATTAGTGGTCTGAGATGGTTAATTGTTGTTGAGCCCCATGCACAAATTCCATAGGTGAGATATATATATGAGTGATATAGGGCCAGGAGGGCTGACTGTGGAACATAGTACCGTATCTTCGATAGTATGCCTACGGTCTTGGAATTTTTTTTTGGAAATTTGTTGTATATGTGTTTGAAATTTGAGTCTATTATCAAGGTGGATTCCTAAGAATTTTCCCTCTGTTAGCTTTATGATAGGTGATCCGTTTATCAATATGTTAAGAGGGACATCTGCAGCTCTGTTACCAAACTGAATGAAGTAGGTTTTGTCAATGTTTAGAGTAAGTTTGTTAGTCCTCATCCAGGTAGATATTTTCTGTAATTCGGTATTTACAGTATTGGCTAGCATGACTGGGCTCGGGTGAGAGAAGACGTATGTAGTGTCATCTGCAAATAGTGTGGGTTTGAGTAGTTGCGGTGCATTTGGTAGGTCATTTATGTATATGAGAAAGAGAAGAGGGCCTAGGACACTTCCTTGTGGGACATCAACTGCAATTGGCTGTGCGGAAGAGCTTGCCCCATTTGCGTACACATATTGGCTTCTGTTGCTGAGGTAAGACTTGAGGTAGTTGAGGGAGTGCTCTCTAATACCATAGTGTGACAATTTTACGTGGAGCAAGTCATGGTCAACTGTATCAAAAGCTTTACGTAAGTCAATGAAGATCCCCAGTGGGACTTCTTTTTTCTCTATTGCAGTGTATATATGTTCTAGCATGGGTATAATAACATCATTAGTATTTTTATTAGGCCTGAACCCAAATTGACAGGGGTTGAGTATGTTGTGGGAGATGAGGTAGGAATAGATACGCTTATGAATTAATTTTTCGAAGATTTTAGAGAGAGGGTGTAAGTTATCTTATCTTATCTTCTGAGGCTCATTTAAAGATTTGGTTGATGTCCGTTTGGAGACTTGTAGTGTCTTGGATGGAGGACACTGTCATGCAAACTCGGGTGTCATCCACAAAGGAAGATACGGTGCTGTGACTTACATCACTGTCAATGTCTCCCCTTTAAATAAGTTCACCTTTAATTGAGTTCCCCTTTAAATGAGTCACCGTGGGCCCGTTTTCTATTGTATGGAAAAATTCCTAGACAGTTGCCAGGTATCAATATTTAGATTGTTAAACCTTTTACATCATATCGAAGTTGACAGAATTGTTGATGATTATCATGCCACTAATTATTACTCTCGTTGGGTTGCCACACAGTATTAGTGCTTTTGGGTTAGCGGTCTATAAATAATACTTTTGATATACCTTTGATGAGTTTCGAGAGTCTCACTACTCTCCAAGCCCGGCCATGGGCCAGGCTCGTCTAGTGCTTGTCTGGTGAACCAGGCTCTTGCTGCTGGAGGCCCTCTGCCCCACATATCCATCACAGCCTGGTTGATCTGGCACTTGGTGAAGATACTTGTTCAGTTTCCTCTTGAAGGCTTCTACACTTGTTCCAGATGTTGTTCCGGATGTTGATACAGTGTTCCCTTATTGTCACCACCGCACCCCTGCTCCTTACTGGGTTTATTTTGCGCTTCCTCCCATATCTCTCACTCCAGTATGTTGTTATGGCAGTGTACAGATTTTGAACCAGCCCCTACAGTACTTTCCAGGTATATATTATCAAGTATCTCTCCTCCGCTCCAATGAGTACATGTTCAAGACTTGCAGGCGTTCCCAGTAGTTTAGGTGCTTTACTGGCTCAATGTGAGCCGTAAACGATCTCTGTATTTGTTCCATCTCCGATATTTCTCCTGCTTTGAACGGGGCCGTCACCATTGAACAATATTCTAAGTGACGGAGCACTAGCGATTTGAAGAGTGTCACTATCGGCATTATTTCCCATGTTTTGAAAGTTCTCAATACCCACCCAGTCATCTTCCTGGCTGTCGTGATCTTTGTCTTGTTATGGTCTTTGAAACAAAGGTCAGCTGACATAATTATTAACAAGTCTTTTACATGTTCCTCTCGTTCTATTTGGTGACTCTCTTCAGTTTCCATGCCTTAAAAAATATTCAGCCTTCCCGGCACCAGGCACTGGGCACTGGGCACTGGGCACTGGTTGGCACGCCTGGGCATTTATTTTCTGCTTTCCTCTTCTCTAATTTTAGCTAAAAGTTCACTCTAAACGTGTCTGCACGGATTTAATCCTTTCTTCTGCAACATTGCAAGCTTCTGAGGAGGCGTTGATTGCAACACGAAAGACCTAGAGCTATGTTTCAACTTTCCCCGGGATGGGAAAGAAACTTGGCTTGTGAACCAGGCTGCATAGTCTATGTGGCATTTGTGTGGCCGAGTGGGCTGGATCGCTGCCTGAGAATCTTGACCGTCCCCAGTAGTAGTTTCGAATCCTGCTGACTGCGATCTTTCTTTGTATATACCCGCTTGTTTCTGCGTGGTGTATATATATATATATAGTGCCGAATATGTAAAACTGGTCAATTAGCAAAAACTCATTTAAAATTAAGTCCTTTCCAAAATTTTCTCTTATACGTTTAAAGATATAATTTTTTCATTTATGTTAATGTAAAAATTTTTAATTTTACACCAAAAGAAACTTACAAAAACTTACCTAACCTTGTTAGGTAACCCAACAAAACTAAATATATTTTAGATTTGTTAACAATAATTTAATACTAAACAAACACAATGAAATATATTTTTTTTTGTTAGGTTCAGAATGATTTTGGCGAAATTATATTACATACACAAATTTTCGCTTTTCCTATATGGCAAGATGAGCGTTGCTATTTAAGCCAAGAATCGCAAGTTCTGCCTATTCGGCACGACACACACAACTATATATATATATATATATATAATATATATATATAATATATATATATATATATATAATATATATATTAATATATATATATATATATAATATAATATACTATATATATATATATAATATATATATAACATGTCTTGCCAGATAGGTAAAACTTGCGATTTTGGCTTAAATAGCAACGCTCTTCTTGCCGAATAAGGCAAGAGAAAATTTGTGTATGAAATTGTTTCGCAAAATCAGTAAAGTCTGGCTAACTGGTTTCCCTGAATCCCTTTATAAGTGCTACTTTGCCTCATACCCAACACCCACGACAAGTCATAAAACTAACGCATCCACTCCAAACGAACACGCCCACACACGTTTTGCGGAAATTAATCCCCCCCCACTCAAACCCCCTTTCCCTCCCTCTTTTAAAAACCTTTTCCCCTTTGGGGGGCCCCCTAACCCCAATACAGTTTCCGACAGCCTCCAAATCACCTTTTTAAAATTCTTCAAACCACCTTAACAAGCCCTATTGGGGGCCCCATAAAAAATATTTTTAAACCAACCCCCCGCACCTTTTTTCTAATCCCCAAAAGCAAAAATTTCTCTGCACAATATTCTCACATACATTGCCCTCAAAAACGACATCTCCCTGCCCCAGCCCCCCCTCCATCCTTCACACCCTCCACTGCCTCCACCCTCCCCACCCTTCCCACTCTCCACTGCCCCCACCTCCCCCCAAATCCTTCACACTCCATTGCCTCCACCTCCTCCACCTTCCCCACCCCACTCCCTCCGGGCCTCCCCCAAACCTTTCCAAAACCTTTCCACGCCTCCAGCCTCCCCCAAACCCATCCACACCTCCCTGCCTCCAGCCCCTCCATCCATCACACATTAAGACAGTACCACAATACTCCAACTTTCCATCCTTTCCCAAACTTGGAGGGAAAAGGGATGGAATTCACCTTAAGGCGTCTAAATGGGCACCTGTCAACAATGTTCCCCACCTGAGGCGCTCACTGAAACCGGGTCAAAAATTTGTTCCCCACCTGGGGCGCCCTCACTGCACCTGCCAACAATTTTTCCCACCTGGGGTTTCTCACTCACCTTTTCAAAAATTTTTCCCACCTGAGGTGTCCAAACTGCACCGGAAACAATTTTTCCCAAAACCTGAGGCGTCTCCCCCTTGAAACCTGTCAAAAAATTTTTCCCACCTGAGGCTCCTCCCTGCACCTGCCCAACAATGTTCCCACCTGGGGCGCCTCACTGCACCTTTCAAAAAAGTTCCCCCCCTTTAGCCCCCCTCACTGCCCCTTTCCCAACAATTTTCCCAACCGGGGCGTCTCACTGCACCTGCAACAAGGGTTCCCCCCTGAGGTGTCTCACTGAAACCGTCAACAATTTTTCCCACCTAAAGGGCCTCCACGGAAACCTGTCAACAATTTTCCCCCAACCTAGGGTCTCACGGGACCTGTCAACAATTTTTCCCACCGAGGTGCCCTCACTGCCCCCTGTCAACAATTTTTCCCCACCTGAGGTGTCTCACGGCACCTGTAAACCCAATTTTTCCCACCTGAGGCTTCCCCTTTCACTGCACCTGTCAACAATGTTCCCCCCTTTAGGCGTCTCCCCAGCCCCTGTCAAAAATTTTTCCCCAAACCTGGGGTCCCCTCACGCCCCCGTCAACAATTTTTCCCCCCTTTAGGCGTCTCACTGCACCTGTCAAAAAAATGTTCCCACCTGAGGCGTCTCACTGAAACCCTGTAAACAATGTTCCCATTTGAGGCGCCTCACTGCACCTGTCAACAATTTTTCCCACCTAAAGGCGCCCTCACTGCACCTGCCAACAATGTTTCCCCCCGGGGGCTTCCACTGCACCCAACAATGTTCCCACCTGGGCGTCTAAATGCATCTGTCAACAAGGCCCCAAACCTGAGGCGCCCTCACTGCCCCTTTGTCAACAATTTTTCCCAACCTAGGCCTCACTGCCCCTGTAAAAAATGTTCCCCCCCTAAAGGCTTCCTCACTGAAATTTTCCCAACAATGTTCCCACCTGGGGCTCTCACTGCACCTGTCAACAATGTTTCCCCCACCTGAGGCGTTTTCACTCACCTGTCAACAATTTCCCACCTGGGGGAATTTCCACTGCCCCCTGTCAACAATGTTCCCAACCTGAAGGCGTCTCACGGAAACCTGTAAACAAGGTTTTCCCACCTGGGGCGTCTCACTGCACCTGTAAACAGTGCCCCCACCTGAGGCGTCTGCACTGCACCTGTCAACAGTTTTCCCCCCTGGGGCGTCTCACGGGCACCTGTCAAAAAAATTTCCCCCCATGAGGCTTCTCACTGCCCCTTCCAACAATGTTCCCACCTGAGGCGTTCACCCCTGCCCCTTTTAAACAATTTCCCCACCTGGGGGGCGCCCTTCACTGAAACCTGTAAAAAATTTTTTCCCCACCAAAAGGGTCTCACTCCCACCTGTCAACAATGACCCCACCTGAGGCTCTCACTGTACCTGTAAAACAATTTTTCCCACCTGAGGCTCTCACTGCACCGTCAACAATTTTTCCCCACCTAAAGGAGTCTCACTGCACCTGTCAACAATGTTCCCACCTGGGGCCCTTCTCACGGGCACCTGTCAAAAAATTTTCCCCCCTGAGGTGTTCACGGCCCCCTGCCCAACAATGTTCCCACCTGAGGTGTCCCTAAATTTGCCCCTTCAACAATGTTCCCCCCTGGGGTTTCTAAAACTGCACCTGTCAACAATTTTCCCAACCTGAGGCGCCCTCCGGAAACCTGCCCAACAATTTTTCCCACCTGAGGGCCCTCATTTAAACCTGTCAAAAATTTTCCCAAAACCTGAGGCTCTCACTGCACCTTCAAAAAATTTTCCCCAAACCTGAGGCGTCCCACGGCACCTGTCAACAATTTTCCCCCTGAGGTGCCCCTCACTGCACCTGCCCAACAATGTTCCCACCTGAGGCTCTCATTTTGGGCACCTGTCAAAAAAATGTTTCCCCCCCTGAGGTGTCTCACTGCACCTGTAAAACAATGTTCCAAAAACCTGAGGCTTCTCACTGCCCCTGCAAAAAAATTTTCCCCCAACCTGAAGGGTCTAAACTGCACCGTCAACAATTTTTCCCACAGAGGTGTCTCACGCCCTGTCAAAAAATTTTTCCCACCTGAGGCTCTCACCCCCCTGCAACAATGTTCCCCCTGAGGTGCCTCACTGCACCTGTCAACAAGGGTTCAATCCTGAGGCGCCCTCACTGCACCTTTCAACAATTTTCCCCCAACCGAGGTGTCTCACTGCCCCCTGTCAACAATTTTCCCACCTGGGGCGTCTCACTGCCCCTGTAAACCCAATTTTTCCCCCCTTTAGGGGGCCACTGCCCCCTGCAACAAGGGTTCCCCCTAAAGGTGTCTCACTGAAAACCTGTCAACAATTTTCCCCAAACCTGAGGTGCCCTCACGCACCGGTCAACAATGTTCCCACCTAGGGGGGCCCCTCACTGAAACCTGCCCAACCAATGTTCCCCCCCTGAGGCTCCCACTGCACCTGCCCCAAAAAATTTTCCCAAACCTGGGGCCCGTCCTAAAACTGCCAACCTTCAAAAAGGGTTTCCCACCTGAGGCGTCTCACTGCACCTGTAAACAGTTTCCCACCTGGGGGTTCCTCACTGCCCCCTGTAAAACAATGTCCCCACCTGAGGCGCCCTCAAGCACCTGCCCAAAAATGTTCCCACCTGGGGCGTCTCACTGAAACCCTGTCAAAAATTTGTTCCCACCTGAGCGTCTAAACTGCACCTGTAAACCAATGTTTCCCACCTGAGGCCCCTAAACTGCACCTGCCCAACAATTTTTCCCCCACCTGGGGGCCCTAAACTGCACCGGTCAACAAGGCCCACCTGGCGTCTCACTGCACCTTAAACAATTTTTCCACCCCTGAGGCGCCTCACTGAAACCCTGTCAACAATTTTTTCCCCCCTTGGGGCGTCTAAACTGCCCCCCTGTCAACAGGGGTTCCCACCTGAGGCGTCCCACTGCCCCTGTCAACAGTTTTCCCCCACCTGGGGCGTCTCCCTGCCCCTTCAAAAAATTTTTCCCACCGGGAGGCGCCCTCACTGCCCCTGCCCAAACAATTTTTCCCAAACCTGGGGGGCGTCTCACTGAAAACCTTCCAACAATTTTTCCCACCTGACGTCTAAAACTGCCCCTGCCCAAACAATTTTTTCCCCCAAAAGGGGCCCGTCCCACGGCACCTGTCAAAAAAGTTCCCCCCACCTGGGGCGTCCCCCACTGTACCTGTCAAAAATTTTTCCCCAACCGGGGGCGTCTCACGAAACCGGGGTCAACAATTTTTTCCCCACCTGGGGAAAGTCTCATTTGCACCTTCAAAAAATTTTTCCCACCTAAAGGCGTTCACTCACCTGTCAAAAATTTTCCCCCAACCTAAAGGGTGTCCCACTGCACCTGTCACAATGTTCCCCCCCCTAGGTGTCCCCCCATGCACCCTATAAACCCAATTTTTCCCCCCCCAGGCGTTTTTCACTGCACCTCTCAACAATTTTCCCAACCTAGGTGTTTTCACTGCACCTGCAAAAATTTGTTCCACCTGGGGTGTTCACCACACCGGGTCAAAATTTTCCCCAAACCGAGGCGTCCACGCACCTGTCAAAAAAGTTCCCACCTGAGGTGTCCCCAACTGCACCTGCCCCCCAATTTTTTCCCACCGAGGCGTCCTCACTGAAACTTCAAAAATTTCCCACCTGAGGCGCCCTCACTGCACCTGTCAAAAAAGGTTCCAACCTAGGCGCCCCTCACTGCACCTGTCAAAATTTTCCCACCTGATTTGTCCCCCTGCACCTGCAACAATTTTCCCACCTAGGCGTCTCTTTTGAAACCTTTTTCAACAATTTTCCCCAAACCTGGGGCGTCCCCCTGCCCTTCAACAATGTTCCCCCCTTTAAGGCGTCCACTGCACCTGTCAACAAGGGCCCCACCTGGGGTTTTCCTCACTGCACCTGTCAAAAATTTTCCCCAAACCTGAGGTGCCCTCACTGCAACCGTAAACCCAAATGTTCCCACCTAAAGGGTCTCACTGCACCTGTCAACAATTTTCCCCCACCTGAGGCGTCTCACGCACCTGTCAAAAAATTTTCCCAAACCCTGGGGCGTCTCACTGCAACCTGTCAAAAATTTTTCCCACCCCCGGGGGGGCCCGTCTCACTGAAACCTGTAAAAACAATGTTCCCCACCGGGGCTAAACAGGGGGCCCCCTGTCAAAATTTTTTTCCCCCAACCTAAAGGTTGTCCTCACTGCCCCCTGCCCCCAAAACAATTTCCCACCTGAGCGCCCTCACGGGAAACCTGTCAAAAATTTTTCCCACCTAAAGGTGTCTCACTGCACCTGTCAACAATGTTTCCCACCTGAGGCGTCTCACTGAAACCTGTCAAAAATTTTTTTCCCACCTGGGGTGCCCTCACTGCACCTGCCCAACAATTTTTTCCCCCAAAAATGAGGTGTCTAAACTGCCCTGTCAACAATTTTCCCCACCTGGGGCGCCCTCACTCACCGTCAAAAATTTTTCCCACCTGGGTTCTCCGGGCCCCCTTTCCCAACAATTTTTAAAAATCCGGGCGTCTCACTGCCCCTTTCAAAAAATTTTTCCCCACCTGGGGTGTCTCACGGGAAACCTGTCAAAAAAATTTTCCCACCTGGGGGCTCTCACTGCACCTTTCAAAAAAGTTCCCACCTGGGGTTTCTAAATGCACCCTGTCAACAATTTTTCCCCACCGAGGGCCCTCACTGCCCTTCAAAAATGTTCCCCCCTTTAGGTGTCTCCCCTGCACCTGCCCAAACAAGTTCCCACCTGGGGTTTCCCCCAATGCACCTGTCAACAATGTTCCCACCTGGGGGCGCCCTCACTCCCCTTTGTCAACAATTTTCCCACCTGGAACCCCTCCTGCACCTGTAAACAATTTTCCCACCTGAGGCGCCCTCCCCTGCACCTGTCAACATTTTCCCAAAAACCTGAGGTGCCCCCACTGCCCCTGCCCAAAAAAGTCCCCCACCTGGGGGCCGTCCTTTTCACTGCACCTGTCAAAAATGTTCCCACCTGAGCGCTCACTGCCCCTGCCCCAACAATTTTTCCCACCTAGCCCCTCACGGGACCTGTCAACAATTTTTCCCAACCTGGGGCGTCTCACTGCACCGGTCAAAAAAATTTCCCCAAACCTGGGGCGCCCTAAACGGGAAAACCTGTCAACGGGTGTTCCCACCTGGGTTTTCTCACGGGCCCCTGTCAACAACCCCCAAAACCGAGGTGCCCAAACTGCACCTGTCAACAATTTTTCCCACCTGGGTTCTCACGCACCTGTCAAAAATTTTCCCCACCTGAGGCTCTCACTGAAACCGGGTCAACAATTTCCCATTTTGAGGCGTCTCATTTGAAACCTGCCCAAAAATTTTTTCCCACCGGGGCTTTCTCACTGCCCTGCAAAAAATTTTCCCCAAAACCTAAAGGCTCTCACGGGAAACCGGGTTAACCCAGTGTTCCCACCTGGGGTTTGTCTCACTCCCACCTGTCAAAAATTTTTTCCCCCCTGAGGCGTCCCACGGGGGGGGAAACCTGTCAACAGTTTTCCCCACCTAAAGGGGTGTCTCACTGCACCTTAAAACAATTTCCCCCAACCTAGGGTCTCACGCCCCTGTCAACAATTTTTCCCACCGAGGCGTCCCCACTGCACCTGCCCCAAACAGTTTTCCCCCCTGAGGTGTCCCCACTGCACCTGTCAACAATGTTCCCCCCCCTGGGGCGCCCCTCACTGAAACCTTCAAAAAATTTTCCCCCCCCTGGGGCCGCCCTCACGCCCCTTCAACAGGGGTTCCCCCACCGAGGGGGTGTCCTGACCTACCCAACTTTTTTCCCCAACCTGAGGGTCCCTCCCTGCACCTGTCAACTTTTTTCCCACCTGAGGCGCCCTCACTGCACCTGTCAACAATTTTTCCCCCCTGAGGGCCTCACTGCACCTGTCAACAAGTTCCCCAACCTGAGGTGTCTAAACTGCCCCTTCAACAGTGTTCCAACCTGAGGTTTCTCACGCACCTGCCCAACATTTTTCCCCCCTGAGTTTGTGGTTCACACCCCGTTTGCAACCCATTAGAAATTGTTATTTTTTTTTCCCTTTTTATTATTTTTTAAATTTTTTTTATTTTTATTTATTATTATTATTATTATTATTTTATTATTTTTTATTATTATTATTGTTGTTGTTGTTTTTGTTGCTGTTGTTTTTAAATTATTAAAAATAGTAGAAATAGAAAGTGTAGTAGAAAAAGGGCGAATTTTATTTATTTATTTTTTTAAATTTTTTCCAAATTTTTGTGCACCCCTACAGAGGTAAAAAAAAATACAGATAAAGCAGCATGCCAAAAAGCCACTTATACTATGCATAGCATTAGGGGCTGGTTTAAAAATTAAACCTTAAATTTAAAAAAAAGGGCAATGATTATTTTTAATTATTATAATCAAAAAGAAGCCAAAAGCCAAAAGGGACTATACACGCGTTTACAAAAGCAATGATAAATCATGATAAAACTTTTAATTAAACAGAAAACTAAAAAAGCAAAAGTGATTATTAAAAAGACGGTCATAGGGTTGCATTCATTAGGAAAGTGATTCTTTTAGGTAGTGAAAATAAAAAAATAAAAAAAGTTAAAATTGGGGTTTTAGGTTTAACATTTAGTGATTTTAATTTGTGAAAAAACATTTAAGAAATAAAATTTTAAATAATGTTTCAGTTTTTTCAGTTTTTTTTTGGGGTTTTTGGGTTTTGAGTAAGTAATCTTTGAGAAGAACTTAAATTTTTATAAACAGGTAGTGTTTTTTTTATATTTACAGGAATTTAATTCCAGTTTTTTAAAGGGCCTTTTAGGGCATTGATTTTTGCATATTGTAAAGATGGAAAAGGGGAAACTTTCAAAGAGTGATTGCCTTGTGTTATGGCATGTGTTCTTTTGAGGTTGGAAAGGGAGATGTTTGAGGGGAGGGTTAAAAACAGATTTTTAAGTTTTCTATGTATGTAATAGGTCGTAATAAGAAATGGATGTTTTTGTTGGTAGTGGTTTTTAGTTTATTAAAATATTGGGGGAGTGTGCTGCCTGTAGGGGAAATTTTGTTATAAATTCAACTGCGCCTTTTTTTGGGGTAATTAGTGGGGCTGAGATGGTTTTAATTGTTTTTTGACCCCATGCACAAATTCCCTAGGGAATGGGGTTAAAAAAAGAGAGTGATATAGGGCCAGGAGGCTGACTTTGGGAAAATAGTACCGTATTTTTTGATAGTAACCTACAGTCTTGGAAATTTTTTTTTTAGAAATTTGATGTAAATGTGTATGAAAATTTTAGTCCAAAATTTTCAAGTTTATTCCTAAGAATTTTTTCCCCCGTTTTGTTTTGTGAAGGGGATCCATTTATCATTATGTTAAAGAAGGGCCCTCTGTTTGCCCTTTACCAACTGAAATTTAAGTAGGTTTTTTCAATGTTTAAAGTAATTTGGTTTTGTCCTCACCCCGGGAAAATATTTTCCCGTAAAAAAGGGATTTACAGTATGGCTAGCGTGAACCCGGCTCAGGTGAGAGAAACTATGTAGTGTCATCTCAAATAGTTTTGGGTTTTTAGTAATTGCCCAAGCATTTGGAAGGTCCCTTTATTATAGGAAAAAAGAGAAGAGGCCAAGGACACTTCCCTGTGGGAAAACCAACCCGTAATTGGTTGTGCAAAGATTTGCCCCCCTTTTGGGGAAAAAAATATTAAATAGAAATTTTTATGTAATAATAAAAATAGTAGAAGTATTTAAAAATAGTATAACAGTAGTAGTAGTAATAGAAAAAGTAGTAGTAATAATTTTAAATAAATAGTAGTAGTAAATAGAGAATTTGTAGTAGAATTTTAAATAGAAGTAAATAGTAATAATAGTAGGGGCAAAAAATAATAAATAATAATAATAAAATAATAATAAAAAATAATAAAAATAATAAATATAATAGTATAGTGTAGTATAGTATATAGTTTGTAGTAGTAATAGTATACTAAAAATTGTGGAAAATAAATAGTAAAATAGTAGTAGCAGAGAATAACATTTTAATAGCAGTAAATAGTAATAGCAGTAGTAGCAAAAAGAAAGAACAGTAGTAGTAACAGTAAATTTTAGGTATTTAATTTGTAGTATAGTAACAGTGGTAATAGAAAAGGGATTTTAGTAGTAATAGTAATTTTAGAAATAGTTTGTAAAAGTAGTAAAGTAATGTAAATAATTTGTATTAGTAGTAGTTTGTATTAGTAGTATATAGTAAAAAGTAAAATATAATAGTAGAAATAAAAGTAGTATATAAAAAGTAAATAGTTTAAAAGTAGTTTTGGGATTTTATAGCAGTAGTAGT
>NC_069399.1:102354712-102382427 GCF_026875155.1 Cherax quadricarinatus
TGAAAGTGGTAGTTGAGGGTAGTGGGTAAATGGCCGGAGATGTATCTCAATTTGTTACATTGAAGATGCTGGTTCGGGGAACCTCTTCCCCCCCCCTCGCTTCCCCCCCTCTCTCTCTCTCTCTCTTTCCCTCATTTCCCCTCCCTCTCCCTGACTCCCCATCATTGCAACCTACCTTCCCCTCTCTTCCGTCCCTTCACATCCTCTAAACATACACACACTCGGGACCGCGTCACTTATACGTCACTTATACGTCACTCATGCGTCACTCATGCGTCTCTCACGCGTCACTCATGCGTCTCTCATGCGTCACTCATAAGTTATCACAAGAGGTGGGGTAAGAGAAGGGGAGGCGGAGGGAGACGGCGAGGGGGTAGAGGAGAGGGGAAGACAAAATAGGAAAAAGATAGCTGGTCACTTGCCTGTGTAAAATTTAGATTAGATTAGATTTTGCCGACAAAGTAGATAGATTATTGCGCAACTCAAATCCATCCTGTGGATACCTGGAGGTTATTCCAGGGATCAACGCCCCCGCGGCCCGGTCCATGACCGGGCCGCGGGATCAAGAGTATTTTATGCAAGAGGCCTAAGAACTAGGCCCTAAAAGGGCTTAGAGGAATACCTCATGAATTATTTCTACGGTTCATTTATCTGTTACAAGCAAACTTAAGAAATTTTCTTAATGTATCTGGGATGATATTTTCATTAGTAAAATATCTTCACATGTCACATAGGTTATTAGACTGTCTAACTTTATATTCCCCAATAAGTGGACAATAAAGGACGTGGTGTTCAAGACAGTGACCATATGCCTGACCACATAATTTACATTTAGTTTGATCATCATCTGTGTGTCTCCAAAACTGCCAGAAGTACTTGTAACCAAGCCTAAGCCTGGCCACTACAACATCAGTCAGTCTGTTCACATTGCAAGTTGCTCCATAAACGTACTTATCTACGTTCATGTTATCATAGTGGGTTATAGATCTACTCAGGCTTCTAACTGCATTCCTATAACAATCATTTTCGTTATTTACTTCTCTCCTAATATTATTCCTAATGCTAGACACAGATACACCAAATTTATATTCTATATTTTCCTTCAGGGTACTTTACTTGGCTAACATATCAACTTTATCATAAAGGAGTGATCCAATGTGTGATGGAATTCATAACAAATGTACATTAATTCCATTTTCCCGGATTTTTTTTAGAATGTATATCTGGCTCCTCCAATGAGCGTATTGTTAGAGTCATTTTGTGAGTCAAGAGCCTTTAGTGATGAAATAGAATCAGTAATAACCTGATGCAGGAGTCTACTGGCAGGGCTGCATTTGCTCTTATTGTCTCCGCTCTAGCTAAGAACGATAGTAACTTTGTTAAGCTAGGCATAAGAATTAACAACTGGGCATCTACACTGCAAACTGAATTGTTTGCCATCCTAATATCACTAAAGTCTATTTAACAGAGTGCAAAAACACGATAACAGTCGTGAGTGTCTTCACCACAGTCATCAACGTATTTATGAGAGGAACACTCTTACTCTAGGAACTCCCACATTATGATACAGTAACCTCATGCTTCTGGAGGTTACTGTCTAGTACCTCACACACCAAGATTCTGTAGCCTCCTGCTCCTGGAGATTACTCCACTTCGACTCTCCTTAGTGTGGTCTTCACTCTGGCTCGACATTAACTCTCAAGTTTATGGTTCGGCATCTTCACCTGTATTAACCTAGCTGGTCCTTGGTAGTGTTTTACAAGGAAATTCTGACACAGAATCTTAATAGTTTTGCTCTCACGTCTCTCACACCTCGCAACCCCAGTGAGGTTACCTTGTCTCACATTGTTTCTCACCACATGAAGTCAACGGAGATCAGTACAATGAGAAACATTGTGCTGATATTTCAGTGGTAGAGTGGTGGTCTTGTATGACAGACCCGAGTACGAATCTCCGATAAATCTGTCGAGATATGTATACTGCACACACACACACACACACACACACACACACACACACACACACACACACACACACACACACACACACACACACTCACAGGATGGAGGCAGAGAAGAAGAAATGGGAGTCGCAAGCTGAAGCTGCAGAAACCAGGATAGGGGCCCTAGAATATGAAGTAAATACTCTGAAGCGAGTTACAAGGCTATTGCCAAGAGATGACATAGTACCTGAAGCAGGTACACCCCTGCTGGACGAGGAGCCCAGCGGCAAGGAAGGAGACATGACTTGTGCTAAGGCTCTATCAGACCACCAAGCAGGGTTGAGGAATGAAGGGGGAGAGCACTTGGGAGCAAAGATAGCAGTGAGAGACGGGGGAGAGGGTGGAGAGAGGGTTAAATCCTATGCAGAGGCACGACCATGCCACCAAGAACTACAGGAGAAAATAAGGGAAGCAGTAGATATGTACAAACGGGACCCAGAGGCACAGAGAGACAATGGGAGGAGGAGAGAGATCAGTGTTCATTCACGGGCTTCGGGAGAGCGAGGGGAGGACGAACAATGAAAGACAGCAGAAAGAATAAAAGGAGATTGAAAACGTCATCAAGGAAATAGGCGAGGAGGACATGAATGAGATAATAATTTTTCAGAGAATAGAGGGCTACCTGAAGGGGAGAAATTGTCTGGTCAAGTTGATTTTCATGAAGGAAACAGTGCAAAACAGGATCCTGCAAGAGAAACCATGGCTGAAGGAACTGTCAACATACAAGAGGGTGTTCCAAGACCAAGACAGAACAAAAACAGAATAACAGCAGCTGAGGGAGAGGACATAGATGCAAAAGGAGCTAGGAAGGGAGACAAGGACAGAATCAGCAGAGGACAACCAGAGCAGGGTAGAGCAACAAGCGCAAGCACACACAGAAATGAAGCACTAAACTATAGACCAGTGTCACTGACGTGTGTAGTAAGCAAAGTCATGGAGAAGATTATCAGGAGAGTGGTGGAGCACCTGGAGCGGAACAAGATTATAAACGACAGCCAGCACAGCACAAACCTACTAGAGTTTTATGACAAGGTAAGTGAAATAAGAAATGAGAGGGAGGGGTGGGTTGATTGCATTTTCTTGGTCTGTAAGAAGGCCTTCGACACAGTTCCTCACAAGAGATTAGTACAGACGCTAGAGGATCAGGCACATATAACAGGAAGGGCACTGCAATGGATCAGAGAATGCCTAACAGGGAGGCAACAGCGAGTTATGGTCCGTGATGAGGTATCACAATGGGCGCCTGTGACGAGCGGGGTCCCACAGGCGTCAGTCCTGGGACCAGTGCTATTCTTGGTATATGGGAAGGACATGACGGAAGGGATAGACTCTGAAGTGTCCCTGTTTGCAGGTGATGTGAAGTTAATGAGGAGAATTAAATCAGATGCGGACCAGACAGGTCTACAAAGAGACCTGGACAGACTGGATGCATGGTCCAGCAACTGGCTCCTAGAATTTAACCCCTCCAAATGCACAGTCATGAAGATCGGAGAAGGGCAAAGGAGACCACAGACAGAGTATAGGCTAGGAGGCCAAAGGCTGCAAACTTCACTCAAGGAGAAAGATCTAGGAGTGAGTATAACACCGAGCACGTCGCCAGAAGCACACATTAACCAGATAACTGCTTCGGCATATGGGCGCCTGGCAAACCTGAGAATAGCGTTCCGGTACCTCATTAAGGAATCGTTCAAGACTTTATACACTGTGTACGTCAGGCCCATACTGGAGCACGCAGCACCAGTTTGGAACCCACACCTGGTCAAACACATCAAGAAATTAGGGAAAATGCAAAGGTTTGCAGCAAGGCTGGTTCCAGAGCTAAGGGGAATGTCCTATGAAGAAAGGTTAAGGGAAATCGGTCTGACGACACTGGAGGACAGGAGGGTCAGGGGAGACATGATAACGACATACAAAATACTGCGTGGAATAGACAAGGTGGACAGAGACAGGATGTTTCAGAAATGGGACGCAGAAACAAGGGGTCACAATTGGAAGCTGAAGACTTAGATGAGTTGTTAGGATGTGGAATAGTCTGGTAAGCGATGTAGTGGAGGCAGGAACCATATATAGTTTTAAGATGAGGTATGATAACGCTCATGGAGCAGGGAGAGGGAGGACTCAGTAGCGGTCAGTGAAGAGGCCGGGCCAGGAGCTGAGTATCGACCCCTGCAGCCACAATTAGGTGAGTACAATTAGGTGAGTATAGAACCACCCCACAACCAAGCACGCTATCCTGACAAACCACAGTCCACACTTACAGCCCCCACCCCACAATACACCATAGAATCCCACAGCACACCCCCAGGTCCCCCAGTCTCACAAACAACCCTGCCAGAACACAGTGTTGCAGAGGAAACTGAAGATATGGTACACCAACACTGATGGAATAACGAATATGTGGGAAGAATGGCATGAAAGATTCAAAGAGGCATCACCAGACATCATAGCTCTCACAGAAACCAAGCTCACAGGAATAATAACAGATGCCATCTTTCCAACAGGATATCAGATCCTGAGGAAAGATATAGAGAACAGAGAGGGTGGAGGAGTGGCACTGCTCATCAAAAATCGATAGGATTTTGATGAGCTGGAGAGAGGAGACAGAGGAGAAGCAAGAGACTATATAATAGGAACACTTCAGTCTGGAGGTCCCAAGGTGGTAATTGCAGTGATGTATAACCCACCACAGAACAGTAGGAGGCCAAGGCAAGAGTATGATGAGAGTAATAGAGCGATGGTTGACACACTAGCTGAGGTGGCCAGAAGGGCCACCTCAGCAGGGCAAAACTACTGATCATGGGTGACTTCAACCACAAGGAAATTGACTGGGAGAACCTGGAGCCACTTGGGGGCCCAGAAACGTGGAGGGCTCAGACGATGGAGGTGGTACTGGAACACCTCATGAACCAGCACATAAAAGACACTACTAGAGAGAAAGAGGAGAGGATGAACCAACAAGACTGGACCTAGTATTCACCTTGAGCAGTGCAGACATTGAGGACATTACATATGAGAGCCCCCTCGGGGCCAGTGACCATCACACAGGTGATGGAAGGTCAAGCAGACCTCGCCTTACAACCTACACCCACGACAATACTGAGCTGATAAAATATTTAAAAAAAAATAGATTCGGAAAATAAGATATAAAAATTTATCTGCTTTAAGAATTTATGAGGGAAATAACTCACATCACACTTGGACGGGACACCACCAGCACAGCTGTGCTGCTGTAACTACAGTGAAGACAGTACACCACCAGCACAGCTGTGCTGCTGTAACTGCAGTGAAGACAGTACACCACCAGCACAGCTGTGCTGCTGTAACTGCAGTGAAGACAGTACACCACCAGCACAGCTGTGCTGCTGTAACTGCAGTGAAGACAGTACACCACCAGCACAGCTGTGCTGCTGTAACTACAGTGAAGACAGTACACCACCAGCACAGCTGTGCTGCTGTAACTGCAGTGAAGACAGTACACCACCAGCACAGTTGTGCTACTGTAACTGCAGTGAAGACAGTACACCACCAGCACAGCTGTGTTGCTGTAACTGCAGTGAAGACAGTACACCACCAGCACAGCTGTGTTGCTGTAACTGCAGTGAAGACAGTACACCACCAGCACAGCTGTGCTGCTGTAACTGCAGTGAAGACAGTACACCACCAGCACAGCTGTGCTGCTGTAACTGCAGTGAAGACAGTACACCACCAGCACAGCTGTGCTGCTGTAACTGCAGTGAAGACAGTACACCACCAGCACAGCTGTTCTGCTGTAACTGCACTGTAGACAGTACACCACCAGCACAGCTGTGCTGCTGTAACTGCACTGTAGACAGTACACCACCGCACAGCTGTGCTGCTGTAACTGCACTGTAGACAGTACACCACCAGCACAGCTGTGCTGCTGTAACTGCACTGTAGACAGTACACCACCAGCACAGCTGTGCTGCTGTAACTGCACTGTAGACAGTACACCACCAGCACAGCTGTGCTGCTGTAACTGCACTGTAGACAGTACACCACCAGCACAGCAGTGCTGCTGTAACTGCACTGTAGACAGTACACCACCAGCACAGCTGTGCTGCTGTAAACTGCACTGTAGACAGTACACCACCAGCACAGCTGTGCTGCTGTAACTGCACTGTAGACAGTACACCACCAGCACAGCAGTGCTGCTGTAACTGCACTGAAGACAGTACACCACCAGCACAGCAGTGCTGCTGTAACTGTACTGAAGACAGTCACCCACCAGCACAGCTGTGCTGCTGTAACTGCACTGTAGACAGTACACCACCAGCACAGCTGTGCTGCTGTAACTGCACTGAAGACAGTACATGACCAGCACAGCTGTGCTGCTGTAACTGCACTGTAGACAGTACACTACCAGCACAGCAGTGCTGCTGTAACTGCACTGAAGACAGTACACCACCAGCACAGCTGTGCTGCTGTAACTGCACTGTAGACAGTACACCACCAGCACAGCTGTGCTGCTGTAACTGCAATGAAGACAGTACACCACCAGCACAGCTGTGCTGCTGTAACTGCACTGTAGACAGTACACCACCAGCACAGCTGTGCTGCTGTAACTGCAGTGAAGACAGTACACCACCAGCACAGCTGTGCTGCTGTAACTGCAGCGAAGACAGTACACCACCAGCACAGTTGTGCTGCTGTAACTGCAGTGAAGACAGTACAAACCACCAGCACAGCAGTGCTGCTGTAACTGCACTGTAGACAGTACACCACCAGCACAGCAGTGCTGCTGTAACTGCACTGTAGACAGTACACCACCAGCACAGCAGTGCTGCTGTAACTGCACTGAAGACAGTACACCACCAGCACAGCTGTGCTGCTGTAACTGCAGTGAAGACAGTACACCACCAGCACAGCAGTGCTGCTGTAACTGCACTGAAGACAGTACACCACCAGCACAGCAGTGCTGCTGTAACTGCACTGTAGACAATACACCACCAGCACAGCAGTGCTGCTGTAACTGCACTGTAGACAGTACACCACCAGCACAGTTGTGCTGCTGTAACTGCAGTGAAGACAGTACACCACCAGTACAGCAGTGCTGCTGTAACTGAACTGAATACAGTACACCACCAGCACAGCAGTGCTGCTGTAACTGCACTGTAGACAGTACACCACCAGCACAGTTGTGCTGCTGTAACTGCAGTGAAGACAGTACACCACCAGCACAGTTGTGCTGCTGTAACTGCACTGTAGACAGTACACCACCAGCACAGCAGTGCTGCTGTAACTGCACTGTAGACAGTACACCACCAGCACAGCTGTGCCGCTGTAACTGCACTGAAGACAGTACACCACAAGCACAGCAGTGCTGCTGTAACTGCACTGTAGACAGTACACCACCAGCACAGCAGTGCTGCTGTAACTGCACTGAAGACAGTACACCACAAGCACAGCTGTGCCGCTGTAACTGCACTGAAGACAGTACACCACAAGCACAGCAGTGCTGCTGTAACTGCACTGAAGACAGTACACCACAAGCACAGCAGTGCTGCTGTAACTGCACTGTAGACAGTACACCAACAGCAAAGCTGTGATTTGCTATTGATGTATTGCTGCTGTAAGAACACTTAATACGGGGAAGCACATGCACTCACATACACATTAGTACGTACACTCACGTACACATTAGTACGTACACTCACGTACACTGAAGAACACACATGTAAGTGCCTTGCCTGCTGTCAGAACAGCACTAAGAGTGAGCATTATGACTAAAGTGTAAGGCAGCGAGGGGGAGCTCTCCTGGGTCACTCTCGACACCTCGTATGCAAATGAGGAAATGAATGGTATATAGAACCTGTGCTTTTCTTATGTTTACCTTACGCAGTCTCACGACTTGGAATACTTTAAATGTTTAGGAATGTTTGGAAATATTTTGAACGGTTGGGAGTGTTTAGAATGGTCTTGTCTGTCAGTTTGCTGAATATCCATTCTGTCTTTCATCGTCCGTCCACTCCCTCTGTATCTCTGTCTGTCTGTCTGTCTCTCTCTCTCTCTCTCTCTCTCTCTGTCTCTCTCTCTGTCTCTCTCTCTGTCTCTCTCTCTGTCTCTCTCTCTGTCTCTCTCTCTCTCTGTCTCTCTCTCTCTCTGTCTCTCTCTCTGTCTCTCTCTCTCTGTCTCTCTCTCTCTGTCTCTCTCTCTCTGTCTCTCTCTCTCTGTCTCTCTCTCTCTGTCTCTCTGTCTCTCTCTCTCTCTCTCTCTCTCTCTCTCTCTCTCTCTCTCTCTCTCTCCCGTCAGTCTGTGCACTGGCCCGTCCGTCCGTCCTTACATTATTCTTCTATCCACTCGTTCATCTTGTCTTTTTATCACGTCCTCCCGCCCTTCTGTCCTTCTCACCTGTCCGTTCTCATGTCCGTTCATCCATACGTCCTTTCATAGTCCACTCAAAAAAAGCTGCATATTGTCTTCAGTACATTTCTATAAGGTCTCCATAGCAACATAATAGACAACCTATCCAATCCTTACTCGAAACAGCTGCATAATTTGCATAATAATAATTATAATAATATCTTTATTTACTACAAGTACATGTACAAGGTATACAGTCCTAGCTGACATCAGTAACATACTACTGTATAGAAAGCCGCTTGTTATGCTGAGCATTTCGGGCAAATTAGGTCAGTTTTGCCCCAGGATGCGACCCACACCAGTCCACTAACACCCAGGTACCCATTTTACTGATGGGTGAACATAGACAACCAGAGTAAGGAAACACATCCAATGTTTCTACCCTTCACCGGGAATCGAACCCGGACCCCTCACCGTGTGAAGCGAGAGCTTTTGCCACCAGTCCACGGGGCAGTCAAAAGAACTCACACTGTTTGCTCATCCCTCTCTGCACACACAAAGCTACTAAAGGTGTGTGTTAGGCGCATTTATGAATGAGAAAGGATGGATTAGACTATTACCTGAGGCTTTCAGAAAAGGTTGGACAAGTGGGTGGATGGGAATGATTGGTTTAGAGAAGAACTTGCCTAGTATGGGCCAGTAGGCCTTCCTGCAGTGTTCCTCCATTCTTTTGTTTTTATATTAATCTGTAGAATACGAACATTCTAACTTTGTGATGTATTTAGTAAGGTATTTAAGGAAGATCATTAAAGCGTATGTCACAGAGAAGTAATTCTCAACCAGGGCTAAATTTACCCCTTGGAGCGTAACTTTACCCCTTGGAGGCTAAATTTACCCCTTGGAGCGTAACTTTACCCCTTGGAGGGTAAATTTACCCCTTGGAGCGTAACTTTACCCCTTGGAGGGTAAATTTACCCCTTGGAGCGTAACTTTACCCCTTGGAGGGTAAATTTACCCCTTGGAGCGTAACTTTACCCCTTGGAGGCTAAATTTACCCCTTGGAGCGTAACTTTACCCCTTGGAGGGTAAATTTACCCCTTGGAGCGTAACTTTACCCCTTGGAGCGTAAATTTACCCCTTGGAGCGTAACTTTACCCCTTGGAGGGTAAATTTACCCCTTGGAGCGTAACTTTACCCCTTGGAGGCTAAATTTACCCCTTGGAGCGTAACTTTACCCCTTGGAGGGTAAATTTACCCCTTGGAGCGTAACTTTACCCCTTGGAGGGTAAATTTACCCCTTGGAGCGTAACTTTACCCCTTGGAGGGTAAATTTACCCCTTGGAGCGTAACTTTACCCCTTGGAGGCTAAATTTACCCCTTGGAGCGTAACTTTACCCCTTGGAGGGTAAATTTACCCCTTGGAGCGTAACTTTACCCCTTGGAGGGTAAATTTACCCCTTGGAGCGTAACTTTACCCCTTGGAGGGTAAATTTACCCCTTGGAGGTAACTTTACCCCTTGGAGGGTAAATTTACCCCTTGGAGCCGTAAACCCCTTATACACCCCTTGGAGGGTAAATTTACCCCTTGGAGGGTAACTTTACCCCTTCGAGGGTAAATTTACCCCTTGGAGGTTAAATTTACCCCTTGGAGGGTAAATTTACCCCTTGGAGGGTAACTTTACCCCTTGGAGGGTAAATTTACCCCTTGGAGCGTAACTTTACCCCTTGGAGGGTAAATTTACCCCTTGGAGCGCAACTTTACCCCTTGGAGGGTAAATTTACCCCTTGGAGGGTAAATTTACCCCTTGGAGGGTAAATTTACCCCTTGGAGGGTAAATTTACCCCTTGGAGGGTAAATTTACCCCTTGGAGGGTAAACTTTACCCCTTGGAGGGTAAATTTACCCCTTGGAGGTAAATTTACCCCTTGGAGGGTAAATTTACCCCTTGGAGGGTAAATTTACCCCTTGGAGGTAAATTTACCCCTTGGAGGGTAAATTTACCCCTTGGAGCGTAAATTTACCCCGTTGGAGCGTAAATTTACCCCTTGGAGCATAAATTTACCCCTTGGAGCGTAAATTTACCCCTTGGAGGTAATTACCTTGGAGCATAAATTTACCCCTTGGAGGGTAAATTTACCCCTTGGAGCATAAATTTACCCCTTGGAGCGTAAATTTACCCCTTGGAGGGTAAATTTACCCCTTGGAGCATAAATTTACCCCTTGGAGGGTAAATTTACCCCTTGGAGCATAAATTTACCCCTTGGAGCGTAAATTTACCCCTTGGAGCATAAATTTACCCCTTGGAGCGTAAATTTACCCCTTGGAGGGTAAATTTACCCCTTGGAGCGTAAATTTACCCCTTGGAGGGTAAATTTACCCCTTGGAGCGTAAATTTACCCCTTGGAGCGTAAATTTACCCCTTGGAGCATAAATTTACCCCTTGGAGCGTAAATTTACCCCTTGGAGCGTAAATTTACCCCTTGGAGCGTAAATTTTACCCCTTGGAGGGTAAATTTACCCCTTGGAGCGTAAATTTACCCCTTGGAGCGTAAATTTACCCCTTGGAGCGTAAATTTACCCCTTGGAGCATAAATTTACCCCTTGGAGCGTAAAATTTACCCCTTGGAGCGTAAATTTACCCCTTGGAGCATAAATTTACCCCTTGGAGCGTAAATTTACCCCTTGGAGCGTAAATTTACCCCTTGGAGCGTAAATTTACCCCTTGGAGCGTAAATTTACCTCTTGGAGCGTAAATTTATCCCTTGGAGCGTAAATTTACCTCTTGGAGCATAAATTTACCCCTTGGAGCGTAAATTTACCCCTTGGAGAGTAAATTTACCCCTTGGAGCGTAAAATTTACCCCTTGGAGCGTAAATTTACCCCTTGGAGCGTAAATTTACCTCTTGGAGCGTAAATTTATCCCTTGAGGGTAAAAAATTACATGGTAAGGGGTAAATATTTGATGTACCTAAAAATATGTAATTATTTCTCTAGAAAAGAATGTTTTTTTTTTTTTTTTGGTGATAGGAATGTATATTGCTATTTTTTGTGAAAAAACTAAATAATTTATTTTTTTCTGACCACCTTGTTTGTCTGTCTCTTTATGATGGCGATAAATTTTTTTGTATGGAAATAAGGGGATAAATGGTGACACACACCAAGCTGAGGGAGTTAATGATGGAGGAAAAGTTGAGAATCCCTGTCATAGAGGCATGTTATAGAGGCATGTTATAGAGGCATGTTATAGAGGCATGTTATAGAGGTATGTTATAGAGGTATGTTATAGAGGCATGTTATAGAGGCATGTTATAGAGGCATGTTATAGAGGTATGTTATAGAGGTATGTTATAGAGGCATGTTATAGAGGTATGTTATAGAGGTATGTTATAGAGGTATGTTATAGAGGCATGTTATAGAGGCATGTTATAGAGGCATGTTATAGAGGTATGTTATAGAGGTATGTTATAGAGGCATGTTATAGAGGTATGTTATAGAGGTATGTTATAGAGGTATGTTATAGAGGCATGTTATAGAGGCATGTTATAGAGGCATGTTATAGAGGCATGTTATAGAGGCATGTTATAGAGGCATGTTATAGAGGTATGTTATAGAGGTATGTTATAGAGGCATGTTATAGAGGTATGTTATAGAGGTATGTTATAGAGGTATGTTATAGAGGCATGTTATAGAGGCATGTTATAGAGGCATGTTATAGAGGCATGTTATAGAGGCATGTTATAGAGGCATGTTATAGAGGTATGTTTATAGAGGTATGTTATAGAGGCATGTTATAGAGGCATGTTATAGAGGCATGTTATAGAGGCATGTTATAGAGGCATGTTATAGAGCCATGTTATAGAGGTATGTTATAGAGGTATGTTATAGAGGCATGTTATAGAGGTATGTTATAGAGGTATGTTATAGAGGTATGTTATAGAGGCATGTTATAGAGGCATGTTATAGAGGCATGTTATAGAGGCATGTTATAGAGGCATGTTATAAAAGGCATGTTATAGAGGTATGTTATAGAGGTATGTTATAGAGGTATGTTATAGAGGCATGTTATAGAGGCATGTTATAGAGGCATGTTATAGAGGCATGTTATAGAGGCATGTTATAGAGGTATGTTATAGAGGCATGCTATAGAGGCATGTCATTAAGTAGCTTGTCTGTCTGTATGTGCATATACTTGTCACATAGAACAGACCAACTCCATTCCTCGGGATTAAGGTGACTACTCTGTCCTATCCAGTCCATAATCTGGAAGTTGACATGATGTAGGAGACGGGGACAATGTAGGAGGCAGGGACGATGTAGGAGGCATGAACGATGTAGGAGGCATGGACGGTGTATACTACAGACTCTGGCCATACAATAGAGCGGATAAATAATATAAGGGACCTGGGAGTAGTAATGTCTGAGGATCTCACTTTCAAGGATCACAACAGTGCCACGATCACAAGTGCAAAGAAAGTGATAGGATGGATAATGAGAACCACCATACAGTCAAGTCTTGATCCCGGTCACCACCATACAGTCAAGTCTTGATCCCGGTCACCACCATACAGTCAAGTCTTGATCCCAGTCACCTCCATACAGTCATACTAGTACACTTTTCCCTACTGTAACAATTCTTCCCTTTTCAGTTAGCAAAGAGTTTATTCTCCAACATTTTCCTAATCCAGAGAGACGGGAGGTGGTGTTACATCCTCAGATATCATGGACGAAAAAGATTTTCAGGTGTTGAGGGTCCAAGATATACTTTGGACTGGTTGATGCTCTACACCCGGCATTCCTTTGATGATTGTTTGGATTCCAGTGTAAAAAAGATATATGTCTCTGGGTTAGTATGATCCAGCAGGATAATTAGTAGATCCGTGTCATCGCCGTCAATCATAGAGGTTTTGATCTTAGCTGAAGCAACATTAGGTTCCACAACAAGAACATGAGAATCATGTTGTGCGTAGTCAGCAGTGTTCACAGATTGTTGTAGTTTCTCGCTCAGAAGGTGAGTAAATCCCTGTTTGTTTGTTTTCTGATTACTCACGAAATGTTCTTTCTTACACTGCATTAACAAAACACCTGAAGACTGAACAGCGACGCCTTGTGAGCCCGACGTTTTGACATGTGTGGCATTTGTTGTTGTTGGTTCTTCTGTGAATCCATCATCGATGATGGGAGCTGATCCATATTTCTGCAGCAAATCCTTGACATATGACTCACACATGTCAAGTATCTGGGGTTCCTTGGAACCTCTTTTCCAGAGAAGTCGATGGAGCAGTGCTCCGCCATCCATATGCTGCCTGTGGCATGCAAAGAGCACGTAACCTTTATTCGGCGTATGTACACACCCTCGTTTACAGGCTATCTCCCCCAACCAGCGAACCAAGAAACTGAGGGTTGACGATGGGGCCCCGTCGTTCAACCAGTACCCAGGTTCTAGCCAATGAGAAGATGGTTTTGGCAATCGCAGAGGTTATGTGGGTACCACTCTCCTGTTTGCCCTTGTCATTCCCATTCTAGAGCTGGTTGAAGCACGGTCTGCTCTCTAGTGGCTTCTATTCTGCCTTGCTTACCGTGGAGTGCACTAATACCTATCACTGTACATAGTGTATATAGTGTACATACTTCTGTTCTAAATTGGTGAAGGATATTGTAAGTCAAAAGTTTTCTACTGTGTTTATTTTGCTCCCTTTACACCCAGGATAACAGGCCTTTGGGACTCCTGGGTTGTAATACTGTCGCATATCTGTATTCACCTATATGTGGTTTCAGAAGTCGAGTCACGTTGCTCGTTTCCCATACAGTTCCAGATGGCATCAGTGAGAGTGTTTTTAATGCAGGTAGAGGAAGAGAGTTGGATGGATAGTAGTTCCCTCTACATAGAATCTCACCAATTGTCATCAGCCGATGAATGAGTAACAGCGGGTCTACTTTAAGTGAGTCACTGATGACCTTGAGAGGAGGTCGTACACACCGGATCACTGTTGTGGCTGCTTTGTGGAAGACGAACTTATCTACAGATTGCCCATCCATTTATAGGAGAATTTTCTCGCCAATGACTTTGGTTCTGTATACATTAAAGGAGAGATTCCATGTTATGAGACATAGTGATAGACATTCGACAGGTCTTCTCAGTGATCAAATAATCGAAGAAGTATTGATGAGAAACATCAAAACATCTGTGGGAGTGACCAGAGGGAGGGAGGGAGTGAGGGAGGGAGGGAGTGAAGGAGGGAGGGAGGGAGGGGGAATGGCTGAGATATAGAGACCACTCTGAGTACTGTCAGTGTCCACATACGTAGATGTTAATGAAGCTATGCATAAGTTAAATGGAGTGACATATGTACTAAGTGAGTAGCATTAGGAAATGTGTATAGCATATGAAGCTAGTGACGTCAGTGACACACTGGAACTCATCTCTTACCTTGGAGACAGATCAAAACCCCACTGTACAACACTACCACAAGTTTAACAGCTGTGCAAGGAGTAAATTTCTGGTTCACCGTTGGATGCGACTTTCGAAGACTGAGCATCATTTGTAGACATTTATCAGCAAGTCTGGCATGATAATGTTCACCCAACATTAAAGGTCTCATATTCCCACCACCTGTCCTTGCAAAACTTGTAATTATGGGGAATTCATACATGTAAACTATTATTGTTGCCGCATATTTGGCTTAGCTTCTTATGTCAAGAAGATCATTGCACATAAAAGGATGTAGTGATCTGAATTTTAAACTCAATCAAAATAACAGTTTGCTCCGGAATGATGAGTCGTGGTTCCCCCACAATGCAATATAAACCTATTTCCCATTTAATGATTCCATGGGACACTTATTATAGTGTTATGACCACCTTGTAGAAATTCATTGAAGCAAATTTAGCTACAATTTTGCTGTTGTATTTTGATGAACAAAACGCAATAACAAATTAAAATCTAAAAATATCTGAAAGTCGCGAAATCTTGAAATAAAAATTAAAATGTCTTAAAATCTACAAATTTTGTAAATCTAAAAAAAAAAAAAATAACAACTTACAAATTTAAAATTTAAAAATATAATTATCTCAAAATAAAAAAAAATAAAAATAAAAAATATTATATAGTCTCAAATTTCTAAAGATATAAAAACTTAAAATTTCTAAAAAAATCATAAAATTCTATAAATTCTAAAAATCCATAAAAATCTAAAAAGCTAAGGATCCAAAATAGTACAAAGCAAACGCACAATATAATGACCTTTAATGACCCTCATACAGCATTAATGACCTTCATACAACATTAATGACCCTCATAAAATATTAATGACCCTCATACAACATTAATGATCCTCATACAACATTAATGACCCTCATACAGCATTAATGACCCTCATACAACATTAATGACCCTCATACAACATTAATGACCCTCATACAACATTAATGATCCTCATACAGCATTAATGACCCTCATACAACATTAAGGACCCTCATACAAGATTAATGACCCTCATACAGCATTAATGACCCTCATACAACATTAATGACCCTCATACAACATTAATGACCCTCATACAGCATTAATGACCCTCATACAACATAATGACCCTCATACAACATTAATGACCCTCATACAGCATTAATGACCCTCATACAGCATTAATGACCCTCATACAACATTAATGACCCTCATACAACATTAATGACCCTCATACAGCATTAATGACCCTCATACAACATTAATGACCCTCATACAACATTAATGACCCTCATACAGCATTAATTACCCTCATACAACATTAATGACCCTCATACAACATTAATGACCCTCATACAGCATTAATGACCCTCATACAACATTAAAGACCCTCATACAACATTAATGACCCTCATACAGAATTAATGACCCTCATACAACATTAATGACCCTCATACAGCATTAATGACCATCATACAACATTAATGACCCTCATACAACATTAATGACCCTCATACAGCATTAATGACCCTCATACAACATTAATGACCCTCATACAGCATTAATGACCCTCATACAACATTAATGACCCTCATACAACATTAATGACCCTCATAAAATATTAATGACCCTCATACAACATTAATGATCCTCATACAACATTAATGACCCTCATACAACATTAATGACCATCATAAAATATTAATGACCCTCATACAACATTAATGATCCTCATACAACATTAATGACCCTAAAACAGCATTAATGACCCTCATACAAAATTAATGACCCTCATACAGCATTAATGACCCTCATACAACATTAATGACACTCATACAACATTAATGATCCTCATACAACATTAATGACCCTCATACAGCATTAATGACCCTCATACAACATTAATGACCCTCATACAACATTAATGACCCTCATACAACATTAATGATCCTCATACAGCATTAATGACCCTCATACAACATTAATGACCCTCATACAACATTAATGACCCTCATACAGCATTAATGACCCTAATACAACATTAATGACCCTCATACAACATTAATGACCCTCATACAACATTAATGACCCTCATACAACATAATGACCCTCATACAACATTAATGACCCTCATACAACATTAATGACCCTCATACAACATTAATGACCCTCATACAACATTAATGACCCTCATACAACATTAATGACCCTCATACAACATTAATGATCCTCATACAGCATTAATGACCCTCATACAACATTAATGACCCTCATACAACATTAATGACCCTCATACAACATTAATAACCCTCATACAACATTAATGACCCTCATACAACATTAATGACCCTCATACAACATTAATGATCCTCATACAACATTAATGACCCTCATACAACATTAATGACCCTCATACAACATTAATGACCCTCATACAACATTAATGACCCTCATACAACATTAATGACCCTCATACAACATTAATGACCCTCATACAACATTAATGACCCTCATACAACATTAATGATCCTCATACAACATTAATGACCCTCATACAACATTAATGACCCTCATACAACATTAATGACCCTCAACAACATTAATGACCCTCATACAACATTAATGATCCTCATACAGCATTAATGACCCTCATACAACATTAATGACCCTCATACAACATTAATGACCCTCATACAACATTAATAACCCTCATACAACATTAATGACCCTCATACAACATTAATGACCCTCATACAACATTAATGATCCTCATACAACATTAATGACCCTCATACAACATTAATGACCCTCATACAACATTAATGACCCTCATACAACATTAATGACCCTCATACAACATTAATGATCCTCATACAGCATTAGTGACCCTCATACAACATTAATGACCCTCATACAACATTAATGACCCTCATACAACATTAATGACCCTCATACAACATTAATGACCCTCATACAGCATTAATGACCCTCATACAACATTAATGACCCTCATAAAATATTAATGACCCTCATACAACATTAATGACCCTCATACAACATTAATAACCCTCATACAACATTAATGACCCTCATACAACATTAATGACCCTCATACAACATTAATGATCCTCATACAACATTAATGACCCTCATACAACATTAATGACCCTCATACAACATTAATGACCCTCATACAACATTAATGACCCTCATACAACATTAATGATCCTCATACAGCATTAATGACCCTCATACAACATTAATGACCCTCATACAACATTAATGACCCTCATACAACATTAATGACCCTCATACAACATTAATGACCCTCATACAGCATTAATGACCCTCATACAACATTAATGACCCTCATACAACATTAATGACCCTCATACAACATTAATGACCCTCATACAGCATTAATGACCCTCATACAACATTAATGACCCTCATACAACATTAATGACCCTCATACAGCATTAATGACCCTCATACAACATTAATGACCCTCATACAACATTAATGACCCTCATACAGCATTAATGACCCTCATACAACATTAATGACCCTCATACAACATTAATGACACTCATACAGCATAATGACCCTCATACAACATTAATGACCCTCATACAGCATTAATGACCCTCATACAACATTAATGACCCTCATACAACATTAATGACCCTCATACAGCATTAATGACCCTCATACAACATTAATGACCCTCATACAGCATTAATGACCATCATACAACATTAATGACCCTCATACAACATTAATGACCCTCATACAGCATTAATGACCCTCATACAACATTAATGACCCTCATACAGCATTAATGACCCTCATACAACATTAATGACCCTCATACAACATTAATGACCCTCATAAAATATTAATGACCCTCATACAACATTAATGATCCTCATACAACATTAATGACCCTCATACAACATTAATGACCCTCATAAAATATTAATGACCCTCATACAACATTAATGATCCTCATACAACATTAATGACCCTAAAAACAGCATTAATGACCTCATACAACATTAATGACCCTCATACAGCATTAATGACCCTCATACAACATTAATGACCCTCATAGAACATTAATGATCCTCATACAACATTAATGACCCTCATACAGCATTAATGACCCTCATACAACATTAGTGACCCTCATACAACATTAATGACCCTCATAAAAATATTAATGACCCTCATACAACATTAATGACCCTCATACAGCCTTACTGACCCTCATACAACATTAATGACCCTCATACAGCCTTACTGACCCTCATACAACATTAATGACCCTCATACAGCCTTATTAACCCTCATACAACATTAATGACCCTCATACAGCCTTATTGACCCTCATACAAACATTAGTGACCCTCACACAGCCTTATTAACCCTCATACAACATTAATGGCCCTCATACAGCCTTACTGACCCTCATACAACATTAATGACCCTCATACAGCCTTATTGACCCTCATACAACTTTAAAGACCCTCATACAGCCTTACTGACCCTCATACAACATTAATGACCCTCATACAGCCTTATTGACCCTCATACAACATTAATGACCCTCATACAGCCTTATTAACCTTCATACAACATTAATGTCCCTCATACAGCCTTACTGACCCTCATACAACATTAATGACCCTCATACAGCCTTATTGACCCTCATACAACATTAATGACCCTTATACAACATTAATGACCCTCATACAACATTAATGACCCTCATACAACATTAATGATCCTCATACAACATTAATGACCCTCATACAACATTAATGACCCTCATACAACATTAATGACCCTCATACAACATTAATGACCCTCATACAACATTAATGACCCTCATACAACATTAATGATCCTCATACAACATTAATGACCCTCATACAACATTAATGACCCTCATACAACATTAATGACCCTCATACAACATTAATGACCCTCATACAGCCTTATTGACCCTCATACAACATTAGTGACCCTCACACAGCCTTATTAACCCTCATACAACATTAATGGCCCTCATACAGCCTTACTGACCCTCATACAACATTAATGACCCTCATACAGCCTTATTGACCCTCATACAACATTAAAGACCCTCATACAGCCTTACTGACCCTCATACAACATTAATGACCCTCATACAGCCTTATTGACCCTCATACAACATTAATGACCCTCATACAGCCTTATTAACCTTCATACAACATTAATGTCCCTCATACAGCCTTACTGACCCTCATACAACATTAATGACCCTCATACAGCCTTATTGACCCTCATACAACATTAATGACCCTTATACAACATTAATGACCCTCATACAACATTAATGACCCTCATACAACATTAATGATCCTCATACAACATTAATGACCCTCATACAACATTAATGACCCTCATACAACATTAATGACCCTCATACAACATTAATGGACCCTCATACAACATTAATGACCCTCATACAACATTAATGATCCTCATACAACATTAATGACCCTCATACAACATTAATGACCCTCATACAACATTAATGACCCTCATACAACATTAATGACCCTCATACAACATTAATGATCCTCATACAGCATTAATGACCCTCATACAAACATTAATGACCCTCATACAACATTAATGACCCTCATACAACATTAATAACCCTCATACAACATTAATGACCCTCATACAACATTAATGACCCTCATACAACATTAATGATCCTCATACAACATTAATGACCTCATACAACATTAATGACCCTCATACAACATTAATGACCCTCATACAACATTAATGACCCTCATACAACATTAATGATCCTCATACAGCATTAGTGACCCTCATACAACATTAATGACCCTCATACAACATTAATGACCCTCATACAACATTAATGACCTCATACAACATTAATGACCCTCATACAGCATTAATGACCCTCATACAACATTAATGACCCTCATAAAATATTAATGACCCTCATACAACATTAATGACCCTCATACAACATTAATAACCCTCATACAACATTAATGACCCTCATACAACATTAATGACCCTCATACAACATTAATGATCCTCATACAACATTAATGACCCTCATACAACATTAATGACCCTCATACAACATTAATGACCCTCATACAACATTAATGACCCTCATACAACATTAATGATCCTCATACAGCATTAATGACCCTCATACAACATTAATGACCCTCATACAACATTAATGACCCTCATACAACATTAATGACCCTCATACAACATTAATGACCCTCATACAGCATTAATGACCCTCATACAACATTAATGACCCTCATACAACATTAATGACCCTCATACAACATTAATGACCTCATACAGCATTAATGACCCTCATACAACATTAATGACCTCATACAACATTAATGACCCTCATACAGCATTAATGACCCTCATACAACATTAATGACCCTCATACAACATTAATGACCCTCATACAGCATTAATGACCCTCATACAACATTAATGACCCTCATACAACATTAATGACACTCATACAGCATTAATGATCCTCATACAACATTAATGACCCTCATACAGCATTAATGACCCTCATACAACATTAATGACCCTCATACAACATTAATGACCCTCATACAGCATTAATGACCCTCATACAACATTAATGACCCTCATACAGCATTAATGACCATCATACAACATTAATGACCCTCATACAACATTAATGACCCTCATACAGCATTAATGACCCTCATACAACATTAATGACCCTCATACAGCATTAATGACCCTCATACAACATTAATGACCCTCATACAACATTAATGACCCTCATAAAATATTAATGACCCTCATACAACATTAATGATCCTCATACAACATTAATGACCCTCATACAACATTATGACCTCATAAATATTAATGACCCTCATACAACATTAATGATCCTCATACAACATTAATGACCCTAAAACAGCATTAATGACCCTCATACAACATTAATGACCCTCATACAGCATTAATGACCCTCATACAACATTAATGACCCTCATAGAACATTAATGATCCTCATACAACATTAATGACCCTCATACAGCATTAATGACCCTCATACAACATTAGTGACCCTCATACAACATTAATGACCCTCATAAAATATTAATGACCCTCATACAACATTAATGACCCTCATACAGCCTTACTGACCCTCATACAACATTAATGACCCTCATACAGCCTTACTGACCCTCATACAACATTAATGACCCTCATACAGCCTTATTAACCCTCATACAACATTAATGACCCTCATACAGCCTTATTGACCCTCATACAACATTAGTGACCCTCACACAGCCTTATTAACCCTCATACAACATTAATGGCCCTCATACAGCCTTACTGACCCTCATACAACATTAATGACCCTCATACAGCCTTATTGACCCTCATACAACATTAATGACCCTCATACAGCCTTACTGACCCTCATACAACATTAATGACCCTCATACAGCCTTATTAACCCTCATACAACATTAATGATCCTAATACCAATAATGACCCTCAAACAGATATATTACTCTCGTATAATATACAGATAAATGGAAGCCTTAATTATCCTTTTACAGTCTTAATTACCTTCCTACAACTTTATTGGCGCTGACACTTCATTAATGACTCGCCAGCAGTCTTTCACGTCTGAAAAAAGGCTTTTTACACATTTCAATTTACAGCCTAAAAGCTGTTAACCTCACTCACTCACACTCACTCACACTCATACACACACACACACACACACACACACACACACACACACACACACACACACACACACACACACACCTGGACAGGCTAGACACCTGGTCCAGCAGCTGGCTTCTCGAATTTAACCCCGCCAAATGCAAAGTCATGAAGATCGGAGAAGGGCAAAGAAGACCGCAGACGGAGTATAGGCTATGTGGCCAAAGACTTTAAACCTCGCCCAAGGAGAAAGTTCTTAGGGTGAGTATAACACCGAGCATGTCTCCGGAGGCACACAGCCAGATAACTGCTGCAGCATGTGGGTGCCTCGCAAACCTGCGAACAGCGTTCCGATACTTTAGTAAGGAATCGTTCAAGACACTGTACAACTGTACGTCAGGCCCATACTGGAGTATGCAGCACCTGTTTGGAACTCACACTTGATCAAGAACGTCAAGAAATTAGACAAAGTGCAAAGGTTTGCGACAAGGTTAGTTCCAGAGCTAAGGCAAATATCTTATGAAGAAAGGCTAAGGGAAATTGAGTTGACTACACTTGAGGATAGTAGAGTTAAGGGAGATATGATAACGACATACAAAATACTGCGTGGAATAGACAAGGTGGACAGAGACAGGATGTTCCAAAGAGGGGATAGAAAAACAAGGGGTCACAATTGGAAGTTGAAGACCCAGATGAGTCAAAGGGATGTTAGGAAGTATTTCTTCAGTCACAGAGCAGTCAGGTAATGGAATAGCCTAGCTAGTGAGGTAGTGGAGGCAGGAACCATACATAGCTTTAAGATGAGGTATGATGAAGCTCATGGAGCAGGGAGAGAGAGGACCTAGTAGCACTCGGTGAAGAAACGGGGCCAGGAGCTGAGTCTCGACCCCCTACAACCACATTACGTGAGTACATATATATATATATATACATATATATATATATATATATATATATATATATATATATATATATATATATAATATATATATATAATATATATTATATATATATATATATATAACACACACACAGTCTAGATGGCCAGAGACTACAAACCTCACTGAAGGAAAAAGATCTTGGGGTGAGTATAACACCAGGCACATCTCCTGAAGCGCACATCGACCAAATAACTGCTGCAGCATATGGGCGCCTAGCAAACCTCAGAACAGCATTCCGACATCTTAATAAAGAATCGTTCAGGACCCTGTTCATTTTGTACATTAGGCTCATATTGGAGTATTCGGCACCACACCTAGTCAAGCACGTAAAGAAATTAGAGAAAGTGCAAAGGTTTGCAACAGGACTAGTCCCTGAGCTAAAGGATATGTCCTACGAGGAGAAGCTAAGGGAAATCGATCTGACGACACTGGAGGACAGGAGAGATAGGGGGGAACATGATAACGACATATAAAATACTGAGAGGAATTGACAAGGTGGACAGAGACAGGATGATCCAGAGATGGGACACAGCAACTAGGGGTCACAGTCGGAAGTTGAAGACTCAGATGAATCACAGGGATGTTAGGAAGTATTTCTTCAGTCACAGAGTAGTCAGAAAGTGGATAGTTTGGGAAGCGATGTAGTGGAGGCAGGATCTATTCATAGCTTTAAGCAGAGGTATGATAAAGCTCATGGTGCAGGGAGAGTGACCCAGTAGCGGCCAATGAAGAGGCAGGGTATCATGTCGTTCACAAATACCAGAAACAGCACCGGTCCTGTGGAACCCCACTCGTCACAGGTGCCCATTCTGATACCTCGCCCCATACCATGACTCACTGTTGTCTTCCTGACAGGTATTCCCTGATGCACTGTAGTGCCTCCCCTGTTATACCTGCCTGATCCTCTTGTTTTTGCACTAATCTCTTGTGTGGAACTGTGTCAAACGCCTTCTTACAGTCCAAGAAAATGCAATCTACCCACCCCTCTCTCTCTCTATCTCTATCTCTCTCTTTTGTCTTACTGCTGTCACCCTGTCATAGAACTACGGTAGGTTTGTGACACAGGATTTCCCGTCCCTGAAACCGTGTTGGTTGTTGTTGATGAGCTCATTTCTTTCTAGGTGTTCCACCACGCTACTCCTGATAATCTTCTCCAAGACTTTGTATACTATACACATCAGTGACACTGGTCTATAGTTTAGTGCTTCTTGTCTGACACCTTTTTTTAAAAATTGGGACTACATTTGCTGTCTTCCATACCTCAGGTAATCTCCCTGTATCGATAGTTGTGTTGAATATTGTTGTTCGGGGTACACATAACGCCTCTGCTCCCTCTCTTAGGACCCATGGAGAGATGTTATCCGGCCCCATCGCCTTTGAGGTGTGTAGTTCGCTCGGAAGCCTTTTTACTTATTCCTCGGTTTTATGTATTGTGTCCAACACTTGGTGGTGTACCCCACCTCTCCGTCTTTCTGGAGTCCCTTCTGTCTCCTCTGTGAACACTTCTTTGAATCTCTTGTTGAGTTCCTCACATACTTTGCGGTCGTTTCTCGTTGTCTCTCCATCTTTCTTTTCTTAGCCTGATTACCTTGTCCTTGACTGTGTGCGTGTGTGTGTGTGTGTGTGTGTGTGTGTGGGGTGTGTGTGTGTGGGGTGTGGGGTGTGTGTGTGTGTTGTGTTTTGTGTGTGTGTTTTGTGTTGTGTGTGTGTTGTGGGGTGTGTTGTGTGTGCCAAATAGGTAAAATTGGTCAATTAGCAAGAACTCATTTAAACATAAATACTTTCTAAAATTTTTCTTATACGTTTAATGTAAAAATTAATAATTTTGTACCGAATCCCCTTAGAAAACTTCCCTACCTTATTAAAAACAAGCGAAATTTTTAATTTAGCCCAATCCAACTAAATTATTTTAGATAAGTTTACAATAATTTTATAATAAACGAATTAATGATTTATATATTTTTGGGGTTTGGTTCAGAAAGTTTTTTGCGAAATTATTGCATATACAAATTTTCGCTTGCCTTATTCGTCAAGAAGACCGTTGTTATTTAAGCCAAAATCGCAACGATATATATATATCTGAGTGCATGTACTATGCTGGGGAGATGTAATGACTGTCGTCGCGAACCTGAACAAGGAAATTTTTTTGACGTTTTTAAAAATCACGTGGAAGATCAATATAGAGTACACAGCGCCAGTGTGAAGCCCTCGCCAACTGACAAATAAAGACATACATTATTTTTATTGTTAATATGGGGAGCGTTAAACCCGTAGGGATATTGCAGCGCCTGTGGGGGGGGGATGGAAGGCAATCAGGTTCAGTTCAGGGAACTGGAGCATAGATCCAATTCCCTAGATCAAGAGCCCCTCACCAGCATCAATGAGCCTCCCCTGAGGGGTCAGATACATAACATATGTTAGAGTAATATCAAAGTGCAGAAAATTGTAACGCAACAGTTGGCAGGATAACCATGAGAGAGAGAGGGAAGTGGAGGGAAGGAATGGGGAAGGGGACGGGAGTGAGGGGAAAGGAGGGAGGGGACGGGAGTGAGGGGAGAGGAGGGAGGGGACGGGAGTGAGGGGAAAGGAGGGAGGGGAAGGAGGGAGGGGACGGAGTGAGGGGAAAGGAGGGAGGGGAAGGAGGGAGGGGACGGGAGTGAGGGGAAAGGAGGGAGGGGAAGGAGGGAGGGGACGGGAGTGAGGGGAAAGGAGGGAGGGGAAGGAGGGAGGGGGTAAAGTAATTTACTAAGTAGTGTAGTCTTCATTAGGAAGACATAACATAGACACTGGTTGCCGCTGCCACCGCCGCCGCTGCCGCCGCCGCGGCCGCTGCCACCGCCGCCGCCGCCGCTGCCGCTGCATGACTCTACTTTCACTGACGACTTAACAACACTGCTTGTACCATCACGGTGGTAGTAGGTGATGGTAGGTGGTAGATGATGGTAGGTGGTAGTAGGTGATGGTAGGTGGTAGATGATGGTAGGTGGTAGTAGGTGATGGTAGGTGGTAGATGATGGTAGGTGGTAGTAAGTGATGGTAGGTGGTAGATGATGGTAGGTGGTAGTAGGTGATAGTAGGTGGTAGATGATGGTAGGTGGTAGTAGGTGATGGTAGGTGGTAGATGATGGTAGGTGGTAGTAGGTGATAGTAGGTGATAGATGATGGTAGGTGGTAGTAGGTGATGGTAGGTGGTAGATGATGGTAGGTGGTAGTAGGTGATGGTAGGTGGTAGTAGGTGATGGTAGGTGGTAGTAGGTGATGGTAGGTGGTAGTAGATGATGGTAGGTGGTAGTAGGTGATGGTAGGTGGTAGATGATGGTAGGTGGTAGTAGATGATGGTAAGTGGTAGTAGATGATGGTAGGGGGTTACAATGATTATTATGTATATATAATGTATATTACCTTTTCATATAATTTTATATTGCTTATATTTGCGATAATAGCTAAATCGTAAATGTATGACTTTATATTATTATTTGACTGTTATATTGTTATTTGACTTCTGTTGTTAGGATGTAACATATTATGTGCTCAGTTCAAGTCTTGATTGTCAAACTACTGTAATTATCGCTTGTAGCTCGTTAGACTGCTGGCTTCTGAGCTGCAGTTGTCCACGTAGCTATCACGTGATCGAGGGGGGGTGTCCTCACCTCGCCTGAAGTATTCAGTCTGCTCTAGACTCGCTTGGTGGTTGGACAGATTGTCTGTCTCATTATTCTTGTTAGTTCTGTAGAACTCTGTTCTCAGAACATTGTATACACTTAGTGATTTTCGACGTTGTACTGAGGTTGGGTGTCTCATAGACACTCTGAGTAACTCAAATCCTGAGCTGTAACTTCTCACTTAATTTGTACTGGTATCTGTGTATTGTTACAGTCGGGTATTTTCTTATGCTGAACTTAGATTCAGTAGTATGGGAGTTTTGTAACTTTTGTGGAGGATCTGCTGATGGTCCCTACTAAGTGTCGTTATATTATCTCCTTGTTCCTGATTCTGTGTCGCAGTCGCTTGTTATATGGCTATTGGGCTTAGCGTTCTTTTCAATGTTCAAGCAGACTGTTCTGGTTGCCAGTCGGTCAAGAAGTTAGTTTGAGGACTTTGTCAGTCACTTGTTTAAGTCTAGTCGAGTGTTGAGACACAGCGAACTACTTAGAGCACTTACACACATACACACTTATTTGTACATATTGT
>NC_069399.1:102382927-102540427 GCF_026875155.1 Cherax quadricarinatus
TCTAGCAGTAAATGGGTCCCTGGTTTTTAACGCGGTGGGGTCGCACCCGGGGGACAAAATTGACCTAATTTGCCGAAATGCCCGCAAACAAGGGGCTTTCTATACCTACTATGTCTTTGTGTCACAGATTTTTAAAAACCTTTGTACACGAACTTGGGGAAAATAAAGATTATTGTTAGGGGTTAATTAAAACTACCATAAATTCAACACAACAAAAAAAAAAAACCATGACTACCACACAACACGCAAACTACCAGTGACACCAGCACAACACGCAAAACTACCATGCTACCACACAAAGAAAACTACCAGTGACAAACCAACAAACGCAAACAACCATGACACCAGCACAACACCAAACTACCAGTGACTACCCACAACACGCAAACTACCAGGCTACCAGCACAACACCAAACTAAAAGTGACACACACAACCCCCAAACTACCAGGAGTCCCAACCCAACCAAAAAATTACCGTAAACACAAAAAACTACCATGAAAACCATCCCTCAAAAAACTACCAGTAATCTCCAACCCAACACAAAAACTACCGTAACACAGAAAACACAAAAAATATCAGTAATACCACAGAATGTCGACAATCTCCACACCAAAAATCATTCCCAAAAACCATCATTGTCCCCCCCATCATAAAAACTGTTTTACGTTCCTGGAGGGGTGGGCGCTAACTGCGGGGTCATAAAGCCCCCTTTGGGTGGACGGGGACAATTATACTGGACCCCGGGAAGGGAAAGGAAAATGCCACTCTCACCCAGTTCCTCGAATAACAGGTGTGGAGACGCACCGTGGGGGCACCTGTAAAGGCGCACCGTGGAGGCGCACCTGCGAGGCGCACCTGTGGAGGCACCCCTTGGAGCGCACCTTGGAGGCGCACCTGTGGGGGGGCCACCTGTGGAGGCGCTCTTAAACAAGGAAAAATTTTGAGTCTTCAAAAAAGCCTACAACGTGTTATTTTTGGGGGGTCACCGCCGTTTTGGGGTGCACCGCCCGTTTTGGGGGGGTGAAACCTCCGTTTGGGGGTGCACCGTCCGGTTGTAGGACACCGCCCGTTTTTGGGGGTGCACCGTCCGTGTTGGGTGCACCGTCCGTTTGGGGTTTGCCCATCCGGTTGGGGGTCACCGTCCTGTTGGGGTGCACCGCCGCGTTGGGGGTGCACCGGCCGGTTTGGGTGCCCCGTCCTGTTTAGGTACACCGCCGTGTTGTGGTGCACCGCCGTTTTTGTGGTGCACCCCCCGTTTTTGTAGGTGCCCGTCCGTTTGTGGGTGCGCCGTCCGTTTTTGTTTTTTGCACCATCCGGTTGGGGGTGCACCGCCATGTTGTGGGTCCCCGCCCCCGGTTGGGGTGCACCGGCCGTGTTGGGGGTGCACCATGACGTTGGGGGGTGCACCCCCTGTATTGTGGGTGCACCGTCCGTTTTGTAGTGCACCGCCGTCTTTGGGTGCACCGTCAGTTTGTGGTGCACCCCCTGTATTGGGGGGGTGCACCGTCCGTGTTTTTGGGTGCACCGCCGGTTGTGGGTGCCCGTCCGGTTGGGGGTGACCGTCCGTGTTGTAGGCACCCCGTCCTGTTTGGTCACCGTCCGTGTTGTGGGGCACCGCCGTGTTTGGGGGTGCACCGTCCGTGTTGTGGTGCACCGTCCGGTTGGGGTGCACCGCGTGTTGGGGGTGCACCGTCCGTGTTTGGGGCCCCGTCCGTATTCTTTGGCGATCAAACTTGCCAAAATACTTATTTACAAAATTTAAGACTTACGTGGTTTGGTAGACAGCAACCCCCCGGAGGTACTACCGCCGGGGTAGTAGTTGGTGACGCAACACCCGGGAGGTACTCTCCTCCCAATGGTGTGAACGAAAGCCGAATTTGTTTTACATGATGGTAGGATTGTGGTGTCTTTTGTCTGTCTCAAAATAAAAAGATTACAGGTACGTCTTGATTTCAAATTACACTTGGGTCCCCTACACAACAGACAGTTTATTTATACCCCCACTGAGTTTTTTTTGTTTTTAGTTAATATTTTTGTCTTATTACTTTTTTTTTTTTATATCCGGGGGGAAGGGGAATAAGAATCTTTCCCCCCGTAAGCCATGGTTTTTGTAAAAGTCAACTAAAATGCGGGAACAAGGGGCTATAACCCTTTTCCTGTAATAATTACAAAAAGAAAAGAAAAAAATTGTCAAAGGGGGAAGTTGAAGGGCGTGGTTTTCCCCAAATTTGAAAAGAAAGAGATGATTGTGGATGTTATAAATGAGAAGAAGCTGGATGTCCTGGCTTTAAAATGAAACAAAGCTGAAGGGGGAGGGGATTTCAGTGAGAGGAAAAAATGGAATTAGATCAAGGGTTTAAAAAGATTAGAGCTAAAGAAGGATAGAAAAATGTTGAAGGATAAATTATGGCGAAAAAGGGACAAAATGTTTAAACAAATTAGTGGAGAAAATAAAGGGTGGATGTGAAAAGTGGGTTTAGTAAGGTAAAAATGCCCCTGGAAAGAGAGAAGTGTGAGGGAAGAGAAGATTTTGGGAAAATGTTAGGAATGCTGGGGGGTTTTTTAACCAAGTGTGGAAATAAGGTGGTTGGGGGTTTCAAAGCTAAAGGGGTAAAAATGTTGTGAGGGACTGTAGGTAAATTTGGGGGCCAGGGTTTTAAAAGAAAAATGGGGGGCCTTAATTCTATGTGTAAAAAAATTTGGAATAAATAATAAATTTTATGAAGAGAGGATAAAAAAATATACAAGGTATGATAAAAAGCACAAAATGAAAGTAGTTTGTTAGATTATGTATTTGGTGATAAAAGGTTGTGGGGAGGCTCCAGGTGTCACTTTTTAGAGGGGGAACGATATTCGGGTCATTTTTAGTTTTGCTAAGTTAAGTAAAAGGGGAGATGGGAAAAGAGGGAAAGGTGGGAAAAAAAAGTAAGAGGGGGGTGAAAGTGTATAAATAAGGGGGGAGGGAAATTGGTGAGATATAACGATTTTTGGGAAAAAGGGGGACGGTGCAAGCATGAGTAGTGGGGGGCTTTGAAGAGGGGTTGGGAAAGTTTTAAAAAAATTAGATTAGAATTGGGCAGAAATTTGTGGTAAGGGGAGTGGGTCAGGGGGAATGAGGATGATTGGTGGAAAAAAGAAAAAAGGGGTGATAAAAGGGAAAAATTTGTTTTTTAAGGTTTTTACAAAGCAGAAGTTTATAAAAGAGCAGGTATATGGGGAGTAAAAAAAAGGTAAAGAGAGGTGAAGGGCAAAAGGAAACGATGAAGGTGGGAAGGCACTGCAAGGAATTTTAAAGAAAATAAGAAAAAATTTTTGGGGGAGTTAAACAAGTTAAGAAAGCTTAAGAACGAAGGATTTTCAGTTAAAAACAAGGGAGGGGGTTGTAGATGGAGAGATGGGAAATTTTGGGGAAGGCGAGAAAATTTTGAGTAACTTTTAAATGTCGACGAAGAAAGGGAGGGGGTAAATTTCATGCCGGCCAGGGAGGTTTATATATATATTTATTTTATAAAAATTTTTTATATTAAATTAATATTTAAAAAATAAATTATAAATAAAACCCTGCCAATATGTAAAACTGGCCAAAAAGCAAGAATCATTTAAAATTAAAAACCCTTTTTAAAATTTTCTCTTATACGTTTAAAGATATTTTTTTTCATTATTTTTAATGTAAAAAAAATTTTTTAAATTTTTCACCCAAAAAATCTTAGAAAATTTACCTAACCTTTTTATAACAAAACAATTTTATTTAGCAAAACCCACTAAATATATTTTTTTGATTTGTTCAATAATTTAAAAACAAAAAAAACACGGGAAAATTTTTTTTTTCGTTTGTTCAAAGATTTTGGTGAAATAATTTATACACAAAAATTTTCTTGTCCCATTGGCAAGAAAAAACGTTCATTTAAAACCAAGATCGCAAAATTCTGCTATTCGGCACGACAAAATATATATATATTAATTATATAATTATATATAATATATATATATAATAAATATATTTTAAAAATAATTTTACAAAACTTACAGTTTAAATTTATAAAAGACAAATACATTGCAGAAAACACAAAAAAAGATACGTTTTAAAATATATCAAAAATTTATGAATTCCGCAGCTCCTCCGAAGCTGGACGTGAGCCCATATCAGTATGCATTTCCCCTCTGGATGGGCCCGGCGAGGCGTGGAACATGAAAGTGGGGGTACCCTTGCGTCCCTGGGGGGTCGATAGTCTGGAACCCCTTTTTTTGGGGTGTGTGGGATTTTTTTCCCCCCTATCTCAAAGGGCCTATCCCCGGGGGCAATTGTACTGTTGGGTAAAGTCCCCCTTACTTCGATCTTGTACTCCTCCCCGTGGTCGCGCTCCTTTCCCTTTGCCCCACGCGGATGCTAAGAGTTGCCCTTTTCCAAAAGATGGTGATCCCCTCCGGGGGGTTTTCTGGGTTGTGGGTATTTTGGTGCTATGATGGGGCTCCCCCTCGGCTGGGCATCCAGCTGACAGGGGTTTTTTTATGTGTCGTTTACCTCATTGTGTCTTTTCAGCCAGCCCTTGGGATGGAACAATTAAGACCCTGTAACCCTATTGGTCGGCTTGTGCATCGCCACAAATACACGTTATTTCCCTGTGAAAAAGCCCCTGCAATAAGAGGGTTTAGGGTCGAGGGTGTTCACATTCCGAAATGGGGCTGTTCGGGAAAATCCCCCAGAGGAGGGGCCTCAAAACTTGGGGGACGGGGGGTCTCCCTTTTCTGATGTTACAGCCCTAAGAATGTTTTCAAACACTTTTCAACGAGGGGCCTCCCCGCTTTACTGTTTGTAGACCAGTCGCAAGGGTTTTTTGCTGGAGCCAAAAGTCCCCCTTCGTGATGGATGGCATAACTAGGGGCCCGTATTTTTGCAGTCACTGAATTGTCTAAAAATTTGTTTATTAATCGTTTGTGCTATGGAAGAGGAAGGAAAGCTGGAAAAGGGGAATCTGGGGGATTGCGTATCCCAGCCCCCCAAGTTACTGGAAAATGAGGCTTGCAAACGTCCATCTCGAGGGAAAGATTCAATACACTCTCACATGGTCTTAGGGGAAACATAATTTCCCAATTTTCGGGCTGCTGCAGGGTGGGGGGCTCTCAGGAAGTAGTTTAATTTTGGGGTTGAAGGCACCCGGCGATAGGTAGAAGGCCTTTTTGGATCGTGTCTTTCATCCTGCCCTTCCATCGTCCTGAGGTCTGAGTTTTTTTTTTTTTTTTTTTTTTGTAGGACAGGTCGATGGCATTGGGGGCCCCAAAGGAGCACCAAGGAGAGTGAAAGATAATATTCTGGAAAAATTTGTCGATTGGAGAAACTAATTTTACATTTGGGGGGTTAAAGAAAGGGGCCCGGCTTTCTCCATGACTTTAATTTTTCTGAGTCCCTAGGAGAATTTTGTATTTTCCAGCCGGTAACACTTTAAAAAAACCAGATATTGAGCTCGTGGAGGTGCTTCTGTGACTTTCCTTGTGACCAACAGAATATATATTTATATATATATATATTATAAATATATAAATATATATATATATTTTTAAAATATATATATTTTAAATATATAAAAATTTATATGCAATAAAAACACAGTAAAGGTGATTTCAAAAATATGCAAAACAACCACTCTGAAAGAATAAAAAATTTCCAAGCGTTTTCGTGATACTAAATTTAAATAAAAAGATCACGAAAGCATTTGGAATTTCTCAAATTCTTTCAGGGGTGGTTGTTTTGCATATACAGAAAATTTTTTAAAAATATATTTAAAATAAATAAAAAAAAAATATTTATATAAAAATTATAATATATATTATATTATAATATAAAATATATAAAAATTTTTAATAATTTTTTATTTTTTTATTATCACACGGGCCCGACCCCCACCACCAAGGCCAGGGGGGGCCCGAAAAAAAAAAAAAATTTTTCACTATCATTCACCCATCACTGTCTTGCCAAAAGGGTGCTTTACACTACAGTTTTTAAACTGAAAACATTAAAACACCCCCCTTCAGATTTGCAGGCACGGGTATTTTCCCCATCTCGGGGACTCAAGCCCCGGCCTCCCGGGTTTTCCCCTAAACCCCCTTCAAAAATGTTACTTTGCCCCACACCCCCAAATAGCAGGGTCAAGTTTTAAAAAACCCATTTGTCCCCCAATTCACTCCAAACTCACGTCAGCATACCTGCTGGAAGTCCAAGCCCCCTCGCACACAAAAACCCCCTTTTTACCCCTCTCCCCAAACCTTTTTTCCTGGGCCCGGGACCCCACCCCCCCTTCCCTTTTCCCTACAGACTGATACACTCTTGAATCATTCTTTTTTGGCTCCATTCTCTCTAAAAATGTCCAAAACCCCCTAAACCCCCAACCCTTCCTAAACCCTCTGGAAAACATTTTTTGGAAACCCGAAACCTCCTCCTAACTTCCAAACTACGAATTCCCCCTGCATTATATTCACACCACACTTGCCCTCAGACAGGGCATCTTCCACTCCCCTCCACCCTTTCCCTCCTCGCTGAAAAATTTCATCCCCCATGCTTCCACCCATTTAAGAGCTTTGGGTTTTAAAACTATACTTCAAAATTTTCCCCTCTTTGCCCCCCAAGGCAAAGTTTTTTTTCCACAGACCCCTAAGGGGCCACCACTCACTTTTTCCCCCCCTCATCAATTTTATGATTCACCTCATTTTTCCCATGACCATCCGCTGACACGTCCCTCCCAAATTCAAAAATACATTAACCTCCCCCATACCTCTCCCCCCAAATCTGATATTCAATTTTCACGCCAAATTTTTTTTGTTTCCCAAAACCCTTTACTTTTTCCCTGTATTCCCCCTTTAATTTTTTTTCTTTTGCACACCCTCCCAAAATTTCTTTCCACCAATCTCTCAACTTCTTTTTCAGAATCCCCCAAAGAGCACAGGGGCCCCATCAGCAAAGACAGCTTTTTGCAACCCCCCTTTTGGTGTGTTATTTTTTTTTTAACCCCAAACCCCTTTTTGTCAAGACCCTCGAAATTTTTTTTTCTCTTACAACCCCATCTAAAAACATTAGTTAACAACCCAGGGGTTGACATCACACATCCTTGTCTAAGGCCTATTTTTACGGGAAATAATTTCCCTTTTTCCTACTTTTCTCAAAACTTGAGCCCTTTCCCCCGAAAAAAACTTTTTCATGCTTTAAAGAAACCCCTACCTCCAAAACCCTTACATTGCAACATCTCCCAAAATTGCCCCCCTATCCACCCTGTCATCCCCGCCTTTTCCAAATCCATAAATGCCACAAAGACCTCTTTACCCTATCAAAATTACTTTTCACTTTTATTTTCCTGAAAAACACCGTTTCCACCCCCCCCTCCCTTTTTCCCTAAAGCCTCCTTGTTCATTTTGCACCCTTTTCCCCCGTTTACTCTTAATTTTTTCAAAAAATACTCTCCCCAAAACCCCTTTACCGGGTATATCGCAGACTTACCCCCCTAAAATTTTTTTGCACTCTCTTTTTCCCCATTGCCTTTATACAAAGGAACTAGGGCATGTTTTGCCAAATTTCCCAGGTCCCCTTACCCTTTTCCATACATTTTTTTTTTAAAATTAAAACCAACCACCCCAAAAACTATATCCCCCCCTGTTTTTTTAACATTTCTATTTTTATATAAAATATTTTTAATATTTTAATATTTTATTAAAATATATATTTATATATTTAAGATAAAATTATATGTAAAAGAGGAAGAGAGAAGAGATTTACACCTGGGCTGCTTTTTTTTCTTTATGGAAAATTTTGAAAGTGGGTCACCCTATCTAAAAATTCCACTTTTTTGTTTGTGTCCCCAAAAAAAACTTTATATTTTTATTAAATTCCCGACAAACTGATAATGAAATCCGTTTTAAAACGAGGTTGGTTGCCCTTTTTTTTTGAACCATCAAAAATTAAGGGAAAACTGGTGCCTCTTTACTGTCTCCCAGTTTCAACATCGTCTGACTCATGGATTGTTTTGGCCTTGTTTCCCACTGTTTTTAATTTAAAATACTTTTATTTTTTTTTTGAAAAATCACGGGCCCGCCCAAAAATTTTTTTAAGAAAAACAGCATTCAAGGTTGCACATGTGTTGAATTCTTTTATGTTTTTTCCTGTTTGGGGGAAAATTTTCTTGTTCAAATTTGGCCCCTTGGACCTCAAATTTGCGAGACTCGAGGAACTAACAAGAACGGGGTTTTCTTTCCCTTTTTTAGAGTAAATTGCGGGAAGAAATGGTCAAAATTTTTTGAAGAGAGAGAGAGAGAGAGAGAGAAAAGAGAGAGAGGGGGAGGGAGGGGGGGGGAGGGAAGGGAGGGAGGGGGGAAGGGGGGAGGGGGGGAGGAGGGAGAGAGGAGAGAGGATGAGAGAGAGGGGTGTTTTGGTTTTTTTGGAAAAAAATTTGAAACCATTTTCTTGTTCCCCTTTTTAACCACCAGTAAATTCAAAAAAAGTGGGTTTGTTGTTGATTTCTTTTGGAAGGGTTAATAAAAATGACCTAAAGGTTTTAAACTTTTTTGAAATATTGAGAAATAGCCCCGGTTGTTGCCCTGTAAGTGAAAAGCATAAATCCACTATATAATTTCATAACACTGGATTCAATGTCCCGCGGGTAATTCGGATTAAAAAAAAAATCCATGTTAAGACTGGAAAAAAAAGTATAGGTGCTCTCCCAGTACTTCAGTCGTTCCCCTCCCCTCAAGAGTGACAAAAGGATTTTATTTCGTTAATTTTTTTAAATCGCTGGCAGTGAATTTCACGAGTGAAAAAAACCCCCCCTTTTTAAAAAAAAAAGAAAGAATATAATTCAGAGGCTGCGTCGGGACATTTTTTGTTTGTATTTCAGTTTACCGACACTGACAACACCTCAATCTGCCCCCCCCCCCCTGTTTTTTAGATGAATCCCAAAAAATTAAAAAAAATATTTACTTTTGGGACTTGACTCTGCATTTTAAAGAATACCATCATGCTTGCTAAGGGGGGGTTTTTTAACCCAATCTTATGATTACGGGCCCCCCAAGTGGGAAATTTCCCCCGTATGTACCTGCCACCTTCACCGGGGGACTGTGGAAGAAAACACCAAAGCCCATTAAGTACCAGTATGATTCCCAAAAGAGTCATTAAATTTGGGTTTTATGAAAACTCTGGATAATTTAGCAACAGAATATGAAAGAAAATAAAAGAATTTTTTCATATTTTTTTAAAAAAAAGGGCCCAATTGTTAAACAGATCGAGTTTCATCCCTCAAAAAAGGGTTTCTCATACCCCCGAGGGTTTGGATCCCCCTGGTTAAGAACCTCTGCTTTAGATTATATTTCTACCTTTGGAAAATTTCGGGCCCCAGTCCCAACAATGGTTACAAAACAATGAAACACAAAGTGACACGCTGTCAAATTAATGTAATAAATTAAAAAAAAAACAAACGAGTTTTTTAAACAATACAAATTCCTACGAAAAAACTCTCCGAGAACCCTTTTGTGCAACATCAGTCCCTCATTTAAAAAAGATGTCGGGAAGTGTTTTTTAAATAAACACACATGACATTCTGGGAAGCTCAAAATTTACCAACCACAAAAATTATTTTAATGGTTCCCAAATAACCTTAAAAGGAACATCCCCTTGAGATCCTTTATCTACAGCAGAGGATTCCTTTTCTATGCCCTTGTTAAGTGTTTTAGGAAAGGGGCTAAACCACTCATGGTTTTCGTTTTCCAACCCCACTTTTCCCCCAACTCGGAGAACTTCATCAGCAAAATCAGAAATTCAGAATCCTCGTCCACCGGCAAAAAAGCCCCCCCAAATTTTTCTTTCACTAAAGAATTATTCAGTCAAAAAGGGGCCCCTATCATGGAAAATCTTCTGACTCACTTAGTTTTTTCATTTTAACAAAAAAATTTTTTAAATTGAATTTTTGGCGGCCCCGGTTAAATTTTTTAAGGGTTTTTGTATGCCAAAAAAGTTGCCCCCTTTTCAAAAAATCAAAACAATTAATTATCTGCAAAAAATATTAAAAAATAATACATTATTTTAAAAATTAAATAAAAGGATAATTCCAAAAAAATAAAGCATATAAAAAAAAAAATGTATCCTCCCCGGGGGAAAACCCAATTTTTTCCCACAGAAAAAATTATTTTAAAAATTTTGGTCAAAACATTAAAAAATTAAACAATTTCCCCAAAACCCCTTGTGTGGGAAGTTTTTTGGCTGTCCCTTTTTGAAAACGAAACCCAAATTAAAAAGTCAGGCGGGAAAAACCCCGGGGGGCTGTGCCCAAAAACCCGCACAAAAATTTAGATCCGGCGGGGGGCTCAAACGTTTTAAAAAAGTGATGGGCCAGGTGGGAAAAACTGACTTTGACCTGATCAAGGGGGGGGAAAAATTTTCAAGCAGCAGTTTTTTTCTTTGGGAAGTAATATTAAAAAATCATCTCAACTCAAAAAACGGAAAACCCAAATCTTTTTTAAATAGAATTAAGGGGAGTTATGTGTTTAAAAACAAGGAGGTAAGTACATGGTTCGAGGGATCTTTATGGGGCCTGGCACAGCCCGGGCCGGGGGGGCCGTTGCCCCGGGGGAAAACTCTCTCCGGTTTAAACCCCAAAGGTAAACCACAGAAGCTCGATTGCAAACAAAAAGGTGCAATTTTGCACACATTTTAGTTAAAACCCCCAAAAATTTTTAGGGGGTTTTAAAAAAGGGTTGCATTTTTATTGTTATGTCAAGTTTTTTTATTATTACAAAACTTTCTCGTTATATGGAAATTTAAAACCCGATTTTTTTGCAGGATAATTAAATGTAAATTCATGAGTAACATGTAAAAGCTTTTTTCCAGCTATTTTTTTACCCTACGTTCCTGGCAACGGTTCACTAAACCCAAACCCGGTGATGGTCCTGCCCCCCAAGGGTTAAAACTAAACCCAACCCTGGCGATTTTTTCCTGCACGAGGTTTTTTACTAAACCAACCCTGGGATGGCCCTTTGCCCCCAAAGGTTCATTTAAACCGGGCCCTGGTGATGGTCCTGCCCTAGGGTTCAGTGCCAGCCCTTGAGGGTCCTGCACAAGGGTTTCCCAGTGAACCAGCCCGGTGGGGTCCTGCACAATGGTTCATTAAAACCAGCCCTGGTGAGGGGCCTGTACCGGGTTTTCGTAAACCAGCCCGGGTGTGGTCCTGCCCATTTTTTCAGTGAACCGCCCTGGGATGGTCCTGAACAGGGGTTTTCAGGAAAACCCCCCTGGGGGAGGGGCCCCTCCCACTTTTTCCAGGGGAACCCGGCCCTGGTGTTGGGGCCTGCCCCTTTGGTTCATTTAAACCACCCCTGGTGATGGCCTGAAACCAGGGGTTCATTTAAAACCCCCCTGGTGGGGTTCCTGCACAGGGGTTTTCAGTGAACCAGCCCTTGTGAGGGCCCTGAAAAGGGTTCATTTGAACCACCCCTTTGGTAAAGGCCCTGAACAATGGTTCAGTAAACCCAGCCCGGGTGATGGCCCCTAAAAAATGGTTCATTGAACAACCCCTGGTGAGGGTCCTGTAGAACGGTTCAATGAAACAGCCCTGGTGATGGGGCCCCTCCCACCGGGGACAGTAAACCAGCCCTGGTGTTGGCTTGACCTTTCCCTTCAGTGAAACAGCCCTGGTAATGGCCCCTGCCCCATGGTTAAGTGAACCACCCCGGGTGAATTCCTGTACCAGGGTTTTTCGGGGAAACCAGTCTGGTGATGGTCCCTCCCTTTCGTTCAGTAAAACCAGCCCTAGTGATGGTTTTCCCAACCATGGGTTCAGTGAACCAGCCCTGGTGATGGTCTTGAAACCATCGTTCAGTAAAACCGCCCTGGGAGGGTCTTGCCCCATCTTTTAAAGTAAACCCCACCCCCTGGTGATGGTCATTTTTCCCTAGGGGTTCAGTAAAGCCACCCCCTGGTGAGGGTTTCCATGTAACAGGGTTTTCAATAAAACTGGGCCCGGTGATGGTCCTGCACCATGGTTAAAATGAACCAACCCTGGTGTTTGGTTTCCTTACCATTGATCAGTGAACCGCCCTGGGGGTTGGTCTTGTAAATGGTTAAAATGAAAAAGCCCTGGTGAGGGCCGGCCCCATGGTTGGGTGAACCAACCCGGGGGGGAGGGTCCTTTACCATGGTTCAGGAACCAGCCTGGTGGGCCCCCTCTACCATCGTCAGGGAACCAGCCCTGATGAGGTCTTGTCCATTTTTTCATTTAACCAGCCAGGGTTTATGGTCTTGTACGAGGGTTTCAGTAAAACCACCCGGGGTGAGGGGGCCTGAAAACCAAAATGGCTCAGTGAACCAGCCCTGGTGGGCCGGCCCTTTGGTTTCAGTGAACCTGCCCTATGATGGTTTAGTACCAGGGCTTATAACCAGCCCTGGTGGGGGTCCTTACCAGGGTTCAGTAAATCAGCTGTGATGAGGGACAGTACCTTTCCTCATTAAACCCCGCCCCAGTAATGGTCCTTTTCCCACGGATCAGTGGCCCCCTTTTGGGATGTTCTTACCATGGTTCGGGGGAACCACCCCGGGTGATGGCCATGTACTATTTTTAATTTAAACCAGCCCTGGGGGAAGGGCCCCTGTCCCAAATAGCTCAGTAAACCCACCCGTGGGGGGGGGGCCTTTTAACTATGGATCAGTAAACCCAAAACTCGGGTTGATAGCCCTGTCCCAAAGGGTTCAGTGAACCACCCTGGAAATTTGGCCCCTTTTTAACCATGGTTCGTGAACCACCCCCTGGTGATGGTCCCAAAACCATGGTTCATAAACCCCAGCCCTGGTATGGTCCTGAAAACCAGGGTTTCGTGAACGAACCTGGTGATGGTCCTGTACCATGGTTCAGGTAAGGGAACCAAGTGTTTGGCCCGGTCCCGGTTCAGTGTAGCACCCCTGGGTTGGCCCGTGCCATGGTTCAGTAAACCACCCCGGGAAAGGTCTTTTTTTCCAGGGTTCTTTTGAACCCCACCCGGGTTTGATGGCCCTTTTACCGTTGTTCAGCACCCAGCCCCGGTGATTTTTTAAAGTGAACCAGCCCTGGGGGGGGGTTTCTGTACCAGGGGTTCATTAAAACCAGCCCTATTGAGGGCCCAGTCCAAGGTTAGCGAACCGGGGGCCTGGTCATAAATTCCTATCATGGATCAGTGCCCCCAGCCGTGGTGAGGGTCCCGTACAATGGTTCGGAAAACCCAATTTGGGGTAGGGGGCCCATTTAACCATGGCCAAAAACCCAGCCCCGTTGATGGGCCCTGCCCCAAAGGGTTTTAAAAGGGAACCGGGCCCTATTGAAAAACCTGACCATATTTTTAAAGTGAACCGGGCCGGGTTTATGACCCCGCACCAGGGTTTCCCAGTGAACCCCCCTTTTTTTGTTTGGGTCCTGTACCATATTTCAATTTAAACCACCCGGTGTGACCCCTGTACCTGGTTCAGTGAACCATCCCCTGATAAAGGTCCTGTACCATGGTTCGGGGAATCAGAAATGGTGACCCTGTACCGGGTTCGGGGAAACCATCCCTGATGGGGTTTCCTGTGCCTTGGTTCTTAAACCCAACCCTGGGGGAGGGGCCCCGGTACTATGGGTCATTTAAACCCAGCCCTTGAAATTGTCCTGTCCCCGGGTTCGGGGAACCACCCCTGGTGATTGTGCTGTACCAGGGTTTCGGGTGAAACCACCCCTTGGTGAGGGTTCCTTGGCCATGGTTCAGTGAACCATTTTTGGGTGTGACCCTGTACCTTTGTTCAGTGAACCAGCCATGGTGATTTTTCCTGTCCCAAAAGGTTCGTGAATCGCCCCCGATGATGTTTCAATAAACCCAGCTCCGATATGTTTTCAGTAAACCCCACCCCTAGGGGTGGTTCGTCCCTTGGGTTTTAGTTAATCACCCTGGTGAGGGGTCCTGCTCCAAGGTTTCAGTGAACCAAGCCCTGGTATGGCCCTTTTCCCTTTGGGTTAAAGGGGGAAACCACCCCGGGGCGATGGTCCCGTACCAGGGTTCATTGAACCACCCCTTTTTTTAGGGGGCTTTCCCATGGTTAAAGGGGAACCAGGTGTATTGAGTCCTGCCCAAAGGGTTTCGTGAACCAGCCCTTTGGTCCTGTACCATTTTCAGGGGAACCCCCCGGGTTTAAAGATCCGTCCCATCTTTCGAGAACCAACGCCTTTTAAAAATCCTGTACCGGGTTTTCAGTGAGCCACCCCTGGTGATGGCCCTGTACCTTGGGTTTCAGTAAACCCAAAACCCTGGTGATAATCCCGAAACCATGGTTCAGTGAACCCGGCCCCCTGGTGATGGTCCCTACCATTTTTCAGGGGACCCAACCTGGTGGGGGGTCAGCTCCATGGTTCTGTGAAATTCTCCTGGTAAGGGTCCTGTACCATGGTTCATAAACGAGCCTTTGGGGTGTGGACCTTTCCCATCTTTTTTCTTTTGAAACCACCCCCGGGTGAGGGCCCAGTCCCATGGTTTAGTGAACCAGCCCGGGTGTTTGGGCCCCTTTTTTTTCATGGCTCAGTAAACCACTCTGGTGTGATCCCCCTGCCATGGCTCATTATATTTGCCCTTGTGATGGTCAGTGCCGGGGTTCAGTAAACCAGTTTGGGTGAGGGTCCGTTTCATGGATCATGAACCAGCCCCTTGGTAATGGCCCTGTACCATGGTTCATTGAACCAGCCCTGCTAAATTCCTGTACCATGGTTCAGTAAAACCACCCGGGTGTGGTTATTCCCATAAATTCAGGGGCCCCATCCTGGTGAGGGTCCTGTTCCATGGTTCCGTAAACCACCCCGGGGTTGTTTTCGTGTACCATGGTTCAGTGAACTAGCCCTGGTGATGATCCTGTGCCCTTTGTTTCAGTAAACCAGCCATCGGGGATGGTCTTTTTCCAGGGTTTTCATAAAACCAACTTCGGGGTTTGCCTGTCCCGGGGGTTTCAGGCGAACCGGTCTGATAAAGGTTATTCCCAAATGATTCAGGGGCCCCAAGTCTTGGTGAGGCCCTTTTCCCAAAGGTTTCAGGGGAACCATCCCTGGGATTGTCGTGAAACCAGGGTTTCGGGAAAACCAGCCCGGTGATGACCCTTTTGGGCCATGATTCTGAACCGCCACCCGTGATGGTTTTTTTTCCATGGTTCAGTAAACCCAAACCCTCCGGTGTTGGCCCTTGTAACATGGTTAGCAAAACCTCCCTGATGATGCTTTGTACAATGGTTCAAAAAGAACCATCATGGTGAGGGGCCCTGTATCATGGTTCAGTGAACCACTCCGTTTTTTGGTCCTGTACAATTGTTCGGAAAACCCCACCTTAGATGATCCGTTCCCGGGTTTCAGTGAACTATACCCGGTGGTGGCCCTGTACCGGGTTTCATGAACCCCCCAAATGGAAAAGGTTGTGTCCCAGGGTTTCACAAAACTAGCCCCTGAGGGGATGCTTCTGACCATGGTCAGGGGGAAACCAGCTTTGGTGATGATCCTGTACCAGGTTCGTGAACCAGTCTGATTATGCTTCTCAAACCATATTTTCAGTGATTTTACTCTGGTGATCTTCGTGTAGCATATTTTCAGTAAACCACCCCCTGGTGAGGCCCTTTTTCAAGGGGTTCAGTGAACCGCCGGGTAGGGTCCCTTTTTTGACTTTCCCTTTTCGGGTGGGTAGAAAACTGGTTTGGGGCTTAATTTAAGGAGAGAACTGGTTTGGGGCCCTTAAAGTGAGGAGAGAACGGGCCTTGGGCTTCAAGTGGGGAAAGAAAAAACGGGCCTGGGCCAGGTCAGAAGTTTATTGGCTTGAGTTTCTGAATAAAAAATTTTTTTAAGCTGGGTTAGAGGAGCATGCCAAAACCCATTTATCAAAACAGACCCCCTAGCATGTATTTAAACCCGAGAAAAGAAAAAAATCTTTCCTCATTTTCACTTAATTCCCCGTGCTTACCCCCAATACAACAGTTTTTGGGTACCACTGTTCCGGGAACTTTTCCCCTTATTTCCCTCCTTGAAAGTCCCCACAGATACCTGAATACCCCAGTCCCCTTTTTCCCTTTGCCGGGGGGGGCTATTTTTTTCCTAAATTTTTCATACCCCCTTTCACGGGACAAACCCCTTTCCCTATATATAGGGAACTTTTTAAAATTTTCCTCTATACTTCCTTCCTCTAATCTGATATCCATTTTTTCCCATTAAAATGGAACTTTTTGTTTCTCTATTTTTTTTTTTTTTTAAACTGTGTTTAACTTTTTTTTTCCCCATTTGTTTTACCTCCCCCCCCACCTTTCCCTGTAACTTCTCTTCAGAATCTCCCACATCTGTCACGGGTTATAACCCAAATGTGAAAACTCTCACTTTGTGTCAGTTTATTTAAATCTTTTTAATTCCATACCTCTCTCAAAACACCCTCGGGTTCATTTTTTAAAAACCCTGTTAATGATTATGTTCCCCGGGAACCATGTTTGTTCACACGTCCCTCTCAAAGGGCCCTCCTTTTACGGGGAAAATAATTTTTTTTTTTTTTTTTTTTTTTTTTTTTTTTTTTTTTTTACCCCGGGTTTAAAAAGGGTTAAGGATCCCTAGTTTTATTGAAAATTAATTTTACATTTAAAGGGGATTCCTAACTTTTTTTGGGCAAGCTAAAAATGTTCCCTTAAACACAGTCTTTTGAAAGCATTTTTTTTATGGAATACAAAAAGGAACAGGAGGGAAGTTGGAGCCATTTTCTCTCTTCTCTCTCCCCCTTCTCTCTCCCCCCCCCCCCCTCTCCCCCTCTCCCCCTTTTCTTTCCCCTTCCCCTCTTTCCCCCTCCCCTCTCCCTCCCCCTTTTTCCTCTCTCTTTCCCCTTTTCCTTTCCCTACATTTTGGAGCCTCACTATCAATTTTGAGTTTCTGTTTTGGGAAAAACCTCCCCCCTATTGCATATACATTTGCAACACCCGGGCCACTTTGCTTCCCATCCACCCTCAAAGTGGATTTTTTTTTTAAACCCAAAAAGTGCATCAGAAATTTCCCTTACCGTCACTAACTTTTGGTTAAACTTATTTGCTTCATATGACCCGGGTCAACCCCACCCCCTCCCCTTCCAGAACCTTCTCCTCTTCAATCCTACTTTCTGCTTTGGGCCTTTACTTTTTTTAAAAATAACTCTACCAAAAACACCTTACCTGGTGTAATTCAAAACACTTTCTGAATCTTTTTTTTGGGAGTAGTGTAAAAAAGGATTAAGTGGAAAGGAGGAAAGGGTTCACCACAGTGATTTTTGGCAGATGTTTTAAATTTGGCAAGGGGTTCACAGTTCGGGGAAAAGGAAGTGAGGGGGTTTAATAGAGAAGATAAAAAGGGTAGGAAATTGATTCTCTTCTCCCCAAAGACGAGGGTACTTCAAAAATTAGTGGGGTTTAAAAGGGTACCAGGTTTCCCCCTGCTAATCAAATAAAAATTTTTTAATGGTGGGCAAATTTCGGGTAAAATTACAGACCTTTGCTTTTTGAAAACAGTGACAGAAAGGTCAGACAGAGAGTTGCCTTCCTGGAGGGGTTGTTGGGACACAGTCAGAAGGTTGGATAATCTTTTTTGGCAGGAAATGGAAACAAGCCCATTTTCTGTTTTTGTGCGGGAGTAATGACATCGGGAAAGGGAAAGGGAGGGTAGCTGCTGGATAAGTACAGGTCCCCATAAAGTAGTTGGGTTAAAGGGGAGGGACCCCAGTATTGTGCACTTGCCTAGAAAGGGAGTGGGGAAAGAATGGGTGTCCCCGGGCAATTGGGAAAATTGCTGGTAACAAAAAACGCAAGGAACTTGCAATCCCATTCATTGATAACCGGGACCTATTCTTTGGTTTAAAAGTGTTTTGATGCAAGGGAAAGGGGTTTTATCTCTCTGGGAAAGGGGGAAATTTGGGATTATCCCAAATTTGATTGAGAGGGAATTGATGATTGTCCCAGGAATTTTAAAATAAAAACATTAAGAGGTAAGGGTGTTTGTGGGGAAAAAATCACTGCAGCATTATGGGAAAAAAAAGGGAGTTATTATCGGGATACCCAAGGGTATGTTTTTAAAAAAAAAAATTCAAAATAAGTTGTTAAAAATGGCAAATCAATTGATCAACAAAAAGAATATAAAAGGCAAAAAAGGGTGACAGCCCCCCTTTTTTAAGTTTTATACAAAAAAAGTAGGGGTCTAAGAAAAAAGATAAATGAAACTAAGACTACTTGCAAGTGCAGGAAAAAGATATTATTGGTATAACAGAAAACCGGGTTTTAACCTGAAAAATTTGAGAAATGCCTTTGAATGAACATACAGGGTTTTTAAACAATTTCCCCACGATAGGGGCAACAGGAAAAAGGGGGTGGGGGTGGGATGTAGGTTCCGAGAAAAATTTTTAAAATTGTTTTCTTAGACATTATTTTAAAAAAATTAAAAAACATCCCAAAACAGAAAACTGTTTTTGGGTACGTTTCTCGAGGGACGTTTACAAAAATTAAAAATTTAGAAAGGGTTTTTAGGGCCCCCCAAAACCCTTTATAGGGGTGCAGTAAGTGTTGGGATGAAATTTCATAAAGGGGATCTAGATAAGAAAAAATTTTTGGGTAAGGGGGGATTTTTTAAATTTAGGCAAATTGATTGGGAAAAATATGGGCAGGAAATCTTGAGGCTAGTGACTTTCTTTTATACGGTTCAGGATTGCTTTTTTAAAAAACAGGTTTTTTACAGGGAAACCCAATAAGGAAACAAATTTTCCCTTGGGCTTGGGTTTTTCCAAAAAAAGATTTTATAATTAATAACCTTTAGGGTTAAAGTTTAAAGTGATCCAAAACACTTATTTCAAAATATCAGGAATTTCCCAGATAAACTGCAAAGAAATCTCTGGGCCCAGTTTTTCGCTTGGCGGACTTCATGGGACTGAAAAATTATCTTGGGGGAAAAATTTTGGGGTGTTTCCCGACTTTGGGTTTAAAAGGTGATCTTGGTTTTCCAAAAATGACGTTTTTTAGAGCATAGTTCTAGCGCCCAAAAAACTTTTGTTCCGAGTAGGGGGAAAATTTTAAACTAACAAAAATGATCCCAAAAAGGGTGAAACAGTAGATTAAAACAAACTCATTGGCAAAAGAAGGGGATTTATAGGGTATCAAAGGGGGGGATGGGGGAGTTAAGAAATCAATAAAATTTAATTAAAAAGAGAAAAAAAAGAAAAAGGGAAAAAAGAAAAACAAAAAGGGGTAAAGGGGTAAGGTTGCAAGGGGTTCGAAGACTAACCCCCAAAAGGGGTTTTTCAGGTATACGAAGTAAGATTAGGGGGCAATATTTCCCCCTTAAAAGTAACTCTGGTCAGACAATGACAGTGATAAGGATATGTGGGGAAATTCTCAATCCCCATTCCTCTCAAATTTTTCCCCAGGAAAATTTCTAAACGACAAACCTGAAATTTTAAAAGATTATGTAGAACAGGAAAGATAATAAACTAGCAAAGATTGCCGGGAATAGTGACAAGGTCCTCAAAACAAATAGAGAAACTAAAACTTAAAAAAATCCCCCCCCGGCCCTGATGAAATTTTTGAAGGGTGTTTTAAAAGGGAAAGGAAAAAGGAAATTTGCATAACCCTTTTCTAATCTTTTTTTTTAAAAAATCACTACAAACTGGCATAGTGGGGCCCGATAAGTAGAAAAAGGAAAAAGTAATAAACCCATTTACAAGGAAGGTGACCGGTCCTTGGGTTCGAACTAAAAGCCCCCAAGCCTTTCCTCCATAGTGGTTTAAAAATTTTTGGAATCAATAATTTCCCAAGCAATTCGAACCCCTCTTGATAAGGGACGATTGATTAATGAAAAATTTAACCGGTTTTATAAAGGGACGTTCCTGTTTACGAATTTTTCTAACTTTTTCACTAAGGTTTTTTTTGAGGAGCTAGATCATGGTAATGAAAAATGATTTTTGTGTATAGGACTTCAGAAAAGGCCTTTTGAAAAAAGTTTCACACCAGAAAGGATTTTAGGGAAAATTTAAGGGACACGGAAAAGGAGGAGAAAATTTTTTTTTGGGTGAGGCATGGTGGCAAAAAGGCAGCAGAGAGGTTTTTCATAAAAAGGGGAGAAATAGAATGGGGGGATGTACAAGCGGTGGTCCACAGGGGTTTAGTGTTGGGCCGTTGTTGTTTAAATTTACATAAACGACCAAAAGACGATGGAAAAAAATAGGGGGAATTTTTTGCAAATTTGCTGATGGGCACCAAAAAAGGCCCTAAAAATTTTTATTCTAATGAAAAATAGAAGCACTCCAGGATGATTTGAATAGACTGATTTTCAATGGGTCGGGAAAATGGGGAGATGCAGTTTAAATGTTGGAAAGGTAAATAACCCCTGCCCCCACAAAAATAAATTAAAGTAAACCCTTATCTTCTGAATTCAATAAGGGTTTAGGAGTTTGGGTTTCCAGTAAAACTTAAAAACCCAAAACAAACCCGTGAAATTTGTGTTCGCAATAAAAACTAACAGAAATTTTTGGCCCTTTTTATCTAGAAGTATAAATAATAGAAGTCCCAGGGTTTTTCTTTAACTCTATATATCCTTGGGTTTGGCCTATTTTGACTATGCTGCTCAGTTCTGGGCACCGTATTCAGAATTTGGAAAATAAAGCTCTGGAAAAAGTACAGGGGGGGATGACAAAGTTGATCCAAAGTATCAAAATCTTCCCTATGGGAAAACGACTGAGGTCCCCGATTTTGCACTTTTCTCGGGAAAAGGGGTAGAATTGGGGGGTTTTGTGAGAAATGTATTAAAAAGGGAAAAAAGGAATAAATAAAGGGATGTAAAAAAGGGGGCTGGGAAAATTTTTCCCCCCAAAAACAGGGAAATCGCAGCAATGGTTTTCCAAATTTGGAAAAAAATTTAGATTCATGAAGGGTAAAAGGAAAAGCACTGGTTTTGGTAATAGAGTTATGGATGAGTGGAACAAACTCCCGAGTACAGTTATTGAGGCTAAAACGTTGTGTAGTTTTAAAAATAGGTTAGATAAATACATGAGTTGGTGTGGGTGGGTGTAAGTTGGACCTGACTAGCTTGTGCTGCTGGGTCTGGTGCAGTGCTCCATCCTTGAGTGGAGGTGACCAGACTGGTGGGTCATTGGGCTAATCCGGGGGGGGGGGTCATTGGGCTAATCCGTGGGGGAGGTCATTGGGCTATTCCGTTTGGGGACATGGACCTGCTCCCCATAGGTCAGTAGGCCTGTTGCAGTGTTCCTTCTCGCTTATGTTCTTATGTTCTTATAAGAAAGAACTATGCACGCTCTCTGCTACTTCCTATATTCATTTTTTCCCTTTCACACATGTAATAAACAATGTACCAACCACTCCAAAATTTATCCCCACCAGGTTTTAAATATCTGTACTTTACAAGCAAGTAAGACAAGTAGAAGGCGCAACTGTCTCGCTCTTAGCAGACGGAGGATCAAGCTTCAAACCACGTCTTGCGCTGAATTATAGGTTTAGTCTTTAAAAATTAATTATTATTATTATTATTATTGGCTTGACTTCATCTATCTCAGCTCCTTTCATTCCACCCACTGTCACACCGCACCTCCTCAAGTACCTGCAGTACAGACAACAGAATGTAAACCAAAAGTCAATTTTGTTTTACCATATAGTCCCACTATCTGATCATATATACCGGCAAATTACTCTGTGTACAGTGGGTATGGTTAAGTGAACCAAAACAAAAAATATAGTCTGAAGAGAGAGAGCATATAACAGTATTCACTGTTACAACTTTAAACACTATTACAGAGGACGGATTCTAGTAGTGTGTTAACCAAAATTGAGGATGGGGAGGGTGGGGAGGGTGGGGGAGGGTGGGAGGGTGGGGAGGGTGGGGAGGGTTGGGGGGGGTGGGAGGGTTCCTGAAGATTCGTGCTGCCGCTACATGCAAGGTAGCTTCACCTGGATCCCCTTACATACACGAATGCAGTTTCATGTGTTGTATATCAAATACGGAAATTGCATTTGACTCAGGCCATTACACACCACGCACACACACACGCACACACACACGCACACACAACCACACACACACACACACACACACACACCACACACACACACACACACAGAAAATGGAAGGAATGGAGGGCAGGGGTGAAAGGGACTACTTAGTAGGAACAATCCAGTCTGAGGGACAAAAAGGTGATAATTGCAGTAATGTACAACCCACCACAGAACTGCAGGAGGCCAAGAGAAGAATACGATGAGAGCAACAGAGCAATGATCAACACACTAGCCGAGATGGCCAGGAGAGCACACATGGGGGAGCAAAGTTACTAGTTATGGGTGATTTCAATCACAGGAGATTGACTGGGAAAACCTGGAGCCCCATGGGGGTCCCGAAACATGGAGAGCCAAGATGATGGATGTAGTACTGGGGAAAACCTCATGCATCAACATGTTAGAGACACTACCAGAGAGAGAGGAGAGGATGAACCAGCAAGGCTGGACCTTTTATTCACCATGAGTAGTTCGGACATCGAGGGTACATGTATGAAAGGGCCCCCGGGAGCTAGTAATCATGTGGTTTTTGTGCTTCGATACATAGTTGAGCTCCAAGTGGAGAGAGTAGCAGGAATAGGCTGGGAAAACCAACTACAAAAGGGGGAACTACTCAGGCATGAGGAACTTCCTTCAAGACATTCAGTGGGAGAGGGGAAATGACAGGAAAACCAGTACAAGAAATGATGGACAATGTAGCAACAAAATGCAAGGAGGCAGAGGATAGGTTTTGTTTTCCAATGGAAACAGAAATATTGGGAAGAACAGAACGAGTCCTTGGTTCACACCAAAGGTGTAGGGAGGCAAAAACTAGTGTACTAGAGAATGGAAAAAGGTACAGAAGACAAGAACTCAGGAAAATAAAAGAAATCAGCCGAATAGCCAAAACGAATATGCACAGATAAGAAGGGAGGCTCAGAGACAATATGAAAATCACATAGCATCAAAAGCAAAGACAGACCCGAGCTGTTGTACAGCCACATCATAGGAAAACAACATCGCAGGACCAGGTAATCATACTGAGGAAGGGTGATGGGGAATTTCACGAAGAAACGACCAAGGAGGTATGTCAGATCTCAACTACACAAGATTAAAGAGGTATTTTCAGAGGAAAGCATTAGGGACACCAGAAATCAGAAAAGGGGGGCACACCAGCAGTGCTGGATGGAGTACATAAAACCAAGAGGAGGTGAAGAAGCTGCTATGCAAACTTGACACCTCAAAAGGCGTGGGACCAGACAACAATGCTCTCCATGGGTCCTTAAAGAGGGAGCAGAGATATTGGTGTGAGCCATTAACAAAGATTTTCAACACTCATTTGAAACTGGCACTCCCCGAGGTATGGAAAATGGCAATGTAGTCCCCAATTTTTAAAAAGGGAGACAGACATGAGGCACTAAACTACAGACCTGTATCACTAACGTGTATAGTATGCAAGGTCATGGAGAAGATCATCAGGAGGAGAGTGGTGGGGCACCTGGAAAGAAACAAGTGTATAATTGACAACCAGCACGGTTTCAGGGAAGGAAAATCCTGTGTCACAAACCTACTAGAGTTTTATGACAAGGTGACAGAAGTAAGACAAGAGAGAGAGGGGTGGATCGACTGCATATTTTTGGACTGCAAGAAGGCCTTCGACACAGTTCCTCACAAGAGGTTACTGCAAAAGCTAGAGGATCAGGCACACATAACAGGAAAGGCACTGCAATGGATCAGAGAATACCTGACAGGGAGGCAACAACGTGTCATGGTACGCGACGAGGTGTCAGAGTGGGCGCCTGTGACAAGCGGGGTTCCACAGGGGTCAGTCCTAGGACCTGTGCTGTTCTTGGTATATGTGAACGACATAACGGAAGGGATAGACTCAGAAGTGTCCTTGTTTGCAGATGATGCGAAGTTGCTGAGAAGAATCAAATCGGACTAGGATCAGGCAGGACTACAAAGAGACCTGGACAGGCTACAAGCCTGGTCCAGCAACTGGCTCCTTGAATTTAACCCTGCCAAATGCAAAGTCATGAAGATTGGGGAAGGGCAAAGAAGACCGCAGACACAATATAGTTTAGATGGCCAAAGACTGCAAACCTCACTCAAGGAAAAAGATCTAGGGGTGAGCATAACACCGAGCATATCTCCTGAGGAGCACATCAATCAGATAACTGCTGCAGCATACGGGCGCCTGGCAAACCTACGGATAGCGTTCCGATACCTCAGTAAGGATTCGTTTAAGACTCGTATACCATTTACGTCAGGCCCATACTGGAGTATGCAGCACCATTTTGGAATCCACACCTAGTAAAGCACGTCAAAAAATTTAGAAAAAGTGAAAAGGGTTTCCCCAAACGATAGTCCCAGAGACGGGGATTGTCCACGAAAAAAGGGTTGGGGAAAATCGGACGACACGGGAACAGGAGGTCGGGGGAGACGATAACGACATATAAATTCTGCGGGGGAATAGAAAAAGGTGGACAAAGACGGGATGTTCCAGAGAGGGAAAACACAAATGGGTAAAATTTGGAATGAAGCCCAGATAATAAAAGGGGTGTTGGGAAGTATTTCTTCAGTCTAGGAGCAAGCCGTGGAATAGCCTAGAAAGTAAAAGTGTGGGGGCGGGGAACCCTACATAGTTTTAAGGGCGAGGTATGATAAAAGCTCTGGAGCAGGGAGAGAGAGGACCTAGTACAATCAGTAAAGAGGGGGGCCCAGGAACTATGACTCGACCCCTGCAACCAAAAATAGGGAGTACAATAGGTGAGACACAACACACACCCAAACACACACACCACCACAACCAATCACCCCCCCACCCCACACTCACCCCCCCCCCACCCACCCCCCCACCCCCACCTCACACCCCCCCCCACACTACCCCCCACCCCACACTCACACCCCACCCCACACCACACCCCCACCCCAACTCACACCCCCACCCCACCCCACACCCCCCCCCCCACCTCACCCCCCACCCCACATCAAAACCCCCCCCCACACCACACCCCACCCCACACTCACACCCTACCCCACACTCCCCCCCACCCCCCCCACTCACACCCCTACCCCCCTCACCCCCCCACCCCAATCACACCCCTACCCCCCACTCACACCCCCCCCACCCCCCACACCCCCCCCACCCCCCCCCCCCCCCCACATCACACCCCCACCCCACACTCACAGCCCCACCCACTCCCCCCCCCACCCCACTCACCCCCCCCCCCACACTCACCCCCCACCCACACTCACACCCCCCCCCACACTCACCCCCCCACCCCACACTACAGCCCCCCCCAACACTCACACCTCCACCCCAGACTCACACCCCCCACCCCCCCTATGCTGTAGAATCCCGCACACACTGTCAGGCACCCCCCCTTACAGACCCCCGGGGCCAAACACGTGTTGGAGTGGAAAAAAAAGGTATGGACACCCAAAATGAGGAATAACGAATAAGTGGGAGGAGTGGCACGGCCCAAAAAACGCTCACGGGCATCATACCCCAGAGAAAACCCAAACTCACAGGGTGATAACAATGCCCTTTTCCAACGGGATATCAAATCCTGAGGAAAGACAGAGGGAACAAAGGGGGGGAAAGTGGCACGCTGGTTTTAAAAAACGAGGGGTTTTTGATGAGCTCAGAGAGGAGACGGGGAAAGCAAGAAACTACTTATACAATGCTTCAGTCTGGGGTCCAAGGTGGTTTAATTGCGTGATGCATAACTCACCACAAAAAGCAGGAGCCCAAAACAAAGTAGATAGATAATAGGCGAAGGTTGCCATGGGTGAAGTGGCCCGAAGGGCTCTGCGACAGGGGCAAAGCTGCTGATCATGGGTGACTTCAGCTACAAGGAAATCGATTGGGAGAACTTGGAGCCACATGGGGGCCAAGAAACGTGGTGGGCTAAGATGATGGAGGTGGTACTGGAAAACCTAATGTACCAACACGGAAGGGACACTACCAGAGACAGTGGAGAGGATGAACCAGCGAGACTGGACCTAGTAGCCACCTTGAATAGTGCAGCTATTGAGGACATCACATATGAAAGACCTCTCGGGGCCAGCAATCACGTGGTTTTAAAATTCGAATGCAAAGTAGAGTTACAAGTGGAGCGGGGAGCAGAAAGAGCCAGATGAATGAAGCCAAACTTCAAGAAGGGGAACTAAGTGGGAATGAAGAACTTCCTGACCGGGGTTCAGTGGGACAGAGAACTGGCAGGGAAGTCAGTAAACGAGATAAGGGAATACGTGATAACAATATGCAAGGAAGTTGAGGAGAGTTTTGTATCCAAGGGCAACAGGAATAGTGATAAAGCCAGGATGAGCCCATGGTTCACCCAAAGGTGCAGGGAGGCCGAAACCAAGTGTGCTAGGGAATGGAAGAAGTATAGAAGGCACAGGTAAGAAGGGAGGCCCAACGGCAATATGAAAATGACAGAGCAGCACAAGCCAGATCTGACCCAAAGCTGTTGTACATCCACATAAGGAGGAAAACAACAGTCAAGGACCAGATAATCAGGCTATGGAAGGAGGAGAGATCATAAAAAAATGACTGAGAAGTATGTGAGGAACTAAACATGAGATTAAAAGAAGTGTTCACAGAGGAGACAGAAGGGACTCCAGAAAGATGGAGAGGTGGGGTACACCACAATGTGTTGGACACAATACATACAACCGAGGAAGAGGTGAAGAGGCTGCTGAGCGAGCTAGACACCTCAAAGGCGATGGGGCCGGATAACATCTCCTCATGGGTCCTGAGAGAGGGAGCAGAGGTGTTATGTGTACCCCTAACAACAATATTCAACACATCTATCGAAACAGGGAGATTGCCTGAGGCATGGAAGACAGCAAATGTAGTCCCAATTTTTTAAAAAGGAGAGAGACAAGAAGCACTAAACTACAGACCAGTGTCATTGACATGTATAGTATGCAAAGTCATTGAGAAGATTATCAGGAGAAGAGTTGTAGAACACCTAGAAAGAAATGAGCTTATCACCAACAGCCAACACGGTTTCAGGGACTGGGAATCCTGTGTCACAAACTTACTTGAGTTCTATGACAGGGTGACAGCAGTAAGACAAGAGAGAGAGGGGTGGGTAGATTGCATTTTCTTGGACTGTAAGAAGGCGTTTGACAAAGTACCCAACAAGAGATTAGTGCAAAAACTGGAGAATCAGGCAGGGATAACAGGGAAGGCACTACAATGGATGAAGCAATACCTGTCAGGAAGAAAGCAGCGAGTCATGGTATGGGGCGAGATGTCAGAGTGGGCGCCTGTAACGAGTAGGGTTTTACAGGGGTCAGTCCTAGGACTGGTGCTGTTTCTGGTTTTTGTGAACGACGTAACGGAAGGAATAGACTCCGAAGTGTCCCTGTTTAAAGATTTGGTTGATGTCCACCTGGTGTCTTGCAGTATCTTCAGTGGAGGGCACTGTCATGCAAATTCGGGTGTCATCTGCAAAAGAAGACACGGTGCTGTGGCTTATGTCTCTGTCTATGTCCGATATGAAGATGAGGAACAAGATGGGAGTGAGTACTGTGCCTTGTGGAACAGAGCTTTTCACCGTAACCGCCTCAGACTACTCTGTTGACAACTATTCTTTGTGTTCTGTTTGTTAGGAAATTATAGATCCATCTACCAACTTTTCCTGTTATTTCTTTATCACGCATTTCGTGCGCTATTACACCATGGTCACACTTGCCAAAGGCTTTTGTAAAATCTGTGTATATTACATCTATATTTTGTTTGTCTTCTTGAGCATCCAGCACCTTGCCGTAGTGGTCTAGTAGTTGGGACAGACAGGAGCGTCATTCTCTAAATCCATGCTGCCCTGGGTTGTGGAACTGATGAGTATCTAGATAGGTGGTGATCTTGCTTCTTAGAACCCTTTCAAAGATTTTTATGATATGAGACGTTAGCGCTATCGGTAGTTCTTTGCTATTGCTTTACTGCCACCTTTGTGGAGTGGGGCTATGTCTGTTGTTTTTAGTAACTGTGGGGCAACCCCAGTGTCCATGATTCCTCTCCATAGGATGTTAAGAGAACGTGATAGGGGCTTCTTGAAGTTCTTGATGAACTCGAAGTTCCATGAGTCTGGGCCTGGGGCAGTGCATGAGTCTGGGCCTGGGGCAGTGCATGGACATGTCATTTATCGCATATTCGAAGTCATTTGGCGTCAGGATAATATCAGATAAGTGTTGTCTACCAAATTTTGTGTCTCATAAAAAATTCATTTAGGTCTTCGATTCTCAGTCTGGTTAGCGGCTCGCTGAAAACCGAGTCATATTTTGACATGAGTAGCTCACTCATTTTCTTGCTGTCACTTGTGTAGGACCCATCTTGTTCTCGACTTTGAATTGGCATAAGAAAAGAAATATTTTGGGTTTCTTTCAATTTCATTTATGGCTTTTAGTTCTTCTCGCGTTTCTTGACTCCTGTAAGATTCCTATAGCTTTAGTTCAGTTTACTATTTCTCTGACCAGTGTCTCCCTACGTATTGCAGATATATTGGCCCCTTGTAGTCGCTCTGTTATTCTTTGTCTTCACCTGTATAGTGATCGCCTTTCATTTCTAGTTTACATCTTCTCCTCCTTTTCCTTAAGGCAATATGCCTTGAGTATACTTCAAGTTAATTTGTTCTAGACATAGGTTAGGATCCGTGTTGCTTAGGTTATTTTCCCAGTTTACATAATTACACTTTATGTTTTTGTTACTGAAGTTCAATTTGGTGAAGGCTCCCTCGTGACTGAACACATTTTGTCGGTCTGGGGCTCCCCGCATACATATCTTGACCTCTATTATGTTGTGATCTGAGTATATTGTTTTTGATATGATGACATTTCGTATCAAATCATTATTGTTAGTGAAGATGAGGTCCAGCATATTCTCCAGTTTTGTAGGTTCTATTATTTGCTGGTTTAAGGAGAATTTGGTACGGAGATTTAAAAGCTCGTGTGTGTGAGAGTTTTCATCTGAGCTGCCTCCTGGTGTTATCTTTGCTACAACTTTATTTGCTATATTCTTCCATTTTAGGTGCCTTACGTTGAAATCCCCCATGAGCAAGATGTTGGGGGCAGGAGCTGGAAGATTTTCCAGACAGTGGTCAATTTTCCAAAGCTGTTCATGGAATTGTTGGGACGTTGCATCCGGAGGCTTGTATACAACCACAATGACCAGGTTTTGGTTCTCGATCTATACTGCTAAAACTTCAACTACATCATTTGAGGCATTTAGTAGTTCTGAGCATATAAATGACTCAGTGATAAACAGCTCTTTTCCCTCTTTTGCCTGTTCAGTCTTTCACATCTGTATAGGATGTAACCTGGGACCCACATTTCATTGTCCAAGTGATCCTTTATGTAGGTCTCTGTGAAAACCGCGGACACTGCATTTGACTCTGTAAGCAGTCCACGGATGAAAGGTATTTTCTTGTTCGTTGCTGGCTTTAGACCCGGTATATTTGCAAAGATGAATGCCGTCGGATTGGTGGTAATGGTGGTATGGGGGGGGGGGGGTCTTTTTTTCCTAGCACTAATTAATATATGTTGTTTTGTAGTGGAGGCGATCGACTGTGATTCCACTTCAGAAATGATTGGAGCTGATGTACAATTTGTCATTTCCTGCCAGCTCATTTCCCTTCCTGTCGCAAAAAAAAAAAAACTCCCTCTGGAGTGGTTGTGGCTACCCAGGTTTTCCCATGGTCTGGACGTTTTGTATCTTCTAGTACCCTTTAGATGGTGTGCCTGACAATATAAGTTTATAGTACAGTCTTTCCTGTAGTGAAGAGTGAAACATTTCAGGGTGGAAGAGCTTACAGGAAGGGAGGTTGCATTTTCCTGTTGTCATATGGGCATGGCATTTTCCGGGGTGGTCAAAGTTGCACGTCCCATCTGTTTTTCCAGATACCAAGTGCATAGAATTTGTTTATTTGTTTAGGCCTGGTTTCTGTTTGCCTTTTTTTGTGACTGCATTCCCTACTGTATTTACTACAGGTGCGTGTTTTCCTGTCTCATTTCTATCTTCAGCTCTAGTGCTAACAAAGGAGCCTTCATCAGTTATATCTGGTAATTTATCTTCACTCTTTCTTGGGGCATCCCTTGTTTACTATCTCCCGTGGTATTGCTAGTTTGTAACGTTGGTTTTTGCATGTCCTTGTCCTAGTCTATACCTGTTTCCCCACTAGAGCTCCTGTTCCCCTCCAGGCCACCATCATTTATTTCTCTATTTTTACAGTTACTGTCTACCAGAACAACATTTGTACCAGGGGTGATAGCACCATCTGGCCCAGATTTTTTATTTTCTCATCTGTTATAGAATTCTATCATGTTTTTTTATGAAGGCCGTTAATATTATCATCTTTTAATACCAATGTGATTTTATTCCACAGCTCGGTCTCAGTTGGTCATACCCAAAAACACTTCCCTGGTTTACTATCTCTTGTAGGTGATTCCTGACTATCTACACAAAGGGCAGTGGGTCCATTTCCCGCAGAAATTGCATGTAGTAGACCGTTTGTTTGTTTGGTTGTAGACTAAACAGGATTTCATGATGTGATTTTATTGGTTGTTTTACTGTATATTCTACTAATAACTTCCTTAAAGTGGAGGTCTGTCAATTTGTATTGTATCTATTTTATTTGTATGTGTATGTGTTTGGGGTATAGTTTCTTTGTATAAAGGAAAAGGGGACAAAAATGAGTGTAAAAATTATAGGGGAATGCATCTGTTGAGTATACCTGGTAAAGTGTATGGTCGAGTTATTATTGAAAGAATTAAGAGTAAGATGGAGAGCAGGAAAACAGATGAACAAGGTGGCTTTAGGAAAGGTAGGGGGTGTGTAGACCAAGTGTTTGCAGTGAAACATATAGGTGAATGGAATTTAGATAAGGGTAAAGAGGTATTTGTGGCATTTATGGATTTGGAAAAGGCATATGATAGGGTCGATAAAGGGGCAATGTGGGAGATGTTTCAAATGTATGGAATTGGAGGAAGGTTATTGAAAGCTGTGAAAAGTTTTTTCGAGGATAGTGAGGCTCAAGTTAGAATATGAAGGCGAGAGGGAGATTATTTCCCAGTAAAAGTAGGCCTTAGACAGGGATGTGTGATGTCACCATGGTTGTTCAATTATTTTTATATGGAGTTGTAAGAGAAGTGAATGCTAGGATGTTGGCAAGAGGTGTGGGGTTAAAAGATAAAGAATCTAACACAAAGTGGGAGTTGTCACAGTTGCTCTTTGCTGATGACACTGTGCTTTTGGGAGATTCTAATGAGAAGTTTCAGAAGTTGGCGGCTGAGTTTGGTAGGGTATGTAAAAGATGGAAATTAAAAATGAATATGGGAAAGAGTAAGGTGATGAGGTTAACAAAAAAATTAGGTAACGGAAGACTGGATACCAGATCGGAGGGAGAGAGTATGGAGGAGGGGAATGTGTTCAGATATTGGGGAGTGGATGTGTCAGCAGATGAGTCTATGAAGTATGAGGTGAGTAATAGAATTAACTAGGGGACAAAGGCGTGTGGTGCACTGTGGAGTCTGTGGAGACAAAGAACTTTATCCATGAAAGCAAAGAGGGGAATATATGAAAGTGTAGTTATACGAATGCTCTTGTATGGGTGTGAAGCATGGGTGGTGAATGTTGCAACAAGGAGAAGACTGGAGGCAGTGGAGATGTCATGTCTCAGGGCAATGTGAGGTGTGAATATAATGCAAAGAATCCGTAGTAAGAAGATTAGGAGGAGGTATGGGATTACCAAAACTATTATCCAGAGGGCTGAGGAGGGGTTATTGAGATGGTTTGGACATGTAGAGAGGATGGAACGAAATAGAATGACTTCGAGAGTATACAGATCTGTAGTGGAGGGAAGGCGGGGTAGGGGTCGGCCTAGGCAAGGCTGGAGGGAGGGGGTAAAGGAGGTTTTGTGTGCGAGGGGCTTGGACTTCCAGCAAGCATGCGTGAGCGTGTTAGATAGGAGCGAATGGAGACAAATTGTTTTTAGGACTTGACGTGCTGTTGGAGTGTAAGCAAGATAACATTTTATGAAGGAATTCAGGGAAACCGGCAGGCCGGACTTGAGTCCTGGAGATGGGAAGTACAGTGTCTGCACTCTGAAGGAGGGGTGTTAATGTTGCAGTTTTATAACTGTAGTGTAAGCATGCCTCTGGCAAGACAGTGATTACCTGGAGTTTACCTGGAGAGAGTTCCGGGGGTCAACGCCCCCGCGGCCCGGTCTGTGACCATGCCTCCTTAGGTCAGTGTCCCAGGATGCGACCCACACCAGTCGACTAACACCCAGGTACCCATTTTACTGATGGGGAACATAGACAACAGGTTGAAAGAAACACGTCCAATGTTTCTACTCTGGCTGGGAATCGAACCCAGACCCTCACCGTGTGAAGTGATGGAGTGAACGATGTTAAAAGAATGATGTAAAAGAAGAAAATTAAAAGTGAATGTAGGAAAGAGTAAGGTTATGAGGATAACAAAAAGATTAGGTGATGAAAAACTGGATATCAGATTGGAGGGAGAGAGTATGGAGGAGGTGAATGTATTCAGATATATAGGAGTGGACGTGTCAGCAGATGGGTCTATGAAGGATGAGGTGAATCATAGAATTGGTGAGGGGAAAAGGGTGAGTGGTGCACTTAGGAGTCTGTGGAGACAAAGAACTTTGTCCTTGGAATCAAAGAGGGCATGAATGAGAGTATAGTTGTACCAACACTCTTGTATGGGTGTGAATCATGGGTGATGAATGTTGCAATAAGGAGAAGGCTGGAGGCAGTGGAGATGTCATGTCTGAGGGCAATGTGTGGTGTGAATATAATGCAGAGAATTCGTAGTTTGGAATTTAGGAGGCGTGGGATTACTAAAACTATTATCCAGAGGGCTGAGGAAGGGTTGTTGAGGTGGTTCGGACATGTAGAGAGAATGGAACAAATCAGAATGACTTCGAGAGTGTATAAATCTGTAGTGGAGGGAAGGCGGGGTAGGGGTCAGCCTAAGAAGGGTTGGAGGGAGGGAGTAAAGGAGGTTTTGTGTGCGAGGGGCTTGGACTTCCAGCAAGCATGCGTGAGCGTATTTGATAGGAGTGAAGTGAGACAAATGGTTTTTAATACTTGACGTGCTGTTGGAGTGTGAGCAAAGTAACATTTATGAAGGGATTCAGGGAAACCGGCAGGCCGGACTTGAGTCCTGGTGATGGGAAGTACAGTGCCTGCACTCTGAAGGAGGGGTGTTAATGTTGTAGTTTTATAACTGTAGTGTAAAGCATCCCTCTGGCAAGACAGTGATGGAGTGAATGATGATGAAAGTTTTTCTTTTTCAGGGCACCCTGCCTTGGTGGGAATCGGCCAGTGTTAATAAAATAATAATAAAATATGTGTTAATAAAATTATATATATTATATTATATATATATATATATATATATATATATATATATATTATATATATTATATATATATATATATATATTATATATATATATATATTATATATATATATATGGGCGTGGGCGTCATGTTTGTATATTGTTTAAAGTGAAGACGACAGAAAACAACACAACGCTATTTTTCAAAGGTGAACCGAGAAAAATGGTTTTAGATCTTTGCCACACGATTGGAAATGACTCCTGGAAAAATGGGATTGACTTGGCAAAACTGGAAATGACTCTGTCACAACTCAAATTAATTCCCACGAGTCTAAAATTGATTCTGGCAATTCTGCAGTTTTATTTCCATGGATATACGGGAGAATTCTGTAACAACCTTTGCTGCTCTGAAGAAAGTGTTAGTAGCGTTGCTTACTCTCATCATGTGAGGGATACCCGCCATATTATATGTGGTATACCTGCATGATATATCTAGTATATTACATGTGATATACCTAGTATATGTGGTATACCGGCTGCATTATATGTGATATACCTGGTATATTATAATATGAAATACCTGGACCACTGTATATTGTATACCTAGAACATTATATGTGGTATACCTAAAACATATTGTGTAGTATGCCTTGCACATCATGGCTGGTATACCCAACATGCTATACGAGTGTAGTATCCTCCCTACATCATGTGACTGTAGCATACATCCCACGTCATGTGAGTGTAGTATACTCAACACTTGAGTGTAATATGCACACATCATGTGAGAGTAATATACACACATCACGTGAGTGCAGCATACTCCACATATCATGTGAGTGCGGTATACTCCCCCTTATCATGTGAGTGAAGTATACTCCCACACATCATTTGAGTGTAGTATACTCACCCACTTCATGTGAGAGTAAGTATACTCCCCACATCATATGAATGTAGTATATTCCCAACATTATGTGAGTGTAATATACACCTCACATCATGTAAGTGTGGTATACTCCTCATATCATGTGAATGCAATATATTCATCACATCATGCGAGAGTAGTATACACCCCCCACATTATGTGAGTGTAGTATACTCCCCACATCATGTACGTGTAGCATATTCCACACATCAAGTGAGTGTAGTATACTTCCCACATACTGTGAGTGTAGTAAACACCCCCACATCATATGAGTGTAGTATACTCCCAATATCGTGTGACTGTATACTCCCCACATCAAATGAGTGAAGTATACTCCCCACATCATATGAGTGAAGTATACTCCCACTCATTATGTGAGTGTAGTATACTCCACACATCATGTGAAAATACAGTGGAACCTCAAATATCCGTTCCAGGAGTTAGTTCTAAATTCGAAAAGTCTGAAAAGTGAAGCAATATTTCCCATAAGAAATAATGGAAATACAATTAATCCGTTCCAGAAACCAAAAATATTCACAAAAAAATACATTTTATAGAGATTAATTATAGTTTCACATACACACAACAAATATAGTGTTCAATTATGTATTAATAAATTTAAATAAACATATAAAATAGCATTTTTACTTATCTATATTGAAGATTGGTGATGGCATCTGGAAGATAGGGAGGAGGAGAGAGGGAGTTTGGAAGAAGAATCCCCCTCCATGAAGACTTTAGGTAGCAAAGCCTTCTCTAGGTTACTTTCCTTCTTTGTATTTTAATGCCACTAGGACCAGCTTGAGAGTCATTGGACCCCTGTCTCACAAAATAACTGTCTACAGTCCTCTGTTTCTGTCTCACAAAATAACTGTCTACAGTCCTCTGTTTCTGTCTCACAAAATAACTGTCCACAATCCTCTGTACATCCTGGCAAGCTCAACAAGTCTCACACCACTCTCATATTTCTGTATTATTTCCTTCTTCACATCTATGGTGTTTCTCACTTTCTTTACCATAGGGGTACCACTAGCAAGTTTCTCTGGGCCCATGGTAGCTTATTTCACAGTCCCACAAGCACTAAACACAATGAAATAATCATAAAATGGTTGAATGAGAGCGCAGGTTAGTGTTCACTGAAGCATCAACAAAACCAGACTGGCTAACAGCACCTGTATGGGGACGCGGACAGAGCGAGCTGCCAGACAGGTTCAGTACCCGGTGGTTCGAAAACTAGGGGCGAGTTCGATAATAGAGACAAAGTTGGTTCGAAAAAAGCGTTCTATTTTCGAAAAGTTCGATAAATGATACGTTCGAAATTTGAGGTTCCAGTGTAGTATATTCCAAACATGTGAGTGTAGCATACTCCACACATCATGTGAGTGTAGTATTCTCCCACATCAAACGAATGTAGTACACTCCCACACGTCAAGTGAGTGTAGCATACTCCCACACAGCAGTAACAGCTTGGTTGATCAGACCCTGATCCACTGCACGGCCTGGTCACAGACCGGGCCGCGGGGGCGTTGACCCACGAAACCCTCTCCAGGTATACTCCAGGTATACCTTTCTCCAACACACTAAGAATTGAAGATTGAGACACTTATGCAACATGTGGGAATTTTTATAACAAGATCCCATGATGCTGCAGTGTCTGACAGTTGTGATGAATGGTTTGAAAAACCGACAAGTTGATGATTGAGACACTTTTGCAACATCATGGGATCTTGTTACAAAGAATTCTTCAACACTTGTCCAACCTTTGGACGAAGACCTACTTCTACAAGTGGATGGTACCACTATGACCCCACCTCCTCCTGCTTCGCCTTACCTCACTGCAGTATATAAGCCACGTCTACGGCCCTGTGCTGTACATTCTACAAGATTGATGGACTGAACACATCGACTCCAGGCTGAGGGACTGATTACCTCAAACTTCTCCTCTCCTTACTCCTTTCTACTTTGTATTGGACTGATGAAGCCACTGTGTGGAGAAACGTTTCCTGAAAAAAGATTCCCATATGCTGCATAAGTGTCTCAATCTTCAACTTAAAGATTCCCATACACACTAAGAATTAACTTTTTATTCAACGCGATCTATAAATATATTTAACATCTATAGTGACAACTCTGCCTACTACTGTTAGAAAATAGGCACCCTATCGTTAGTGGCATGAGACACCCTGCCGTTGTCAGTGGCATGAGACACTCCTCCATTCTCGGTGATTTGAGACACCCTGTTGTTCTGGAGTGACTTGGGACACCCCGTCGTTCTGGAGTGACTTGGGACACCCCGTCGTTCTGAAGTGACTTTGGACACCCCGTCGTTCTGAAGTGACTTGGGACACCCCGTCGTTTTCAAGTGACTCGACACACTCCGTCGTTCTAGAGTGACTTGGGACACCCCGTCGTTCTGGAGTGACTTGGGACACCCCGTCGTTCTCAAGTGACTCGGGACACCCCGTCGTTCTCAAGTGACTCGACACACCCCGTCGTTCTGGAGTGACTTGGAACACCCCATCGTTCCGGAATGACTTGGGACACCCCGTCGTTCTCAATAACCTATTCCTGCACCTCGTGATCCTCGTTGACTAGAGGCAACAATTCGTAGGGAGGGAAGCTCCTCGCCGGCTTCTCGGTGACACGCTACAAGGGATTCACAATTGCGAGTAGACAATTTTTCACGTCGTCCAGCGTAGGGAATGGATCTTTATTCTCTGGATCATCACACGAGGTGATCCTCTTCGCCAGATTCATAACCCGTCGTGCCAGCCGTGTCTCGCGTCCCCTGAATGCTATCCACATCATAGATCCCAGCTACCGCAAGTCTCGTTTACCCAATTTCACATCGAATTCCGTGATGTGACTGTAATCACCGAGTGAGGCCACCAGACCAACCTCCGGTAACTACCTACTAACTACGTTTGACCACATCACTTTGTTATGAGTGAATCCATGCTTTTGCATTACCTGTAGGGTGATTATAATCTAAAAGATAATTTTAACAGCCTGTATGTCACTTAGATGGAGAGGGTTGACAAAGGTGCCTCCCGTCGTTTTCAGCAGTGAGGGCGGGTACAGAGGACACACACCAATCAGTCTAGGAGCGCCTACCACCCCAATCAGGCTGTTTAGGACTCTACATTCAAGCAAAAGACTTTCCCAGCTGAAGCGGTTATTACTGCTGGAGACTTTTAACAGCAACTTCTCAGTAATACCAGGAATTATCACTGAGTACGTCTCGGAAATGTAGCAGTCCGAACTCACTATGTTACTTGGGGTACATAATTCTCCGAGACAAGAAACGTCAATTACCGGAATGTCTCTGTGTTTCTTCAGATCGTCCCATCTCTTTTTCTCCTGTGACTTTTTGAAGAAGCGAGAAAGCCATGGTCGAGATGATTTCTTTATCCTTTCAGCCAGAGCAATCCTTAAAAACTTGACCTCCAGTTCTTCCTAAGGCTAGAAAGCGTTCAGAGTTGCTGGCGCCTCGTGATACCAGTACCAGGTGCGAGCACTCAAATACTCGCCCTCAGGGTTGACCGCGTCGCCAGCGTCCTCGGGGTTCACCGTGTCTTCAACGTCACGTGTTTGGTTGACATCCTCGTGGTCGACTTCATTTAAAAATCCTTTGTTTATTAAACAAAGTCCTCTGGGACGCTGAAGTCCTCACTCGAGTAGTCTGCTTCTCTCGTTTAAGTAGATTAGTGCACACAGGTGCGATAATTAACTCTTCTGTTCCTGAATTTTGAGTTAGTGAAGGAGATGAGGCAGCCAAGCAAGGACAAGGCAAAGGTGCCCCAGCACAACACATACATGGCAATGACAGCCATCACAACAAAATTAATAGCTATGAGAGGAGGAAGACTCAAGGCGCTGCGTAGGAATGCCATTTATTACAGAGCGTTGAAACAGGAGACCCCGGATCTCATAAAAGGCAGTGATACCAGAACCTGCACAGGCGGGACCTGTGGAATCATGGGGTTGGAACGAACACCACTGAAGAACAGATGCTTCAGGAGAACATTAGCCCACCACCTCTAGTTTAATGTCTTAAAGATGAGCTAAACCTGTAATATACTCACTTAGTTCTCCAGCAGGTTGAACAGAGAGAACAGCGCTATCCTCACCAGCGCAATTAAGGGAAAACATGACATTAAAACGCTCACCATCATCCGCGATGAAATTCTATCCATTACGAAGGAAATATTTGATGACGACATCTCTTATAAACTTGGATATATTCTGACCGCTGAGAAAATAATAATAAAAATAATAATAAAGAAAGAAGCAAACTTAAACTTCAGTAGTGATATAAAAGAAAATCAGGAAGGTTGGATTATCATAATCCAATAAGTTCCAATAATTATTAGTTACTGGTAGTAGTAGTTACTGGTAGTGGTAGTTACTGATGGTGGTAGTTACTGATGGTGGTAGTTACTATGGTGTGACGAAGTTTGGAGTGGTATTGAAGTGGTAGTAGTTACTGGTAGGTGGTTAGTTACTGATAGAAGGTGGTAGATTACATGTGTCATAGTGAAGATGGGAAATAGAAGGTTGTGGAGAATGGGGTTACAGTGAAGATGGTAGTAGTATTACTATGATAGTGACGATAGTAGTAGTTACTGAGTGATAGTGACGATGGATAGTTATTGATAGTGAAAGTGGTAGTAGTTACTGAAGTGATAGTGAAGATGGTAGTATTTACTGATAGTGAAGGGTGTAGTAGTTACTGAGTGATATGAAGGTAGTAGTTACTAGTGATAGTGAGATGGTTAGTAGGTAGTATATAGTGAGATGGTAGTAGTACATGGTGATAGTGAGTAGTAAGCTACAGACTGATAGTGAAGATGGTAGTAGTTAATTGAGTGATAGTAAGGGTATAGTTACTGAGTGATAGTGAAAGAGGTAGTATTTACTGAGTGATAGTGAAGTATGGTAGTCAGTTACTGAGTGATAATGAAGAGTGTAGTAGTTGCTGAGTGATATGAAGTGGTATAGTTAGTAGTAGTGATAGTGAAGATGGTAGTAGCACTGGTGATAAATGAAGACGATAGTCGCTACAGACTGATAGTGAAGGTGGTAGTAGTATCTGAGTGATAGTGAAGATGGTAGTAGTTACTGAGTGATAGTGAAAAAGTAGTAGTTACTGAGTGATAGTGAAGATGGTACTAGTTAATGAGTGATAGTGAAGGTTGTGGTAGTTACTGAGTGACAGTGAAGATGTAGTAGTTACCGAGTGATAGTGAAGAAGAATAGAAAGATGATAATGAACACGAAAGCCTTTTCTGAGCCCATAGCGAAGGGGTCCATGTCATTGAGGAAGTGAAGATGGATATTACCCATGAAAGTGCATGGTATTACTCGAGTGATGTGAGATGTACCAGAATAGAAACAAGGTTGTGGTAACTGCAGTGACCCCCCCAAGATTAGTATTTACCTAACTGATTTTAAAGAAAAAGAAGTAGCCTCAAGACCTACTACCCTGCGAGCAGTTGTTTCCATCTCTCCACAACGATTAACCAAAGACCCAACCCCCGGAATTTTTTCCCAATGACCCCCCAGTTCTGGATCCCACTTGGTGGAAAATTACAGCACACATACAAACTTATTTATTCTGTTTCCAACCCCACATACCCACCTACACGCCACTTATGTAGATTTTATCTAACCTATTTTGAATAAGTACCACTTTTATGCTTCATTAACGTTTCTCGGAGCATTTGTTCCACTTCATTCCAAACTTCCCTATTAAACCAAACCAACTTTATAGATACTCCTGAACTTGAATTTTTAACTTTAGAAACCAAGAAGTCTGTTTGCTTATTGCGAACACTAATGCACTGTTGTCTTGGTTTTAGGTTACTGCTAACCAGAACTCCTAAATCCTTTTCGCAATCGGTAGTATTAAGATCTAAATTATTTAGTTTATATGTGGCATGGTTATTTAACTGTCAAACATTTAGAACTTTGCATTTGTCAATATTAAACTGCATCTGCCACTTCTCCGACCATTGCGTCAGTCTATTCAAATCATCATGGAGTGCACTAATGTCCTCATTAGAATGAATTGGACGGCCTATTTTGGTGTCATCAGCAAATTTGCTTATGTCGCTATTTATTCCCTCATCTATGTCGTTTATGTAAATTGTGAACAACAACGGGCCCAACACTGACCCCTGAGGAACACCGCTTGTGACGTGCCCCCATTCTGATTTCTCCCCATTTATGTAAACTCTCTGCTGTCTATTTGTCAGCCATGCGTCTACCCAGAAAAAAATTTCTCCTCCTATTCAGTGTGCCTTAAGTTTCCTCAATAGCCTCTGGTGTGGAACTCTATCGAAAGCCTTACTGAAGTCCATATACACAATAGCATATTCATTACCATGATCTACCTCCTCAAACACCTTAGAGAAAAAAGTTAGTAAATTCGTAAGACAGGAACGCCCATTTGTAAAACCGTGTTGAGAATCATTAATCAATCTGTGCCTGTCAAGATGGCTACGAATTGCTTCGGCAATTATTGATTCCATGAATTTTCCCACTGTGGAGGTAAGGCTTATTGGTCTATAGTTCGAAGCCAAGGACCTGTCACCTGCCATGTAAATAGGTATTACATTTGCCATTTTCCATTGTAGTAGCTACAGGGTGATAGTGATGATGGTAGCAGTTACTGAGTGATAGTGAAAGTGGTAGCAGTTACTGAGTGATAGTGAAGATGGTAGTAGTTACTGAGTGAGAGTGAAGGTTGTGGTAGTTACTGAGTGATAGTGAGGGTGGTAGTAGTTACTGAGTGATAGTGAAGATAGTAGTAGTTACTGAATGGTAGTGAAGATGGTAGTAGTTACTGAGTGATAGCGAAGATGGTAGTAGTTACTGAATGGTAGTGAAGATGGTAGTAGTTACTGAGTGATAGTGAATATGGTAGTAGCTACAGAGTGATAGTGAAGATGGTAGTAGTTACAGAGCGATAGTGACGATGGCAGTACTTGCTGAGCGATAGTGAAGATGGTAGTAGTTACTGAGTGATAGTGTAGACGGTAGTACTTTCTGAGTGATAGTGAAGGTGGTAGTAGTTACTGAGTGATAGTGAAGATGGTAGTAGTTACTAAGTGACAGTGAAGATGGTAGTAGTTTCTGTGTGATAGCGAAGGTGGTAGTAGTTACTGAGTGATAGTGAAAATGGTAGTAGTTACTGAGTGATAGTGAAAGTGATAGTAGTTACTGAGTGATAGTGAAGATGTTAGTAGTTACTGAGTGATAGTGAAGATTGTGGTAGTTACTGAGTGATAGTGATGGTGGTAATAGTTACTGAGTGATAGTGAAGATGGTAGTAGTTAATGAGTGATAGGGAAGGTGGTAGTAGTTACTGAGTGATAGTGAAAATGGTAGTAGTTACTGAGTGATAGTGAAAGTGGTAGTAATTACTGAATGATAGTGAAGATGGTAGTAATTACTGAGTGATAGTGAAGATTGTGGTAGTTACTGAGTGACAGTGAAGGTGGTAGTAGTTACTGAGTGATAGAGTAGATGGTAGTAGTTACCGAGTGGTAGTGAAGATGATAGTAGTTTCTGAGTGATAGCGAAGGTGGTAGTAGTTACTGAGTGATAGTGAAAATGGTAGTAGTTACTGAGTGATAGTGAAAGTGGTAGTAATTACTGAATAATAGTGAAGATGGTAGTAATTACTGAGTGATAGTGAAGATTGTGGTAGTTACTGAGTGATAGTGAAGGTGGTAGTAGTTACTAAGTGATAGTGAAGATGGTAGTAGTTACTGAGTGATAGTGAAGATGGTAGTACTTTCTGAGTGATAGTGAAGATTGTGGTAGTTATTGAGTGATAGTGGAGGTGGTAGTAGTTACTGAGTGATAGTAAAAATGGTAGTAATTACTGAGTGATAGTGAAGATGGTAGTAGTTACTGAGTGATAGTGAAGATGGTAGTAGTTACTGAGAGATAGTGAAGATGGTAGTAGTTACCGATTGATAGTGAAGATGGTAGTAGCTACAGGGTGATAGTGAAGATGGTAGTAGTTACAGAGTGATAGTGACGATGGTAGTAGTTGCTGAGTGATAGTGAAGGTGGTAGTAGTTACTGAGTGATAGTGAAGATGGCAGTAGTTACTGAGTGACAGTGAAGATGGTAGTAGTTACTGAGTGATAGTGAAGGTGGTAGTAGTTTCTGAGCGATAGTGAAGATGGTAGTAGTTACTGAGTGACGGTGAAGCTGGTAGTAGTTACTGAGTGATAGTGAAGATTGTAGTATTTTCTGAGTGATAGTGAAGATGGTAGTATTTCTGAGTGACAGTGATGAGTAATAGTTATTGAGTGATAGTGAAGATGGTAGCAGTTTCTGAGTGATAGTGAAGATGGTAGTAGTTTCTGAGTGACAGTGAAAATGGTAGTAGTTACTGAGTGACAGTGAAAATGGTAGTAGTTACTGAGTGACAGTGAAAATGGTAGTTGTTACTGAGTGATAGTTAAGATGGTAGTAGTTACTGAGTGATAGTAAAAATGGTAGTAGTCACTGAGTGATAGTGAAGATGGTAGTAGTTACTGAGTGATAGTGAAGATGGTAGTAGTTACTGAGTGATAGTGAAGAGGGTAGTAGTTACTGAGTGATAGTGAAGATGGTAGTACTTTCTGAGTGATAGTGAAGATTGTGGTAGTTATTGAGTGATAGTGGAGGTGGTAGTAGTTACTGAGTGATAGTAAAAATGGTAGTAATTACTGAGTGATAGTGAAGATGGTAGTAGTTACTGAGTGATAGTGAAGATGGTAGTAGTTACTGAGAGATAGTGAAGATGGTAGTAGTTACCGATTGATAGTGAAGATGTAGTAGCTACGGGTGATAGTGAAGATGGTAGTATTACAGAGTGATAGTGACGATGGTAGTAGTTGCTGAGTGATAGTGAAGGTGGTAGTAGTTACTGAGTGATAGTGAAGATGGCAGTAGTTACTGAGTGACAGTGAAGATGGTAGTAGTTACTGAGTGATAGTGAAGGTGGTAGTAGTTTCTGAGCGATAGTGAAGATGGTAGTAGTTACTGAGTGACGGTGAAGCTGGTAGTAGTTACTGAGTGATAGTGAAGATTGTAGTATTTTCTGAGTGATAGTGAAGATGGTAGTAGTTTCTGAGTGATAGTGATGATGGTAATAGTTATTGAGTGATAGTGAAGATGGTAGCAGTTTCTGAGTGATAGTAAAGATGGTAGTAGTTTCTGAGTGACAGTGAAAATGGTAGTAGTTACTGAGTGACAGTGAAAATGGTAGTAGTTACTGAGTGACAGTGAAAATGGTAGTTGTTACTGAGTGATAGTTAAGATGGTAGTAGTTACTGAGTGATAGCAAAAATGGTAGTAGTCACTGAGTGATAGTGAAGATGGTAGTAGTTACTGAGTGATAGTGAAGATGGTAGTAGTTACTGAGTGATAGTGAAGAGGGTAGTGTTTCTGAGTGACAATGAAAATGGTAGTTGTTACTGAGTGATAGTGAAGACGGTAGTAGTTACTTAGTGATAGTTGAGATGGTAGTAGTCACTGAGTGATAGTTAAGATGGTAGTAGTCACTGAGTGATAGTGAAGATGGTAGTAGTTTCTGAGTGACAGTGAAGATGGTAGTAGTTACTGAGTGACAGTGAAGATGGTAGTAGTTTCTGAGTGATAGTGAAGATGGTAGTAGTTACTGAGTGATAGTGATGGTTCAGGTAGTTACTGAGTGATAGTGATGGTTCAGGTAGTTATTTATTGATAGTAACAGTGGTAGTAACGGTAATTGTGGTGACGTTGGTAGTACTAGTAGTAGCGGTAGTCACTGACAGGTAGTGACGTTGGTGGAAGTCAAGGTAATAGTTATAATGGTGGTAGTACTAGTAGTGGCAGTCATTTAGTGAGAGAGATAGAGAAAAGAGAGAGCGAGAGAGAGAGAGAGAAGAGAGAGAGAGAGAGAGAGAGAGAGAGAGAGAGAGAGAGAGAGAGAGAGAGAGAGAGAGAAAGAGAGAGAGAGAGAGAGAGAGAGAGAGAGAGAGAGAGAGAGAGAGAGAGAGAGAGATAGAGAGAGAGATCTGTCATTCATCTGTCATTTCAGCAGAGCCTTCAACATAGGAGGGATGTGGGCGGCCTTACTGTTATGTATAAGGCCAATACTTGGATCCACTTCGAGGACAGCGTGAAACAAGCTTTTATGCCACAAGACGGGCAGAAAGCAGCAACTTCACTCTGGCTGTACCCTTCTCCAGAACATCACTCCATCTGAGATCATATATACCCAGGATGACTCGAGTCTGGAACACATTCGTACAACATCATAATATTAGCTAATGAGATAAAGTCAGTTGATCACATGAAAATGCTGGCCCACAGATGGCTCCAACTTCATCCTGTTCCCTACTTGTATGTCTCATAACAATAAAAATGCTTTCAAATGAGCTGATGTAGGTAACAGCTCTTCGCTTGCCAATAATGTTAGGAATCCTTAACCTGTAAATAGCTTGTTAATAAAAGCTAGGGATCCTTAACCTCACCTTGTCAAACCCTGTGAAAAGAGAGAGAGAGAGAGAGAGAGAGAGGGGAGAGGAGAGAGAGAGAGAGAGAGAGGAGAGTGGGGAGAGAGAGGAGAGAGAGAGAGAGGAGAGGAGAGAGAGAGAGAGAGGGAGAGAGAGAGAGAGAGAGAGAGAGAGTAGAGAGACGAGAGAGAGATGAGAGAGGAGAGAGGAGGAGAGAGAGAGAGGAGATGAGAGAGAGAGAGAGAGAGAGAGACGAAGGTTACTTGCGGTTATCTGCGGTTGTTACCTGCAATTGTTTCTTGTGCTTCTTACCTGCGGTTGCTGCCTGCTGTTGTTACCCACGGTTGTTACCTGTGCTTGTTACCTGCGGTTGTTACCTGAGGGTGTTACCTGCCGGGTGTTACTTGCTGTTGTTACCTACGATTGTTACATGCTGTTGTTGTTACCTGGGGTTGTTACCTCTGGTTGCTACATGCGATTGTTAAATGCGGTTGTTACCTACGGTTGTTTCCTTCTGTTGTTACCTGCGGGTGTTACTTGCTGTTGTTACCTGCGGTTGCTACACACTGGAAATAAATGGCATAAAATACCGACACAATGGAAATATAAACACATGCAGTATAATGTGATCCTTTATTGACAACGTTTCGCCCACACAGTGGGCTTTTTCAAGTCAACCCAGGTAGATCTGTTTATGACTTGAAAAAGCCCACCGTGTGGGAGAAACGTTGTCAATAAAGGATCACATTATACTGCATATGTGTTTACATTTCCATTGTTACCTGCGGTTGCTACTTGTGGTTGTTACCTGCGGTTGCTACTTGTGGTTGTTACCTGCAGTTGCTACTTGTGGTTGTTACCTGCGGTTGCTACTTGTGGTTGTTACCTGCGGTTGCTACTTGTTGTTGTTACCTGCGGTTGCTACTTGTGGTTGTTACCTGCGGTTGCTACTTGTTGTTGTTACCTGCGGTTGCTACTTGTGGTTGTTACCTGGGGTTTTACTACTTGTGGTTGTTACCTGCGGTTGCTACTTGTGGTTGTTACCTGCGGTTGCTACTTGTTGTTGTTACCTGCGGTTGCTACTTGTGGTTGTTACCTGCGGTTACTACTTGTGGTTGTTACCTGCGGTTGCTACTTGTGGTTGTTACCTGCGGTTGCTACTTGTTGTTGTTACCTGCGGTTGCTACTTGTGGTTGTTACCTGCGGTTGCTACTTGTGGTTGTTACCTGCGGTTGCTACTTGTGGTTGTTACCTGCGGTTGCTACTTGTGGTTGTTACCTGCGGTTGCTACTTGTTGTTGTTACCTGCGGTTGCTACTTGTGGTTGTTACCTGCGGTTGCTACTTGTTGTTGTTACCTGCGGTTGCTACTTGTGGTTGTTACCTGGGGTTTTACTACTTGTGGTTGTTACCTGCGGTTGCTACTTGTGGTTGTTACCTGCGGTTGCTACTTGTGGTTGTTACCTGCAGTTGCTACTTGTGGTTGTTACCTGCGGTTGCTACTTGTGGTTGTTACCTGCGGTTGCTACTTGTGGTTGTTACCTGCGGTTGCTACTTGTGATTGTTACCTGCGGTTGCTACTTGTGGTTGTTACTGCGGTTACTGCTTGTGGTTGTTACCTGCGGTTGCTACTTGTGGTTGTTACCTGCGGTTGCTACTTGTGGTTGTTACCTGCGGTTGCTACTTGTGGTTGTTACCTGCGGTTGCTACTTGTGGTTGTTACCTGCGGTTGCTACTTGTGGTTGTTACCTGCGGTTGCTACTTGTGGTTGTTACCTGCGGTTGCTACTTGTGGTTGTTACCTGCGGTTGCTACTTGTGGTTGTTACCTGCGGTTGCTACTTGTGGTTGTTACCTGCGGTTGCTACTTGTGGTTGTTACCTGCGGTTGCTACTTGTGGTTGTTACCTGCGGTTACTACTTGTGGTTGTTACCTGCGGTTGCTACTTGTGGTTGTTACCTGCAGTTGCTACTTGTGGTTGTTACCTGCGGTTGCTACTTGTGGTTGTTACCTGCGGTTGCTACTTGTGGTTGTTACCTGCGGTTGCTACTTGTGGTTGTTACCTGCGGTTGCTACTTGTGGTTGTTACCTGCGGTTGCTACTTGTGGTTGTTACCTGCGGTTACTACTTGTGGTTGTTACCTGCGGTTGCTACTTGTGGTTGTTACCTGCGGTTGCTACTTGTGGTTGTTACCTGCAGTTGCTACTTGTGGTTGTTACCTGCGGTTTGCTACTTGTGGTTGTTACCTGCGGTTGCTACTTGTGGTTGTTACCTGCGGTTGCTACTTGTGATTGTTACCTGCGGTTGCTACTTGTGGTTGTTACCTGCGGTTACTGCTTGTGGTTGTTACCTGCGGTTGCTACTTGTGGTTGTTACCTGCGGTTGCTACTTGTGGTTGTTACCTGCGGTTGCTACTTGTGGTTGTTACCTGCGGTTTGCTACTTGTGGTTGTTACCTGCGGTTGCTACTTGTGGTTTTTTACCTGCGGTTGCTACTTGTGGTTGTTACCTGCGGTTGCTACTTGTGGTTGTTACCTGCGGTTGCTACTTGTTGTTGTTACCTGCGGTTGCTACTTGTGGTTGTTACCTGCGGTTGCTACTTGTTGTTGTTACCTGCGGTTGCTACTTGTGGTTGTTACCTGCGGTTACTACTTGTGGTTGTTACCTGCGGTTGCTACTTGTGGTTGTTACCTGCGGTTGCTACTTGTTGTTGTTACCTGCGGTTGCTACTTGTGGTTGTTACCTGCGGTTGCTACTTGTTGTTGTTACCTGCGGTTGCTACTTGTGGTTGTTACCTGCGGTTACTACTTGTGGTTGTTACCTGCGGTTGCTACTTGTGGTTGTTACCTGCGGTTGCTACTTGTGGTTGTTACCTGCAGTTGCTACTTGTGGTTGTTACCTGCGGTTGCTACTTGTGGTTGTTACCTGCGGTTGCTACTTGTGATTGTTACCTGCGGTTGTTACTTGTGGTTGTTACCTGCGGTTACTGCTTGTGGTTGTTACCTGCGGTTGCTACTTGTGGTTGTTACCTGCGGTTGCTACTTGTGGTTGTTACCTGCGGTTGCTACTTGTGGTTGTTACCTGCGGTTGCTACTTGTGGTTGTTACCTGCGGTTGCTACTTGTGGTTGTTACTGCGGTTGCTACTTGTTGTTGTTACTGCGGTTGCTACTTGTGGTTGTTACCTGCGGTTGCTACTTGTTGTTGTTACCTGCGGTTGCTACTTGTGGTTGTTACCTGCGGTTACTACTTGTGGTTGTTACCTGCGGTTGCTACTTGTGGTTGTTACCTGCGGTTGCTACTTGTTGTTGTTACCTGCGGTTGCTACTTGTGGTTGTTACCTGCGGTTGCTACTTGTTGTTGTTACCTGCGGTTGCTACTTGTGGTTGTTACCTGCGGTTACTACTTGTGGTTGTTACCTGCGGTTGCTACTTGTGGTTGTTACCTGCGGTTGCTACTTGTGGGTTGTTACCTGCAGTTGCTACTTGTGGTTGTTACCTGCGGTTGCTACTTGTGGTTGTTACCTGCGGTTGCTACTTGTGATTGTTACCTGCGGTTGCTACTTGTGGTTGTTACCTGCGGTTACTGCTTGTGGTTGTTACCTGCGGTTGCTACTTGTGGTTGTTACCTGCGGTTGCTACTTGTGGTTGTTACCTGCGGTTGCTACTTGTGGTTGTTACCTGCGGTTGCTACTTGTGGTTGTTACCTGCGGTTGCTACTTGTGGTTGTTACCTGCGGTTGCTACTTGTGGTTGTTACCTGCGGTTGCTACTTGTGGTTGTTACCTGCGGTTGCTACTTGTGGTTGTTACCTGCGGTTGCTACTTGTGGTTGTTACCTGCGGTTGCTACTTGTGGTTGTTACCTGCGGTTGCTACTTGTGGTTGTTACCTGCGGTTACTACTTGTGGTTGTTACCTGCGGTTGCTACTTGTGGTTGTTACCTGCAGTTGCTACTTGTGGTTGTTACCTGCGGTTGCTACTTGTGGTTGTTACCTGCGGTTGCTACTTGTGGTTGTTACCTGCGGTTGCTACTTGTGGTTGTTACCTGCGGTTGCTACTTGTGGTTGTTACCTGCGGTTGCTACTTGTGGTTGTTACCTGCGGTTACTACTTGTGGTTGTTACCTGCGGTTGCTACTTGTGGTTGTTACCTGCGGTTGCTACTTGTGGTTGTTACCTGCAGTTGCTACTTGTGGTTGTTACCTGCGGTTGCTACTTGTGGTTGTTACCTGCGGTTGCTACTTGTGGTTGTTCCCTGCGGTTGCTACTTGTGATTGTTACCTGCGGTTGCTACTTGTGGTTGTTACCTGCGGTTACTGCTTGTGGTTGTTACCTGCGGTTGCTACTTGTGGTTGTTACCTGCGGTTGCTACTTGTGGTTGTTACCTGCGGTTGCTACTTGTGGTTGTTACCTGCGGTTTGCTACTTGTGGTTGTTACCTGCGGTTGCTACTTGTGGTTGTTACCTGCGGTTGCTACTTGTGGTTGTTACCTGCGGTTGCTACTTGTGGTTGTTACCTGCGGTTGCTACTTGTGGTTGTTACCTGCGGTTGCTACTTGTGGTTGTTACCTGCGGTTGCTACTTGTTGTTGTTACCTGCGGTTGCTACTTGTGGTTGTTACCTGCGGTTGCTACTTGTTGTTGTTACCTGCGGTTGCTACTTGTGGTTGTTACCTGCGGTTACTACTTGTGGTTGTTACCTGCGGTTGCTACTTGTGGTTGTTACCTGCGGTTGCTACTTGTTGTTGTTACCTGCGGTTGCTACTTGTGGTTGTTACCTGCGGTTGCTACTTGTTGTTGTTACCTGCGGTTGCTACTTGTGGTTGTTCCCTGCGGTTACTACTTGTGGTTGTTACCTGCGGTTGCTACTTGTGGTTGTTACCTGCGGTTGCTACTTGTGGTTGTTACCTGCAGTTGCTACTTGTGGTTGTTACCTGCGGTTGCTACTTGTGGTTGTTACCTGCGGTTGCTACTTGTGATTGTTACCTGCGGTTGCTACTTGTGGTTGTTACCTGCGGTTACTGCTTGTGGTTGTTACCTGCGGTTGCTACTTGTGGTTGTTACCTGCGGTTGCTACTTGTGGTTGTTACCTGCGGTTGCTACTTGTGGTTGTTACCTGCGGTTGCTACTTGTGGTTGTTACCTGCGGTTGCTACTTGTGGTTGTTACCTGCGGTTGCTACTTGTTGTTGTTACCTGCGGTTGCTACTTGTGGTTGTTACCTGCGGTTGCTACTTGTTGTTGTTACCTGCGGTTGCTACTTGTGGTTGTTACCTGCGGTTACTACTTGTGGTTGTTACCTGCGGTTGCTACTTGTGGTTGTTACCTGCGGTTGCTACTTGTTGTTGTTCCCTGCGGTTGCTACTTGTGGTTGTTACCTGCGGTTGCTACTTGTTGTTGTTACCTGCGGTTGCTACTTGTGGTTGTTACCTGCGGTTACTACTTGTGGTTGTTACCTGCGGTTGCTACTTGTGGTTGTTACCTGCGGTTGCTACTTGTGGTTGTTACCTGCAGTTGCTACTTGTGGTTGTTACCTGTGGTTGCTACTTGTGGTTGTTACTGCGGTTGCTACTTGTGATTGTTACCTGCGGTTGCTACTTGTGGTTGTTACCTGCGGTTACTGCTTGTGGTTGTTACCTGCGGTTGCTACTTGTGGTTGTTACCTGCGGTTGCTACTTGTGGTTGTTACCTGCGGTTGCTACTTGTGGTTGTTACCTGCGGTTGCTACTTGTGGTTGTTACCTGCGGTTGCTACTTGTGGTTGTTACCTGCGGTTGCTACTTGTGGTTGTTACCTGCGGTTGCTACTTGTGGTTGTTACCTGCGGTTGCTACTTGTGGTTGTTACCTGCGGTTGCTACTTGTGGTTGTTACCTGCGGTTGCTACTTGTGGTTGTTACCTGCGGTTGCTACTTGTGGTTGTTACCTGCGGTTACTACTTGTGGTTGTTACCTGCGGTTGCTACTTGTGGTTGTTACCTGCAGTTGCTACTTGTGGTTGTTACCTGCGGTTGCTACTTGTGGTTGTTACCTGCGGTTGCTACTTGTGGTTGTTACCTGCGGTTGCTACTTGTGGTTGTTACCTGCGGTTGCTACTTGTGGTTGTTACCTGCGGTTGCTACTTGTGGTTGTTACCTGCGGTTACTACTTGTGGTTGTTACCTGCGGTTGCTACTTGTGGTTGTTACCTGCGGTTGCTACTTGTGGTTGTTACCTGCAGTTGCTACTTGTGGTTGTTACCTGCGGTTGCTACTTGTGGTTGTTACCTGCGGTTGCTACTTGTGGTTGTTACCTGCGGTTGCTACTTGTGATTGTTACCTGCGGTTGCTACTTGTGGTTGTTACCTGCGGTTACTGCTTGTGGTTGTTACCTGCGGTTGCTACTTGTGGTTGTTACCTGCGGTTGCTACTTGTGGTTGTTACCTGCGGTTGCTACTTGTGGTTGTTACCTGCGGTTGCTACTTGTGGTTGTTACTGCGGTTGCTACTTGTGGTTGTTACCTGCGGTTGCTACTTGTGGTTGTTACCTGCGGTTGCTACTTGTGGTTGTTACCTGAGGTTGCTACTTGTTGTTGTTACCTGCGGTTGCTACTTGTGGTTGTTACCTGCGGTTGCTACTTGTTGTTGTTACCTGCGGTTGCTACTTGTGGTTGTTACCTGCGGTTACTACTTGTGGTTGTTACCTGCGGTTGCTACTTGTGGTTGTTACCTGCGGTTGCTACTTGTGGTTGTTACCTGCAGTTGCTACTTGTGGTTGTTACCTGCGGTTGCTACTTGTGGTTGTTACCTGCGGTTGCTACTTGTGGTTGTTACCTGCGGTTGCTACTTGTGATTGTTACCTGCGGTTGCTACTTGTGGTTGTTACCTGCGGTTACTGCTTGTGGTTGTTACCTGCGGTTGCTACTTGTGGTTGTTACCTGCGGTTGCTACTTGTGGTTGTTACCTGCGGTTGCTACTTGTGGTTGTTACCTGCGGTTGCTACTTGTGGTTGTTACCTGCGGTTGCTACTTGTGGTTGTTACCTGCGGTTGCTACTTGTGGTTGTTACCTGCGGTTGCTACTTGTGGTTGTTACCTGCGGTTGCTACTTGTGGTTGTTACCTGCGGTTGCTACTTGTGGTTGTTACCTGCGGTTGCTACTTGTGGTTGTTACCTGCGGTTGCTACTTGTGGTTGTTACCTGCGGTTGCTACTTGTGGTTGTTACCTGCGGTTGCTACTTGTGGTTGTTACCTGCGGTTACTACTTGTGGTTGTTACCTGCGGTTGCTACTTGTGGTTGTTACCTGCAGTTGCTACTTGTGGTTGTTACCTGCGGTTGCTACTTGTGGTTGTTACCTGCGGTTGCTACTTGTGGTTGTTACCTGCGGTTGCTACTTGTGGTTGTTACCTGCGGTTGCTACTTGTGGTTGTTACCTGCGGTTGCTACTTGTGGTTGTTACCTGCGGTTACTACTTGTGGTTGTTACCTGCGGTTGCTACTTGTGGTTGTTACCTGCGGTTGCTACTTGTGGTTGTTACCTGCAGTTGCTACTTGTGGTTGTTACCTGCGGTTGCTACTTGTGGTTGTTACCTGCGGTTGCTACTTGTGGTTGTTACCTGCGGTTGCTACTTGTGATTGTTACCTGCGGTTGCTACTTGTGGTTGTTACCTGCGGTTACTGCTTGTGGTTGTTACCTGCGGTTGCTACTTGTGGTTGTTACCTGCGGTTGCTACTTGTGGTTGTTACCTGCGGTTGCTACTTGTGGTTGTTACCTGCGGTTGCTACTTGTGGTTGTTACCTGCGGTTGCTACTTGTGGTTGTTACCTGCGGTTGCTACTTGTGGTTGTTACCTGCGGTTGCTACTTGTGGTTGTTACCTGCGGTTGCTACTTATGGTTGTTACCTGCGGTTGCTACTTGTGGTTGTTACCTGCGGTTGCTACTTGTGGTTGTTCCCTGCGGTTGCTACTTGTGGTTGTTACCTGCGGTTGCTACTTGTGGTTGTTTCCTGCGGTTACTACTTGTGGTTGTTACCTGCGGTTGCTACTTGTGGTTGTTACCTGCAGTTGCTACTTGTGGTTGTTACCTGCGGTTGCTACTTGTGGTTGTTACCTGCGGTTGCTACTTGTGGTTGTTACCTGCGGTTGCTACTTGTGGTTGTTACCTGCGGTTGCTACTTGTGGTTGTTACCTCCGGTTGCTACTTGTGGTTGTTACCTGCGGTTGCTACTTGTGGTTGTTACCTGCGGTTGCTACTTGTGGTTGTTACCTGCGGTTGCTACTTGTGGTTGTTACCTGCGGGTGTTACCTGCTGTTACTGTCTGTGGTTACTGGAGGCATTACCTGCTATTACTACCTGTGGTTATTGGCGGTGTTACCTGCTATTACTACCTGTGGTTACTGGCGGTGTTACCTGCTATTACTACCTGTGGTTACTGGCGGTGTTACCTGCTATTACTACCTGTGGTTACTGGCGGTGTTACCTGCTATTACTACCTGTGGTTTACTGGCGGTGTTACCTGCTATTACTACCTGTGGTTACTGGCGGTGTTACCTGCTATTACTACCTGTGGTTACTGGCGGTGTTACCTGCTATTACTACCTGTGGTTACTGGCGGTGTTACCTGCTGTTACTACCTGTGGTTACTGGCGGTTGTTACCTGCTATTACTACCTGTGGTTACTGGCGGTGTTACCTGCTATTACTACCTGTGGTTACTGGCGGTGTTACCTGCTATTACTACCTGTGGTTACTGGCGGTGTTACCTGCTATTACTACCTGTGGTTACTGGCGGTGTTACCTGCTATTACTACCTGTGGTTACTGGCGGTGTTACCTGCTATTACTACCTGTGGTTACTGGCGGTGTTACCTGCTATTACTACCTGTGGTTACTGGCGGTGTTACCTGCTATTACTACCTGTGGTTACTGGCGGTGTTACCTGCTATTACTACCTGTGGTTACTGGCGGTGTTACCTGCTATTACTACCTGTGGTTACTGGCGGTGTTACCTGCTGTTATTTTTGCGGTTGTTACCTCTGGTTGTTATCTGTGATTGTTACCTCCTCCGGGTGTTACCTGCTGTTGTTACATGCGTTTGTTACCTTCTGCTGTTGCCTGCGGTTGCTACTTGCGGTTATTACCTGAGGGTGTTACCTGTGGTTACCTGCTAGTGTTACCTGCGATTGTTACCTGCGGTTATTACCTGGGCTTTTTACCTGCTGCTGTCTACTGCTGTTACCTGCTGCTGCTACCTGATACTGGTACCTGCTGCTGCTACCTGATACTGGTACCTGCTGTTGCTAACTACTGTTTTTACTTACTGATGTTATCTGCTGCTCTTACCTGTTGCTGTTACCTATTGCTGTTACCTGCTGGTGTTACCTACTACTGTTACATGTTATTATTACCTGCTACTGTTACCTGTTATTGTTATCCGCTACTGTTATCTGCTACTGTTACCTGCTACTCTTACTTGCTACTCTTACCTGCTATTGTTATCTGTTATTGTTGCTTCGTACAGTTACCTGCTACTGATTCCTATTATTGTTACCTGTTACTGTTACCTGCTGCTGCTACCTGTTACTGCTACCTGCTACTGTTACTTGCTGTTGTTACCTATTACTATTACCTGCTAGTTTTATCTGTTACTGTTATTTGCTACTAGTACCTGCTACTGTTACCTGTTACTGTTACCTGACACTGTTGTCTGTTACTGTTATCTGCTGCTGTTACCTGTTACTTTACATGCTACTGTTACCTGTTACTGTTACCTGTTTCTGTCACCTGTTACTGTTACTGTTTTCTGCTGCTATGTGTTACTCTTACCTGTTACTGTTATCTACTGCTGTTACCTATTACTGTTACTTGCTACTGTTACCTGTTACTGCTACCTGCTGCTCTTACCTGTTATTGTTACCTGCTACTATCACCTTCTGTTGTTACCTGTTACTGTTACCTGCTGCTTTTACCTGTTATTTTTATTGTTATCTGCTGCTGTTACCTATTACTGTTACCTGTCACTGTTACCTGCTGCTGTACCTGCTGCTCTTACCTGTTACTGTTACCTCCTATTGCTATTGTAACCTTCTGCTGTTACCTGTTACTGTTACCAGCTGATCTTACTTGTTACTGTTACCTGCTGCTCTTACCTATTGCTGGTACCTGCTACTGTTACCTTCTGCTGTTACTTGTTACTGTTACTTGTTAACATTATCTGCTGCTGGTACCTATTAATGTTACCTGCTACTGTTACCTGTTACTGTTACCACATGCTGTTACCTATTACTGTTACCTGCTACTGTTGCCTTCTGCTCTTACCTGTTATTGTTACCTGCTGTTGTTACGTATGCAGGTAGATTCGCCTTCGGATTGATCAGGATGTCAGTAGTAGTAGTAGTAGTAGTAGTAGTAATAGTAATAGTAATAGTAATGGTAATAGTAGTAATAATAATAATAATAATAATAATAATAATAGTAGTAGTAGTAGTAGTAGTAGTAGTAGTAGTAGTAGTAATAATAATAATAATAATAATAATAATTTTAATAATAATAACGGTAAAAATATTAATAACAACAGGAATAATAGCACCTCGTCAACCACAAAAACAGCGATAACAACAGCAGCACCAACAAAAGCACCAACACTTCCTGCACCATCACCACCAACATGACAACAACAACAGCAACAACAGCAGAAATATACAACAATTAAGGAACACAGTCCTGCCTTATCTCTCACATTGTCTTGTCAAGACGATAGATGTTATTTATTCCCCAAACTGTTCTCTCTCTCTCTCTCTCTCTCTCTCTCTCTCTCTCTCTCTCTCTCTCTCTCTCTCTCTCTCTCTCTCTCTCTCTCTCCTCTCTCTCTCTCTCTCTCTCTCTCTCTTCTCTCTCTCTCTCTCTCTCTCTCTCTCTCTCTCTCTCTCTCTCTCTCTCTCACTGCTAATTAACTCTGAGTTTAGCGGTTGCCGGGAGATAACGACTTGATCTCCCTAATGAGGTGGTTGGCCAATGCCACCTTTTGTTCAGAGAGAGTGTAGTTGACAGGGTGGGCTGACCTGGTGGGCTGGAAGGGTGGGTAACAAGGGTGGGTCATCAAACACACACACACCACTTTTGTTTAGCAGTGTGTGATCAATCAGCGGGTTTTACACGATTGAACAAACAGCGAGGTTCCATTGGAGACTGAGAGGTGGGTAGGTTCCAGGTGTGAGAAAGAGGGAGAGTGGTAGGTAGGTAGGTGGGTAGGTTAGAGGCGGGAGAAAGAAGGAGGGTGGTAGGTAGGTAGGTTCCAGGTGTGAGAAAGAGGGAGGGTGGCAGGTTTAAGTTCCAGGCGGGAGAGGGAGAGCAGTACTGCAGTAATTTTGTGAACGATGATCAACAACCAGAATTCGGAAGTCTAAGTGAATTTCACATAAATATTTTTCTATATACACCAAAAAAAGTTAAAATTATAGAAAATCAAATGAAAAAATCAAAATAAAACGTCTATGGCTATGGGGCGCCTTCAGAGATTCACAGCCTGGCCCATGATCCCCCCCCCCTCCCTTTCATAGGCCCTGGGTGGTAGGTTGGTAGGTCAGTAGGTTCCAGGGAAGAGAGAGGGGAGGTAGGTAGGTAGGTAGGTAGATATGTATGCAGGTACGTAGGTGGATGGGTGAGTTCATATTTAGGTAGGCAGATGAGTATGTGTAGGTAGTAGGTTGGTAGACAGCAACCACCCAGGGAGGTACTACCGTCCTGCCAAGTGAGTGTAAAACGGAAGCCTGTAATTGTTTTACATGATGGTAGGATTGCTGGTGTCTTTTTATTCTGTCTCATATACATGCAAGATTTCAGGTACGTCTTGCTACTTCTACTTACACTTAGGTCACACTACACATACATGTACAAGCACATATATACACACATACCCCTCTGGGTTTTCTTCTATTTTCTTTCTAGTTCTTGTTCTTGTTTATTTCCTCTTACCACCATGGGGAAGTGGAGCAGAATTCTTCCTCCGTAAGCCATGTGTGTTGTAAGAGGCGACTAAAATGCCGGGAGCAAGGGGCTAGTAACCTCTTCTCCTGTATATATTATTAAATGTGAAAAAAGAAACTTTCGTTTTTCCTTTTGGGCCGCCCTGCCTCGGTGGGATACGGCCGGTGTGTTGAGAGAAAGAAAGAAAGATGAGTAAGTGGATGAGAGAAGGTTGAACAAGGGGTGTTAGGTTATTCCTGGGATTCTCAGTAGACTTTCTCTGGTCTCTGTGAAGTAAAGCTCGGGGAGCTCCAGGCCGAATCAGGTGAAGGTGTTGATTACACTTATTGACCACCACGCCTACACATTCATTTACACACGCCACTCAAACGTCTACACATGCCACACAAACGTCTACACACGCCACACAAACGTCTACACATGCCACACAAACGTCTACACACGCCACACAAACGTCTACACATGCCACACAAACGTCTACACACGCCACACAAACGTCTACACATGCCACACAAACGTCTACACACGCCACACAAACGTCTACACATGCCACACAAACGTCTACACACGCCACACAAACGTCTACACACGCCACACAAACGTCTACACACGCCACACAAACGTCTACTCACGCAACTCATACAAATCTACTCATTATGCAATAAGCATCACCTTGTATATTGAACAATGTCATTATAATTTTATAAATTAAAAAATTGGTATCATTCCATCCATAAAGTATGTATGCATGTATATATATATATATATATATATATATATATATATATATATATATATAATATATATATTATATATATATATATATATATATATTTATATATCACAATATGCAGAACAACCACTCTGAAAAAAATAGTGAAATTCCAAGCGCTTTCGTGACCTCTCACATTATCAAGGAGCTATGAAAATAAAACAACATATTACCTGCTGCTGTTACCTGTTAGTGTTACCTGCTGCTGTTACCTGTTAGTGTTACCTGCTGCTGTTATCTGTTACTGTTACCTGCTGCTCTTACCTGCTACTCTTACCTGTTACTGTTACCTGCAGCTTTTATCTGTTACTGTTACCTGCTGCTCTTACCTGTTACTGTTGCCTGCTGCTCTTACCTGTTATTGTTACCTGCTGCTCTTACCTGTTATTGTTACGTGCTGTTGTTACGTATGCAGGTAGATTCCCCTTCGCGTGTAGCTCTCACCTCAGCTCTCTTGATTGACAGATTGATCAGGATGCCCAATAGTAGTGGGTTGTAGTACTATACTAGTAGTGGTAGTAGCAGCAACCAGAAGTAATAGAAGTAGCGGTAATAATAATAATAATAATAATAATAATAATAATAATAATAATAATAATAATAATAATAAAATAATAATAATAATACATATTAATGCATCCACAAAAAAAGTGTTTTTTAAGCAAATAACAACTGCACTGGCCGAGTCTCGATCCCTCGATCTTTAACACGCCACCTGTGTGAGATTATTTGTGGTCCAGTGGAATAGGGTGTCTCGGTTTTTAAGGGGACTACCGAGGTAGCTTTTTTAAAAAGATCGAGGGTTCGAAGCTCTGCCAGTGCAGTTGTTATTTGCTTAAAAAATCATTTGTTTCGGATGCATTTATATATATATATATATATATATATATATATATTAATATATATATATTATATATATATATATTTTATATAAAAAATTTTATATATATGTGTGTGTGTGTGTGTGTGTGTGTGTGTGTGTGTCGTGCCGAACAGATAAAACTTGCGAATTTGGCTTAAATAGCAACACCTCTTTTGCCCAAAAAGGTAAGGGGCGAAAATTTGTGTATGCAGTAAAATTTTGCAAAAAAATCTGAACCAAACTAGAAAAATATATTACATTGTGTTTGTTTATTATTAAATTATTGTAAACTTATCTAAAATATATTTGGTTGGATTAAGCTAAATTAAACTGCGCTTGTTATAATGAGGTTAGGTAAATTTTAAGGTTCTTTTGGTGCAAAATTATTAATTTTTACATTAACGTACATGAAAAAATTTTATCTTTAAACGTATTAGAGAAAATTTTAGAAAGACTTAATTTTAAATGAATTTTGCTAAGTGACCAATTTTACCTATTCGGCACCACACACACACACACACACACACACAAAAACACACCCCACGCACACGCACACACCAACAACACACACACACACACACCCCAACACACACACACACACACACACCACACACACACAGGGGTACCAGAGGTATACCCCGACCGCGACAGAACACAAGAAGAAAGGCTACTCTGAAAGAGGGGTACAGAGACGCAATGGAGGAACGAGAGGCAATGACGAAGATGAGCAGGACCCAGACAAGGAGGAAGGGCAAACACACCCCACAGAATCTCCCACCAAAAAACTCCAACCGCGACATTCCCAACGCAACTGAGCAACCCATACTACAACCCCACTCACTGTTCCCTATGCCACCAACCCCATATCACAAACCTCACCCCCAACAGCTGTCCCTTATGGGCATTCTGACCCCACCCCATCATCACAAACCCACCTACACCATAGCCCCATATAGGCCCCCACCCAAAGGGTCTCGCTCCCCCCAAACCCCCAAAATTCTTGCAATGACCACAATGATAGAAAAGAAACTGAAAGTTTGGGACACAAACGCGGATGGAATAACGAATAAACATGAGGAGTGGAGCGAAGAATCAGTGAAAAATCCCCGGGGTCATAGCAGTCACAGAAACAAAATCGTGAGACAAAAACAGACCATTTTCCCAAACGGGATATCAGATCCTGAGGAAAGATGAAGGGTGAGGGGGAGGAGGGGTTTGGGCACTGCTCATAAAACACCGGGGGGGATTTGAGGAAATGGAAGGCTGGACTGATTGGAAAAAAGAGATACATTGTGGGTAAAATTCAGTCCGGAGAAAAAAAGAGTCATTGGGTGATGTAAACCACCACAGAGTGCAGGGGGCAAAAAGAGCTCACTCGAGCAGAGAAAAAGTTATGGAAAGGGGCCCGTTTAACCCAGGAGATCGAGGGAAAAAACCCTGGACCCAACATGGGTTTGCCCGAAGCATGGAGACCCAAAGATGATGGATTGGTACTTGAAAATCCCATGCATAACTGTCAGGGACAAAAACCAGAGAGAGAGGGGAGGTGACCCAGCAAGACTGGTCTTGTGTTCACCCTGAGCGTTCGCATTGGGACATCATTACGAGACCCCCTTGGAGTAGCGATCACGGGGTTCTGGGTTTTGATTATATAGTGGTTACAAGTGGAGAAGGTGAGGAACTGAAGGGGACAGGCCAAACTAAAAAAGGGGGGGGCTACACGGTATGAGAAACTTCCTGCAGGAGGTTCGGGGGCAGAAAAAATGGTAAAAAATCAGTAAACGGTGATGGAATATGGGGCAACAAAGTGAAAGGAGGCAGGGGAAAAAGTTTTTTTCCCCAAGGGAAACAGAAAAATTTGGAAGCCCAAAAACGGTCCTTGGTTTCCCAAAGGTGTGGGGGCAAAAACTAAGGCAACAGGAATGGAAAAGGTACAGGAGGCTTTGGGATCGGAAAAAACAAGATTGTAGAGAGCGAAAAAAAGATTTGCACAGATAAGGAGGGAGGCGACAGTATGAAAACGACGTAGATCGAAAGTCAAATTGCCCGAAATGCTGTATGCCCATTGGAGGAAGAAAACAGTAAAGGACCAGGTGATAAGCTGAGGAAAAAAGGTGGAGAATCACAAGAAACGATCAAGAGGTAGCGGGAGTCAACACGAGATTTAGGAATATTAACGTGAGACAGGAAGGATCTGGGGGACGACGATGGGGACACCGAAGGGAAATACACCAAACAAGTGTTGGAGAATCATAAGATGAGGAGGGGTGAAGAAATCCTGGGGGACATCGATACCTCAAAGGCAAGGGGCCCGGAAAACTCCCCGTGGGTCTTGGAGGGAGAGATTTTTTTGGGTGCCACTTACCACAACTTCAACACGCCCCTGGAAATGGGCAATACCTGAGGTAGGGAAGACGCAAATGTATTTCCCCTTTTTTAAAAAAAGGAGACAGAAAAGAGGCACTAAATTATAAACCTGTGTACTGACGTTATAGTATGAAAAGTTATGGAGAAGTTTATCAGGGGAGGTGGTGGAGCACCTGGAACGGAACAAAGAGTAAAAATCCCAAACCCACCCGGGATTCATGGAAGGAAAATCCTGTGTCACAAACCTTCTGGAGTTTTATGATAAAAAAACAGAAGACCGAGAGAGGGTGTGGGTTGTTGCATCTTCTTGAGAAGAAGGCCCTTTTACACAGTTCCTCACAAAAGATTAATGCAGAAGCTAGGCCAGGCGCATTAACAGGAAGGGGACTGCAATGGATCAGAGAATACCTGCAGGGAGGCAAAAACGAGTCTGGTACGTAAGTGTATCACGTGGGCATTGTGACGGGGGGGTCCCCCCGGGGGCGGTCCCAGGAAGTTTTTTTTTGGTTTTTGGGGAAAAACCCTATGGAAGGGTTAGATCAGAAGTGTCCCCATTTGCAGACGTGTGAAGTTAATGAGGAGAATTAAAACTGAGAGGGGCCCGGCAGACTTCAAAAAAAACCTGGCAGATGGAACCTGGTCCCGCAAATGGCTTCTCGAATTTAATTGCCAATGCAAAGTCTGAAGTAGGGGAAGGGACGAAACCAAGACAGAGTATAGGCTAGGTGGCCAAAAACTGCAAACCTCACTCAAAGGGGAAAGATTTGGGGTGAGTATAACACGAGCAGTCTCCGGAAGCAAACAAACAGATAAGTGCAGCTTTTTGGGGCCTGGCAAACCCGAGAACAGATTCCCATACATGAACCGTGATGTAGGCCCTACGGAGTATGCAGATGTTTGGAACCCCCCACTGTAAAGACGTTTAAAAACTAGAGAAAGTAAAAGGTTTGCGACAAGGGTTTTCCCCGAGTAAGGGGATGTCCTATGAAGAAAAATTAAGGGTAATCGGCCCCCCGAGACACTGGAGGACAGGAGAGTCGGGGGGACATGTAACGACATATAAAATTCTGCGTGGATGACAAGGTGGACAAAGACAGGATGTTCCAGGGGGGGACACAGAAAAAGAGGCCACAATTGGAAAATTAAAGGCACAAAGAGCAGAGAGATATTAGGAAGTATTTTTCGTATAGAGTTGAAGGCAGTGTGCAGGCAAGAAAACCTAACAGTTTTGCGAGGTTTGTAAAACTATGGAGCGGGGAGAGGAAGGCCCCCTAGAACCGGTGAAGGGCGGGGGCCAGGAGCTAAGACTCGCCCCTGCAACCCCAAAAATGGTGGGACAAATAGGTGAGACAAAAGGTGGTAAAAACACCCCACACCACACACCCCACAACCACACACAACATACAACACTAGGGGGCCAGGCTACAAACCTCCTCAAAAAAAGGTCTTGGAGTGGGTATAAAACCGAGACATCTCTGAGGTGCACATCAACCAAAAAACTCTGGCCTATGGGTGCCCAGCAAACCCAGAACAGCATTTCCCAATTTTTTTAAGGACTCGTAGGGTCGTGCACGTGTCTTAGGCCCCTATTGGGTATGCGGCACCCGTTTTGGGCCTTCCCTAGCCCAAACATGTAAGGAAATTTTTGAGAAAGGCAAAGGTTTGCAACAACATTAGGCCCGGAGCCCCAGAGTTTCTAAGGGAGGATACGGGAAATCGACCTGACGACACTGGAAAACAGGAGAGATAGGGGGGATAAGATAACGACATATAAAATATTGATAGGTATAGCAAGGTGGACAGAGACAGAATGTTCCAGAGATGGGACACAACAACAAGGGGATATAGTTGGAAGTTGAAGACTCAGATGAATCACAGGGACATTAGGAAGTATTTCTTCAGACACAGAGTTGTCAGGAAGTGGAATAGCCTGGGTAGTGATGTAGTGGAGGCAGGAATCATACTTAGCTTTAAAAAGAGGTATGATAAAGTTTACGGAGCGGGAAGAGTGACTGAGTAGCGGCCAGTTGAAGAGGCGTGGCCAGGAGCTGTGACTCGACCCATGGAACCACAACTAGGTGAGAACACTACAACACACCCCACACACACACACACACACACACCACAACACACCACACACACACACACACACACATCTACATCTACATCCACACCTAGTCAAGCACGTCAAGAAATTAGAGAAAGTGCAAAGGTTTGCAACAAGACTAGTCCCAGAGCTACGGGGATTGTCCTACGAAGAAAGGTTGAGGGAAATCGGCCTGACGACACTGGAGGCCAGGAGGGTCAGGGGAGACATGATAACGACATATAAAATACTGCGCGGAATAGACGAGGTGGACAAAGACGGGATGTTCCAGAGATGGGACACAGACACAAGTGGTCACAATTGGAAGTTGAAGACTCAGATGAATCAAAGGGATGTTAGGAAGTATTTCTTCAGTCATAGAGTAGTCAAGCCGTGGAATAGCCTAGAAAGTGACGTAGTGGAGGCGGGAACCATACATAGTTTTAAGGCGAGGTATGATAAAGCTCATGGAGCAGGGAGAGAGAGGACCTAGTAGCAATCAGTGAAGAGGTGGGGCCAGGAGCAATGAATCGACCCCTGCAACCACAAATAGGTGAGTACAAATAGGTGAGTACATCTCATGCACCAACATGTTAGGGATACTACCAGAGAGAAAGGGGAGGATGAACCAGCAAGACTGGACCTCGTGTTCACCCTGAGTAGCTCAGACATTGAGCACATCACATATGAAAGGCCCCTTGGAGCTAGTGACCACGTAGTTATGAGCTTTGAATACATCGTGGAGCTAAAAGTGGAGAGGGTAACAGGAGTAGAAAGGGAAAAGCTGAACTATAAAAGGGGGGGCTACACAGGAATGAGGACCTTCCTGCTGGGTTTCAGTGGGAACGGGAGCGGGTAGGAAAATCAGTAAATGAAATGTGGACTTTGTAACACAAAAATCAAGGAGGCAGGGGAAAAGGGTTTTTCCCAAAGGGGGAAAACAGAAATAATGGGAAGGACAGAAAAAACCCCCTGGTTTGCCAGAAGGGCAGGGAGGCAAAAAACTAATGTCTAAGAATGGAGAAAGTACAAAAGGAAAGGGGGATTAGTCGACGAGCCAAAAAACGATTTTGCACATAAAAGGGACGCGCGCGGGTATGAAAAGGGACAAATCCAAGCTGACCCGAAACTATTTTAAACAGCCAAATAGGAGGAAGACAACAGCAAGGCCCCGGTATCGGGTGGGGAAAAAGAAGGGGGGGAGCTCACAAAAAACCCCCAGGAGGTATGGGGAGCTCAACTAAAATTTCGGGAAGCATTTACATGGAGGCTAAAGGGACAAGGGAAGACACGGCGACAGCAACAAGGGATATCAAACAAGTGTTGGATGAATTACAACAATGGGGGGAGATGGAGAAGCTCCAAGTACCTTGATCCCTAAAGGCGGTGGGACCGGAACCCCTCCGTGGGTCCTTAGAGAGGGAGCGGGACACTTGGTCCCACAAACCCAAAAATCTTCAAACTTCCCTTAAAAATGGGAATTCCCCTAAATTAGGGGAAGAAGGGAAAAATGTAAAAGGAGACAAGAGAAAACTAAATTAAGACCAGTGTCACTGACATGTAATATGCAAAGTCTTCAAAAAGATTATCAGGAAAAGTGGTGGACACCTGGAGCGGAAAAAGTTTATAAACACAGCCACATGGATTCAGGAAGGCAAATCCGTGCAAAAACCTACTGAGTTTTACGACAAGTAACTGAAGTAAAAAAGGGAAGGGGGGGGTGGGTTTTTTTGCATTTTCTTGGACTGCAAGAAGGGCCCTTCGACACAGTTCCTCAAAGAGATTAATACAAAAAAGCTAGAGGAACAGGCCGTATAACATGAAGGGCACAGCAATGGATCAGAGAATACCCAACAGGGAGGGGAAAAAGCGAGCATGGCCTATTAGGTTACTCCCAGTGAAGGGGGGGCCCCAATGGGTACCCTGGGAACAGTATATTTTGGTATAAATTTAAGAATGAGAAGGGGATGACTAGAAAGTGTCCCTTTTTGAGATTGACGTGAATTTTTGGGGGGGAATTAAAAATGACGGGGAACCAAAGGTTACAAAGAGATTTTGGAAACAGGCGGATGTGGTCAGAAAATTTTGGCTCCTAGAATTTAACCCCGCCAAAATGCTAAGTATGAAGATCGGAGGGGCCCAAAAGGGGGAACGGCGACAGGAAAATTAGGGTAGGTGGCCAAAGGCTGCAAACTCAAAATCCAAGGGGAAAAAACCTAGGAGTGAGTATAATACCGATAAAATCGCCCGAAACACTTAACCCGTAAAGGCTGCATATGGGCGTTTGGGAAACCGAGAATAGCGTTCCGATACCTCAGTAAGGGAAAAATTCAAGATTTATACACTGTGGCGTCAGGCTAATGGAGTACGCAGCACAGTTTGGAAAAACCCCCCCTGGTCAAACACGCATTAAATTAGAAAAGTGCAAAGGTTTGCAACAAAGGGTAGTTCCAGAGCTAAGGGGAAATGTCATTGAAAAAAGGGTTTAAAGGAAATGGTCTGACAACATGGAGGACGGGGGGTCAAGGGAGACATGATAACGAATAAAAAAACGCGTAGAATAGACAAAGGGGGACAGAGACAGGATGCTAAAAAGATGGGACACAGAAAAAGGGGCACAAGGAAACTGAAGACTCAGATGAGTCAAAGGGGTGTTAGGAAGTATTCCCTTCGTCATAGAGTAGTTAGGAAGGGAATATCTGGCAAGCGATGTAGTGGAGGCAGGAACTATACATAGTTTTAAGACAGATATAAAGCCATGGGAAGGGGGGGAGAGGGCGTATAGCGGTCGGGGAAGAGGGGGGGCCAGGAGCGGGATCGACCCCTCAACCCCAATTAGGGGGTACACCACACACACACACACCACCCCAAACACACCCCACACACACAACCACACACACAACACACACACACACACACACACACAACACAACACAAGGTGGACAAGGGGAAAAAGACAGGTGTTCCAGAGATAGGACACACAACAAGGGGACACAGTTGGAAGTTGAAGACACAATGAATCACAGGGATGTTGGGAAGTATTTTTCAGCCACAGAGTAGTGGGGAAGTGGAATAGTTTGGGAACGATGTAGGGGAGGCAGGCCATACATAGCTTTAAGGAGGTATGATAAAGCCACGGTTTAGGGAGAGTGCCCTAGTGCGACCGTGAAGAAGGGGTTCAGGAGCTTGGACCGACCCTGCAACCTCAACTAGGGAGATACACACTCACACACACACACAACACCACACACACACAACACACACACACCCCACACACCCACAACATAATATAAATATATTTTAATATATATAAAATTTATTAATAAAAATTTTATAATAAATTTTATTTTATATAAAATAAAGCGTGTATGCACCTGGGAAGAGAAGTTTTAAGGAGGGGAAGATTCTGGGAAATGTTGAGTGAATGCGTGGGGATTTTTGAATCAAGTGTGAGAGTAAGGGTGGTGGGGATTTCAATCTAAAGGGGGAAAAAAAGTTATGGAGGGAGTAGTGGGTTAATTTTTGGGGGTCCCGGGGGAAAATGTAAATGGGGAGCCTTTAAGGTATGTGAAAAGAAATTTGGTAATAAGTAATACATATTTTATAAAAAAGAGGATAAATTTAAATTAAAAGGGTATGATGTAGCACGAATGAAAGTAGTTTTTTAGATTATGTATTGGTGGAAAAAAAGGTTGAGGGTAGGCCCCAGGATGTACATTTTATAAGGGGCAATGAAAAATTTCGGTCATTATTTGTTGAGTACAGAAGAGTAAGAGGTAGGGGGAAAAAGGGGAAGGGGCAACAACAAGTAAGAGGGAAGGTGAAGTGTATAAATAAGGGGGGGGAAAGTTCGGGCGAGATTAAGCGACTTTTGGCAAAAAGGGGGCTAGTGAAAAGATGAGTGTGGGGGGTTAAGAGGGGGGAATATTTTTAAAAAATCGTATTAAAATGGGGGCAAAAGTTTGTGGTTATAGGAGGGGGGGGCAGGGGGAAAGAGGAGTGATTGGTGGAATGATAAAGTAAAGGGGGGAAAAAGAAAAAGGGTAGTTACGAGAGGTTTTACAAACCAGAATGTTAAAGAAGAGCAGGTATTGGGAGAAAAAGAAAGGTGAAGGAATGGTGAGAGAGTGCAAAAGGAGAGCAGATGAAAGAGTGGGAGAGGCACTTCAAGAAATTTAATGAAAATAAAAAAAAAATTTTTGGAGTGAGTTAAACAAGTTAAAAAAAGCCTAGGAAATTTTGGATTTGTCATTAAAAAACGAGAGGGGGTTATAAGGGGGGGAGAGGGGAGGTTTTGGTAGAGGGGGCGAGAAATTTTTGAGGAACTTTTAAATTTAAAGGGAAAGGGGGCGGTAATTTCATTGCACGGGCCAGGGAGGTATCCCCATTTTTTGGGGAGTGGAAGAGCAGACAAAGTTGGTGGGGAGTGAGCTTACGAGAAGAAAGGGGGGGAAAAGCAGCTAAAACTGTGGTCATGACAGAAATGTTAAAAGCGGGGGGGGTTTTATAGTGTTGGAGGGGTTTTGGTACTTTTGTTAAAAAAATTTTAAAAAGGGGGAAGGACCTAGGGATTGGGGAGAGCAGTTTAGCCCCTTTTATAAAAAGGGAAAGGGGAAAAAAGAGATTAAAAAAATTATAGGGGAAAAAGTTTTACTGAGTTTCAGGAAAAGTATAGGGTAGGGTTTTAAATTAAAAGAATTAGAGGTAAAACAGAAGAAAATTTGCGGACAAACAAGGGGGTTTCGGTGGGTGGGGATTGTAGATCAAGTGTTTACATTGAAGCATATAGGGAAACAGTATTTAGATAAAGGTGGGAAGTTTTTTTTGCTTTATGGATTTAGAAAAGGCATAGATAGGTGGTAGAGGGAATGTGGCGTGTTGCTAATGGATAGGGGGTAAGTTACTAAATGCTGAAAAGAGCTTTTATGAGGATAGTGGGGCTCGGTTAGGGTTTTAAAAAAGAGGGAGAATATTTTCCCGGGTAAAAGTAGGTCTTAGCGGGATGTTTTAATGTCACCATGGTTGTTTAATATATTTAAAAGGGGTTTTAAAAGAAGTAAATGCTAGGGTGTTCGGGAGGGGGGGGTTTAAAATTTTGGGGGAATAAAATTCAAAATGGGAAATTGAACAGTTACTTTTGGGGTTGTCTGTCTTTGGGAGATTCTAAGAAAAATTAAAAAGGGTTTTAGGGATGAGTTTGAGAATTTGTAAGGAGAAAGTTAAAAGTGAAATAGAAAAGAGAAGGTGAGAGGGATCAATGATTTAATAAAGAAAAAGGGGATTCAAATTTGGGGGAGGTTTATGGAAAAATGTAAATGTTTTCAGATCTTGGGTTGAGTGCGGGGGATGGATTTATGAAGGGAGTTAATATAAAAATTGATGGGGAAAAAAAGGTGAGTGGTGCTTTTGGGGTATAGTGGGTCAAAAAAGTTATCTAGGGAGGAAAAGAAGGGAATGATGAAAGTATAGTATCCCAAAACCTCTTTATGGATGTGAACTTGGGTGGTAAAGCAGCAGCGGGGGAGAGGGTTGGAGGCAGGGGAGATGCCTGCTAAGGGCAATGTGTGGGTAAATTTTAGAAAAAATTTGGGAGTGTAAAAATTAGGAGAAGGTGGGAGTTAAAAAGCATTTGCGAGGGCAGAAAGGGGGTTTTTGAGGGGGTTTGGTCTTTAGAAGAATGGACAAAAATAGAAGAATGGAAAGCATATAAATCTTAGGGGAAGGGAAAAAGGGGGGGGGTCGTCCTCGAAAGGGGTTGGAAAGAGGGGGGGGAGGGTTTTTGGGTGGGGGCTTGGACTTTCCCGCAAGCGTGCTGAGCGTGTTAGATAGGAGTAATGGGACGAATGTACTTGGGACCTGACGATCTTTGGGGTGTGGCAGGGTAATATTTAGTGAAGGGGTTCAGGGAAACCGGTTATTTTCATTTAGTCGGACTTTGGGCCTGGAAAGGGAAGTACAATGCCTGCACTTTAAAAGGGGGTTTGGGATATTGGAGTTTGGAGGGATATTTGTGTATCCTATCGTATATGTTCTAAATGTTTATTCTGAGCACCCTGCAAAAACAGTGATAAAGTGTAGTGTGGTGAAAGGTTGAATATGATGAAAGTATTTTTTTTTGGGGATTTTCTTTCTTTTTTGGGTCACCCGCCTCGGGGGGGAGACGACCGACTTGTGAAAAAAAAAAAAAATATATGTATTTATAAATATATTATGTATATAAATATATATGTTATATTTTATATATATATATTAAAATAATATATATATTTTTATATATATAATATATATATATAAAATATTATATTATATATGGGGGGTACCCCCTTTAGAACGTCCTTGGACCCCCATCCTCAGAGAAAAAATAAACTTGCTTTAGGGAAAAAAAAAAGGTTTCTTCTAAAGGTTTGAGAATTTTTTTCCCCACCACCCCCCAATTAATTAATTTTATTTAAAGACAAAATACATTGACAAATATCACAAAAATTCAATGAAAGAAAACAACATAGGTAACTCAAGCTACCTCGAAAAACTTCGTCCAGCTCCCCCGGGGGGGCCGGTGCCCAGAATGCGCAGGCATTTCCTCTCTGGGTCGCAAAAAACCCGAGTCTTGAAAGGGAAGTGGTCGCCCGTGGGCCTTTGTTTCATGATGAGCTTTTTTCCCCGCTCTATTAGGAATTTAAGCACACTTGCCCCCTGCTCCAAGGGTCTCCACCCCATCGGGAAGAAAGTTTTTAGCAAGGGGGAAGGGTCTTCAATTTGGGATCTTCTGGGTCTCCCGTGGCTGGCAGCTCCCCCCCTTCCCCCATGAGTATGGCAAGTAGGTGTCTGCCAATGTGGGGGGCACGGTGTAGTCCCCCGGCAATCTGCTTTTCCTCCTTCCCGGGTAGCATAGTGGCTCCATCATGACGCTTTTGATTCCGTCAGACCTTGCACTTGGGGTTCCCGTTTAGTGGGAATGGGCTGTGGCAGCTTTCTTTTTTGATGTCATTTACCCCCTCATGCCTGGATATTGCCCTTTTGCTGTGTCACACGAGACCTGATCAGCGTGCCCTGCCCCAAATACACCAGTTCGGTGAGGATGGGGGGCTTGGGGAAGAACAACACAATCGTTGTATTTGTTGTATATTATATATATAATAATTTATTATTATAATTTTTATATATTATATTATATATATATATATAATATTCGGCCAAAAGTAAAACTGGTCTTCAAAAACATTTAAAATTAAAGTCCTTTTAAAAATTTTCTTATACGTTTTAAAAAAATATTTTTTTTCATTAAGTTGTGTAAAAAAATTTTAATTTTTTAAACCCAAAAAGGAAAATTAGAAACTAACCCAACTTATTATAATAAGAACAAATTTTTTTTAGCCTAACCCCAAAAATTAAATTTTTGATTTGTTTACAGTAATTTTAAAACTAAACAAACACGTGAAATAATTTTTTTCGTTAGGTTTTAGAAAGATTTTTGCGAAAATTTTTGCATCAAAATTTTTACTTGCCCTATATGGAAGATGAGGTTGCATTTAACCCAAGATGCAAGTTCTGCCTATTCGGCACGACATATAATATAATTATAATATATATTTTATATATATATAAAATTTTATATATTATATATATATTGTATATATATATTTATATTATATATTATTTTAATATTATATATAAAAAATTTATATTATTTTAAAAATAAAAAATATTTTTATATATAAAATATAAATATAATATTTATAAATATATAATGACAGGGAAAGGCATATAATCGTAGGGGAACAAAAGCGGGGTGGGTCGTCCCAAAAGGGTTGGAGGGGGGGGGAAAAAGGTTTTTGGGGGCGAGGGGTTTGGACTTCCAGCAAGGTGCGGGGTGTTGATGGGAGTGAATGGAAAACAAAGGTATCGGGGACCTGACTAGCTTGGGAGTGTAAGCAGGGTTTTTTTTTAGGGGGGATTTGGGGAAACCGGTTATTTTCATAAAGTCGGACTTGGTCCGGGAAAGGGGAATTTTACAATGCCGCATTTAAAAGGAGGGGTTTGGGATTTTGGCAGTTTGGAGGGATGTTGTGTTTTTTAGTATATGCTTCTAAATGTTTTTTTTTTTTTCGGGGCCCCTCTGCAAAAAAAGGATTATGTGTGGTGAGGTAAAAGTGTTGAATGTTTGGGAAAGCTTTTTTTTTGGGGATTTTCTTTCTTTTTGGGTCACCCTCCTCGGTGGGAGACGGAAATTGTTAAAAAAAAAAATATGTTAATTTTTTTATTTTTTAAACACTCGGCCGATTCCCCCAAGGCAGGGGGGCCCCGAAAAAGAAAAACTTTATCACATCCCCCCATCACGTCTTGCCAAAAGGGTGCTTACACTACAGTTATAAAACTGCAACATTAACACTCCTCCTTCAGAGTCAGACACTGTACTTCCCCCTCTCCAGGATCAAGCCGGCCTGCCGGTTTCCCCGAAAATTTCCCTTTATAAATGTTTCTTGTCACACTCCAACGCCCTCCCCTATTGAAAACCATTGTCTCCATTTACTCCATCAAATCCTCACGCACGTTTTCGGAAGTCCCCGCCACTTCACACAAAAAATCCCTTTCCCCTCCTCCCCCCCTTCCTAGGCCCCACCCTACCCCGCCTTTCCCCCCACTAAGATTTATACACTCTCGAAGTCATTCTGTTTTGTTCCATTCTCTCTACATGTTCGAACCACCTCAACAACCCTTCCTCAGCCCTCTGGATAATAGTTTTAGTAATCCCACACCTTTTCCTAATTTCCAAACTACGAATTCTCTGTATTATATTCACACCACACATTGCCCTCAGACATGACATCTCCACTGCCTCCAGCCTTCTCATCATTGCAACATTCATCACCTATGATTCACACCCATACAAGAGTGTTAGTACAACTATACTCTCATACATCTCTTTGATTCCACGGACGAGGTTCTTTGTCTCCACAGACTCCCAAGTGCACCACTCACCCTTATCCCCTCATCAGTTCTGTGATTCACCTCATCCGTCATAGACACATCTTCTGACACGTCCACTCCTAAATATCTGAATACATTCACCTCCTCTATACTCTCTCCCTTCAATCTGATATGCAGTCTTTCGTCACCTAATCCTTTTGTTATCCTCATCACCTTAGTCTTTCCTATATTCACTTTTAATTTTCTTTTTTTTACATACCCTACCAAGTTCATCCACCAACCTCTGCAACTTCTCTTCAGAATCTTCCAAAAGCACAGTGTCATCAGCAAAGAGCAACTGTGACAACTCCCACTTTGTGTTTGATTCTTTATCTTTTAATTCCACACCTCTTGCCAAGACCCTCTCATTCACTTCTCTTACAACCCCATCTCTAAATATATTGAACAACCACGGTGATATCACACATCCTTGTCTAAGTCCTACTTTTACTGGGAAATTATATGTATATATATATATATATAACTATATATATATATATATATATATATATATATATATATATATATATATATATATATATATATATATATATATATATATATATGCATATATATATATATATATATATATATATATTATATATATATATATATATATTTATATATATATATATATATATATATATATATATATATATATATATAGGGAAGTACCACCTCTATATCTGGAATGGGGACCCTCATCCTCAGAGAAGACAATAAACGTACCTCAGGGAAAACTCAAGGTTCTCCCTATATTTTATATTCTATGCGAACATTTATTAATAAACAGAATAGATTTACAGAGAAACACAAACATGAATACAATGGTACAATGCATTAAAGATCATGAATTTCGTCCAGCTGCTCCGAAGCCGGACGCGAGCCAAGTATGCAGCAAGCATTTCCTCTCTGAATGGCCACGCTGAGGCGCTGGACCATGAAAGTGGCTGCCCTTGGGTCCCTAGTGGTGTCGACGAGTCTGGAACCCAATTCTTTAAGGAAACGTGTATCATTTTTTCCCCATGATCCCAAGGTCTCTGATCCCACTGGGACAAATTGATACTGCTGGCTTATGTCCCTGTACTTGCTGATCTTGTACTCCTCCCTGTGGTCAGCAGCTCCTCCCTGTCGCCCCCACACTGTGATGGATATAGGTGTCAGCCAGTGTGGACACAGGTATAGTCTCATGGTAAGAGCTTGCCATTTTTCCAAGGATAGATGGTGATCCCGTCGGGGCGGTTTGCTGGGTTATGGGTATTGTTGGCTGCTAGTGATCAGGGTTCCCTCTCGGCTGGGCATCCAGCTGTAGCAAGGGTTCTCTTTATAATGTCGTTAACCTTACTGTGTGTTGCATGCCAGCCCTTGGTTTTGGAACAGTTAAGACCATGTAGACCGTATTGGTCTGCTTGCGCTTCGCCGCAAATACACGTATATTCTGTGTGAATTGGGGCAGCAAGGCGCAGAGCCACTGCAATACGGAGGGTCTTAGGGTCGAGTCACGTTCCTATTGCCGATATGGGAACTGTTTGGAGGAAAGTGAATATATATATATATATATATATATATATATATATATATATATATATATATATATATATATATATATTATTATTTTTTATTATCACACTGGCCGATTCCCACCAAGGCAGGGTGGCCCGAAAAAGAAAAACTTTCACCATCATTCACTCCATCACTGTCTTGCCAGAAGGGTGCTTTACACTACAGTTTTTAAACTGCAACATTAACACCCCTCCTTCAGAGTGCAGGCACTGTACTTCCCATCTCCAGGACTCAAGTCCGGCCTGCCGGTTTCCTGAACCCCTTCATAAATGTTACTTTGCTCACACTCCAACAGCACGTCAAGTATTAAAAACCATTTGTCTCCATTCACTCCTATCAAACACGCTCATGCATACCTGCTGGAAGTCCAAGCCCCTCGCACACAAAACCTCCTTTACCCCCTCTCTCCAACCTTTCCTAGGCCGACCCCTACCCCGCCTTCCTTCCACTACAGACTGATACACTCTTGAAGTCATTCTGTTTCGCTCCATTCTCTCTACATGTCCCAACCACCTCAACAACCCTTCCTCAGCCCTCTGGACAACAGTTTTGGTAATCCCGCACCTCCTCCTAACTTCCAAACTACGAATTCTCTGCATTATATTCACACCACACATTGCCCTCAGACATGACATCTCCACTGCCTCCAGCCTTCTCCTCGCTGCAACATTCATCACCCATGCTTCACACCCATATAGAGCGTTGGTAAAACTATACTCTCATACATTCCCCTCTTTGCCTCCAAGGACAAAGTTCTTTGTCTCCACAGACTCCTTTAAATGCACCACTCACTCTTTTTCCCTCATCAATTCTATGATTACCTCATCTTTCATAGACCCATCCGCTGACACGTCCACTCCCAAATATCTGAATACATTCACCTCCTCCATACTGTCTCCCTCCAATCTGATATTCAATCTTCATCACCTAATCTTTTTGTTATCCTCATAACCTTACTCTTTCCTGTATTCACCTTTAATTTTCTTCTTTTGCACACCCTACCAAATTCATCCACCAATCTCTGCAACTTCTCTTCAGAATCTCCCCAAAAGCACAGTGTCATCAGCAAGGAGCAGCTGTGACAACTCCCCCTTTGTGTGTGATTCTTTATCTTTTAACTCCACACTCTTGTCAAGACCCTCGCATTTACTTCTCTTACAACCCCATCTATAATATATTAAACAACCACGGTGACATCACACATCCTTGTCTAAGGCCTACTTTTACTGGGAAATAATTTCCCTCTTTCCTACATACTCTAACTTGAGCCTCACTATCCTCGTAAAAACTCTTCACTGCTTTCAGTAACCTACCTCCTACACCATACACTTGCAACATCTGCCACATTGCCCCCCTATCCACCCTGTCATACGCCTTTTCCAAATCCATAAATGCCACAAAGACCTCTTTAGCCTTATCTAAATACTGTTCACTCATATATATATAATATATATAATATATTATATATATATATTATATATATATATATATATATAATATATATTTAAAATATATATATATATATATATATATATATAACATATATATATATATATATATATATATATATATATATATAATATATATATATATATATATGTGTGTGTGTGTGTGTGTGTGTGTGTGTGTGTGTGTATATACGTGTATATACATATATATATATATTATATATATATATATTATATATATATATATATAATATATATATATATATATATGTAATACATATATATATATATATATATATATATATATATATATAATATATATATATATATATATATATATATATATATATATATAATAACACAGATATACCAATAATATATGAGAAAAGTAAATAACGACGGTGAATGTCACAGGAATGTAGTCAGAAGTCTCGGTAGATCTATTACTTGCTTTGATAATAAGAACGTACATAAGCAAGTGAATGGAGCAACTTGAAATATTAATAACTTGACTGGTGTTGTAGTAGCCAGGTATATGGTTGGTTGCAAGTACCTTGCAGTTTGGGAGACACAGATAATGATCAAACTAAATTCAAGGTGTATAGTTAACAACATTTTCACTTTCTTGAACACTATCCTCTTCATTGTCCACTTAATGAGAAATATAGATGTACTACATAATAATTTATGTGAAATGCCAATATCACATAGGTTATTATAGATAAGATACTCGACATATTAAGCAAATATCTTAAATTTTCTTGTAACAGATATGACAAAATCTAGAGATGTATATCGAGATGTAGCCCTATTACCCCTTGTATGACCTACTTCCTACATTTCATGAGAATCTATATGTTTTTCTACTTCCGTCTACAGGATGGATATCGGTGCACAATAAACTAGCAGCCTCGATGACAAAATTAAAATCATGTGTCACTTCTCTCCCCATACCCCAAGAGGTCTCTTTTTTTTTATTGGGACAACACGTTACTTGTTGGCCATGTTCGTGTTCGTTGATCTTGTGCTCTTACCTATGATTAGCCACCCTGATGACTAGTACCGAATTAAATGTAGGTGTCACGTAGCGTAGGTGTACATCTGTTGTTCCTCACCAGGAGTCTACAGTTCTTGCAGAAATATAATGAGGTCCCATCGGAAAAGGGAGGGCGGCTGACAAGTGTATTTGATATGCTGGACAATAAAGGCCGAAGATATACGAAGAATCTTTAGGAAAAAGTCACCCAAGCGTAATGCACTTAGAGCTTAGAAATTAGCTATCTCATTTTCGGAGTTTGCATCCTCTAACATAGCTTCATTCTGTTTCTCACGATGGATCTCTCCAATCTGAATTTTTTGTAGCCATAGTTTCAACTGGTCTTGTCTTCCACATGCTAGAGCCACTACTGTAGTCGAGATTGCTGACCCTTTTTAGATTACGTGCATGTTCTGAGGGAATTTACTTAACCCTTTCATTGGATTTATTGAGGGAAGATAAGAAGGCTGGCAAGGCAAGGTGTGAGGCCGTACACATACCCAGTCTGCCTAATCTGACTGAATTTTTTTGGCTTCTACTGTGATTCATTTAGGACTTTTAAGACTTTTTTTTAGCATGGGCTTTAAAAAAAGTGATATACTCTTTCAACTTAAGGCCGGAAGAGGATAGAAAGAATAGTGAAAAGTAAAATAGGTTAAGTATGCATAAGTACCTGGTGAGGAGATAAGGACATCTGGGGCACTGATGTTCCTGATTCTCGTTTCCATCATTTTGAAGCCAACGATTCTAACTTCAGTGTAGCTGTCACTTGTTCAGTAGTGTGCTGGCGGAAACACACTAATTTACATATCGATGAGTTTAGGGAGAGACCTAGATTCTCTTCTTGATCTTTCATAATTCTAGTGTTCTCTAGCAGGACTCTGGTGAGGGTCATAATCCAAGAACCGGATGTTAAATCGGTGATTGCTTTGATAGCTAAGAAAAAAACGAGAGGGACGAGGGAGTCATGGGTATTTTGTGTTCATCAAAAAGAAGTTTGGAACTGGAGTTTCTGCATGAGTAGATGGACGGGTCAAGGAAACTGCCATGAAAGTTATAAGTACTCTACAACATTCCTTTTGAATGAATTAGAGGCATTAGGAAAATACTGTTTTAAGAAATTTTGTGTATGTGAGTTGTTGTCAGATACAAGCACGTCCCTCATGGGTTGCTGCTTGACTGTAGTGTGAAATCCCGACCTCAGTTGACCCAGCCTCGTCTTCATGATAGCCGCATTACGGTAGACTATTCTTACTCTTCTCTAGGTAACAAGGTAGAGAAGCGAGATGCTGGGAGTAATGGTTCTCATTCTCAATCCTTCTTCTTAATGCACATAGAAAAACACACAAGAGAGAGGTCTAATAGTCTCAGGGACACCACAGTCGAGGCTAACATTAGCGAATATAATATTATATATATATATATATATATATATATATATATATATATATATATAATATATATATATATATATATATATATATATATATATATATATATTATATATATATATATATATATATATATATATATATATATATATATATATATATATACATGTATATATATATATATATATTATATATATATATATATATATATATATATATATATATATATATATATATATTAGTTTTCTTTGATTTTATCTTAATAGTTCTTGGTCTTATTAATTTTCCTTTTATATCCATGGGGAAGTGGAATAAGAATCTTTCCTCCGTAAGCCATGCGTGTTGTAAAAGTCAACTAAAATGCCGGGAACAATGGGCTAGTAACCCTTTTCCTGTAAAGATTACTAAAAAGAATAAGAAGAAGAAAATTGTCAAAGTGGGAAGTCTGAATGTGCGTGGATGTTGTGCAGATGATAAGAAAGAGATGATTGTGGATGTTATGAATGAGAAGAAGCTGGATGTCCTGGCTTTAAGTGAAACAAAGCTGAAGGGGGTGGGAGAGTTTCAGTGGAGAGGAATAAATGGGATTAGGTCAGGGGTTTCAAATAGAGTTAGAGCTAAAGAAGGAGTAGCAATAATGTTGAAGGATAAGCTATGGCAGGAAAAGAGGGACTATAAATGTATTAATTCAAGGATTATGTGGAGTAAAATAAAGATTGGATGTGAAAAGTGGGTTATAAAAAGCGTGTATGCACCTGGAGAAGAGAGAAGTGTAGAGGAGAGAGAGAGATTTTGGGAAATGTTGAGTGAATGCGTGGGGAGTTTTGAATCAAGTGTGAGAGTAATGGTGGGTAAAAATGTTATGGAGGGAGTAGTAGGTAAATTTGGGGTGCCAGGGGTAAATGTAAATGGGGAGCCTTTAATTGAGCTATGTGTAGAAAGAAATTTGGTAATAAGTAATACATATTTTATGAAAAAGAGATTAAATAAATATACAAGGTATGATGTAGCACGTAATGAAAGTAGTTTATTAGATTATGTATTGGTGGATAAAAGGTTGATGAGTAGGCTCCAGGATGTACATGTTTATAGAGGGGCAACTGATATATCGGATCATTATTTAGTTGTAGCTACAGTTAGAGTAAGAGGTAGATGGGAAAACAGGAAGGTGGCAACAACAAGTAAGAGGGAGGTGAAAGTGTATAAACTAAGGGAGGAGGAAGTTCGGGTGAGATATAAGCGACTATTGGCAGAAAGGGTGGGCTAGTGCAAAGATGAGTAGTGGGGGGGTTGAAGAGGGTTGGAATAGTTTTAAAAATGCAGTATTAGAATGTGGGGCAGAAGTTTGTGGTTATAGGAGGGTGGGGGCAGGAGGAAAGAGGAGTGATTGGTGGAATGATGAAGTAAAGGGTGTGATAAAAGAGAAAAAGGTAGCTTATGAGAGGTTTTTACAAAGCAGAAGTGTTATAAGAAGAGCAGAGTATATGGAGAGTAAAAGAAAGGTAAAGAGAGTGGTGAGAGAGTGCAAAAGGAGAGCAGATGATAGAGTGGGAGAGGCACTGTCAAGAAATTTTAATGAAAATAAGAAAAAATTTTGGAGTGAGTTAAACAAGTTAAGAAAGCCTAGGGAAAATATGGATTTGTCAGTTAAAAACAGAGTAGGGAGTTAGTAGATGGGGAGATGGAGGTATTGGGTAGATGGCGAGAATATTTTGAGGAACTTTTAAATGTTAAGGAAGAAACAGAGGCAGTAATTTCATGCACTGGTCAGGGAGGTATACCATCTTTTAGGAGTGAAGAAGAGCAGAATGTAAGTGGGGGGGAGGTACGTGAGGCATTACGTAAATGAAAGGGGGTAAAGCAGCTGGAACTGATGGGATCATGATAGAAATGTTAAAAGCGGGGGGGGATATAGTGTTGGAGTGGTTGGTACTTTTGTTTAATAAATGTATGAAAGAGGGGAAGGTACCTAGGGATTGGCAGAGAGCATGTATAGTCCCTTTATATAAAGGGAAAGGGGACAAAAGAGACTGTAAAAATTATAGAGGAATAAGCTTACTGAGTATACAGGAAAAGTGTACGGTAGGGTTATAATTGAAAGAATTAGAGGTAAGACAGAATGTAGGATTGCGGATGAGCAAGGAGGTTTTAGAGTGGGTAGGGGATGTGTAGATCAGGTGTTTACATTGAAGCATATATGTGAACAGTATTTAGATAAAGATAGGGAAGTTTTTATTGCATTTATGGATTTAGAAAAGGCATATGATAGAGTGGATAGAGGAGCAATGTGGCAGATGTTGCAAGTATATGGAATAGGTGGTAAGTTATTAAATGCTGTAAAGAGTTTTTATGAGGATAGTGAGGCTCAGGTTAGGTGTGTAGAAGAAGGGAGACTACTTCCCGGTAAAAGTAGGTCTTAGACAGGGATGTGTAATGTCACCATGGTTGTTTAATATATTTATAGATGGGGTTGTAAAGGAAGTAAATGCTAGGGTGTTTGGGAGAGGGTGGGATTAAATTATGGGGAATCAAATTCAAAATGGGAATTGACACAGTTACTTTTTGCTGATGATACTGTGCTTATGGGAGATTCTAAAGAAAAATTGCAAAGGTTAGTGGATGAGTTTGGGAATGTGTGTAAAGGTAGAAAGTTGAAAGTGAACATAGAAAAGAGTAAGGTGATGAGGGTGTCAAATGATTTAGATAAAGAAAAATTGGATATCAAATTGGGGAGGAGGAGTAGGAAGAAGTGAATGTTTTCAGATACTTGGGAGTTGACGTGTCGGCGGATGGATTTATGAAGATGAGGTTAATCATAGAATTGATGAGGGAAAAAAGGTGAGTGGTGCGTTGAGGTATATGTGGAGTCAAAAAACGTTATCTAATGGAGGCAAAGAAGGGAATGTATGAAAGTATAGTATACCAACACTCTTATATGGGTGTGAAGCTTGGGTGGTAAATGCAGCAGCGAGGAGACGGTTGGAGGCAGCGGAGATGTCCTGTTTAAGGGCAATGTGTGGTGTAAATATTATGCAGAAATTCGGAGTGTGGAAATTAGGAGAAGGTGTGGAGTTAATAAAAGTATTAGTCAGAGGGGAGAAGAGGGGTTGTTGAGGTGGTTTGGTCATTTAGAGAGAATGGATCACAGTAGAATGACATGGAAAGCATATAAATCTATAGGGGAAGGCAGGCGGGTAGGGGTCGTCCTCGAAAGGGTTGGAGAGAGGGGGTAAAGGAGGTTTTGTGGGGAAGGGCTTGGACTTCCAGCAAGCGTGCGTGAGCGTGTTAGATAGGAGTGAATGGAGACGAATGGTACTTGGGACCTGACGATCTGTTGGAGTTTTGAGCAGGGTAATATTTAGTGAAGGGATTCAGGGAAACCGGTTATTTTCATATATCGGACTTGAGTCCTGGAAATGGGAAGTACAATGCCTGCACTTTAAAGGAGGGGTTTGGGATATTGGCAGTTTGGAGGGATATGTTGTGTATCTTTATATGTTTATGCTTCTAGACTGTTGTATTCTGAGCACCTCTGCAAAAACAGTGATAATGTGCGAGTGTGGTGAAAGTGTTGAATGATGATGAAAGTATTTTCTTTTTGGGGATTTTCTTTCTTTTTTGGGTCACCCTGCCTCGGTGGAGACGGCCGACTTGTTGAAAAAAAAAAAAAAAAAAAAAAAATATATATTATATATATATATATATATATTATATATATATATATATATATTACATATATATATTATATACGTCGCTCTAACCCACAGGACCATGTAATCCTACAAGAATCACGAACCTAGCACCTAGGTGTTGTACCGTGATCCGTGTTGTTATTGATTAAATACCACTTGTTCGTGCTTACAATACTGTATATACTGCTCGGGAGGCTAGTACACCAAACAGGGAGGAGGATGAAATTAGCTCTGAAGCCCACCCACACACCATCGAAGTCCTGGATCAACGGTAACAACAATTAGCTCAGCTGGTGTGTGATTCTTGTTAGGTTCGCGCAGTGAGTTTGGTCGCTGGAGCAGTAAGAGTCTCTCACTGGATAATGGCCCTAGTGCAGCTTGGATCCTGTATTTCTGCTATGACCCCATGGCTGTCCGTAAGAAGTTGTTTTATTAGCTCGTCCGATGCAATGGAAGAACATAAAAGAGCTTATAGGACAATCTGGGAAAATTTACGTACTCCCAATCCTCCAAACCTAACTCGAAGTGTAGGCTTGTACCAACTGTCCATCTTCAAGGGTAGAGTCATACAACTCTCTAAGCATGTATTTATGAGGGAATTACATTCCTTAACTTTTGGACTACTGAAAGAGGGAAAGCATCTCAAGAAGTAGTAGTAAGTTTTTGGGAGGTACAGGCACTGGTGAGTAAAGGTAGAAAACACTTCTGTATCAGTGTCTTTCATCCTGTCTTCCATCATCTTGAGTCGAAGATTTTTCTACTAGACCTCACCTCAACAGCACTGACCCGAGAGTAGCTCCAAGATATATGGTATAGATATATATATAATATATATATATATATACATCTATATATATATATATATATATATATCTATATATATAATATATAATATATATATAATAATTGGATTAACTAAGAATCATGCATTACAACGAGGCAAATAAGTCTCGAGCGAATATAAAAATATTGCATCACCGGAATTGTCCCGAAAATATGAATTATTAAAGCCAAAGTGAGAATCAAAGTTTAATCTATGTAATATGAGAAAAAGTGACAAACATTCTGCCAACACCAACAATGAGTGGACAGTACATATACCACACTGACTGATGGATTGGTGATGGACAGTACAAGGATACTACACTGACTGATGGATGGTAGTGGACAGTACATATACAACACTGACTGCGATGCAATGGTAGTGGACAGTACAGTACACTACACTGACTGATGGATGGTAGTGACAGTACAGTATACTACACTGACAGATGGATGGTAGTGACATACAGTATAACTACACTGACTGATGGAGGTAGAGGACATTCAGTACACTAACACTGACTGATGATGGTAGTGGACATACATAATACTACACTGACTGATGGATTGGTAGTGCAGTACAGTATACTACACTGACCTGATGATGGTTGTGGAACAGTACAGTATACTACACTACTGATGGATGGTAGTGGACAGTACCGTATACTATCACTGACTGATGTATGGTAGTGGACAGTAAACAGTAAACTACACTGACTGATGGCTGGTAGGGGACAGTACAGGACACTACACTGACGGATGTATGTTAGGGACAGTACAGCTACACTACACTGACTGATGGATGGTAGTGGACAGTACAGTATACTACACTGACTGATGGATGGTAGTGGACAGTACAGTATACTACACTGACTGATGGCTGGTAGGGGGACAGAACATTACACTAAACAATGACTGATGGATGGTAGGGACAGTACAGTACACTACACTGACTGATGGATGGTAGTGACAGTACAGTAGACTACACTGACGAATGCTGGTATGGACAGTAACAGTACACTAAACTGACTGAGGAGGTAGTGGACATACAGTCTACTACACTGACTGATGGATGGAATTGGACAGTACAGTATACTACACTGACTGATGGATGGTAGTGGACAGTACAGTATACTACACTGACTGATGGATGGTAGTGGACAGTACAGTATAACTACACTGACTGCATGGATGGTAAGTGGAAGTACACTACACTACACTGACTGATGGATGTAAGTGACAGTACTAAACTTACACAGACTGATGGATGGTAGTGGACAGTACAGTATACACAACAGACTGATGATGGGTAGTGGACAGACAGTATACTACACTGACTGATGGATGGTATGGACAGTAACAGTAATACCTACACTGACTGATGGCTAGTGGAACAGTAAAGTATACTACAACTGCCTGATGGCTGGTAGTGGACAGTACAGTAAATATCGACACGATAGACGCTGGTAAGTGGACAGTAACAAGTATACTACACTGACTGATGGCTGGTAGTGGACAGTACAGTATACTACACTGACTGATGGCTGGTAGTGGACAGTACAGTATACTACACTGACTGATGGCTGGTATGACAGTACAGTATACTACCTGACTGATGATGGAAGTGACAGTACAGTATACTACACTGACTGATGGATGGTAGTGACAGTAACAGTATACTACACTGACTGATGATGTAGTGTATCAGTACTGTATACTACCCTGACCTGAGGATGGAGTGACAGTACAGTATACTACAACTGAACTGATGGCATGGTAGTGGACAGTACAGTATACAACACTGACTGATGGCTTGTAGTATGGACAGTACAGTATATACACTGAACTGATGGCTGGTAAGTGGACAGTAAACAGTTTACTACACTACTGATGATGTATGACAACAGTATACTACACTGACTGATGGATGGTAGTGGACAGTACAGTAAACTACACCTGACTGATGGTTGGTAGTGGACAGTACAGTACACTAACACTGACTGATGGATGGTAGTGGAACAGTACAGTACACTAACACTGACTGATGGATGGTAGTTGACAGTACAGTACACTACACTGACTGATGGCTGGAAGTGACAGTACAGTCAACACACACAGACGATGGACAGTACTTACTACACTGACTGAATGGATGGTAGTGGACATACAGTATACTACACTGACTGAAATGGATGGAGTGGACAGAACAGTACACTACACTGACTGATGGATGGTATGGACAGTAACAGTACACTACACGGACTGGATGGATGGGAAGTGGACAGTACAGTAAAATACACTGACTGATGATGTAGTGGACAGTACAGTAACACTACACTGACTGGTGATGGTAGTGACAGTACAGTACACTACACTGACGATGGATGTATGGACAGTACAGTACACTACACTGACCTATGGATGGTAGTGGACTACGTAAACTACACTGACTGATGGATGGTAGTGGACAGTACAGAACCTACACTGAACTGAGGGATGGAGTGGAACAGTAAGTATACTACACTGACTGATGGATGGTAAGTGGACAGTACAGTATACTACACTGACCAGATGATGGTAGAGTGGACAGAACCGTACACTACAACTGACTGATGGATGGTAGTGGACAGTACAGTATCCTACACGACTGATGATGGTAGTGACAGTACAGTATACTACACTGACTGATGGATGGTATGGTCAGTACAGAATACTCACTGACTGAAGGATGAGGTAGTGGAACAGTACAGTCTACTACACTGCCTGATGATGGTAGTGACAGTACAGTATACTACACTGGACTGATGGCTGTAGGGGACCGTACAGTAACACTACAACTGACTGATGGATGGTAGGGGACAGTACAGTTACACTACACTGACTGATGATGTAGTGGACAGGTACAGAATACTACACTGACTGATGGATGGTAGTGGAACAGTACCGTAAATCCTACACTGACTGATGGCTGGATAGGGACAGTAAGCAGTACACTACACTGACTGATGGATGAAGGGACAGTACAGTACACTACACTGACTGGATATGGTAGGGACATTATCAGCATACAACAACGACTGATGGCGGGTAGTGGACAGTACAAGTACACTACACTGACTGATGGATGGTATTGGACAGACAGTATACTACACTGACAATGGATGTAGTGGCCAGACAGTTAAGACTACACTGACTGATGGATGTATGGACAGTACAGTATACTACACTGACTGATGATGGTATGACAGTACAGATACTACACTGACTGATAGATGGTAATGGACGAACACACACTACACCTTTACTGATGGATGGTAGTGGAAGTACAGTTAATACTACACAGACTGATGGTGAATGGACACCGTAACAGTATAACTACAACTGACTGATGGATGGAAGTGTACCGTACAGTAATACACTCTGACTGCTGGATGGTAGTGGACAGTACAGTATAACTACAACACTGACTATGCTGTAGTGGACCTACAGTATACTACACTGGACTGGAATGCTGGTAGTGGACAGTACAGTATACTACACTGACTGATGGCTGGTAGTGGACAGTACAGTATACTACACTGACTGATGGCTGGTAGTGGACAGTACAGTATACTACACTGACTGATGGCTGGTAGTGAGACATACAGTAACTACACTGTACTGATGGCTGGTAGAGACATACAGTATACTACACTGACTGATGGATGGTATTGAGACAGTCCAGTAGACTACACTGACGATGGATGGTAGTGGACAGTACAGTATACTACACTGACTGATAGATGGTAGTGGACAGTACAGTATACTACACTGACTGATGGATGGTAGTGGACAGTACACGTATACTACACTGAACTGATGCTGGTAGTGGACAGTACAGTATATTAACACTGACTGATCTTGGTTATTGACAGTACAGTAAACTACACTGACTGATGGCTGGTAGTGGACAGTACAGTATACTACACTGACTGATGGCTGGTAGTGGACAGTACAGTATACTACACTGACTGATGGATGGTAGTGGACAGTACAGTATACTACACTGACTGATGGATGGAGTGGACAGTATCAGACACACACTGACTGATGGATGGTAGTGGACGTACAATACACTACACTGACTTGATGGATGGTAGTGGACCCTACAGTACACTACACTGACTGATGGATGGTAGTGGACAGTACAGTATAACTACACTGACTGATGGATGGTAGTGGACAGTACAGTATACTACACTGACTGATGGATGGTAGTGGACATACATGTACACAAAACTGGACTGATGGATGGTATGGACAGTAACAATACACTACACTACTGAAAAAAAAAAAAAGTGGAAATTGTGTATAAAAAAAGGGTGGGGGAAGACAGTACAATTAAACTACACGACTGATGGGAGGTAGTGTACAGTAACGTACACTAACCCTGGACTGATGGATGGAAGTGGACAGTACAGTACACTACACTGACTGATGGATGGTATGACAGTAACAGTAACCCTACCACACTGACTGTTGGATGGTAGTGGACAGTCCAGTATAAAAAAAACAACTACACTGACTGATGGATAGGTAGTGGACAGTACAGTACACTCCACTGACGATGGATGGTAAGTGGACAGTAACAGTATACTACAGACTGACGAATGGAATGGTAGTGGGACAGTACAGTATACAACACTGACTGATGGATGGGTAGTGGACATTACAGTACACTACACTGACTGATGATGGTATTTTGGACAGTTACAGTTATACTACACTGACTGATGGATGGTAGTGGACAGAACAGTATACTACAACTGACCCTGATGGATGGTAAGTGGACATTACAGTAACTACACTGAACAGATGGATGGTATTGACATACAGTATACTACACTGACTGATGGGATGGTAGTGGACATACAGTAATCACACTGACAGATGATGGTAGTGGGACAGTACAGTATACTACACTGACTGAATGGATGGTAGTGGACCGTACAGTAACTACAACTACACTGACTGATGCTGGTAGTGGACAGTACAGTATACTACACTGACTGAATTGATTGGTAGTGGACATACAAGTAACTTGAAATAACAAAACTTGACTGATGGATGGTAGTGGACCGTACAGTACACCTACACTAAAGATGATGGTAGTGGACAGTACATATACAACACTGACTGTGGATGGTAGTGGAACAGTACAGTATACTACACTGACTGATGGCTGGTAGTGGACAGTACAGTATACTACACTGACTGATGGATGGTAGTGGACAGTACAGTATACTACACTGACTGATGGATGGTAGTGGACAGTACAGTATACTACACTGACAGATGGATGGTAAGTAGGACAGTACAGTATACTAACACTGATTGATGTATGTAGTGGACAGTACAGTATAACTACACTGACTGATGATGGTAGTGACAGTACAGTATACTTAACACTGACTGATGGCTGGTAGTGACATACAGTAATAACACACTACTGATGGATGGTAGTGGACTTGTACAGTATACTACACATGACTTATGGTGGTATGGACAGTAAGTAACACACTGACAGATGGATGGTAGTGGACAGTACAGTATACTACACTGACTGATGGATGGTAGTGGACAGTACAGTATACTACACTGACTGATGGATGGTAGTGGACAGTACAGTATACTACACTGACTGATGGATGGTAGTGGACAGTACAGTATACTACACTGACTGATGGATGGTAGTGGACAGTACAGTATACTACACTGACTGATGGATGGTAGTGGACAGTACAGTACACTACACTGACAGATGGATGGTAAGTGACAGTAAACAGTATACTACACTGACTGATGGATGGTCTGGACAGTACAGTATACTACACTGACTGATGGATGGTAGTGGACAGTACAGTATACTACACTGACTGATGGATGGTAGTGGACAGTACAGTATACTACACTGACTGATGGCTGGTTAGTGGCCGCAGTACAGTATACTACACTGACTGATGGGCTGGTAGTACAGTACAGTATACTACACTGACGGATGATGGTATGGACAGTACAGTATACTACAACTACTGATGGAAGGGTAGTGGACAGTACAGTTACTACACTGACTGATGCTGGTAGGGGACAGTACAGTATACAAACACTGACTGATGCTGGAATGGACCAGTACAGTATACTACACTGACTGATAGGATGGAAGTGACAGTACGTTATAACTACACTGACTGGATGGATGGTAGTGGACAGTACGTATACAACACTGACGGAAGGCTGGTAGGGGACAGTAAAACAGAATACTACACTGACCTGAGATGGATGGTAGTGGACAGTACAGTATACTACACTGAACTGATGGATGGTAGTGACAGTACAGTATACTACACTGCCTGATGGATGTAGTGACATACAGTATAACTAACACTGACGAAGGATGGTATGGACAGTACAGTATACTTACACTGACTGATGGCTGGTAAGGGACAGTACAGTAAACTACACTGACTGATGGCTGGTAGGGGACAGTACAGTATCAACTGACTGATGAAGGTATGGACAGTACAGTAAACTACACTGACTGTGGATGTATGGACAGTACAGTATACTACACTGACTGATGGATGGGTATGGACAGTACAGTATACTACACTGACAGATGGATGGTAGTGGAACAGTACAGTATTCTCCAACTACACTGACTGATGGATGGTAGTGGACAGTACAGTATACTACACTGACTGATGCTGGTAGTGGACAGTACAGTATACTACACTGACTGATGGCTGGTAGTGGACAGTACAGTATACTACACTGACTGATGGATGGTAGTGGACAGTACAGTATAACTACACTGACTGATGGATGGTAGTGGACAGTACAAGATACCTACACTGACTGATGGCTGGGTAGGGACGTACATAAAACTACACTGACGATGGCTGGTAGTGACAGTACAGTTTACTACACTGACTGATGATGGTAGTGGACAGACAGTATACTACAACTGACTGATGGATTGGTAAGTGGACAGTTACAGTATACTACACTGACTGAAGATGGTAGTGGACAGTACAGTATCTGCTACACGACGGATGGATGTAGTAGACAGTACATAAACTACACTGACTTTGATGTAGTGTACAGTACTGTATACTACACTGACAGATGGATGGTCGGGGCAGTACAGTATACACAACTGACGATGGTGAAAGTGACAGTAAGTATACTACACTGCCTGTGGATGGGTAGGTACATTACAGTATACTACACGACTGATGGATGGAGTGGACGTCACAGTATACACAACAACTGACTGATGATGGTAGTGGACAGAACAGTATTCTACACAGCTGATGATGGTAGTGGACAGTACAGTATACACACTGACTGATGGCTGGTAAGAGGGACAGAACATTATACTACACTGTCTGATGGATGGTAGTGGACAGTACAGTAATACTACACTGACTGATGGGATGTATGGACAGTACTATCTAACACTACACTGACTGATGTATGTAAGTGGACAGTACAGTAACTACACTGACTGATGGCTGATAGTGGACATACTGATACTACACTGACTGATGGATGTAGTCGGACATACATTAACTCACTGACTTGATGGAGGGTAGTGGACAGTACAGTATCATACCACACTGACTGATGGCCTGGGTAGTGGACAGTTCAGTATACTAACACTGACTGATGGATGGTAGTGGACATACCAGTAACTACACTGACTGATAGGATGGTAGTGGACAGTAAATATAACTACAACTGACTGATGGCTGGTAGGGACAGTACAGTATACCTACACTGACCTGATGGATGGTAGTGACAGTACAGTATCAACTACCATGACTGATGGATGGTAGTGCCAGTACACTACACTTCACTGGACTGATGGATGGTAGTGGACAGTAACAGTCAGTAATTTTTTTCATTTTAATTTTTTTTCTTTTTTTTTTTTACCACAAACTGACTGACGGCTGGTAGTGGAGCATACATATACTACACTGACTGATGGATGGTAGTGGACAGAACTCTACACTACACTGACTGATGGATGTAGAGGACAGTACACTACCCTACACGACTGAATGGATGGTAGTGTACAGTAACACTATCACTATACTGACTGAGTATGGAAGTGGACAGTACAGTATAACAACACCGACTGATGGAAGGTAGTGGACAGTACACTACACTACACAGACTGAAGGATGTATTTGACAGTCACATTTACTACACTGACAGATGGATGTAGTGGGAACAGTAACAGTATAACACCCCCGACTGATGGATGGTAGTGGACAGTACAACTACAATACACCTGACTGATGGATGGTAGTGGACAGTACAGTATACTACCCTGACTGATGGATGGTAGTGACAGTACAGTATACTACACCGACTGCTGGAATGGTTAGTGAACGCAGTACTCTACTCTACACTGACTGATGGATGAATGGACAGTACATGTATACTACACTGACTGATGGATGGTAGTGGACAGTACAGTATACTACACTGACTGATGGATGGTAGTGGACAGTACAGTATACTACACTGACTGATGGATGGTAGTGGACAGTACAGTATACTACACTGACTGATGGCTGGTAGTGGACAGTACAGTATAACTACACTGACTGATGGATGGTAGTGGACAGTACAGTATACTACACTGACTGATGGATGGTAGTGGACAGTACAGTATACTACACTGACTGATGGATGGTAGTGGACAGTACAGTATACTACACTGACTATGCTGTAGGACAGTACAGTAAAACTAACACTGCCTGATGGATGGTAGTGGACAGTACAGTACAAACACATGACTGATGAATTGTAGTGGACCGTACACTACACTTCATCTGAACTGAATGGATGGGTAGTGACAGTACAGTAATACTACACTGACTGATGGCTGGTAGGGGATAGTACAGTATATCTACACTGACGGATTGGATTGGTAGGGGACAGTACAGTATACTACACCCTGACAGATGGATGGTAGAGCCAGTACAAGTATAACTACACTGACTGCAGTATGGAGTGGACCGACGAATACTACACTGACTGATGGCTGGAGGGGACAGTACACTACACTAACAACAGACTGATGGAAGGTATGGGACATTAGCAGTATACTACACTGACTGAAGGATGGTAGGGGAAGTACAGTAACTACACAGACTGATGGCTGAAAGGGGACAGTACTAGTATACTACACCTGACTGATGGATGGTAGTGACAGTACAGTATACAAACACGACTGAATGGCTGGTAGTGGGACCGTACAGTATACTACACTGACTGATGGAGGTAGGGACAGTACAGTACACTACACTGACTGATGGATCGTAGTGGACAGTACAGTACAACTACACTGACTGATTGATGGAAGTGGACATAAATATTACTACCCGACTGATGGATGGTAGTGGACAGTACAGTAGCACTACACTGACGAAGATGGTAGTGGACAGTACAGTCAACTACACTGACTGATGGATGGTAGTGGACAGTACCGTATACACTACCCTGACAGATGGATGGTAAGTGGCCAGTACAGATATACTAACACCTGACATGATGGTGGTAGGGACAGTACAGTACAACTACACAGACTGATGGATGGTAAGTGGACAGTACAGTATACCTACACTGACTGATGGATGGATGGAATACAGTACACTACACTGACTGATGGATGGTGGTGGACAGTACAGTAACAACTACACGTGACTGATGGATGGAAGTGGGACAGTACAGTACACTACACTGACTGATGGATGGTAAGTGACAGTACAGTACAACAACACTGAATGATGGATGTAGTGGACAGTACAGTAACAACTACACTGACTGATTGATTGGTAGTGACAGTACAGTACACTACACTGACTGAGGTGGTAATGGACAGTACAGTATACTAACACTGAACTGATGGATGGTAGTGGACAGTACAGTATACTAACACGACTGATGGATGGTAGGGACAGTACAGATACTACACTGACAGAATGATGTATTAGGACAGTACAGTATACTACACTGACAGATGTATGGTAGTGACATTACAGTACACACACGAGCCTGATGGATGGTAGTGGACAGTACAGTATAACTACACTGACTGATGGATGGTAGTGGACAGTACAGTACAACTACACTGACTGATGGATGGTAGTGGACAGTACAGTATAACTACACTGACGATGGATGGTAAGTGGACATTAGAGTAACACTACACTACAGATGATGGTTAGTGGACAGTACAGTATACTACACTGACTGAATGGATGGTAGTGACAGTACAGTATACTACAACTGACTGATGGCATGGTAGTGACAGTCAGTATGAACTACACTGACTGATGGCTGGTAGTGGACAGTACAGTAAAACTACACTGACTGATGGATGTAGTGGACAGTACAGAACACACACTGACTGAATGGATGGTAGTGGACATACAGCTATACTACACTGACTGATGGATGTAGTTGACAGTACAGTACACTACACTGACTGATGATGGTAGTGACAGTACAGTATAACTACACTGACTGATGAAGGTAGTGGACAGTACAGTACACTACACGCTATGGAAGGTAGTGGACCGTACAGTATACTACACTTACTGAGGATGGTAGTGACCGTACAGTATACTACACTGATCTGATGGATGGTAGTGGACAGTACATACACTACACTAGGTGACTGATGGATGGTAGTGGACGGTACAGTATACTACACTGACTGATGATTAGTGGACAGTACAGTACACTAGACACTGACTGATGGATGGTAGTGGGGACATACAGTATACTACTCTCTACACTGACTGATGGATGGTAGTGAAAGTACAGTATACACACTGACTGATGGATGTAGTGGACAGTACAGTACACTACACTGACTGATGATGTATGACAGTAACAGTATACTACAACTGACGGATGGATGGTTGTGGACAGACAGTACACTACACGACTGATGGATGTAGTGGACAGTACAGTAACTAAACTGACTGATGGATGGTAGTGGACAGTACCGTATACTCACTGACTTATGATGTAAGTGGACAGTAACAGTACACACTCTGACTGATGATGGTAGTGGACACAGTATCTGTATACTACACTGACTGATGGCTGGTAGTGGACAGTACAGTATACTACACTGACTGATGGATGGTAGTGGACAGTACAGTATACTACACTGACTGATGGATGGTAGTGGACAGTACAGTATAACTACACTGACTGATGGATGGTAGTGGACAGTACAGTATACTACACTGACTGTGGATGGTAGTGGTCAGTACATAAATACTACAACTGACTGATGGATGTATGGACAGTACAGTATAACTACACTGACTGATGGATGGTAGTGGACAGTACAGTATACTACACTGACTGATGGATGGTAGTGGACAGTACAGTATACTACACTGACTGATGGATGTATGTGGACAGTAACGTATACTACACTGAACTGATGGATGGTTAGTGACAGTCAGTATAAACTACACAGACTTATGGAAGGTATGGACAGTACCGATAACTACAACTGACTTTGGATGGTAATGGACAGTACAGTAAACTACACTGACTGATGGATGGGTAGTGACAGTACAGTAATATCTACACTACTGATGGATGTAGTTGGACATACAGTATAACACACTGACTGATGATGGTATGGACAGTAACAGTATAACTACACTGACTGATGGATGGTAGTGGACAGTACAGTATAACTACACTGACTGATGGATGGTAGTGGACAGTACAGTATAACTACACTGACTGATGGATGGTAGTGGACAGTACAGTATACTACACTGACTGATGGATGGTAGTGGACAGTACAGTATACTACATTTCTGACGATGGATGGTAGTGGAACAGTAACAGTATAACTACACTGACTGATGGATGGTAGTGTCAGTACAAGTTTAACTACACTGACTGATGGATGGTAGTGGTGACAGTACATACACTACACTGACTGAGATGGTAGGGGACAGTACAGTTACAACTAAACTGACTGATGGAGGTAGTGGACAGTACAGTACCCTACACTGACTAATGGATGGTAGTGGACAGTACAGTACAATTACACTGACTGATGGATGGTAGGGGAAAGTACAGAACAACTACACTGACTGATGGATGGTATGGGACAGTACAGTACAACTACACTGACTGATGGATGGTAGTGGACAGTACAGTACACTTCACTGATTGATGGATGGTAGTGGACAGTACAGTACAACTACACTGACTGATGGATGGTAGTGGACAGTACAGTACAACTACACTGACTGATGGATGGTAGTGGACAGTACAGTACACTACACTGACTAATGGATGGTAGTGGACAGTACAGTACAATTACACTGACTGATGGATGGTAGGGGACAGTACAGTACAACTACACTGACTGATGGCTGGTAGTGGACAGTGCAGTACACTACACTGACTGATGGCTGGTAGGGGACAGTACAGTACAACTACACTGACTGATGGATGGTAGTGGACAGTGCAGTACACTACACTGACTGATGGCTGGTAGGGGACAGTACAGTACAACTACACTGACTAATGGATGGTAGAGGACAGTACAGTACATAAGAACATAAGAACATAAGAATGTAGGAACACTGCAGAAGGCCTACTGGCCCATACGAGGCAGGTCCTTATCAAAACGACATCTACCTAAAGCTACTCAAGAAACAACTCCCGCACCCCCAACACCAATCAAACCCAGCCCCTCCCACTCATATATTTGTCCAGTCTCTTCTTAAAGCTACCCAAGGTCCTAGCCTCTATCACCCCACTGGGAAGACTGTTCCACGCATCTACAACTCTGTTAGAAAACCAGTACTTACCTATGTCCTTTCTAAATCTAAATTTATCCAACTTAAATCCATTATTCCTGGTTCTTACCTGGTTCGACACCCTCAGTACTTTATTAATGTCTCCCTTGTTTATGCCCGTCATCCACTTATACACTTCAATGATATCTCCCCCTCATTCTACGCCTCTCCAGAGAGTGGAGATTTAAGGCTTTAAGTCTATCTTCATACGGGAGTTCCTTACACAGTAAATCATTTTAGTCATTCTTCTCTGTATGTTCTCTAATGAGTCTATGTCCATCCTGTAGTAAGGGGACCAAAACTGAGCAGCATAATCTAAATGAGGCCTCACTAGTGATGTATAGAGCTGTAAAATAACTTTTGGACTTCTGTTACTTATACTTCTTGAGATAAATCCAAGTAATCTGTTGGCCTTGTTGCGCACACTGAGGCACTGCTGTCTTGGCTTTAGATTTCTGCTTACCATGACTCCCAAGTCTTTTTCACATTCTGTATGACCAAGCTCTACTTCACCTAGATTATAGCTTCGAGGGTTATTTTCATTACCAAGGGCAAGTACCTTACACTTATCCACATTAAACTTCATCTGCCATTTCTCAGACCAAGACATTAATTTGTTCAAATCGTCCTGGAGTTCATTGATATCCTCCTCAGAGTGAATTATACGGCCTATCTTTGTATCATCAGCAATCTTACTCATGTCACTAGTAATCCCTTCATCAAGGTCATTAATGTAAATTATGAACAAGAGAGGGCCTAAAACTGATCCTTGTGGAACGCCACTAGTCACTAATCCCCATTCAGATTTCACTCCATTAATGGTAACTCTCTGCTTTCTATTGGTAAGCCATGCCTCAATCCATGCTAGAACTTTACCTCCTATACCATGAGCTGCCACTTTTCTTAAGAGTCTCTTGTGAGGTACTCTGTCGAAGGCTTTACTAAAATCCAAATAAACAATATCATATTCCTTATCACTGTCAACTGCCTCAAATGTTCTATTGAAGAACGTCAGTAAGTTTGTCAGGCAGGAACGACCTCTCGTGAATCCATGCTGAGATTCATTTATCAAGTTATGCTCTTCAAGGTGACTTCTGATAATGTCAGCTATAATTGATTCTAATAACTTGCCCACTATAGATGTCAGGCTTATTGGACGGTAATTTGAAGGAGTGGACTTATCCCCTGATTTGAATATAGGAACCACATTAGCCATCTTCCACATCTCTGGCACAACACTGGTAAGGATGGACGCATTGAATACACTCGTTAATGGCTGACTAAGCTCCATCTTGCATTCCTTAAGTACCCTTGAAAACAACTCATGGGGTCCCGGGGACTTATTTTGTTTCAGTTTGTCTATCTGTTTAGTAACCATGTCCCTCGTGACAGTAATATTAGTTAACTTAAATTCATCAGGAACTAAATAATTGTTAATTACTGGAATCTCATTTACATCTTCCTGTGTAAAAACTGACAAAAAATAGTCATTAAATAAGGAACACATTTCCAGTTCATTATCCGTCAGCTGTCCATTCCCAGATTCAGAGGTCCTACTTTTTCCTTCACTTTCGTCCTATACACTTGAAAGAACCCCTTTGGATTAGTCTTTGATTCATTAGCGACTCTAATTTCATAGTCACGTTTAGCCTTTCTAATCGCCTTTTTTTCTTCTCTTTTAAGCTGAACATATTGGTCAGTAAGGTTAACCTCTCCTCTTCTGATGCGCCTATAAATTCCCCTTTTCCTCCCCTAATAGATGCTTTAACCTCCTGTTAACCCATTTGGGATCGTTTATTATTAGACCTAATTTCTCTCTGGGGAATGTATATACTCTGGGCACTGTGTACATAATTAAGAAAACAATCATAAAAGCAGATCCCTTCATATTCATAAGTATGATTATCGTCAATAAAATCATTAGCTAGATAACCCCAATCAAGATTAGACAGATGTTCCCTAAGTCCATTATAATCGGCAGAACGAAAATCGGGGATTTTTAGTGTATTATCATTATTCTTGCATTCCCAATTAATGCTAAAGGTGATGGATTTGTGATCACTTGCGCCAAGCTCTTCAGTGATCTCCAGGTTATTCACTAGTGTTTCCCCTTTTTTGACAAGACTAGGTCTAGCAAATTATTACCCCTGGTAGGTTCAGTTACACTCTGTTCAGTAAAAACAGTCCTGAACTGTTTCCATGAAGTCACTGGACTCTAGATTACCTGTCAAAGAATTCCAGTCAATATGGCTAAAGTTAAAAATCCCCTACTATGTACTCAACGCTTTCCAACTGTGTCCATAAGCCCTAACAATTTCGTCCAAAGAAGTCATCCCTCTATCGTGATCCAAGCCCTGATAGGGTCGGTATAATTACACCTAGAAATAGTTTTTTCTTCTGACCTCCACGAACTCTAACCCAACAAGACTCTGTTACTTACTGCTTCCATCATATTTTAATAACCTTTTTATGCAACAATTAGAAATTTTCTCGAACAGACAATGCACACTCCTCCCCCCATTCCCATTACATCAATCCACATAGATACTTAAATACCCTTGAATATTACACCTCAGACAGTCGAAGCCCGACTCTTTAAATCAACCAAAACTACGTTTCAGTTTAATGCAATGATATCAAAGCGTTCCCCGCCATTGCTATCCAAACGAAGTTTTCATTAATTTTCTATTTCTGCCACGTTCTACTGTTTAGCATAAAATAACCATACATATGTTTTTTCTTCTGCACATTTTACTGCTATTCCAACTTGTTTTTTACCAAAATTTCTGAAATTATCATTACCCAGAGTTACTCCATGACAGTTACTATTAAGATTCTTAATAGTCCAGGACACAGCATAAGTCAATATTCCATACTCATTATTTAATACCATTTTCTAAACCCAAACACTCTAAACAATCCTTAGTTTAAAGCTCCTAAACAACGCCCCTCAGACAGATTAGCAAGAAAACGCCCACACCTCCCTGGATTAAGTGAACCCCATCACCCCTGGCCATAGAAGTTTGTCCCAGTTTGTCAATGAATGTACAGCATTATCCTTACAGTGTTTATCTAGCCAACAAAATTAAACCAATTGCTCTGGACAACCATTCATTACCAACATACCACCTCTTCTTGGCAAAAATGCCACATAAATAACAGGGCGACCCCCCCTTTCTTCCTAATCATGTCTATAGCTGTCCTAACTTTTCTAACTAAGTCCCTCACTTCTTACGCTTGCCTACATCATTGCCTCCACACTGAGGCAAATAATAGGATTGATCCCATTACCGTTCATGATGTTGTCAAGCCGGCTAACAATGTCCTCCATCCCAGCCCCAGGAAAGCATACCCTTTGTCTCCTACTCCTGTCCTTCAAGCAGAATGCCCTATCCATGTATCTAACCTGGCTATCCCCAACAACAACAATATTCTTACCTTCCTTGTCATTCGTCGTGACGATCCCAGTAGTAGACTCACATTCGTCGGGTAGCACCGAGAATGCGTTGGAGGTTTCCACGGGAGTTTCCACAGCAGTCTCTTTCATCTCATCGTTTCTGGCTTTCCATTCGTCTTCTTGATCGTCAACTTCGTCGTCCCTGACTGATGGATGGTAGGGGACAGTGCAGTACAACTACACTGACTGATGGATGTTATTGGACAGTACAGTACAACTACACTGACTGATGGATGGTAGTGGACAGTACACTACACTACACTGACTGGTGGATGGTAGAGGACAGTACAGTACACTACACTGGCTGATGGATGGTAGTGGACAGTACAGTACAACTACACTGACTGATGGATGGTAGTGGACAGTACAGTACACTACACTGACTGATGGATGGTAGTGGACAGTACAGTACAGCTACACTGACTAATGGATGGTAGTGGACAGTACAGTAAAACTACACTGACTGATGGATGGTAGGGGACAGTACAGTACAACTACACTGACTGATGCATGGTAGGTGACAGTACGGTACAGCTACACTGACTGATGGATGGTAAGGGACAGTACAGTACAACTACACTGACTGATGGATGGTAGTGGAGAGTACAGTACAACTACACTGACTGATGGATGGTAGTGGACAGTGCAGCACACTACACTGACTGATGGCTGGTAGGGGACAGTAAAGTACAACTACACTGACTGATGGATGGTAGTGGACAGTACACTACACTACACTGACTGATGGCTGGTAGGGGACAGTACAGTACAACTGCACTGACTGATGAATGGCAGTGGACAGTATAGTACACTACACTGACTGATGGCTGGTAGGGGACAGTACAGTACAACTACCCTGACTGATGGATGGTAGTGGACAGTACAGTACAACTACACTGACTGATGGATGGTAGTGGATAATACAGTACACTACACTGACTGATGGCTGGTAGTGGACAGTACAGTACACTACACTGACTGATGGCTGGTAGGGGACAGTACAGTACAGCTACACTGACTGATGGATGGTAAGGGACAGTACAGTACAACTACACTGACTGATGGATGGTAGTGGACAGTACAGTACACTACACTGACTGATGGATGGTAGTGGACAGTACAGTACACTACACTGACTGATGGCTGGTAGGGGACAGTACAGTACAACTACACTGACTGATGGATGGTAGTAGACAGTACACTGCACTACACTGACTGATGGCTGGTAGGGGACAGTACAGTACAACTGCACTGACTGATGAATGGCAGTGGACAGTACAGTACACTACACTGACTGATGGCTGGTAGCGGACAGTACAGTACAACTACACTGACTGATGGATGGTAGTGGACAGTACAGTATAACTGCACTGGATTGATGGATGGTAGTGGACAGTACAGCACACTACACTGACTGATGGATGGTAGTGGACAGTGCAGTACAACTACACTGACTGATGGATGGTAGTGGACAGTACAGTACACTACACTGACTGATGGATGGTAGGGGACAGTACAGTACAACTACACTGACTGGTGGATGGTAGTGGACAGTACAGTACACTACACTGACTGATGGCTGGTAGGGGACAGTACAGTACAACTACCCTGACTGATGGATGGTAGTGGACAGTACAGTACAACTACACTGACTGATGGATGGTAGTGGACAGTACAGTACACTACACTGACTGATGGATGGTAGTGGACAGTACAGTACACTACACTGACTGATGGATGGTAGTGGACAGTACAGTACACTACACTGACTGATGGATGGTAGTGGACAGTACAGTACAACAACACTGACTGATGGATGGTAGTGGACAGTACAGTACACTACACTGACTGATGGATGGTAGTGGACAGTACAGTACACTACACTGACTGATGGCTGGTAGGGGACAGTACAGTACAACTACACTGACTGAGCGATGGTAGGGGACAGTACAGTACAACTACACTGACTGATGGATGTTAGTGGACAGTACAGTACAACTACACTGACTGATGGATGGTAGGGGACAGTACAGTACAACTACACTGACATATGAATGGTAGGGGACAGTACAGTACAACTACACTGATTGATGGATGGTAGGGGTCAGTACAGTACACTACACTGACTGATGGCTGGTAGGGGACAGTACAGTACAACTACACTGACTGAGCGATGGTAGGGGACAGTACAGTACAACTACACTGACTGATGGATGTTAGTGGACAGTACAGTACAACTACACTGACTGATGGATGGTAGGGGACAGTACAGTACAACTACACTGACTGATGGGTGGTAGTGGGCAGTACAGTACAACTACACTGACTGTTGGATGGTAGTGGACTGTACAGTACACTACACTGACTGATGGCTGGTAGGGGACAGTACAGTACAACTGCACTGACTGATGAATGGCAGTGGACAGTACAGTACACTACACTGACTGATGGCTGGTAGGGGACAGTACAGTACAACTACACTGACTGATGGATGGTAGTGGACAGTACAGTACAACTACACTGACTGATGGATGGTAAGGGACAGTGCAGTACAACTACACTGCCTGATGGATGGTAGTGGACAGTACAGTACAACTACACTGACTGATGGATGGTAGTGGACAGTATAGTACACTACACTGACTGTTTGGATGGTAGGCGACGTACAGTACAACTACACTGACTGATGGATGGTAGTGGACAGTACAGTACACTACACTGACTGATGGATGGTAGGGGACAGCACAGTGCAACTACACTGACTGATGGATGGTAGTGGACAGTACAGTACACTACACTGACTGATGGCTGGTAGGGGACAGTACAGTACAACTACCCTGACTGATGGATGGTAGTGGACAGTACAGTACACTACACTGACTGATGGCTGGTAGGGTACAGTACAGTACAACTACACTGACTGATGGCTGGTAGGGGACAGTACAGTACAACTACACTGACTGATGGATGGTAGTGGACAGTACAGTACACTACACTGACTGATGGCTGGTAGGGGACAGTACAGTACACTACACTGACTGATGGATGGTAGTGGGCAGTACAGTACAACTACCCTGACTGATGGATGGTAGTGGACAGTACAGTACAACTACACTGACTGATGGATGGTAGTGGACAGTACAGTACACTACACTGACTGATGGATGGTAGTGGACAGTACAGTACACTACACTGACTGATGGATGGTAGTGGACAGTACAGTACACTACACTGACTGATGGCTGGTAGGGGACAGTACAGTACAACTACACTGACTGAGCGATGGTAGTGGACAGTACAGTACACTACACTGACTGATGGCTGGTAGGGGACAGTACAGTACAACTACACTGACTCATGGATGGTAGTGGACAGTACAGTACACTACACTGACTGATGGATGGTAGTGGACAGTACAGTACACTACACTGACTGATGGATGGTAGGGGACAGTACAGTACACTACACTGACTGATGGATGGTAGTGGACAGTACAGTACACTACACTGACTGATGGATGGTAGTGGACAGTACAGTACACTACACTGACTGATGGATGGTAGTGGACAGTACAGTACACTACACTGGCTGATGGATGGTAGTAGACAGTACAGTACACTACACTGACTGATGGCTGGTAGGGGACAGTACAGTACAACTACACTGTCTGATGGATGGTAGGGGACAGTACAGTACAACTACACTGACTGATGGATGTTAGTGGACAGTACAGTAAAACTACACTGACTAATGGATGGTAGAAGACAGTACAGTACAACTACACTGACTGATGGGTGGTAGTGGACAGTACAGTACAACTACACTGACTGTTGGATGGTAGTGGACAGTACAGTACACTACACCGACTGATGGCTGGTAGGGGACAGTACAGTACAACTACACTGACTGATGGATGGTAGTGGACAGTACAGTACAACTACACTGATTGATGGATGGTAGTGGACAGTACAGTACACTACACTGGCTGATGGATGGTAGTGGACAGTACAGTACAACTACACTGACTGGTGGATTGTAGTGGACAGTACAGTACACTGTACTGACTGATGGCTGGTAGGTGACAGTACAGTACAACTACACTGACTGATGGATGGTAATGGACAGTACAGTACACTACACTGACTAATGGCTGGTAGTGGACAGTACAGTACAACTACACTGACTGATGGATGGTAGTGGACAGTACAGTACACTACACTGACTGATGGATGGTAGTGGACAGTACAGTACAACTACACTGACTGGTGGATTGTAGTGGACAGTACAGTACACTGCACTGACTGATGGATGGTAGTGGACAGTACAGTACACTGCACTGACTGATGGATGGTATGTGACAGTACAGTACACTACACTGACTGATGGATGGTAGTGGACAGTACAGTACACTACACTGACTAATGGCTGGTAGTGGACAGTACAGTACAACTACACTGACTGATGGCTGGTAGGGGACACTGGTGGGGTGAGGATGCGTGCTGACTCTCGCAGCAGCGAGCACAACACACCTCACCCTCACGGAGGCTGGGCCTCCACTGACAACTTCAAGCCTTCACCACCTACATACATCTGTGGCACTATGTGGCACACCTAGCACCCACTTATTTTCAGTTGTGGCACTATATGGCATACCTGACACCCATGCGTATACAGTTGTGGCACTTCTTGCATCTATATGTATACAGCTGTTACACACAATATAGCACAATTGGCACCTAAAATCATTCAACTATGACATTATGTGACATACTTGGCACCTCTGTATATATTAATCTGTGAAACAGTGTGTCACTTTTGGCACCCAGGTTACCAGAACTCACGACTGACAATCACTCGACCTGTGTGTCAGTGACTGCACAAATTTTGGTTGTAATTACCGAGTGGCGGGAAACGTGCTCAAAGTGGTAGCTTGGTGGATGATGCAATTCGTTAATACTTTGTTAATAGCAAGGTGCTAAACCCTGAGAGGGGCAAGCAGTGGTCTAAGAATTCCATTTTCTGGCAGAGGCAGGTCCAAGAGCTCTAGCTCATAGGCCTGCCTCTGTCGAAGGGCGGATGTGAAGCGGCTCTGTCACTTTCAGTGGAGTACTGGAGAGTGACTAGCTGATGGAGGCTCTGGCCTCCCTCACTCCTCTCCCTCCAGGCAAGTCCTCTAATGATGGCGAGGAAGGCTTTCGGTCCAAGGAATTTGATCTGGCTGCCTCTTCCTTGTTAAGCTACCTACGTGAATGAATCAAAGTGGCGAGGCTACCTGTGAGAACCAATCAAAGTGAACCCGTGGCGAAGCTAGCTGTGAGAGCCAATCAAAGTGAACCCGTGGCGAGGCTAGTTGTGAGAGCCAATCAAAGTGAGCCCGTGGCGAGGCTAACTGTGAAAGCCAATCAAAGTGAACCCGTGGCGAAGCTAGCTGTGAGAGCCAATCAAAGTGAACCCGTGGCGAGGCTAGCTGTGAGAGTCAATCAAAGTGAGCCCATGGCGAAGCTAGCTGTGAGAGCCAATCAAAGTGAACCCGTGGCGAAGCTAGCTGTGAGAGCCAATCAAAGTGAACCCGTGGCGAAGCTAGCTGTGAGAGCCAATCCAAGTGAGCCCATGTCGAAGCTAGCTGTGAGAGCCAATCAAAGTGAACCCGTGGCGAGGCTAGCTGTGAGAGCCAATCAAAGTGAGCCCGTGGCGAGGCTAGCTGTGAGAGCCAATCCAAGTGAGCCCATGTCGAAGCTAGCTGTGAGAACTAATCAAAGTGAACCCGTGGCGAGGCTACCTGTGAGAACCAATCAAAATGAACCCGTGGCGAAGCTAGCTGTGAGAGCCAATCAAAGTGAGCCCGTGGCGAGGCTAACTGTGAAACCCAATCAAAGTGAACCCGTGGCGAAGCTAGCTGTGAGAGCCAATCAAAGTGAACCCGTGGCGAGGCTAGCTGTGAGAGCCAATCAAAGTGAGCCCATGGCGAAGCTAGCTGTGAGAGCCAATCAAAGTGAACCCGTGTCGATGCTAGCTGTGAGAGCCAATCAAAGTGAACCCGTGGCGAAGCTAGCTGTGAGAGCCAATCAAAGTGAACCCGTGGCGAGGCTAGTTGTGAGAGCCAATCAAAGTGAGCCCGTGGCTAGGCTAACTGTGAAAGCCAATCAAAGTGAACCCGTGGCGAAGCTAGCTGTGAGAGCCAATCAAAGTGAACCCGTGGCGAAGCTAGCTGTGAGAGCCAATCAAAGTGAACCCGTGGCGAGGCTAGCTGTGAGAGCCAATCAAAGTGAGCCCATGGCGAAGCTAGCTGTGAGAGCCAATCAAAGTGAGCCCATGGCGAAGCTAGCTGTGAGAACTAATCAAAGTGAACCCGTGGCAAGGCTAGCTGGGAGAACTAATCAAAGTGAACCCGTGGCGAGGTTAACTGGGAGAACCAACCAAAATTAACCGGTGGCGAGGCTAACTGGGAGAACCAATCAAAGTGAACCCGTGGCTAGGCTAGCTAGGAGAACCAATCAGAGGTCAACGTTTATTTTGACAACCAATCCCATATATTTGTCTTGTAAAATATCTCAGGTCACCGCAGTGAACAAACAGATACCAAATGAGAGGATATCCAGTATCCTGGGATAACCCCTATCCTGGGATATCCAGTATCCCGGGATATACAGTATCCTGGTATATACAAGATGCTGGGATATTCAGTATCCTGGAATATCAGTATCCTGGAATATCCGTATCCCTGGGATATCCAGTATCCAGTGAAAACCAGTATACAAGTATATTAAATATCCAGGATAACCAGTATCACTGGATAATAAATATCTCTGGATACTGGTTATCACTGGATACTGAATATCCCAGGAAGTTCAGTATTCTGGGATATCATGTATCCAGTGATAACCAATATCCCGAGACATTTAATATCCAGAATATTCAATATCCAGTGATATCCAGTTTCCAGGGATATCCAGTATTCAGGGATATGTAATATCCTGTATCCAGGGATATTCGTTTTCCAGGGAAATCTAGTGTAATGAAATTATCACCGGAGGTCAACTACCAGGCTAGGCAAGAAACGTAGTAGGAACCTGAGCGGGCAAGTGAGAACGTAAGTAACGTAAGAGTATGAACGTAAAGGTGTACAGGGAGACGAACCTCGGCCTCCAGACTGACAGTCCGTCGCTGTACCGATCGAGTTACCCAGCGACTACTACAGACAGAATTCGGAACTAATACTTACTGTATTATATTCCGTCATAGGCTATCAACTGGAACCCAACCGAGCTCCTTTCCTCGGCCCAGGAGCTAAAGCTCCTGGGCTGAGGGAAGGATACATCTCTGAAACTATATACACCGAGATATACATCACTCGGATATACTCTGACAGACATACATAAACCTCTCGGCCTAAAAACGTTTACAGACCTATGTACATCTATCAGTGGATATACACTGAGAGATACAACTCTGGGTGTATATACACTTGCAGTTGACATACACCTGTGTGTATATACACACGATGTGTTATGTCTCAAGTTTAGAAGCGTATAATTTAAAAGAGCAAATAATAACTAGAAGTTAAGTGGAGAAGTAACACAGTAACAACACTGAGTAGAGTGTGATACGCTCAGTAAGATCTTTTATTGTAGTTGATAAACACCACTGCATCAGCGAAACGTTCTTAATAAAGGATCTCATTACACTTTGTGTAATTATATATATATATATATATATATATATATATACATATATAAGAGGCAGGGAGTAAGGCAGCTGGGATTGATGGGATAAAGATAGAAATGTTAAAAGCAGGTGGAGATATAGTTTGGGAGTGGTTGATGCTTTTATTTAATGAATGGAAGAGGGTAAGGTACCTAGGGATTGGGGGAGAGCATGCATAGTTTCTTTGTATAAAGGCAAAAGGGATAAAAGAGAGTGTAGGGGAATAAGTCTGTTGAGTATACCTGGCAAAGTGTATGGTAGAGTTATTGTTGAAAGAATTAAGAATAAGACGGAGAGTAGGATAGCAAATGAACAAGGAGGCTTTAGGAAAGGTGGGGGTGTGTAGACCAAGTGTTTACAGTGAAACATATAAGTGAACAGTATTTAGAAAAGGGTAAAGAGGTTTTCGTGGCATTTATGGATTTGAAAAAGTTATATGACAAGGTGGATAGGGAGGCAATGCGGCAGATTTTTCCTTAGTGAGGTTTACTCTGACCCCAGACTGTACCCCGTTGCGGCCTTCTTTGCCCCCCCAAATTTCTGACTTTGCACTTGGGGGGTTTAAACCCCCGGGGCCCAATTGCTGGACCAGGTCTGCACCCTGTCCAGATCCCTTTGTGTTCTGCCTGGTCTTCGATCGGTGAATTCTTCTCGTCAATTCACTCATCAGCAACAGGGACACCTCAGAGTCTATCCTTCCGTCATGTCGTTCACAATACCAAAACAGCACTGGTCCTAGACTGACCCCGTGGGACCCCTGTCACAGTGCCCCACCCTGACACCTCGCCACGTCCATGACTCGTTCTGTCTTCCTGAAAGTATTCCTGATCCTTTCAGTGCCTTCCCTGTTATCCCTGCTTGGTCCTCCATTTTTTGCACCAATCTCTTGTGTGGAAACTGTGTCAAACGCCTTCTTGCAGTCCAAATATGCAATCCACCCACCCCTCCTCTCTTGTTTTAAACTGCTGTCCCATGTCATAAAACCCCATAGGTTTTGTGAACAGGATTTTCCCGTCCTAAACCATGTTGGCTACTGTTATGGATCATTCTTTCTAGGTGTTCCACCACTCTTCTCCTGATTTTTTCTCCATGATTTTTGCATACTATACTGTCAGTGACACTGTCTGAGTTAAATGCTCATGTCTGTCTCCTTTTAAAAGATTGGACTACATTGCGTCTTCCATGCCTCAGGCAATCTCCCTGTTTCGATAGATGTAAGAAAAATTGTTGTTAGGGGTACCAGCGCCTCTGCTCCCTCTCTCAATACCCATGGGGAGGATGTTTATCTGGCCCCATTGCCTTTGGGGTACAGCTACTCAGAAGCCTCTTCACTTCTTCCTCGGTTGTGTGCACTGTGTCCAGCACTGTGTGTGTGCCCCACCTCTCCTCTTTCGGGAAACCCTTTGTTTCCTCTTGAAACTTCTTTGAATCCTTGTTGAGTTTCCTCACTACTTCACGTTTCATTTCTTTGTCTCTCCCTTCCTTCCTTCCTGTGCGTGGGGTGTGTGTGTGTGTATGTGTGTGTGTATGTGTTGTGGTGTGTGTGTGGGGTGTGGTGTGTGTGTGTGTGTTTTGTGTGTGTGATGTTTGTGTGTTGTTGTGTGTGTGTTGTGTGTTTGGGGGTGTGTTGTGTGTGTGTATGTGTGTGTGTGTATGTTGGTGTTGTGTGGGTGTGTGTGTATGTGTGTGTGTGATTTTGTGTGTTTGTGTGGGTGTATGTGTGTGGAGTGTATGTTTGTGTTGTGTGTTGTGTGTGATTGTGTGTGTGCTTGGTGTGATACTCACCTAGTTGTACTCACCTAGTTGAGGTTGCGGGGCCCCGAGCCCGAGCTTCTGGCCCCCCCTCTTCACTGATCGCTACAGGCCCACTCTCCCTGAGCCGTGAGCTTTATCATACCTCTGCTTAAAGCATGTATGGATCCTGCCTCCACTACATCGCTTCCCCAAAAATATTCCATTACTGACAACTCTGTGGCTGAAGAAATACTTCCTAACATCCCTGTGATTCATATTTTGTGTTCAACTTTCCCAAATGTGTCCCCTTGTTACTGTGTCCCAAACTCTGGAACATCCTGTCTTTGTCCACCTTGTCAATTCCTCTCAGTATTTTGTATGTCGTTTATCATGTCCCCCCTATCCTCCCTGTCCTCCAGTGTCGTCAGGTTGATTTCCCTTAACCTCTCCCCGTAGACATACCTCTTAGCTCTGGGACTAGTCTTGTTGCAAACCTTTCACTTTCTCTAGTTTCCCTTTTTGTGCTTGGCTAGGTGTGGGTTCCAAACTGGTGCCGCATACTCCAATATGGGCCTAACGACACGGTGTACAGGGTTCCTGTGGTGTGTTGTGTGTGTGTGTGTTGTGTGTGTTTTGTGGTGTGTGGTGTGTGTTGTGTGGTGTTTTGTGGTGTGTGTGTGTGCGTGCGTGTGGTGTGTATTGTGTGTGTGTGTGCGTTGGTGTATGTGTGTTGTGTCTGTTGTCCTGTGTCTGTGTCTGGGTGTGTATTGCAATTTTAGACTACAGTGATCAGTTTGTGAAGATAGATCCAATTGTGCAGTGGACCAGTACTGTGTAATAACCAGCACTGTGCATTTTCAGTACTATACAGTGAATCGTACTGTGTTCACAGCGTAATTTGCCTTCTAAATTTTTATCTTACCTCTCTCACCTCTGTCTCTCTCTCTCTCTTCTATCTCTTCCTCTTGTCCTCTCTCTGTCTCGTCTTCTCTCACCTCTCTTCTCTCTCTCTCTCTCTTCTTTCTCTCTCTCTCCCGTCTCTCCCGTCCCTCTCTCTCTCTCCCTCTCTCTCCTCTCTCTCCTCCCCTCCTCTCCTCTCTCTCTCTCTCTCTCCTCGCCTCTTCTCTCTCATCCTCTCCCCTCCTCTCTCCCCTCTTTCTCTTCTTCTCTCTCTCTCTCTTTCTCTCACTTTCTCTCTTCCTCTCTCTCATCTCTCTTTCTCTCTCCTTTCTCTCTCTCTCTCTCCGAATTTCTTTTTTTTTTTCTCTTCTCTCTCTTCTCTTCTCCTCTCTCTCTTCTCGTCTCGCCTCTCTTTTCCCCCTTCTCTCTCCTCTCTCTCTTCTCTTTCTGTCTTTTTTTTTCTCTTCTCTCTCTCTCTCCTCTCTTTTCTCCTTCTCTTCATCTCCCTCTCCTTCTTCTTCTCCTCTCCTCCACTCCCTCTCTTTCACTTTCATCACTTTATCCACAAAATCCTTCACCACTCTTCTCTCTTAACAAAATTCTGACTGATCTCGTCTGATCCACACTACTTCAATCCTTCTCCCCCTCCCCTCAACCCACTTCACTTTAAATGTTTTTCCATCTTTCCCTCTTCTCCTCTCTTTTCTTTTTTCCCTTCCCCCTTCTGGGACTCTGGTTTCCTCTTTTATTTGGTTTGGTGTTTGTGTCTATTCCTTTCGTAATTCTGATTTCTCGGCTTACGTGCCTACTTAAATGTTGCTCTCTTTTCCCTCTGCTATGTACTCAACCTCATTGTTTCACCTATATCGCTCAATTTCCCCCCTTTATTTTCTACTTAGTCACTCCCCCGATATTCTAGGATCCTTAACAATGTCCACTTGGAAGGAATTCATTCTGTCTTGTTGAAATACCAAACCTTTAAGATTCAGAGAATTAGGTATTTCTACCGCAAATAAATTAAAAGACAGTTTAATCTTGATACTCTCTGATGCCTTTATGCCCACCCTAATAAAACAGGACCCATTGTAAGTTGGGTCCCAAATTGAATTCTAAAGGGTAGGTTGAATTTAATTGTCCAGATTTTAGGATCCCATCCTCAGGTAGGGTTCAAATCAAATTGAAATGGGCCAGTACAAGAAAGTTCCTCCCTGAATGTAGATATAATTTTGATTATGTGGCGTAGCATGAGGTTTTGTTTTGGAGGTTTGGTAAAGAGAGAAGTTTAAATTTGGGTAAGGAATGTAATTGAAGCCCGGTAATCCCTAGGTTCGATGCAATTTTGCCCGAAATACTCAGCATAACAAGCGGCTTTCTATATAGTAGTATGTCATTGATGTCAGCTAGACCTGTATACCTTGTACATGTACTTGTAGTAAATAAAGATATTATTATTATGACAACATGAACGTAGATAAGTACGTTTATGGAACAACTTGCAATGTGAACACAGTGATGTTGTAGTGGCCAGGCTCAGACTGGTACACACTGTTGTAGTGGCCAGGCTCAGACTGGTACACACTGTTGTAGTGGCCAGGCTCAGACTGGTACACACTGTTGTAGTGGCCAGGCTCAGGCTGGTACACACTGATGTAGTGGCCAGGCACAGGCTGGTACACACTGATGTAGTGGCCAGGCTCAGGTTGGTACACACTGATGTAGTGGCCAGGCTCAGGCTGGTACACACTGATGTAGTGGCCAGGCTCAGGCTGGTACACACTGATGTAGTGGCCAGGCTCAGGCTGGTACACACTGATGTAGTGGCCAGGCTCAGGCTGGTACACACTGTTGTAGTGGCCAGGCTCAGGCTGGTACACACTGATGTAGTGGCCAGGCTCAGGCTGGTACACACTGTTGTAGTGGCCAGGCTCAGGCTGGTACACACTGTTGTAGTGGCCAGGCTCAGGCTGGTACACACTGTTGTAGTGGCCAGGCTCAGGCTGGTACACACTGATGTAGTGGCCAGGCTCAGGCTGGTACACACTGATGTAGTGGCCAGGCTCAGGCTGGTACACACTGTTGTAGTGGCCAGGCTCAGGCTGGTACCACTGATGTAGTGGCCAGGCTCAGGCTGGTACACACTGTTGTAGTGGCCAGGCTCAGGCTAGTACACACTGTTGTAGTGGCCAGCTCAGGCTGGTACACACTGATGTAGTGGCCAGCTCAGGCTGGTACACACTGTTGTAGTGGCCAGGCTCAGGCTGGTGACACACTGATGTAGTGGCCAGGCTCAGGCTGGTACACACTGATGTAGTGGCCAGGCTCAGGCTGGTACACACTGTTGTAGTGGCCAGGCTCAGGCTGGTACACACTGATGTAGTGGCCAGGCTCAGGCTGGTACACACTGTTGTAGTGGCCAGGCTCAGACTGGTACACACTGTTGTAGTGGCCAGGCTCAGACTGGTACACACTGTTGTAGTGGCCAGGCTCAGGCTGGTACACACTGTTGTAGTGGCCAGGCTCAGGCTGGTACACACTGATGTAGTGGCCAGGCTCAGGCTGGTACACACTGTTGTAGTGGCCAGGCTCAGGCTGGTAAAACACTGATGTAGTGGCCAGGCTCAGGCTGCTACACACTGATGTAGTGGGCCAGGCTCAGGCTGGTAACACACTGTTGTAGTGGCCAGGCTCAGGCTGGTACACACTGTTGTAGTGGCCAGGCTCAGGCTGGTACACACTGATGTAGTGGCCAGGCTCAGGCTGGTACACACTGTTGTAGTGGCCAGGCCAGGCTGGTACACACTGTTGTAGTGGCCAGGCTCAGGCTGGTACACACTGTTGTAGTGGCCAGGCTCAGGCTGGTACACACTGTTGTAGTGGCCAGGCTCAGGCTGGTACACACTGTTGTAGTGGCCAGGCTCAGGCTGGTCACAAGTACTTGTGGCAGTTTACCAGACACACAGATAATGATCAAACTAAATGAAAAGTCTGTGGCCAGTTTATGGTTACTATGTTGAACATTATCTGGTTTATTATCCACTCAGTGAGTAATACAAAGATAGTATAATAACGTATGAGATATGTCAAGATAATCTTATTAATCATAATAAGATACCAGATACATTAAGCAAATTTCCTAAATTTGCATTTAACAGATAAATCCAGGTGTACTCATGTAAACCCGTATGGGGCCTAGTTCCTAGGACTTTAGTGTATCCATATGCTTTTGCGCTACCGTCCATAGGATGGATGTGGGGTGCGCCATAAATTAGCCACTCCGGTGGCAAAATCAAAAATTCCCTCACTCCCTCCCTTTCTATCTCCATATCTCCCTAACTCTCTCCTTCCCTCCCTTCCTCCCTCCTCCCTCCATCCCTCCCTCCCTCCATCCCTCCTTCCCTCCTCTCTCCCTCTCAACAGAGCCATGCACAGCACAATAATACTTAACAATCATCCCTAAAATAGTAAGTCTGTCTTCACTTCTTCACCTGATTTCCCTGTTATTAGAGAGTTTTACGTTCTGTGTATTGAACTGTTGCGAGGTTATCATGGAGTTACTAGTGAACAAGACCGGAGACACAGGTGTTGAGTCCTCACCCACTCTCACACTGTGTGTCACACCTGCTGTCCTCACCCACTCTCCCACTGTGTGTCACACCTGCTGTCCTCACCCACTCTCCCACTGTGTGTCTCACCTGCTGTCCTCACCCACTCTCACACTGTGTGTCTCACCTGCTGTGATCCACAACTAACTGGTCTTCGTTACTTTACACCTAGTAGTGAGATCTTACCTGAAGAAGTGTGAGTATAGTGGGCGGTATTGTGGTGAAGTATGGTGGGCGGTGTTGTGGGGGAGTATGGTGGGCGGTGTTGTGGGGGAATATGGTGGGCGGTGTTGTGCGGGAGTATGGTGGGCGGTGGTTAGGTAAGACACATATGCAACAGTTAGGTATCTTTATTTTGAAACGTTTCGCCTACACAGTAGGCTTCTTCAGTCGAGTACAGAAAAGTTGATAGAAGCAGAAGATACTTGAAGACGATGTAATCAGTCCATCACCCTTAAAGTTTTGAGGTGGTCAGTCCCTCAGTCTGGAGAAGAGCATTGTTCCAGACTGAAGGACTGACCACCTCAAAACTTTAAGGGTGATGGACTGATTACATCGTCTTCAAGTATCTTCTGCTTCTATCAACTTTTCTGTACTCGACTGAAGAAGCCTACTGTGTAGGCGAAACGTTTCATAATAAAGATACCTAACTGTTGCATATGTGTCTTACCTAACAACCTGTCAGTATTTTATACCATTTTAATGTTCATGGTGGGCGGTGTTGTGGGGGAGTATGGTGGGGTGGAATGTTGAAGGAGAGGTAAGGTGGGGTGGGCAGTTGTGAAGTTTTTTTTTTTAGCTTACGACGAATATGTTCCAGCTCTTGGTCCAGCTTTCAGCACACTGCTGATGATATGTTGGGTGTGATATTCACTGCACACTTCCCACATGTCACTGATCACTTCACACATGTCACTGATCACTTCACACATGTCACTGATCACTTCACACATGTCACTGATCACTTCCCACATGTCACTGATCACTTCACACATGTAACTGATCACTTCACACATGTCACTGATCACTTCATTCCACTTAACCATTCTGAAGGCATAACACTTTCCCGACATACCTGTGGCTCAGGTGTGTAGTTCCCACACCACTGGTGTGAAGTTCCCACACCACTTGTGTGTAGTTCCCACACCACTGGTGTGTAGTTCCCACACCACTGGTGTGTAGTTCCCACACCACTGGTGTGTAGTTCCCACACCACTGGTGTGTAGTTCCCACACCACTGGTGTGTAGTTCCCACACCACTGGTGTGTAGTTCCCACACCACTGGTGTGTAGTTCCCACACCACTGGTGTGTAGTTCCCACACCACTGGTGTGTAGTTCCCACACCACTGGTGTGTAGTTCCCACACCACTGTGTGTAGTTCCCACACCACTGGTGTGTAGTTCCCACACCACTGGTGTGTAGTTCCCACACCACTGGTGTGTAGTTCCCACACCACTGGTGTGTAGTTCCCACACCACTGGTGTGTAGTTCCCACACCACTGGTGTGTAGTTCCCACACCACTGGTGTGTAGTTCCCACACTACTGGTGTGTAGTTCCCACACCACTGGTGTGTAGTTCCCACACCACTGGTGTGTAGTTCCCACACCACTGGTGTGTAGTTCCCACACCACTGGTGTGTAGTTCCCACACCACTGGTGTGTAGTTCCCACACCACTGGTGTGTAGTTCCCACACCACTGGTGTGTAGTTCCCACACCACTGGTGTGTAGTTCCCACACCACTGGTGTGTAGTTCCCACACCACTGGTGTGTAGTTCCCACACCACTGATGTGTAGTTCCCACACCACTGGTGTGTAGTTCCCACACCACTGATGTGTAGTTCCCACACCACTGATGTGTAGTTCCCACACCACTGGTGTGTAGTTCCCACACCACTGATGTGTAGTTCCCACACCACTGGTGTGTAGTTCCCACACCACTGGTGTGTAGTTCCCACACCACTGATGTGTAGTTCCCACACCACTGGTGTGTAGTTCCCACACCACTGGTGTGTAGTTCCCACACCACTGGTGTGTAGTTCCCACACCACTGGTGTGTAGTTCCCACACCACTGGTGTGTAGTTCCCACACCACTGATGTGTAGTTCCCACACCACTGGTGTGTAGTTCCCACACCACTGGTGTGTAGTTCCCACACCACTGGTGTGTAGTTCCCACACCACTGGTGTGTAGTTCCCACACCACTGGTGTGTACTTTCTCTTGTCCCTTGCTACATCTGTGGTACATAACGCATCCCTATATACCTTGTGATAACCCTGAGTATCTTGTATAATGTGAAGCTATCTCCCATTACTCTTGGTTCCTACATTATTGTATTTTCCGGTATAAGGCGCACGACAGAAGTATCATAACGGCAGATCAGTGGTCACATTCTAAGGTTACTCACCCTCTTACTTTACGCTAAAGCGTAACCCAAACCTGACGCTTGACCCTGACCTTAAGCATAATAAGGCGCAGGGGATAAAAAGGTGCGCCTTATATGCCGAGAAAATATCGGTAACTCTTAACCCATTAGAGCGGGAAAATATGGAGACCAATTAAATTTGATCTGAGGAACGGTAAGGGGCAGCTCCAGTTCCTCGGTTCAAGAGACCATCACCAGCATGAAGGCGTGAGTCACCTCCCTGGAAGATCAACACAGTGAAGGATGAAGAGCGAGAGGTGAATGTTGTGATGCTGCTGCTGTTGTTGCTGTCTCTCTCTCCTCTAGCAACCAGGCGCTAATTTGAATTTCCTTGTGAAGAGTTGATTAAGACTGTTACTCCTGCATAATAAGTCCCTGGCTTGGGTTTTTGTCCTTGGCTTATGTCTTTGTTGCTGGGTTATGTCTTTGTCACTGGGTTTTGTCTTGTACAAGAATGACATTCTTGTTTATGTTGCTGACGTCACTTGGAAGACTTCAGTGCGAACATTGTTCAGTGTTGTTTACTCTGTCGTTAGTAAACATTGTTCAGTGTTGTTCACTCTGTCGTTAGTAAACATTGTTCAGTGTTGTTCACTCTGTCGTTAGTAAACATTGTTCAGTGTTGTTTACTCTGTCGTTAGTAAACATTGTTCAGTGTTGTTTACTCTGTCGTTAGTAAACATTGTTCAGTGTTGTTCACTCTGTCGTTAGTAAACATTGTTCAGTGTTGTTTACTCTGTCGTTAGTAAACATTGTTCAGTGTTGTTCACTCTGTCGTTAGTAAACATTGTTCAGTGTTGTGATGAATGGTTTGAAAAACCGACAAGTTGAAGATTGAGACACTTATGCAGCATATGGAAATCTTTATTCAGGAAACGTTTCGCCACACAGTGGCTTCATCAGTCCAATACAAAGAGGAAGGCGTAAGGAGAGGAGGAGAATGAGGTAATCAGTGTTGTTCACTCCGGCATTGGTGATAAGATGGAACAGTTGAGTGCAACACGATGTGTAGAGCACTGCAGGGCTCTACAAGACGGAGTAAAACTCTTCATACAAACCTGGATAGTTCTCTAGGGCAGGGTGTGCCTGCGAGCATAACACTGAATGGCTCTATATAGTGCACAGTAATACATAGCTACCAAGCAGAAGCCGAGTGTGGCTCAAGGTATAGAAGAGAAAGGAGGAGAAAAAGGAGTGAGGGAAAGAAGGAGGAATGGGAAGAAAAGTGACCTCCACCACTTCTGTACTACAGGAGTGACCTCCACCTGTACCACTCTAGTAGGAAGGACCTCCGCCATTAACACTGTACTAGGAAGGACCTTCACCACTACCACTCTCATAATCTTCATCAATATATTAATAACCAAGGCACCAGCAACTACGACATGGTGATGTTAATTATTTAAACGCTGCTCCAGCCAGTGGCTTCATCAGTCCAGTACCCCAGCTACGGGCTTGCGAAACGTTTCCCTAATAAAGATAAATAAATGTTGCATACGTATCTCATTCGTCAACTTGTCGGTTTTCCAAGCCATTTATACAGCAATTCTAACATGATTTCCAGCAAAATCAAATAGGCTCTGGAGGGATGATCACGGTCGTCAGCGTTAAGTGGGGGTATTTACGACGACCTCGCTGAGGACACAACAAATGTAGCAGTTTAAGCAGAGCTTCGAGTTGCAGTTCACAGAGATATCGTCAGTGTTCTCGGTAACTAGACAATGATAAACACTGGTGCGAAATGAGATGTAGGCGAACAGTGACAGATGTTTCGCCCACACCTGACTTTGAAACAAGTTTGTGGCTTGCTTGAACTCATATTAGGCACGTATGATTCACACTTCGCTGTGCTGAGTAGGGAATTAATGACTCAGCTATGGTTAGGCTCACTTGCCTGACTTTTTACTAACCTACTACCAAAGAGTAGGGTGGATCCTGGCTAGGAGGACACCAGGAATCAACAAGCACTCCACTACCAGAGAACAGAGTGGATCTTGGCTAGGAGGATACCAGGAAGCAACAAGCACTCCAATACCAGATAACAGAGTGGATCCTGGCTAGGAGGACACCAGGAATCAACAAGCACTCCACTACCAGACAACAAAGTGGATCCTGGCTAGGAGGACACCAGGAATCAACAAGTACTCCACTACCAGACAAAGTGGATCCTGGCTAGGAGGACACCAGGAATCAACAAGCACTCCACTACCAGACAACAAAGTGGATCCTGGCTAGGAGGACACCAGGAATCAACAAGTACTCCACTACCAGACAACAAAGTGGATCCTGGCTAGGAGGACACCAGGAATCAACAAGTACTCCACTACCAGAGAAAGTGGATCCTGGCTAGGAGGACACCAGGAATCAACAAGTACTCCACTACCAGACAAAGTGGATCCTGGTTAGGAGGACACCAGGAATCAACAAGCACTCCACTACCAGACAACAAAGTGGATCCTGGCTAGGAGGACACCAGGAATCAACAAGTACTCCACTACCAGACAACAAAGTGGATCCTGGCTAGGAGGACACCAGGAATCAACAAGTACTCCACTACCAGAGAAAGTGGATCCTGGCTAGGAGGACACCAGGAATCAACAAGTACTCCACTACCAGACAAAGTGGATCCTGGTTAGGAGGACACCAGGAATCAACAAGCACTCCACTACCAGACAACAAAGTGGATCCTGGCTAGGAGGACACCAGGAATCAACAAGTACTCCACTACCAGACAACAAAGTGGATCCTGGCTAGGAGGACACCAGGAATCAACAAGCACTCCACTGCCAGACAACATAGCAGCGAAGCTGACACCGAACTTCCTGTTTGACTTCTTCTTCCCACCAAAAGAATCTTGTTGTTTATCTCTGGGCTGCAACTCCCATGGGAAGGCTCAACTTGCAAGCGAGAACGCATGACAAACATCTCGGAGCAGCATTCACTTAAGGTTTTTGCAGGTCTCTGCCTCCCTGGAGAGGTGTCCAGCCAGCGTAGCCATAGCACCAGTGCTGACCATAATCAACCCCCAACGAAAGGACTTAGAAAACCGACCTCTTGAATGGAGTGCGTGGGAGGGGAGTGGGTAAGCGATGTATGAGTGCGTGGGCGGGGGAGTTAGTGTGGGTGTGAGTGCAAGGTTGTGGTCGTTATTTCATGAGCGTGGATGTGAGTGCAAGGTCGTGGTCGTTATTTCATGAGCGTGGATGTGAGTGCGTGGGCGTAAGTGTATGGGGGCGTTAATTTACCACGATATAAAACTACGATAAATGTTGCATATACAGGTGAACAAATAATGCAGTTAAACTCTTTTATCTGGACTTCGTTCAAATTTAATTATTCTCCTGTTTTTTTCTGTCAGCTTCTACCAAAATTTCTATTCCACTTCATTCATTTCTTCTTATTATTTAATTATGCTTCTTTTAAATTTTCTTTTCCATGTCTTCACCTTATAAATACTTTTCTTCAATTTCATCGTCTGTTTCCTGTCCATCTGCTCGTCCTTCCCCGTGGTAAGCAGCGTCTCAGACACACTCAATGAACATTAATCGTGTAAATCCCACTCCAAGAGTTTCTGCTGCAAATAGACCGATAATCTGCCGATAATTGATGTCAAGAGAGACGCTAGTTGCTGCGCACGCTTACTTCTTACTTCTTACTTCTTCTTTGTTGTTAGACGAAGAATGAGGGGAGATCTGATCGAAGTGTATAATTGGAAGACAGGTATTAATAAAGGGGATATTAACAAGGTCTTGAGGATATCTCTCCAAGAAAGAACCCGCAGTAATGGATTTAAATTAGATAAGTTTAGATTTAGAAAGGACATAGGAAAGTATTGGTTTGGAAATAGGGTAGTTGATGAGTGGAACAGTCTACCTAGTTGGGTTATTGAGGCTAGGACTTTGGGTAGTTTCAAATTTAGGTTGGATAAGTACATGAGTGGGAGGGGTTGGATTTGAGTGGGACTTGCACATCGGAGCTTGTTTCTTGGGTGGCATTGAAAATTGGGTTGGTCAAATGTTTTGTTAGTGGGATGAATTGTAAAGGACCTGCCTAGTATGGGCCAACAGGCTTCCTGCAGTGTGCCTCCTTTCTTATGTTCTTATGTTCTTATGTTCTTACTCTTCTCCTTCTACTTCTTTTCACTCTTTATTTCATTCACAAGTAAATTTTCCTTGTCTTGATTAGTTTTTTTTGTGGTTTTCTGTCTTCTTCAGTCTTCTTGGTCTTCTTCAGTCTTCTTGGTCTTCTTCAGTCTTCTTGGTCTTCTTCAGTCTTCTTGGTCTTCTTCAATCTTCTTGGTCTTCTTCAGTCTTCTTGGTCTTCTTCAGTCTTCTTGGTCTTTCTTCAATCTTCTTGGTCTTCTTCATCTTCTTGGTCTTCTTCAGTCTCTTGGTCTTCATCAATCTTCTTGGTCTTCTTCAGTCTTCTTGGTCTTCTTCAGTCTTCTTGGTCTTCGTCAATCTTCTTGGTCTTCTTCAGTCTTCTTGGTCTTCTTCAGTCTTCTTGGTCTTCTTCAGTCTTCTTGGTCTTCTTCAATCTTCTTGGTCTTCTTCAGTCTTCTTGGTCTTCTTCAGTCTTCTTGGTCTTCTTAAGTCTTCTTGGTCTTCTTCAATCTTCTTGGTCTTCTTCAGTCTTCTTGGTTTTCTTCAGTCTTCTTGGTCTTCTTCAGTCTTCTTGGTCTTCTTCAGTCTTCTTGGTCTTCTTCAGTCTTCTTGGTCTTCTTCAGTCTTCTTGGTCTTCTTCAGTCTTCTTGGTCTTCTTCAGTCTTCTTGGTCTTCTTCAGTCTTCTTGGTCTTCTTCAGTCTTCTTGGTCTTCTTCATTCTTCGTGGTCTTCTTTGTCTTCTTGGTCTTCTCCAGTCTTCTTGGTCTTCTTCAGTCTTCTTGGTCTTCTTCAGTCTTCTTTATCTTCTTCAGTCTTCTTGGTCTTCTTCAGTCTTCTTGGTCTTCTTCAGTCTTCTTGGTCTTCTTCAGTCTTCTTGGTCTTCTTTCAGTCTTCGTGGTCTTCTTTGTCCTTCTTGGTCTTCTCCAGTCTTCTCGTCTTCTTCAGTTCTTCTTGGTCTTCTTCAGTCTTCTTGGTCTTCTTTAGTTTTCTTGGTCTTCAGTCTTCTTGGTCTTCTTCAATCTTCTTGGTCTTCAATCTTCTTGGTCTTCTTCAATCTTCTTGGTCTTCTTTAGTTTTCTTGGTCTCTTTGGTCTTCTTGGTCTTCTTCAGTCTTCTTGGTCTTCTTTAGTCTTCTTGGTCTTCTTCAGTCTTCTTCAATCTTCTTGGTCTTCTTCAATCTTCTTGGTCTTCTTCAATCTTCTTGGTCTTCTTCAATCTTCTTGGTCTTCTTCAGTCTTCTTGGTCTTCTTCAGTCTTCTTGGTATTCTTCAATCTCTTGGTATTCTTCAATCTTCTTGTCTTCTCATCTTCTTGGTCTTCTTCAGTCTTCTTGGTATTCTTCAATCTTCTTGGTCTTCTTCAGTCTTCTTCAATCTTCTTGGTCTTCTTCAATCTTCTTGGTCTTCTTCAATCTTCTTGGTCTTCTTCACTCTTCTTGGTCTTCTTCAATCTTCTTGGTCTTCTTCAGTCTTCTTGGTCTTCTTCAATCTTCTTGGTATTCTTCAATCTTCTTGGTCTTCTTCAGTCTTCTTGGTCTTCTTCAATCTTCTTGGTCTTATTCAATCTTCTTGGTCTTCTTCAATCTTCTTGGTCTTCTTCCAATCTTCTTGGTCTTCTTCAATCTCTTGGTCTTCTTCAATCTTCTTGGTCTTCTTCAATCTTCTTGGCTCTTCTTCAGTCTTCTTGGTCTTCTTCAATCTTCTTGCCTTCTTCAGTCTTCTTGGTCTTCTTCAATCTTCTTGGTCTTCTTCAATCTTCTGGTATTTCTTCAGTCTTCTTGGTCTTCTTCAATCTTCTTGGTCTTCTTCAGTCTTCTTGGTCTTCTTCAATCTTCTTGGTCATCTTCAATCTTCTTGGTCTTCTTCAATCTTCTTGGTCTTCTTCAGTCTTCTTGGTCTTCTTCAGTCTTCTTGGTCTTCTTCAGTCTTCTTGGTCTTCTTTAGTTTTCTTGGTCTTCAGTCTTCTTGGTCTTCTTCAATCTTCTTGGTCTTCAATCTTCTTGGTCTTCTTCAATCTTCTTGGTCTTCTTTAGTTTTCTTGGTCTTCTTTGGTCTTCTTGGTCTTCTTCAGTCTTCTTGGTCTTCTTTAGTCTTCTTGGTCTTCTTCAGTCCTTCTTCAATCTTCTTGGTCTTCTCAATCTTCTTGTCTTCTTCAATCTTCTTGGTCTTCTTCAGTCTTCTTGGTCTTCTTCAGTCTTCTTGGTATTCTTCAATCTTCTTGGTATTCTTCAATCTTCTTGGTCTTCTTCAGTCTTCTTGGTCTTCTTCAGTCTTCTTGGTATTCTTCAATCTTCTTCGTCTTCTTCAGTCTTCTTCAATCTTCTTGGTCTTCTTCAATCTTCTTGGTCTTCTTCAATCTTCTTGGTCTTCTTCAATCTTCCTTGGTCTTCTTCAATCTTCTTGGTCTTCTTCAGTCTTCTTGGTCTTCTTCAATCTTCTTGGTATTCTTCAATCTTCTTGGTCTTCTTCAGTCTTCTTGGTCTTCTTCAATCTTCTTGGTCTTATTCAGTCTTCTTGGTCTTCTTCAATCTTCTTGGTCTTCTTCAATCTTCTTGGTCTTCTTCAATCTTCTTGGTCTTCTTCAATCTTCTTGGTCTTCTTCAATCTTCTTGGTCTTCTTCAGTCTTCTTGGTCTTCTTCAATCTTCTTGCCTTCTTCAGTCTTCTTGGTCTTCTTCAATCTTCTTGGTCTTCTTCAATCTTCTGGTCTTCTTCAGTCTTCTTGGTCCTTCTTCAATCTTCTTGGTCTTCTTCAGTCTTCTTGGTCTTCTTCAATCTTCTTGGTCTTCTTCAATCTTCTTGGTCTTCTTCAATCTTCTTGGTCTTCTTCAGTCTTCTTGGTCTTCTTCAGTCTTCTTGGTTCTTCTTCAATTCGTCTTGGTATTCTTCAATCTTCTTGGTCTTCTTCAGTCTTCTTGGTATTCTTCAATCTTCTTGGTCTTCTTCAGTCTTCTTGGTCTTCTTCAATCTTCTTGGTCTTCTTCAATCTTCTTGGTCTTCTTCAATCTTCTTGGTCTTCTTCAATCTTCTTGGTCTTCTTCAATCTTCTTGGTCTTCTTCAATCTTCTTGGTCTTCTTCAATCTTCTTGGTCTTCTTCAATCTTCTTGGTCTTCTTCAATCTTCTTGGTCTTCTTCAATCTTCTTGGTCTTCTTCAGTCTTCTTGGTCTTCTTCAGTCTTCTTGGTCTTCTTCAATCTTCTTGGTCTTCTTCAATCTTCTTGTCTTCTTCAATCTTCTTGGTCTTCTTCAGTCTTCTTGGTCTTCTTCAGTCTTCTTGGTCTTCTTCAATCTTCTTGGTCTTCTTCAATCTTCTTGGTCTTCTTCAATCTTCTTGTCTTCTTCAGTCTTCTTGGTCTTCTTCAGTCTTCTTGGTCTTCTTCAATCTTCTTGGTCTTCTTCAATCCTCTTGGTCTTCTTCAATCTTCTTGGTCTTCTTCAGTCCTTCTTGGTCCTTCTTCAGTCTTCTTGGTCTTCTTCAATCTTCTTGGTATTCTTCAATCTTCTTGGTCTTCTTCAGTCTTCTTGGTATTCTTCAATCTTCTTGGTCTTCTTCAGTCTTCTTGTCTTCTTCAATCTTCTTGGTCTTCTTCAATCTTCTTGGTCTTCTTCAATCTTCTTGGTCTTCTTCAATCTTCTTGGTCTTCTTCAATCTTCTTGGTCTTCTTCATATCTTCTTGGTCTTCTTCAGTCTTCTTGGTCTTCTTCAATCTTCTTGGTCTTCTTCAATCTTCTTGGTCTATCTTCAATGTTCTTGGTCTTCTTCAATCTTCTTGGTATTCTTCATCTTCTTGGTCTTCTTCAGTCTTCTTGGTCTTCTTCAATCTTCTTGGTCTTCTTCAATCTTCTTGGTCTTCTTTCAATCTTCTTGGTCTCTTCAGTCTTCTTGGTCTTCTTCAGTCTTCTTGGTCTTCTTCAATCTTCTTGTTCTTCTTTAGTTTTTTTGGTCTTCAGTCTTCTTGGTCTTCTTTAGTCTTCTTGGCCTTCTTCAGTCTTCTTGGTCTTCTTCAGTCTTCTTGGTTCTTCTTCAAATCTTCTTGGTCTTCTTCAGTCTTCTTGGTCTTCTTCAGTCTTCTTGGTCTTCTTAAGTCTTCTTGGTCTTCTTCAATCTTCTTGGTCTTCTTCAGTCTTCTTGGTTTTCTTCAGTCTTCTTGGTCTTCTTCAGTCTTCTTGGTCTTCTTCAGTCTTCTTGGTCTTCTTCAGTCTTCTTGGTCTTCTTCAGTCTTCTTGGTCTTCTTCAGTCTTCTTGGTCTTCTTCAGTCTTCTTGGTCTTCTTCAGTCTTCTTGTCCTTCTTCAGTCTTCTTGGTCTTCTTCAGTCTTCTTGGTCTTCTTCATTCTTCGTGGTCTTCTTTGTCTTCTTGGTCTTCTCCAGTCTTCTTGGTCTTCTTCAGTCTTCTTGGTCTTCTTCAGTCTTCTTGGTCTTCTTCAGTCTTCTTGGTCTTCTTCAGTCTTCTTGGTCTTCTTCAGTCTTCTTGGTCTTCTTCAGTCTTCTTGGTCCTTCTTCAGTCTTCGTGGTCTTCTTTGTCTTCTTGGTCTTCTCCAGTCTTCTTCGTCTTCTTCAGTCTTCTTGGTCTTCTTCAGTCTTCTTGGTCTTCTTTAGTTTTCTTGGTCTTCAGTCTTCTTGGTCTTCTTCAATCTTCTTGGTCTTCAATCTTCTTGGTCTTCTTCAATCTTCTTGGTCTTCTTTAGTTTTCTTGGTCTTCTTTGGTCTTCTTGGTCTTCTTCAGTCTTCTTGGTCTTCTTTAGTCTTCTTGGTCTTCTTCAGTCTTCTTCAATCTTCTTGGTCTTCTTCAATCTTCTTGGTCTTCTTCAATCTTCTTGGTCTTCTTCAATCTTCTTGGTCTTCTTCAGTCTTCTTGGTCTTCTTCAGTCTTCTTGGTATTCTTCAATCTTCTTGGTATTCTTCAATCTTCTTGGTCTTCTTCAGTCTTCTTGGTCTTCTTCAGTCTTCTTGGTATTCTTCAATCTTCTTGGTCTTCTTCAGTCTTCTTCAAATCTTCTTGGTCTTCTTCAATCTTCTTGGTCTTCTTCAATCTTCTTGGTCCTTTCTTCACTCTTCTTGGTCTTCTTCAATCTTCTTGGTCTTCTTCAGTCTTCTTGGTCTTCTTCAATCTTCTTGGTATTCTTCATCTTCTTGGTCTTCTTCAGTCTTCTTGGTCTTCTTCAATCTTCTTGGTCTTATTCAATCTTCTTGGTCTTCTTCAATCTTCTTGGTCTTCTTCAATCTTCTTGGTCTTCTTCAATCTCTTGTCTTCTTCAATCTTCTTGGTCTTCTTCAATCTTTTGGTCTTCTTCAGTCCTTCTTGGTCTTCTTCAATCTTCTTGGCCTTCTTCAGTCTTCTTGGTCTTCTTCAATCTTCTTGGTCTTCTTCAATCTTCTTGGTATTCTTCAGTCTTCTTGGTCCTTCTTCAATCTTCTTGGTCTTCTTCAGTCTTCTTGGTCTTCTTCAATCTTCTTGGTCATCTTCAATCTTCTTGGTCTTCTTCAATCTTCTTGGTCTTCTTCAGTCTTCTTGGTCTTCTTCAGTCTTCTTGGTCTTCTTCAGTCTTCTTGGTCTTCTTTAGTTTTCTTGGTCTTCAGTCTTCTGGTCTTCTTCAATCTTCTTGGTCTTCAATCTTCTTGGTCTTCTTCAATCTTCTTGGTCTTCTTTAGTTTTCTTGGTCTTCTTTGGTCCTTCTTGGTCTTCTTCAGTCTTCTTGGTCTTCTTTAGTCTTCTTGGTCTTCTTCAGTCTTCTTCAATCTTCTTGGTCTTCTTCAATCTTCTTGGTCTTCTTCAATCTTCTTGTCTTCTTCAGTCTTCTTGGTCTTCTTCAGTCTTCTTGGTATTCTTCAATCTTCTTGGTATCTTCAATCTTCTTGGTCTTCTTCAGTCTTCTTGGTCTTTCTTCAGTCTTCTTGGTATTCTTCAATCTTCTTCGTCTTCTTCAGTCTTCTTCAATCTTCTTGGTCTTCTTCAATCTTCTTGGTCTTCTTCAATCTTCTTGGTCTTCTTCAATCTTCTTGGTCTTCTTCAATCTTCTTGGTCTTCTTCAGTCTTCTTGGTCTTCTTCAATCTTCTTGGTATTCTTCAATCTTCTTGGTCTTCTTCAGTCTTCTTGGTCTTCTTCAATCTTCTTGGTCTTATTCAGTCTTCTTGGTCTTCTTCAATCTTCTTGGTCTTCTTCAATCTTCTTGGTCTTCTTCAATCTTCTTGGTCTTCTTCAATCTTCTTGGTCTTCTTCAATCTTCTTGGTCTTCTTCAGTCTTCTTGGTCTTCTTCAATCTTCTTGGCCTTCTTCAGTCTTCTTGGTCTTCTTCAATCTTCTTGGTCTTCTTCAATCTTCTTGGTCTTCTTCAGTCTTCTTGGTCTTCTTCAATCTTCTTGGTCTTCTTCAGTCTTCTTGGTCTTCTTCAATCTTCTTGGTCTTCTTCAATCTTCTTGGTCTTCTTCAATCTTCTTGGTCTTCTTCAGTCTTCTTGGTCTTCTTCAGTCTTCTTGGTCTTCTTCAATCTTCTTGGTATTCTTCAATCTTCTTGGTCTTCTTCAGTCTTCTTGGTATTCTTCAATCTTCTTGGTCTTCTTCAGTCTTCTTGGTCTTCTTCAATCTTCTTGGTCTTCTTCAATCTTCTTGGTCTTCTTCAATCTTCTTGGTCTTCTTCAATCTTCTTGGTCTTCTTCAATCTTCTTGGTCTTCTTCAATCTTCTTGGTCTTCTTCAATCTTCTTGGTCTTCTTCAATCTTCTTGGTCTTCTTCAATCTTCTTGGTCTTCTTCAGTCTTCTTGGTCTTCTTCAGTCTTCTTGGTCTTCTTCAATCTTCTTGGTCTTCTTCAATCTTCTTGTCTTCTTCAATCTTCTTGGTTCTTCTTCCAGTCTTCTTGGTCTTCTTCAGTCTTCTTGGTCTTCTTCAATCTTCTTGGTCTTCTTCAATCTTCTTGGTCTTCTTCAATCTTCTTGGTCTTCTTCAGTCTTCTTGGTCTTCTTCAGTCTTCTTGGTCTTCTTCAATCTTTCTTGGTCTTCTTCAATCCTCTTGGTCTTCTTCAATCTTCTTGGTCTTCTTCAGTCTTCTTGGTCTTCTTCAGTCTTCTTGGTCTTCTTCAATCTTCTTGGTATTCTTCAATCTTCTTGGTCTTCTTCAGTCTTCTTGGTATATCTTCAATCTTCTTGGTCTTCTTCAGTCTTCTTGGTCTTCTTCAATCTTCTGGTCTTCTTCAATCTTCTTGTCTTCTTCAATCTTCTTGGTCTTCTTCAATCTTCTTGGTCTTCTTCAATCTTCTTGGTCTTCTTCAATCTCTTGGTCTTCTTCAGTCTTCTTGGTCTTCTTCAATCTTCTTGGTCTTCTTCAATCTTCTTGGTCTTCTTCAATGTTCTTGGTCTTCTTCAATCTTCTTGGTATTCTTCAATCTTCTTGGTCTTCTTCAGTCTTCTTGGTCTTCTTCAATCTTCTTGGTCTTCTTCAATCTTCTTGGTCTTCTTCAATCTTCTTGGTCTTCTTCAGTCTTCTTGGTCTTCTTCAGTCTTCTTGGTCTTCTTCAATCTTCTTGTTCTTCTTTAGTTTTTTTGGTCTTCAGTCTTCTTGGTCTTCTTTAGTCTTCTTGGCCTTCTTCAGTCTTCTTGGTCTTCTTCAATCTTCTCGGTCTTCTTCAGTCTTCTTGGTCTTCTTCAATCTTCTTGGTCTTCTTTAGTTTTCTTGGTCTTCTTTAGTCTTCTTGGTCTTCTTCAGTCTTCTTGGTCTTCTTCAATCTTCTTGGTCTTCTTCAATCTTCTTGGTCTTCTTTAGCTTTCTTGGTCTTCATCAGTCTTCTTGGTCTTCTTCAGTCTTCTTGGTCTTCTTCAGTCTTCTTGGTCTTCTTCAATATTCTTGGTCTTCTTCAATCTTTTTGGTCTTCTTCAATCTTCTTGGTCTTCTTCTATCTTCTTGGTCTTCTTCAATCTTCTTGGTTTTCTTCAATCTTTTTGGTCTTCTTCAATCTTCTTGGTCTTCTTCAGTATTCTTGGTCTTCTTCAATCTTCTTGGTCTTCTTCAATCTTCTTGGTCTTCTTCAATCTTCTTGGTCTTCTTCAATCTCTTGGTCTTCTTCAATCTTCTTGGTCTTCTTCTATCTTCTTGGTCTTCTTCAATCTTCTTGGTCTTCTTCAATCTTCTTGGTCTTCTTCAATCTTCTTGGTCTTCTTCAGTCTTCTTGGTCTTCTTCAATCTTCTTGGTCTTCTTCAATCTTCTTGGTCTTCTTCAATCTTCTTGGTCTTCTTCAGTCTTATTGGTCTTCTTCAATCTTCTTGGTCTTCTTCAGTCTTCTTGGTCTTCTTCAATCTTCTTGGTCTTCTTCAATCTTCTTGGTCTTCTTCAATCTTCTTGGTCTTTCTTCAGTCTTCTTGGTCTTCTTCAATCTTCTTGGTCTTCTTCAATCTTCTTGGTCTTCTTCAATCTTCTTGGTCTTCTTCAGTCTTATTGGTCTTCTTCAATCTTCTTGGTCTTCTTCAGTCTTCTTGGTCTTCTTCAATCTTCTTGGTCTTCTTCAATCTTCTTGGTCTTCTTCAGTCTTCTTGGTCTTCTTCAATCTTCTTGGTCTTCTTCAGTCTTCTTGGTCATCTTCAGTCTTATTGGTCTTCTTCAATCTTCTTGGTCTTCTTCAATCTTCTTGGTCTTCTTCAGTCTTCTTGGTCTTCTTCAATCTTCTTGGTCTTCTTCAGTCTTCTTGGTCTTCAGTCTTCTTGGTCTTCAGTCTTCTTGGTCTTCTTCAGTCTTCTTGGTCATCTTCAGTCTTATTGGTCTTCTTCAATCTTCTTGGTCTTCTTCAATCTTCTTGGTCTTCTTCAATCTTCTTGGTCTTCTTCAATCTTCTTGGTCTTCTTCAATCTTCTTGGTCTTCTTCAGTTTTCTTGGTCTTCTTCAGTCTTCTTGGTCTTCTTCAATCTTCTTGGTCTTCTTCAATCTTCTTGATCTTCTTTACTCTTCTTGGTCACCTTCAATCTTCTATGCCTTCTTCTCATTCTCTTTTCATTTATTTCTGTTCTTCTTGTGCACCACTTCTTCTCCTTCCTTCATCGCGCCTGCTCCTCCTCCTTCCTTCATCGCGCCTGCTCCTCCTCCTTCCTTCATCGCGCCTGCTTCTCCTCCTTCCTTCATCGCGCCTGCTCCTCCTCCTTCCTTCATCGCGCCTGCTCCTCCGCCTTCCTTCATCGCGCCTGCTCCTCCTCCTTCCTTCATCGCGCCTGCTCCTCCTCCTCCTTCTTCTCCTCTTCCTCCTCCTGCTTGTAGTCGAGCTCACTCAGAAGACACTTTTGAAGAGAACTTCCCATTAGAGAAGACATGACAACCTCTTCTAAGAGCACTTCTCTTCTAAGAGCACTTCTCTTCTAAGAGCACTTCTCTTCTAAGAGCACTTCTATTCTAAGAGCACTTCTCTTCTAAGAGCACTTCTCTTCTAAGAGCACTTCTCTTCTAAGAGCACTTCTCTTCTAAGAGCACTTCTCTTCCAAGAGTGCTTGTCTTCTAAGAGCACTTCTCTTCTAAGAGCACTTCTCTTCTAAGAGTGCTTGTCTTCTAAGAGCACTTCTCTTCTAAGAGCACTTCTCTTCTAAGAGTGCTTGTCTTCTAAGAGCACTTCTCTTCTAAGAGCTCTTCTCTTCTAAGAGTGCTTGTCTTCTAAGAGCACTTTTCTTCTAAGAGCACTTCTCTTCTAAGACTGCTTGTCTTCTAAGAGCACTTCTCTTCTAAGAGTGCTTGTCTTCTAAGAGCATTTCTCTTCTAAGAGTGCTTGTCTTCTAAGAGCACCTCTCTTCTAAGAGTGCTTGTCTTCTAAGAGCACTTCTCTTCTAAGACTGCTTGTCTTCTAAGAGCACTTCTCTTCTAAGAGTGCTTGTCTTCTAAGAGCACTTCTCTTCTAAGAGCACTTCTCATCTAAGAGTGCTTGTCTTCTAAGAGCACTTCTCTTCTAAGAGCACTTCTCTTCTAAGTGTGCTTGTCTTCTAAGAGCACTTCTCTTCTAAGACTGCTTGTCTTCTAAGAGCACTTCTCTTCTAAGAGTGCTTGTCTTCTAAGAGCACTTCTCTTCTAAGACTGCTTGTCTTCTAAGAGCACTTCTCTTCTAAGACTGCTTGTCTTCTAAGAGCACTTCTCTTCTAAGACTGCTTGTCTTCTAAGAGCACTTCTCTTCTAAGACTGCTTGTCTTCTAAGAGCACTTCTCTTCTAAGAGTGCTTGTCTTCTAAGAGCACTTCTCTTCTAAGAGCACTTCTCTTCTAAGAGTGCTTGTCTTCTAAGAGCACTTCTCTTCTAAGAGTGCTTGTCTTCTAAGAGCACTTCTCTTCTAAGAGTGCTTGTCTTCTAAGAGCACTTCTCTTCTAGAGTGCTTGTCTTCTAAGAGCACCTCTCTTCTAAGAGTGCTTGTCTTCTAAGAGCACTTCTCTTCTAAGACTGCTTGTCTTCTAAGAGCACTTCTCTTCTAAGAGTGCTTGTCTTCTAAGAGCACTTCTCTTCTAAGAGTGCTTGTCTTCTAAGAGCACCTCTCTTCTAAGAGTGCTTGTCTTCTAAGAGCACTTCTCTTCTAAGACTGCTTGTCTTCTAAGAGCACTTCTCTTCTAAGACTGCTTGTCTTCTAAGAGCACTTCTCTTCTAAGAGTGCTTGTCTTCTAAGAGCACTTCTCTTCTAAGAGTGCTTGTCTTCTAAGAGCACCTCTCTTCTAAGAGTGCTTGTCTTCTAAGAGCACTTCTCTTCTAAGACTGCTTGTCTTCTAAGAGCACTTCTCTTCTAAGAGTGCTTGTCTTCTAAGAGCATTTCTCTTCTAAGAGTGCTTGTCTTCTAAGAGCACCTCTCTTCTAAGAGTGCTTGTCTTCTAAGAGCACTTCTCTTCTAAGACTGCTTGTCTTCTAAGAGCACTTCTCTTCTAAGAGTGCTTGTCTTCTAAGAGCACTTCTCTTCTAAGAGCACTTCTCTTCTAAGACTGCTTGTCTTCTAAGAGCACTTCTCTTCTAAGAGTGCTTGTCTTTTAAGAGGACTTCTCTTCTAAGAGCACTTCTCTTCTAAGAGTGCTTGTCTTCTAAGAGCACTTCTCTTCTAAGAGTGCTTGTCTTCTAAGAGCACTTCTCTTCTAAGAGCACTTCTCTTCTAAGAGCGCTTCTCTTCTAAGAGCACTTCTCTTCTAAGTGCACTTCTCTTCTAAGAGCACTTCTCTTCTAAGAGCACTTCTCTTCTAAGAGCACTTCTCTTGTAAAAGTGCTTCTCTTCTAAGAGCACTTCTCTTCTAAGAGTGCTTCTCTTCTAAGAGCGCTTCTCTTCTAAAGTGCATCTCTTCTAAAGTGCTTCTCTTCTAAAGTGCATCTCTTCTAAAGTGCTTCTCTTCTAAAGTTTCTCTTCTAAAGTGCTTCTCTTCTAAAGTGCTTTTCTTCTAAAGTGCTTCTCTTCTAAAGTGCATCTCTTCTAAAGTGCTTCTCTTCTAAAGTTTCTCTTCTAAAGTGCTTCTCTTCTAAAGTGCTTCTCTTCTAAAGTGCTTCTCTTCTAAAGTTTCTCTTCTAAAGTGCTTCTCTTCTAAAGTGCTTCTCTTCTAAAAGTGCTTCTCTTCTAAAGTGCTTCTCTTCTAAAGTGCTTCTCTTCTAAGTGCTTCTCTTCTAAAGTGCTTCTCTTCTAAAAGTGCTTCTCTTCTAAAGTGCTTCTCTTCTAAAGTGTTTCTCTTCTAAAGTGCTTCTCTTCTAAAGTGGTTCTCTTCTAAATGTGATTCTCTTCTAAAGTGCTTCTCTTCTAAAGTGGTTCTCTTCTAAAAGTGCTTCTCTTCTAAAGTGTTTCTCTTCTAAAGTGCTTCTCTTCTAAAGTGCTTCTCTTCCACAAGTGCTTCTCTTCTAAAGTGCTTCTCTTCTAAAGTGCTTCTCTTCTAAGAGCGCTTCTCTTCTAAAGTGCTTCTTTTCTAAGTGCTTCTCTTCTAAAAGTTCTTCTTTTCTAAAGTGCTTCTCTTCTAAGAACGCTTCTCTTCTAAGAGCGCTTCTCTTCTAAAGTGCTTCTCTTCTAAGTGCTTCTCTTCTAAAGTGCTTCTCTTCTAAATTGCTTTTCTTCCACAAGTGCTTCTCTTCTAAAGTGCTTCTCTTCTAAGTGCTTCTCTTCTAAATTGCTTCTCTTCCACAAGTGCTTCTCTTCTAAAGTGCTTCTCTTCTAAAGTGCTTCTCTTCTAAAGTGCTTCTCTTCTAAAGTGCTTCTCTTCCACAAGTGCTTCTCTTCTAAAGTGCTTCTCTTCTAAAGTGCTTCTCTTCTAAAGTGCTTCTCTTCCACAAGTGCTTCTCTTCTACAAGTGCTTCTCTTCTAAGGATATACTTCTTAGAGTACTTACTTTCTAAGAACACTCGTCCAGTCCTGGTCTTAGACTGGAAGTTACCTGTCAACCTGACCAGAAGTTACCTGTCCATTAGACCAGAAGTTACCTGTCGACCCTCCCATTTATTCGTCCCTTCTCCCCTCCTCCCCTCCTCCCCTCCTCTCACTTCTCCCCTCCTCCCACTCCTACCCCCTCCCCATTCTCTTATCTCCTGCAATCATCACAACTTCATACTATTTCCGTAAGTTTTTCACTGTTACACACACAGTCTTAAGCTGACCTCATGTTAAGTGCTTGATATATATATATATATATATATATATATATATATATATATATATATATATATATATATATATATATATATATACATATGAATGAATTAATTTGGACTATAACAAATGACTGAATATAAACATGCCATATACATTCTGTTTTCCAGTCATTATATATTGATGAACGGCTGTTTAAATCCCGTTAAAGTCCCACCGCTATGCCGGTTAAATCCCACCTTGTATCAGGTATTACGGGAGCGCAATTGTGACCGGCCTGCCGTTGTTGCAGGTTGCTGCAGGTGTCCGTTGTTGTTGCAGGTGTCTTCTGTTCCTGCAAGTGTCTGCTGTAGTTGCAGGTGTCTTCTGTTGCTGCAGGTGTCTTCTGTTGTTGCAGGTGCCTTCTGTTGCTGCAGGTGTTTTCTGTTGTTGCAGGTGTCTTCTGTTGTTGCAGGAGTCTTCTGTTTCTGCAGGTGTCTTCTGTTGTTGCAGGTGTCTTCTGTTGTTGCAGGTGTCTTCTGTTGTTGCAGGTGTCTTCTGTTTCTGCAGGTGTCTTCTGTTGTTGCAGGTGTCTTCTGTTGTTGCAGGTGTCTTCTGTTGTTGCAGGTGTCTTCTGTTGTAGCAGGTGTCTTCTGTTGTTGCAGGTGTCTTCTGTTTCTGCAGGTGTCTTCTGTTGTTGCAGGTGTCTTCTGTTGCATATACGTGTAGTGATGATGATCACACATATTTACATGTAGAGATAGATAATGCTTGCGCCACACACACACACGCACACACACACACACAACACACACACACACACACACACACATACACACACACACACGCGCACACACACACACACACACACACACACACACACACACACACACACACACACACACACACACACACACACACACACACACACACACACACACACACACGCACACACACACACACACACACACACACACACACACACACACACACACACACGCAGAAAGTGCAAAGGTTTGCGACAAGGTTAGTTCCAGAGGACAGGAGGGTCAGGGGAGACATGATAACGACATATAAAATATTGCGCGGAATAGGCAAGGTGGACAAAGACAGGATGTTCCAGGGAGGGGACACAGAAACAAAAGTTCACAATTGGAAGTTGAAGACACAGATGAGTCAGAGAGATATTAGGAAGTATTTCTTCAGTCATAGAGTTGTCAGGCAGTGGAATAGCCTAGAAAGTGACGTAGTGGAGGCGGGAACCATACATAGTTTTAAGACGAGGTATGATAAACCTCATGGAGCGGGGAGAGAGAGGACCCAGTAGCAACCGGTGAAGAGGCGGGGCCAAGAGCTAAGACTCGACCCCTGCAACCACAAATGGGTGAGTACAAATAGGTGAGTACACACACACTCTCTCTCTCACACACACACACACACACACACACACACACACACACACACACACACACACACACACACACACACACACACACACACACACACACACACACAGGACCTAGTAGCACTCAGTGAAGAGGCGGGGCCAGGAGCTGAGTATCGACCCCTGCAACCACAATTAGGTGAATACAATTAGGTGAGTATACACACACACACACACATACAAACACACACACACACAATGGATCAGAGAATACCTGACAGGGAGGCAACAACGAGTCATGGTACGTAATTATGTATCACAGTGGGCGCCTGTGACGAGCGGGGTCCCACAGGGGTCGGTCCTAGGACCAGTGCTATTTTTGGTATATGTGAATGACATGATGGATGGGTTAGACTCAGAAGTGTCCCTGTTCGCAGATGATGTGAAGTTAATGATTAGAACTAAATCAGATGAGGTTCAGGCAGGACTTCAAAGAGGCCTTGACAGGTTGGAAACCTGGTCCAGCAGCTGGCTTCTCGAATTTAACCCAGCCAAATGCAAAGTCATGAAGATCGGGGAAGGGCAAAGAAGACCGCAGACGGAGTATAAGCTATGTGGCCACAGACTGCAAACCTCGCTCAAGGAAAAAGATCTTGGGGTGAGTATAACATCAAGCACGTCTCCGGAAGCACTCATCAACCAGATAACTGCTGCGGCATATGGGCGCCTGGCAAACCTGAGAACAGCGTTCCGATACCTTAGTAAGGAATCGTTGAAGACACTGTATACCGTGTACGTCAGGCCCATACTGGAATATGCACCACCTGTTTGAAACCCACACTTGATCAAGCTCGTCAAGAAATTAGAGAAAGTGCAAAGGTTCGCAACAAGGTTAGTTCCAGAATTAAGGGGAATGTCCTAAGAAGAAAGGTTAAGGGAAATCGACCTGACGACACTGGAGGGCAGGAGGGTTAGGGGAGACATGATAACGACATGTAAAATACTGCGTGGAATAGACAAGGTGGACAGAGACAGGATGTTCCAGAGAGGTGACACAGAAACAAGGGGTCACAGTTGGAAGCTGAAGACCCAGATGAGTCAAAGGGATGTTAGAAAGTATTTCTTCAGTCATAGAGTAGTCAGGAAGTGAAATAGCCTAGTAAGTGAGGTAGTGGAGGCAGGTACCATGCATAGCTTTAAGATGAGGTTTGATAAAGCTCATGGAGCAGGGAGAGAGGGCGGAACTCAGATGGGTGTCAATACATGTACGTGTACATGAATGTGTAGCGTGACGGTAGAACAAGTGGAAGTAGCAAGATGTACCTGTTATCTTGCGTGTTTAGCAGAAAGAATATTCATCAGCAATCCTACCAGTTTCTTAAACATTTACAGGTTTCCGTATCACAGGCATCTGGCAGGACGGTCGCACCTTCCTGGGTTGTTGCTGTCTACCAACCTACTACACAGGACGGTCGTACCTTCCTGGGTTGTTGCTGTCTACCAACCTACTACACAGGACGGTCGTACCTTCCTGGGTTGTTGCTGTCTACCAACCTACTACCACAGGACGGTCGTACCTCCCTGGGTTGTTGCTGTCTTCCAACCTACTACCATAGGACGGTCGTACCTCCCTGGGTTGTTGCTGTCTACCAACATACTACCACAGGACGGTCGTACCTCCCTGGGTTGTTGCTGTCTACCAACATACTACCACAGGACGGTCGTACCTCCCTGGGTTGTTGCTGTCTACCAACCTACTACACAGGACGGTCGTACCTTCCTGGGTTGTTCCTGTCTACCAACCTACTACCACAGGACGGTCGTACCTCCCTGGGTTGTTGCTGTCTACCAACATACTACCACAGGACGGTCGTACCTCCCTGGGTTGTTGCTGTCTACCAACCTACTACACAGGACGGTCGTACCTTCCTGGGTTGCTGCTGTCTACCAACATACTACCACAGGACGGTCGTACCTCCCTGGGTTGTTGCTGTCTACCAACATACTACCACAGGACGGTCGTACCTCCCTGGGTTGTTGCTGTCTACCAACCTACTACACAGGACGGTCGTACCTTCCTGGGTTGCTGCTGTCTACCAACATACTACCACGGGACGGTCGTACCTCCCTGGGTTGCTGCTGTCTACCAACATACTACCACAGGACGGTCGTACCTCCCTGGGTTGTTGCTGTATACCAACCTACTACACAGGACGGTCGTACCTCCCCGGGTTGTTGTTGTCTACCAATCTACTATTCTTTTTAAATTTATATATTAAAATTCAGTATTTGACAGTCAAGCGTAAAGATTCCAGACATTGAGGTTTTTATTGAATAAAAATATTTCATTTCTACACATAAAAGGATATCGTATTGTGCTGCTATTTTTAAAATATCAACATTGTATGTGTGTTGGCTAGGCGTCAGCACTGTACTGACGTCTCACTGACTGAGACAAGCGTAAATATTTTTTTTTTATTATTTATTAACACTGGCCGATTCCCACCAAGGCAGGGTGGCCCGAAAAAGAAAAACTTTCACCATCATTCACTCCATCACTGTCTTGCCAGTTTTTAAACTGCAACATTAACACCCGTCCTTCAGAGTGCAGGCACTGTACTTCCCATCTCCATATTTCATATCATGATAAATTTTGGGCAGTGTATGCCTAAATTATAATTTATTTAAAAAATTGTGTGTGCTTTCTTTTATGTGAACACACTGTAATATTCTGCGGCTTTATTGTCGTGTTGTATAAAGTTGTTTTTTGTTGCTATGTAACAAAGTTTTTGTTTCGCGATTTTATCTTTTTTCCTCTAGGATCTATGGCTAAGATTTTGAAGTTTGTCCTGACTGCATGACTATATTTAAGGGAGACTTTTTCCCAACAGTACAAAGGTGTGATCCAAGCTACCCAAGACTTTAGACTCTATAACCCCACTCGGTACGTCATCAGATGCAGCATTCTCCACCTGACCACAACATTCTGAACCTGACTATAAATACTCGCGTACCTTCCACCCCAGGTAGATCTGTTTGTGACTTGAAAAAGCCCACTGTGTGGGCGAAACGTTGTCAATAAAGGATCACATTATACTGCATATGTGTTTATATTTCCATTCCAGTACAAAGGTGTACATAACTGATAATAGAGAGAATCAAGAGGTACACGGTCGACAAGTTTGGGAATCATTGCCACAGACGACGATGTATCTACGATAGTTTACTGTACTAGCCAAGTGCTTGTCCTGCTGGTTCTTGTGTGACTGTTTTGCCTTTGCGCTTCCAACATTACAGGAGAGTTTATTTCATTATGCAATTGTGGAAAAATAAACTTGAATGAGGTATAATGTGATCGTTCATTGACTACGTTTAGCCCACACAGTGGGATTTAACAAGGCACAAACAGATGTGCCTGGGTGAAGAGTATATGAGTATATATACGATGGAGAATCAAGTGGAGAGAGACTGCTGGGTGGGTCGGATTTGGGACTGACCTGTGAGGAACCGCCGAGAATGTTGGGTAGATTAGATCTGAGACTGACCTGCACGGGATGGGTGGGTGTGTAAATTGTTCGTAGGATAACGTGAAGAAGTTTCTTGGCGAGGGCTTCAGCTATGTTATAGAAGCCGTTGTTCTGGTTGAAATTGTTAGATATGCAGATAAGTGATGATTTCAGGATTCTGCGGTACTGATTGTCTTCCCTGGCGATAAGAATAGTTGTGGAAATTTCGGTGTTGAACGCAGACGTTCCTTAAATTGTCAGGTCTGCCTGCGTACTGGTGTTCTGAAATACGGGTTTGGAGATCTCTTGACTTCTCGCCCACGTATAATTGGTTGCAGTCATTGCAAGGGATTATGTATATCCCTGCTGAGGCTTGAACCTTGTCTTGTCTGTTACTGGTGATGTCCTTGGTGGTGGTGGACGTGGAGGTAGATACAAGGAATGAAGTACATATTGGAAAAGATGTTGGAAACGTGTTTGGCAGCATAATTGGTGGGAGGACTATGTATCTCCCATGTATCTCCTTGTCTTATTTTTCCATCGTGTCGGTATTTTTAAACTATTTATCTGTTATAATTATGTTTATCTCCCAAAAAATCTTTGCACGTGTTAGTGTTGCATCTTCTGCCTCGTAGTTTCATTCCGTTGTTTCTACTTATGGACTCATTCAGAGCTTCAGATAGGTCTTAGTGCTCGAGTGTACCTAAGCTATTGTATGTTCTGAAGGTTTGAATGAGATCTCGTAGTCTGCGTTCCCAAGTGAAAGGTTGAGTGCCTTGAGTTTTTCTTCATAGGATTTATTTCTGAGTGATGACACGTGCTAGGAAGCTCTACTCATTATTAACCTCTCCAATATCTTTTGTCTTTTAAGTAATTTGGAGACCAAACCAAGATGTCATGATAAATGGTATGGTGATACCACAATTACTGCCACTACTACCCTCTACTACCACTACTACTACCCACGCGACACTCCACCTGACTCCTGCCACTATATACTCTTTTCCTTGGTTATCTCTGTATTAGGACTGAAGAAGCCACTCGTGGCGAAATTGAACTGTACTGAACGTCATATTATAGATGTTGTTTAACAAGTGCATGATAGTCAGTATCGTGTCTAGTATTTTGTGCTCAAAATTTTAAGCTGTGAAACCTAACAAAGTTAGCATCACTGCTCGCAGATAGGCAATGATTGATATTCATGAGGTCGTTGCTCATGCTTACTCCAAGGTCCTTCACTTCCCTAATTTCGGTTCGCTTATTGCCTAAGATTTTGGATTCGTGTTTGAGATTATTACATCCAAACTGCATTACTTTACTCCTGTCTACGTTGGAACTCATCATCCACATATCTGACAACGTCACTAACCTGTTCAGATCACTGAATACTCAAATAATCTGCTATGGATGCTGTACTTTTTCTCAGTTGGAACGTTTTCATCCCAGCATTTTTATATAAATAATTTAATATTTCGAGCAAGTTTGTGAGGCGGTATGTTCTTTAGCTGCGGAATCCATGTTGGCTTCCAGTGAATAGGTTAATATCTTCCGGAAAGTTAGTTATCTTGGTCCTAATCTGTACCTATTTTACTGATAAGTGAACAGGTACAGCAGTTCCCTGTTCACTTATCCTAATGTTTCCACCGGTACCGGGGATCGAACCACGAACCTCAGTGTATGAGCTGAATGCGCTGGCAATCGAGATACTTTTCTTTTTTTTTTTTTTTTTTTTTTTGCTTATGGTCTCGCAGCAGCTGACTGGTCAACTAACTTTGCTTTGTTTTCTCATTCTTATTTTTTTAATGTTATCCCTTTTATACCTACAATTTTTATATTAATCTGTTCCACATTTCCCCTGCGTTAACCGTATTTAGTCGTTAAATCCGGTTAACGTTATTGATGTTTTTGTTGGATCTTAGCTGCTCAGTAACTGTGAATCATCGTAGTGTTGTCTTGGCTCTCAGAGTTTGTGCGGATTTTGATATGATTGTCGTTGTGATCACTGTGTCCTGGTCTCTCTTCTACCTCGCATAACTGTATCAGGTCACCACCTGTGCTCAGGACAACATCCAAAATAACTTGACCCTCAGTAGTCGAAGTGACGCCTCCAGTTAGAAAGTTGTCGTCCTCAGCGGTGCCTGGTCATCCTCTGACCAGGCCGCTGGTCATCCCCTGACCAGGTCACTGGTCATCCCCTGACCAGGTCACTGGTCATCCCTGACCAGGCCACTGGTCATCCCTGACCAGGTCACTGGTCATCCCCTGACCAGGTCACTGGTCATCCCTGACCAGGTCACTGTCATCCCCTGACCAGGTCACTGATCATCCCTGACCAGGCCACTGGTCATCCCCTGACCAGGTCACTGGTCATCCCCTGACCAGGTCACTGGTCATCCCCTGACCAGGTCACTGGTCATCCCCTGACCAGGCCACTGGTCATCCCCTGACCAGGTCACTGGTCATCCCCTGACCAGGTCACTGGTCATCCCCTGACCAGGTCACTGGTCATCCCCTGACCAGGTCACTGATCATCCCCTGACCAGGCCACTGGTCATCCCTGACCAGGCCACTGGTCATCCCCTGACCAGGTCACTGGTCATCCCCTGACCAGGTCACTGGTCATCCCCTGACCAGGTCACTGGTCATCCCCTGACCAGGCCACTGGTCATCCCCTGACCAGGCCACTGGTCATCCCTGACCAGGCCACTGGTCATCCCCTGACCAGGTCACTGGTCATCCCCTGACCAGGTCACTGGTCATCCCCTGACCAGGTCACTGGTCATCCCCTGACCAGGCCACTGGTCATCCCCTGACCAGGCCACTGGTCATCCCCTGACCAGGCCACTGGTCATCCCCTGACCAGGTCACTGGTCATCCCCTGACCAGGTCACTGGTCATCCCCTGACCAGGTCACTGGTCATCCCCTGACCAGGTCACTGGTCATCCCCTGACCAGGTCACTGGTCATCCCCTGACCAGGTCACTGGTCATCCCCTGACCAGGTCACTGGTCATCCCCTGACCAGGTCACTGGTCATCCCCTGACAGTGTCCTCTACTGTATGTTAAGTAAAATAAGGTTATCGTCTAATATTGACTTCTTCTTCACAAAAATTTTTGTAATTTCCTCATACAAACTGACGTCATCTCCTTGATTTATCTACGAGGGACCAGGAGCTACATCCAGGATAATTTTCTTGCTCCTGTCAACTTGAGTTTCTACTTACATGAAATTATATCTTACTATATCATGAAGTTATATCTTATTACATCTTAGAGTCATATCTTACTACAACATGCAGTTATATCTTAATACAAAATGGAGTTATATCTTACTACAACATGGAGTTAAATCTTCATATCTAGAAGTATAAATAATAGAAGTCCTCAGGTTGTTCTTCAACTCTATATATCCTTGGTTAGGCCTCATTTAGACTATGCTGCTCAGTTCTGGTCACCGTATTACAGAATGGATATAAATGCTCTGGAAAACGTACAGAGGAGGATGACAAAGTTGATCCCATGTATCAGAAATCTTCCCTATGAGGATAGACTGAGGGCCCTGAATCTGCGCTCTCAAGAAAGGCGTAGAATTAGGGGGATATGATCGAGGTGTATAAACGGAAAAACAATAATAAATAAAGGGGATGTAAATAGAGTGCTGAAAATTTCCAACCAAGACAGAACTCACAGTATTGGTTTTAAGTTGGAAAAATTCAGATTCAGGAAGGATATAGGAAAGCACTGGTTTGGTAATAGAGTCGTGGATGAGTGGAACAAACTCCCGAGTACAGTTATTGAGGCTAAAACGTTGTGTAGTTTTAAAAATAGGTTAGATAAATACATGAGTGGGTGTGGGTGGGTGTGAGTTGGACCTGACTAGCTTGTGCTACTAGGTCTGATGCGGTGCTTCTTCCTTAAGTGGAAGTGACCTGACTAGGTGGGTCATTGGACCTGCTTCGTATGGGTCAGTAGGCCTGCTGCAGTGTTCCTTCTTTCTTATGTTCTTATGTTCCACGATACAGTTCCGTCTCGTCACTCCATCTAATATTTTTTTATGAATGAGTCTTGTTAAAAACACTGTTTCCTTTCGGGGTAATTTCTACTATGATAGAAACCATACCTCCGGCCGGGACTGAACCCGCGGTGCATTTGTGGTCACAGAGGTGCCTGTGCTAACCTTCCTATGGTGTAGAAATATACCTAGTTGGATGAATCTTATTGTGGCTAGCTGGTCTAGTGGCTAACGCGACGGGCTGGAGTTTTGAGACTCTATGACCGCGGGTTCAATCCCGGCCGGGGGTATGGTTTGTTTGCAATCGTGTCATTACGGCTACTATGATAGATTAATTTTGGTCAAAATGATTAACTTAGAATAGTGTTTGGATATCCTGATAAAGTGTATGTGGATAATATGCACTTAGTTTTGGAAGCAAATGTTAAATTCACCCACTGGCATTTCCCGGATGGGTTAATTAGTTGAAAAACCTTGAACCTCTGCTCACCTGGCTTCCTGTGGCAAGCTAGTTGCTCTCTCCTCTCCACATCCCACACCCACTTCTCCCCTCCTCCCACACCTCTCTGCCACCTGAAGTCCCACATCTCTTACATACAATTCGTCTTGCTTAAATAAAGTTCTGTCACCATTAAAGTCATTCTACATTTTCATATAATCTTGAGGATCGTCTTTTTCACTCATATTCTGATGTTTCTGGTAAAGACACAAGATTATTCTGAGTGTATTGCAGTGTATATCATACGGTGACAGTAACGGTACTGTGGCGTGTATAATACCGTGGCAGTGGTCCGGTAATTGCCATTCATCTCCTATGGTCTTTGCATTTCTTAACAAGGTCATTACAGCTGTGAAGAATCACTTCCCATCTACTCTGCCGTAAATCAACAGTCGCAGCACCAGGCGTAATAACTGTCTTCTTTTGGTGTGTTTTCATCACCTCCGCAAATTTATCCCATACATCCCCGATCATCACAGCCCAGCCTCCTTGCTCACATAATAAGATTTTGGGTTATGCTGTCTTACAGTGGAACCTTCCACCTGGGTTACCTTCCCTATGACCGGGTCACATGGGATATATATGCTAGATAATTTGGCTTTCACACTGGCTGGACCACGGACGGGAGTGGCTTAGTGTCAAGTCTATTGCACAATGAAATTTTTACTGGTAAAGATTCTCTGAACTTTATTTTCGCTGTACTCGTACCAGCCACCGCCGTACCAGCCAGCTCCGTGCCAGCCAGCTCCGTGCCAGCCACCGCCGTACCAGCCAGGTCCGTGCCAGCCAGCTCCGTGCCAGCCACCGCCGTACCAGCCAGCTCCATGCCAGCCAGCTCCGTGCCAGCCACCGCCGTACCAGCCAGCTCCATGCCAGCCAGCTCCGTGCCAGCCACCTCCGTGCCAGCCACCTCCGTGCCAGCCACCTCCGTACCAGCCACCTCCGTACCAGCCACCTCCGTGCCAGCCAGCTCCGTACCAGCCAGCTCCGTACCAGCCAGCTCCGTACCAGCCAGCTCCGTGCCAGCCAGCTCCGTACCAGCCAGCTCCGTACCAGCCAGCTCCGTACCAGCCAGCTCCGTACCAGCCAGCTCCGTACCAGCCAGCTCCGTACCAGCCAGCTCCGTACCAGCCAGCTCCGTACCAGCCAGCTCCGTACCACACAGCTCTCTACCTCCCGATCCAGAGCTGCGTGGCTTGGTTACACTTCATAAGCTAAAACACACTTGGTTATTTTCATTCCTCGCTAGTGTATATAACTGTTGGGCGTTTCTTTGGCTCAGGTTGGATTCACAGTAAGTCCATTCTCAAATTCTTGAAATTCTAGGAATGGGCCTCCTTTTATATGAAGGTTGACAGCGTCTTTACCTCACTAGAAGCCGCCACCATCACTACCATCCTGCTACATCCATCACCAAGCGTTTGCTTTGATTACTATCATCTGGCCAGTAAAAAGGCTACCCACATGTCAAATAAGGGGCCCGTTCCTTGAATATCAGTGTCCAGAAACTTGTGAAAGTCTTTGAGTGGTGCTTTTTAGTCTTGTGGGAACCGCTTGTTGAGATGGCGCACCTCATCTGGTAAACTATGGAAGCTAAGTATAGGCACGTGTGTATAGTGCAAAGATTGGAAGCAGATTCAGAAAAGAGAGAGAGAATACACAGTGTGTCATAACTCAGGTACTCACAGGGAGGTGAACAAGCTACCTGGTTCTCCTCTCTCTCAGCACATCATTTCTTTCTTGCTCTAGCTAAGATGTGGCGCCTGATACCTAGCTAAAACGTGGCGCCTGATACCTATCTAAGACGTGGCGCCTGATACCTAACTAACACGTGGCGCCTGATACCTAAGATGTGGCATCTTCTCATTTATGTGTTAAAACGGTGAATAAATTTGTTATCAGAATTACGATTTTATTTTTGTGACGATCGTGGAGAAGTGGGAGTGACTGGCGATCAGAGTTGGAGGACAGGAAGGAAGGAAGGAAGGAAAGAAAGAAGGAAGGAAGGAAGAAGGAAGGAAGGAAGGAAGGAAGAGAGGGTTATGTATTGGAGCATCGGTAAACATCAAGAACAAAGTCCTGTCTCTCTTAATACTCAAACTTTGCTTTTTTTTAGTTTTTTAGAAAGTTGATGATGGAAAAAGTTTGTTCGTGGTAATGAAGGAGAAGAAGAGAAATAACGAGAGAGTGAGGAGAGAGAGAGAGAGAGAGGAGAGAGAGAGAGAAGAGAAGAGGAGAGAGAGAGAAGAGAGAGAGAGAGAGAGAGAGAGAGAAAATCACCGAAAAAAAATGAATAGCAGACATACGTTATTGGACCAACCAGAAAGGGTTAACGTCCTCACTTGCTTACTCTCTCTCTCTCTCTCTCTCATCCTCCCCTATCCTCTCTCTCCTCTCTCTCTCTCCTCTCTCTCTCTTCTCTCTCTCATCTCTCTCTCTCTCTCTCTCTCTCTCTCTCTCTCCTCTCTCTCTCTCTCTCTCTCTCTCTCCCTCTCTCTCTCTTCTCTCTCTCTCTCTCAGCGCTCTACTTATAAATCAGTCAATCTCCATGAAGAAATAAATCGTTGTTATTCTTAGTATATTTAACAAAAATAAATTAGTTGTGAAAGGTGAAGTTGTGTTGCTGTTACATGATAACTTACCTGAGATAACCTTGTATTACTCCCATATTGTGTTGCTGTTACATGATAACTTACCTGAGATAACCTTGTATCACTCCCATATTGTGTTGCTGTTACATGATAACATGATCATCTTTTTTTAGTAGTAATAATTATTGTTGTTTGAATCTATTTTAATTTTATTTTTTTTATTAACACACTGGCCGATTCCCACCAAGGCAGGGTGGCCCGAAAAAGAAAAACTTTCACCATCATTCACTCCATCACTGTCTTGCCAGAAGGGTGCTTTACACTACAGTTTTTAAACTGCAACATTAACACCCCTCCTTCAGAGTGCAGGCACTGTACTTCCCATCTCCAGGACTCAAGTCCTGGAGATGTTTAATATATATATATATATTAATATTATATATATATATATATATATATATATATATATTATATATATATATATATATAATATATATATATATATATATAATATATATATATAATATAACATGTATATATATATATTATATATAATATAATATATATTATATATATATATATATATATATTTCAACAAGTTGGCCGTCTCCCACCGAGGCAGGGTGACCCAAAAAAGAAAGAAAATCCCCCCAAAAATGCTTTCATCATCATTCAACACTTTCACCACACTCACACATAATCACTGCTTTTGCAGAGGTGCTCAGAATACAACAGTTTAGAAGCATATACGTATAAAGATACACAACATATCCCTCCAAACTGCCAATATCCCAAACCCCTCCTTTAAAGTGCAGGCATTGTACTTCCCATTTCCAGGACTCAAGTCCGACTATATGAAAATAACCGGTTTCCCTGAATCCCTTCACTAAATATTACCCTGCTCAAACTCCAACAGATCGTCAGGTCCCATGTACCATTCGTCTCCATTCACTCCTATCTAACACGCTCACACACGCTTGCTGGGAGTCCAAGCCCCTTGCCCACAAAACCTCCTTTACCCCCTCTCTCCAACCCTTTCGAGGACGACCCCTACCTCGCCTTCCTTCCCCTATAGATTTATATGCTTTCCATGTCATTCTACTTTGATCCATTCTCTCTAAATGACCAAACCACCTCAACAACCCCTCTTCTGCCCTCTGACTAATACTTCTATTAACTCCACACCTTTTCCTAATTTCCACACTCCGAATTTTCTGCATAATATTTACACCACACATTGCCCTTAAACAGGACATCTCCACTGCCTCCAACCGTCTCCTCGCTGCTGCATTTACCACCCAAGCTTCACACCCATATAAGAGTGTTGGTACTACTATACTTTCATACATTCCCTTCTTTGCCTCCATAGATAACGTTTTTTGACTCCACATGTACCTCAATGCACCACTCACCTTTTTTCCCTCATCAATTCTATGATTAACCTCATCCTTCATAAATCCATCCGCCGACACGTCAACTCACAAGTATCTGAAAACATTTACTTCTTCCATACTCCTCCTCCCCAATTTGATATCCAATTTTTCTTTATCTAAATCATTTGATACCCTCATCACCTTACTCTTTTCTATGTTCACTTTCAACTTTCTACCTTTACACACATTCCTAAACTCATCCACTAACCTTTGCAATTTTCTCTGCGGATGAGCAAGGAGGATTCAGAGTGGGTAGGGGATGTGTAGATCAAGTGTTTACATTGAAGCATATATGTGAACAGTATTTAGATAAAGGTAGGGAAGTTTTTATTGCATTTATGGATTTAGAAAAGGCATATGATAGAGTGGATAGAGGAGCAATGTGGCAGATGTTGCAAGTATATGGAATAGGTGGTAAGTTATTAAATGCTGTAAAGAGTTTTTATGAGGATAGTGAGGCTCAGGTTAGGGTGTGTAGAAGAGAGGGAGAATACTTCCCGGTAAAAGTAGGTCTTAGACAGGGATGTGTAATGTCACCAAAGGTTGTTTAATATATTTATAGTTGGGGTTGTAAAGGAAGTAAATGCTATGGTGTTCGGGAGAGGGGTGGGATTAAATTTTGGGGAATCAAATTCAAAATGGGAATTGACACAGTTACTTTTTGCTGATGATACTGTGCATATGGGAGATTCTAAAGAAAAATTGCAAAGATTAGTGGATGAGTTTGGGAATGTGTGTAAAGGTAGAAAGTTGAAAGTGAACATAGAAAAGAGTAAGGTGATGAGGGTGTTTAAATGATTTAGATAAAGAAAAATTGGATATCAAATTGGGGAGGAGGAGTATGGAAGAAGTGAATGTTTTCAGATACTTGGGAGTTGACGTGTCGGCGAATGGATTTATGAAGGATGAGGTTAATCATAGAATTGATGAGGGAAAAAAGGTGAGTGGTGCGTTGAGGTATATGTGGAGTCAAAAAACGTTATCTATGGAGGCAAAGAACGGAATGTATGAAAGTATAGTAGTACCAACACTCTTATATATGGGTGTGAAGCTTGGGTGGTAAAAAGCAGCAGCGAGGAGACGGTTGGAGCAGTGGAGATGTCCTGTTTAAGGGCAATGTGTGGTGTAAATATTATGCAGAAAATTCGGAGTGTGGAAATTAGGAAAAGGTGTGGAGTTAATAAAAGTATTAGTCAGAGGGCAGAAGAGGGGTTGTTGAGGTGGTTTGGTCATTTAGAGAGAATGGATCAAAGTAGAATGACATGGAAAGCATATAAATCTATAGGGGAAGGAAGGCGAGGTAGGGTCGTCCTCGAAAGGGTTGGAGAGGGGGTAAAGGAGTTTTGTGGGCAAGGGGCTTGGACTTCCGGCAAGCGTGCGTGAGCGTGTTAGATAGGAGTGAATGGAGACGAATGGTACTTGGGACCTGACGATCTGTTGGAGTGTGAGCAGGGTAATATTTAGTGAAGGGATTCGGGGAAACCTTTTTAGGGAACCCATATAGTCAAATTTGATTCCTGGAAAGGGGAAATTACAATGCCTGACTTTAAAGGGGGGGTTTGGGATTTTGGGCATTTTTGGAGGGATATGTTGTGTATTTTTAATTTGTATCCCTTCTAAACTTTTGTTTTCTGAGCACCTCTGAAAAAAACATGAAATGTGCGAGTTGGGAAAGTGTTAATGATGTTTAAAAGTTTTTTCCCTTTTGGGGATTTTCTTTCTTTTTTTGGGTCACCCTCCCTTTGGTGGGGAACGCCGATTTGTTAAAAATATATAATTATATATATATAAATAAATATATTATATAAATAAATATATTATATATATATATATAAATATATATAATAAATATTATATATAAATATATAAATATAAAAATTATATATAAAAGGGCTCAGGGGCCCCTTTGGGCTCTTTGGGAAAGAGGCATCAAATTTTTCCCTTTAAGGACCCGGGAAAAAGACTCACCCGGGGTAACTAGGGACCCCGGGGCCAGCTAGTTTTCTGTTCCAGCGGCTCATTGGGGCCCTTTTCAGAGGGGAAATGCCTCGCTTTTTGGGGCAAAACGCCCCAGTTTCTGAGGAGCTGGATGAGATTTTCGCCTTACAATGGTTGATACACACGTAAAAAACATGTACCGTATATGCCCCCTTTTTAAACCCCAAAACCCAAATGAAACCCTCTTAAATCTTCTTGCCATATTTTTAATAAAAAATTTCCTATTGGGGTAAAAAAAAAAATAGTTTAAAAGATGGGGTGGTGGGGGAAGGGGAATTAAAACCCGGTTTTTCAGGAAAAAATTTCCCAAAAATTTCCTCCTTAAGCCTTTTTTTTCCACTTCTCCGAGGCTTTTTGGTCCCCCAAAATTTTAAACACCAGGGGTTTGGCCCCCAAATATATATATATAAATATAAACATATATATATATATAAATATAAAATATATATATTATATATAAAAATTTATATATATTTTAATATAAATAATATATATATATATAATAGAAACATCAAATTCAATACCAGTAAAAACCGATTCAACAACCGGATAAAAAAAATTAAACTACCTAGTATCAAAAAATTTTCATTTTACGAAATATCATAAAATTTAAAACAAACTAGTATAAATCAGATTCAACATCTAGAAACAACAAATTGAATTCCCTATATCATCAAACCCAACAAACCGGCCCATCACAGATTCTTTTAAACCCTGTTACCCAAAAAATTCAATTGTTTGGGTATCAAAATTTTCAACGGGCCTGATACCAACATTTTCCCAACTACCGGTATCAAAAAAATTTCCCAACTCCCGGGAATCGTCATTTTTAAACTCCCAAAGTATCAAAAATTCAGCTACCTGGTACCAAAAAATTTTAACTATCTAAAATCAAAAAAATTTAACCTCCCGGGTATCAACATTTTAAACTACCTAATATCAAAAAATTTTAACTACCGGGTTACCAAAAAATTTAAATTTTGGGCCTTTATATCAAAAAATTCAACTACCTGGTATCAACGTTTCCCAACTACCGGGTATCAAAAAAATTCAACTCCCGGGTATCAAAAAAAATAAAAAAACTGGGTACAACAAATTCAACTCCCTTTGGAAATCAAAATTTCAACAAACATGGTATCAAAAAATTTAAACAACCTGGTATCAACAAATTTAACAAACCCCTAGTATCAACAAAATTAAAAAAAACCCCTAAAAAAAAAATTAAACAAATTAAATACCTGGTAACAACAAATTAACAACCTAATCAGAAAATTAAACCCTACCTTGTTTTTAACAATTCAATTGCCGGTATCAACATTTTTAAATTACCTGGTACAAAAAATTTAACTCCCTTTGGTATCGAAAAAATTTTTTTACTCCCGGGAAATAAAAAGATTCAACTACCTACATCAACAGTTTCAACTACTAGCATCAACAGATTAAACTACCTGGTATAAAACAAATTAAACCACCTGGTATAAACAAATTCAACAAACCTGGTATCAACAATTTCAACAACATGGTATAAAACAGATTTAACTACCGGGGGTTATCAAAAAATTTAAAAACTACCGGGTATCGAAAAATTTTTTTTTAACTCCCTGGTACCCAATAGATTAAACTACCTAGCATCAACAGTTTCAACTACTAGCATCAACAGTTTCAATCCCTGGTTCAAAAATTTTTAAACTACAAGGTATCAAAAATTTTAAAATTTACCTGGTATCAACAAATTAACTACCTAGAAATCAAAAAATTTAACTACCTAGTATCAAAAAATTTAAAATACCTGGTAACAACAAATTAACAACCAATCAGAAAATTTAACACCTGGAAATTAAAAAATTTCAATTCCCGGTATCAACATTTAAATTTACCGGGTATAAAACAAATTTAACTACCTGGAATCGAAAAATTTTAAACTCCCGGTACCAATGGGTTTTCAACTACCAAACATCAACAGTTTTCAACTATTTACATAAACAGTTTCCCCAACTCCCGGAAACAAAAAAATTTCCCAACTACCTGGTATCAAAAAATTTCAATTTACCTGGTACAAAAATTTTTCAACTAAAATGGTATCAAAAATATTTAAACTACCGGGTTCAAAAAATTTAACAAACCTGGAAATCAAAAAATTTTAAAAACCACCGGGTATCAACAAATTACGGTCTTTTGGGGGGTCACTTCTCTTCTTTTTTGGGCTTTTTTCCCCCTTGTTTTAATTATTGTTTCATTTAAAATTACCTTTTAATCGTTGCGTTTTCGGGTGATTGCGGGCATTAAACTTTTGCATCCCCCCTCGCCCTTTTGGGGAGGGAATTCGGGGGATACTTTTTTTGGGAAAATACTTTTTTTGGGGGGAAAACTTCCTTGGGGAAATATTTTTTTTGGGAGATACTTCTTTTGGGGAATACCTCTTCTGGGGGAATTCCTTTTGGGAATCCCTTTTCTTTTGGGGATATTTCTTTTCCCGAGAAAAATTCCTGAGGGAAAACTTTTTTTTTTGGGGGAAATATTTCCCTTTGGGAAAAACTTCTTCGGGGGAATAATTCCCGGGAAAGGGAATTTTTTTCATGTGGGATTTTTTTTAAAGTGAGGTTTATTTTTTTTGTGTGATATTTTAAAGGGGAAATTCTTTTTTCCCGGGGTTATTTTTTGGGGGGGGTTTACTTTTTTTGGGGGAACTTCTTTGGGGAAAACTTTTTTGAGGTTTATTTTTTGGTGGGTTCCCTTTTTTGGGGAGATAATTTTTTTTTTAAAGGTTTTTCCCTTTTTTTTCGGGAAAAACTTTTTTTTTGTGTGTTTCTTTTTTTAGAAAAAATTTACTTTTTTTTGCATGAAAAGGGAAAATTTTCTTTTTGGGAAGGGCCCCGGTCATTTTAAATTCCGATGAAAAACACGGGAACCTCGGGGAAGACATGGAGGGGGTTGATACGGGAGGTCGAAAAAAGGGGCCGATAGGGTTTTATTGAAATAAAAATAGGGTTCTGGGCCGGGGAAAAGATTTAGAATTCGGGTTTATCAAAATTTCTAAACCCCAAGAAAAACAGTGCGGGGAGTCTTCGTAAAAAAATTTGAAAAAGCATTCTGGGCTTCATATCTAAAAGTCCACAGGTTATCCCTTTCAGTTTTTCATGTTTTGGTGAGGCGGAAAAAAATTTGAGGCCTTTATTTTCCCCTCAACCTCGAGTTTAAAGAAATTCATTTTTTTCCATTCTTGATCAAATAAAAGCATGAAATGGGGAAAACAAGAGGCTTTATACTGCACACCGGGGAAAAAAGCTGTACTTTTTAAGACTAAACGAACCAACACATTTTCCAGGCTGGGGGACTGGTTAGGGTCAAATTCCCTCTCAAAATTCTACTGATCTTCTTTTAAAATTGGTTTGGAAAACCCTTTTTCTGGCAAAATTTTCCCCCAAACTTAAATATCCCCAATGTAAACCCATGGTTCACAAAACAACTTTTTCGGTTTTCAAAAAACCGAAAAATATAATAATATATAATAAAACGTTTAAATTTACGTACAGAGAAAGATAAACGAATTTTATCCCTTTAAACCAGAAATCAAATCATTTCCAGGGGGGGGTTAGAACCCGATCAAGAGTCCTAAAAAACCCCGACCGCGCTTTTCCACTCTGATCGCGGGGTTTTAACCCCACCCTGATATGGTTTGTTTTCAAACGTGTCATTACGATTTCGTGAGTCAAATTTTTTTAGGAAACCTTCCCACCAGGTTTAGTGAAAGGGAGTAATCTGCACTCTCCCGGGAAGGAGCAGACTGACGGAGCATATGAAAACGTGTACCAATGGAAAACCGGAATAAATGAAGGGGTTTCAAATAACGTGCGAAAATATCTAACAAACAGGGCTCACAGCCAAAGGGCTTCCCAAAAAAATCAAAATTTTAAAATTTAAAAAGACAGGTAATCACTGGGGTTTTATAACAACTTTGGATTAGGGAAAAAAGTTCTGAGTACGTCCCTTTTTTTTGAAACCCCAACTCCTCACAGAGTACTGCTTTGCCTGCTTCAATCGCCATGCTTCACTCGCCATGCTTTTACCGCATGCTTCCCCTCGTCATGCTTCACCGTCATGCTTCAAAATCGTCCATGCTTCACTCGTCATGCTCACCTCGCTGCTTCAATCCCTCATGCTTTTACTCGCCATGCTTCACTCGCATGCTTCACTCGCCATGCTTTACTTTGTCATGGTTTTTACTCGTCATGCTTCACTCGTTTTCTTCACTCGTCATGCTTTTACTCCCATGCTTCACTCTCAAAGCTTCACCTCCCATGCTTCCTCGTCATGCTTCACTCGTCATGCTTTTAAATCGGCATGCTTTTACTCGTCAAGGGTTCACCGTTTATGCTTTTACTCGTCATGCTTCACTCATGCTTTCCCTCGCCATGCTTCCCCTCGCCATGCTTCCCCTCGTCATTCTTCACCGTCATGCTTCCTCGTCCCTGCTTCCCCTCAACAGCTTCACTCCGGGCCCTGCTTTCCCCTCGTCAAAGCCTTTTACTAACATGCTTCCCCTCGTCAAGGCTTCACCCCTCATGCTTTACTCGTCATGCTTCACTTTTGTCATGCTTTACCCCCGTCATCTTTTACTCATCATGCTTTACTCGCCATCTTTACTCGCCATGTTTTACTCGTCAGCTTTACTCGTCAGCTTCACTCGTCCCTGCTTCACTTTAACATGCTTTACTTTGCCATGCTTTACTTCCTCAAAAGCTTCACTCAAACATGCCCTTTACCGTCCCCTGCTTCAAAATTTGTCATGCCTTTTCCCCGCCATGCTTCCCCTCGCCATGCTTTCCCCCGTCATGCCCCCTTTACTCGCCATCCCTTTACCTCGTCATTCTTCACTCGTTTATGCTTTCACGTCTCATGCTTCACTCTCTTTCTTTACTCATCATGCTTCCCCTTTTGCCCTGCTTTCCCCTCGTCATGCTTCACCCCATCAAAGCTTCCCCTCGTCATGCTTCACCATCATTCTTTACTTTGCCATGCTTCACTTTGCATGCTTAAAAATCGTCCTGCCTTTACCCCGTTTAGCTTCACTCATCATGCTTCCCGCCAAGCTTCACTCGTCATTTCTTCACTCATCATGCTCACCTTTGTCATGCTTCCCGCCCGGGTTCACTCGTCATGCTTCACTCTCATGCTTCCTCGTCATGCTTCAAATCATCATGCTTCCCCTCTCATGTTCACTCATCATCTTTTCCTCGTCCCCTGCCTTCACTCGTCATGCTTTACTCCATGCTTCACCTTTGCCATGCTTCAAATCGTCATGCTCCTCATCATGCTTCACCCCGGGCAAAGCTTCACTCCCTCAACTTTTTACTCGTCATCTTTACTCATCATGCTTCAATCGTCCCTGCTTTTTCCACTCGCCATGCTTCACCCTTTTGTTTTCCTTTTACTCGTCATGCTTTACCGTCATGCTTCACTCGTCATGCTTTACCATCAGGGGTTTAATCGCCAAGCTTCACTCGCCCGCTTCACTCGTCAAGCCACTTTGCATTTTTCACTCGCCCCTGCTTTTAAATCGTCATGCTTTTACTCGCCCTGCTTCACCGCCCAAACCTTTTACTCGTCATTTCCCTTTACCTTTTCCCCTGCTTCACTCGTAATGCTTCCCCTCATCATGCTTCACTCGTCATGCTTCACTCGCCATGCTTCACTCGTCATGCTTCACTCATCATGCTTCACTCGCCATGCTTCACTCGTCATGCTTCACTCGTCATGCTTCACTCGTCATGCTTCACTCGTCATGCTTCACTCGCCATGCTTCACTCGCCATGTCTTCACTCGCCATGCTTCACTCGCCATGCTTCACTCGTCATGCTTCACTCGTCATGCTTCACTCGTCATGCTTCACTCGTCATGCTTCACTCGTCATGCTTCACTCATCATGCTTCACTCGCCATGCTTCACTCGCCATGCTTCACTCGTCATGCTTCACTCGCCATGCTTCACTCGCCATGCTTCACTCGCAATGCTTCACTCATCATGCTTCACTCGCCATGCTTCACTCGCCATGCTTCACTCGTCATGCTTCACTCGTCATGCTTCACTCGTCATGCTTCACTCGCCATGCTTCACTCGCCATGCTTCACTCGCCATGCTTCACTCGCCATGCTTCACTCGCCATGCTTCACTCGTCATGCTTCCTCGTCATGCTTCACTCGTCATGCTTCACTCGTCATGCTTCACTCGCCATGCTTCACTCGCCATGCTTCACTCGTCATGCTTCACTCGTCATGCTTCACTCGTCATGCTTCACTCGTCATGCTTCACTCGTCATGTTGAGGTTTCTCTTACAGAGTTCACGATCTTGGCTAACAAGGCAAGAGTCACTTTCCCAGACAAATATATGTAGTGTCGGGAGCTGAGACTCGACCCCCACAGTAAGAAAGAGTAAGACACAGTGTGGTTCAGTACAACATTACTAAGACAGTATACGGAGCCATTCCGCTAAGTTGATCTTAAGCTTAACTTTAGCTCTAGGCTAAGCTGACTCCGTGTTAAGCTGAAGACAACTTTGTGGGTAGTGGTGGTGGTGGTGGGTGGTGGTGGTGGAGGTGTTAGTGTTGTGTGTGGTGGTGATGGGGGAGGGTGGTGATGGTGGCGGCGAGGTGGTGGCGAGGGTGGTGACGAGGAGGGCGGCGAGGGTGGCGGCGAGGGTGGCGGCGAGAGTGGCGGCGAAAGTGGTGGCGAGGGTGGTGGCGAGTGTGGTGGCGAGGTGTGGTAGCGAGGATGGTGGTGAGGGTGGTGGGAAGGATGGTGGCGAGGTGGTGGCGAGGGTGTGTGGTGGTATGGGTGATTATGGGGACAGTAGTGTTCCACTGCTCCAACATGCCTAGTAGCAGGGTCCCACATACCTTGTAGCGGGGGTCTACATGCCTTGTAGCGGGGGTCCTACATGCCTTGTAGGGGGTCCCATATGCCAGGTACGGGGGTCCCACATGCCTGGTAAGAGGGTCCCACATGCCTGGTAGCGAGGGTCCCACATGCTTGGTAGCGGGGGTTCCACATGCCTGGTAGCGGGGGTCCCACATGCCTGGTAGCGGGGGTTCCATATGCCTGGTAGCCGGGGTCCCACATGCCTCGTAGCGGGGGCCCCACATGCCTGGTAGCGGGGATCCCACATGCTTGGTAGCGGGAGTCCCACATGCCTGGTAGCGGGGGTCCCACATGCCTCGTAGCGGGGGTCCCACATGCCTGGTAGCGGGGGTCCCACATGCCTGGTAGCGGTGGTCCCACATGACTGGTAGCGGGGGTCCCATATGCCTGGTAGTGGGGGTCCCACATGCCTGGTAGCGGTGGTCCCACATGCCTGGTAGCGGGGGTCCCATATTCCTGGTAGCGGGGGTTCCACATGCCTGGTAGCGAGGGTACCACATGCCTGGTAGCGGGGGGTCCCACTGGCCTGGTAGCGGGGCCCCCACATGCCTGGTAGCGGGGGTCCCACATGCCTGGTAGCGGGGGCCCCACATGCTTGGTAGCGGGGATCCCACATGCCTGGTAGCGGGGGTCCCACATGCCTGGTAGCGGGGATTCCATATGCCTGGTAGCGGGGGTCCCACATGCCTGGTAGCGGGGCTCCCACATGCCTGGTAGCGGGGGTCCCACATGCCTGGTAGCGGGGGTCCAACATGCCTTGTAGCGGGGGTCCCACATGCTTGGTAGCGGGGGTCCCACATGCCTGGTAGCGGGGGTCCCACGTGCCTGGTAGCGGGGGTTCCATATGCCTGGTAGCGGGGGTCCCACATGCCTGGTAGCAGGGGTCCCACATGCCTGGTAGCGGGGGTTCCATATGCCTGGTAGCGGGGGTCCCACATGCCTGGTAGAGGGGGTTCCATATGCCTGGTAGCGGGGGTCCCACATGCCTGGTAGCGGGGTTCCACATGCTTGGTAGCGGGGGTCCCACATGCCTGGTAGCGGGGGTCCCACATGCCTGTTAGCGTGGGTCCCACATGCCTGGTAGCGGGGGTCCCACATGCCTGGTAGCGGGGGTCCCACATGCCTGGTAGCGGGGGTCACACATGCCTGGTAGCGGGGTCCCACATGCCTGGTAGCGGGGGTCCCACATGCCTGGTAGCGGGGGTCCCACATGCCTGGTAGCGGGGGTCCCACATGCCTGGTAGCGAGGGTCCCACATGCCTGGTAGCGAGGGTCCCACATGCCTGGTAGCGGGGGTCCCACATGCCTGGTAGCGGGGTCCCACATGCCTGGTAGCGAGGGTCCCACATGCCTGGTAGCGGGGGTCCCACATGCCTGGTAGCGGGGGTCCCACATGCCTGGTAGCGAGGGTCCTACATGCCTGGTAGCGGGGGTCCCACATGCCTGGTAGCGGGGGTCCCACATGCCTGGTAGCGGGGGTCCCACATGCCTGGTAGCGGGGGTCCCACATGCCTGGTAGCGGTGGTCCCACATGCCTGGTAGCGGGGCTAGTGTTAACACTCATGATGGTAGAGACAGCTGTTGAATCATAACATGCAGGCGACGCCACGTGTCTCATGTTTTCTTGAATTATGGAGGACGGACGGTGTGTGAGGGTGTTTTGTTTTTTCGTACCTCCACCCACATTGCAAGCGTGTGTGTGTGTGTGTGTGTGTGTGTGTGTGTGTGTACTCGCCTAGTTGTACTCACCTAGTTGAGGTTGCAGGGGTCGAGTCCAAGCTCCTGGCCCCGCCTCTTCACTGGTCGCTACTAGGTCACTCTCCCTGAACCATGAGCTTTATCATACCTCTGCTTAAAGCTATGTATGGATCCTTCCTCCACTACATCGCTTCCCAAAGTATTCCACTTGCTGACTACTCTGTGGCTGAAGAAATACTTCCTAACATCCCTGTGAGTCATCTGTGTCTTCAACTTCCAACTGTGTCCCGTTGTTGCTGTGTCCCATCTCTGGAACATCCTGTCTTTGTCCACCTTTGTCCACGCGACGGGCTGGAGTTTTGAGACTCTCTGACCGCGGGTTCAATCCCGGCCGGGGTATGGTTAGTTTTCATATTGTCGTTGGGCCTCCCTTCTTATCTGTGCATATTCATTCCTGGGTCTACGACTGCTCTCCTTATTCTCCTAGGCCTTTTGCCTTCTACATTTCTTCCATTCCCTAGCACTCTTGGTTTTTTGCCTCCCTGCACCTTTGGGTGAACCATGGGCTCATCCTGGCTTTCTCATTAATCCTGTTACCCTTGGGTACAAATCTCTCCTCAGCCTCCTTGTACTAGGTTGTTACATATTCCATCATCTCATTAACTGGCTTCGCTGCCAGTTCTGTGTGTGTGTGTGTGTGTGTGTGTGTGTGTGTGTGTGTGTGTGTGTGTGTGTGTGTGTGTGTGTGTACTCACCTAGTTGTACTCACCTAGTTGAGGTTGCGAGGGTCGAGTCCGAGCTCCTGGCCCCGCCTCTTCACTGATCGCTACTAGGTCACTCTCCCTGAGCCGTGAGCTTTATCATACCTCTGCTTAAAGCTATGTATGGATCCTGCCTCCACTACATCACTTCCCAAACTATTCCACTTACTGACTACTCTGTGGCTAAAGAAATACTTCCTAACATCCCTGTGATTCATCTGTGTCTTCAGCTTCCAACTGTGTCCCCTTGTTACTGTGTCCAATCTCTGGAACATCCTGTCTTTGTCCACCTTGTCAATTCCTTTCAGTATTTTGTATGTCGTTATCATGTCCCCCCTATCTCTCCTGTCCTCCAGTGTCGTCAGGTTGATTTCCCTTAACCCTCCTCGTAGGACATACCTCTTAGCTCTGGGACTAGTCTTGTTGCAAACCTTTGCACTTTCTCTAGTTTCTTTACGTGCTTGGCTAGGTGTGGTTCCAAACTGGTGCCGCATACTCCAATATGGGCCTAACGTACACGGTGTACAGGGTCCTGAATGATTCCTTATTAAGATGTCGGAATGCTGTTCTGAGGTTTGCTAGGCGCCCATATGCTGCAGCAGTTATTTGGTTGATGTGCGCTTCAGGAGATGTGCCTGGTGTTATACTCACCCCAAGATCTTTTTCTTTGAGTGAGGTTTGTAGTCTCTGGTCCCTAGACTGTACTCCGTCTGCGGTCTTCTTTGCCCTTCTCCAATCTTCATGACTTTGCACTTGGTGGGATTGAACTCCAGGAGCCAATTGCTGGACCAGGTCTGCAGCCTGTCCAGATCCCTTTGTAGTTCTGCCTGGTCTTCGATCGAGTGAATTCTTCTCATCAACTTCACGTCATCTGCAAACAGGGACACCTCAGAGTCTATTCCTTCCGTCATGTCGTTCACAAATAAACCAGAAACAGCACTGGTCCTAGGACTGACCCCTGTGGACCCCGCTGGTCACAGGTGCCCACCCTGACACCTCGCCACGTACCATGACTCGCTGCTGTCTTCCTGACAAGTATTCCCTGATCCATTGTAGTGCCTTCCCTGTTATCCCTGCTTGGTCCTCCAGTTTTTGCACCAATCTCTTGTGTGGAACTGTGTCAAACGCCTTCTTGCAGTCCAAGAATATGCAACCCACCCACCCCTGTCTCTCTTGTCTTACTGTTGTCACCATGTCATAGAACTCCAGTAGGTTTGTGACACAGGATTTCCCGTCCCTGAAACCATGTTGGCTGCTGTTGATGAGATCGTTCCTTTCTAGGTGTTCCACCACTCTTCTCCTGATAATCTTCTCCATGATTTTGCATACTATACATGTCAGTGACACTGGTCTGTAGTTTAATGCTTCATGTCTGTCTCCTTTTTTAAAGATTGGGACTACATTTGCTGTCTTCCATGCCTCAGGCAATCTCCCTGTTTCGATAGATGTATTGAATATTGTTGTTAAGGGTACACATAGCGCCTCTGCTCCCTCTCTCAATACCCATGGGGAGATGTTATCTGGCCCCATTGCCTTTGAGGTATCTAGCTCACTCAGAAGCCTCTCACTTCT
>NC_069399.1:102545427-102549566 GCF_026875155.1 Cherax quadricarinatus
AGGGAAAAATGGGTTTGAAGAGAGGGACGAGATTGAAAATTTTCAGAGAATAGGGGGTACTCGAAGGGGAGAAACCAACCGATCAAGCTGTTTCAGGAGGGAAACAGTGGGAACGGACCCCCAAGAGAAACCAGGGTTGAAATACTCGGAAGGTACAAGGGGTGTTCCTAACAGAGACAGAACACAACAAAACGAAGCGCGAGGGAGAGGAAAAAAAAAAGGAAAGGAGCTGGGAAAAGGAGACAAGGATGGAACCACAGGGGTCAGTCAGAGCAGAACAGAACAGAAAGGGAAAAGCACACACCAACTGTTCTAGAACCCCACCCTTCACACCCCCAACACACACAAAAATCCATACCCAAGCCTCCCCCCAAACCCGGCTATAGAATCCCCAGTATCTCCCAGGTCCCCCCACCCTCACGGGCCCCCCCCCAAACCCACAGTGTTGAAAGGAAACTGAAGGTAGGAAACACAAGCTGATGGAATAACAATAAGTGGGAGGAGTGGCACGAAAAAGGTCAAAGAGGGATCACCAACTCATGCCCCCACAGAAACCCCAAACTTTAAGGTATGAAACGATGCCACTTTCCAACGGGGTACCAAATCCGAGGAAAGACCGGGGGAACAGGGGGGGGGTGGAGGAGGGCATTTGTTTAAAAATCGCGGAATTTTTATGACAAAAAAGGGGAAAAAGGGAGAAAAATGATTTTCATAGCGGGAACGTTCACTTGGAGGTCCCCAAAGGGGGTAAAGCAGTGAGTTAACCCCCCACGAACAGCAGGAGGCCCAAAGGGAAGAGTCGACGAGGAATAGAGAGTGGTTGACCACTGGCTGCATTTGGGCAGAAAAGTCTGTGCAGGGCAAAGCTCCTGTCATGGGTGACTTTTAAAAAAGGGGGACGTTTTGGGGGAAAAATGGACCCCCATGGGGCCAAAATAAAGGAGGGCTAAGATATGGGGGTGGTATGGAAAACTTCATGTACCAACACGAAGGGACACTACAAAAGGGGAGAGGAGAGGAGAAACCAGCAGGGTGGGCTTAGTATTAACCTTGAGTAGTGCAGATTCGAGGATCACATATGAAAGACCCCTTGGGGGCCCGTGACCCTGTGGTTTCAAGCTTCGAATACACATAGAGCTACAAGTGGAGGGGGAAAAAAAAGAGGAAGACCAGGGCGAATGAAGCCAAATCAAGAAAGGGGATACACGAAATGAGGAACTTTTTTCCCGAACCCGGGGTTTAGTGGACAGAGACTGGGAGGGGAAGCCAGTTAATGAGGAAAGGAATATGTAGCAACAAAAAAGCAAGGGTGAGAGGTTTGTACCCAAGGGTAAAAAGGAATAATGAAAAAAACCGGTGAGCCCCTGGTTTTACCCAAAATGCAGGAAGCAAAAAAATGGCTAGGGAATGGAAGAAATTAGAAAGGGAAAAGGGCCCAGGAGAAAAAAGGAGAGCAGTGTTGAGCCAGAAAAGAAAGCACAGATAAGAAGGGAGGCCCCAAAAACAAATGAAAATGCATAGCAGCGAAAGCCAAATCTGACCCGAAACGTTGTACAGCACCATCAGGAAGGAAAACAACAGTCAAGGACCAGGTAATCCCAGGCTAAGGAAGGAAGGAGGAGAGACAACAAAAATTGACCGTGAAGTATGTAGGAAAACAACAAGAGATTCAAAGAAGTGTTCACAAGAGGAGCCAGTAGGGGCCCTCCAGAAAGACGGAGAGGTGGGGCACACCACCATGTGCTGGACACAGTGCACACAACCGAGGAAGAAGTGAAGAGGATTCTGAGTGAGCTAGATACCTCAAAGGCAATGGGGCCAGATAATATCTCCCCATGGGTATTGAGAGAGGGAGCAGAGGCGCTATGTGTACCCCTAACAACAATATTCAATACATCTATCGAAACAGGGAGATTGCCTGAGGCATGGAAGACAGCAAATGTAGTCCCAATCTTTAAAAAAGGAGACAGACATGAAGCATTAAACTACAGACCAGTGTCACTGACATGTATGGTATGCAAAATCACGGAGAAGATTATCAGGAGAAGAGTGGTGGAACACCTAGAAAGGAACGATCTCATCAACAGCAGCCAACATGGTTTCAGGGACGGGAAATCCTGTGTCACAAACCTACTGGAGTTCTATGACATGGTGACAGCAGTAAGACAAGAGAGAGAGGGTGGGTGGATTGCATATTCTTGGACTGCAAGAAGGCGTTTGACATAGTTCCACACAAAAGATTGGTGCAAAAACTGGAGGACCAAGCAGGGATAACAGGGAAAGCACTACAATGGATCAGGGAATACTTGTCAGGAAGACAGCAGTGAGTCATGGTACGTGGCGAGGTGTCAGAGTGGGCACCTGTGACCAGCGGGGTCCCACAGGGGTCAGTCCTAGGACCAGTGCTGTTTCTGGTATTTGTGAACGACATGACGGTAGGAATAGACTCTGAGGTGTCCCTGTTTGCAGATGACGTGAAGTTGATGAGAAGAATTCACTCGATCGAAGACCAGGCAGAACTACAAAGGGATCTGAACTGGCTGCAGACCTGGTCCAGAAATTGGCTCCTGGAGTTCAATCCCACCAAATGCAAAGTCATGAAGATTGGGGAAGGGCAAAGAAGACCGCAGACGGAGTATAGTCTAGGGGGCCAGAGACTACAAACCTCACTCAAGGAAAAAGATCTTGGGGTGAGTATAACACCAGGCACATCTCCTGAAGTGCACATCAACCAAATAACTGCTGCAGCATATGGGTGCCTAGCAAACCTCAGAACAGCATTCCGACCATCTTAATAGGAATCGTTCAGGACCCTGTACACCGTGTACGTTAGGCCCATATTGGAATATGCGGCACCAGTTTGGAACCCACACCTAGCCAAGCACGTAAAGAAACTAGAGAAAGTGCAAAGGCTTGCAACAAGACTAGTCCCAGAGCTAAGAGGTATGTCCTACGAGGAGAAGTTAAGGGAAATCAACCTGACGACACTGGAGGACAGGAGAGATAGGGGGGACATGATAACGACATACAAAATACTGAGAGGAATTGACAAGGTGGACAAAGACAGGATGTTCCAGAGATTGGACACAGCAAAAAGGGGACACAGTTGGAAGTTGAAGATACAGATGAATCACAGGGATGTTAGGAAGTATTTCTTCAGCCACAGAGTAGTCAGTAAGTGGAATAGTTTGGGAAGCGATGTAGTGGAGGCAGGATCCATACATAGCTTTAAGCAGAGGTATGATAAAGCTCACGGCTCAGGGAGAGTGACCTAGTAGCGATCAGTGAAGAGGCGGGGCCAGGAGCTCGGACTCGACCCCTGCAACCTCAACTAGGTGAGTACAGCACACACACAACACACACACACACACACACACACACACACACACACAACACACACACACACACGCACAACAAACACACACACACACCACACACACACACACACACACATGCACACAACACACACAACACACACACACGACACACACACACATACACACACACACACACACACACAACACACACAACACACACAACACACACACACACACACACACACACCAAACACACACAAACACACGCACACACACACACACACACAAATATATATATATATATATATATATATATATATATATAAATATATATATATATATATATAATATCTTATTGCATATATATAAAAATATATATATATATATATATATATATATATATATATATATATATATATATATATATATATATATCGAATCCCTTGCCACTTTAGCCTCATAATTTCTTTTTGCTTTTCTTATTACTTTTTTTATTACTTTCGTTAATTGAATATATTGAGTTCTTAACTGCCCATCCCACTTTTGATACTCCGATATATGCCTCTCTTTTGACCAAAAAGATGTTTTAATTTACTGTTTATCCATCTGGGATCTTTTTGTTAGTTCTAATTTCCCTACTGAGAACATAAGTTGTCTGGGCGGTCATCCCAATTTAGCCCACCCAGGTAATTTTTCAGTCCCATGAAATCAGCCAAGCGAAAGTCTGGGACAGAGTCTTGGTTGCAGTTACTGGGTTACCCAGATATATTGAAAGTAAGTGGTTTTTTGGGTCACTTCCCCAAGCCCTTTCCCCCCAAATTT
>NC_069399.1:102550066-102565066 GCF_026875155.1 Cherax quadricarinatus
AAAAAAAACCAAAAAGGTTAAAAAAAAAAGGGGGAATATTTTTTTTTAGCTAAAATACTGTAAAATTTACTTATCCCTAGTAATGACCCTCGTATTGTAGATTGTCTTAATGACCCTCGTGTATTTGATAATCTTTTTAGTATGATAATAAGATGTTATCTTCATATAGAATAATAAGAAAATATTATAACCTTATTATTATATAATAAGGTAAAAGGACCCCAAATGGAAATAAGTCACCTGTCTGACTTTTTTGGGTTATCCTAGGTTCTCTACACATATGCTGCTTATGTATGAAAATTTTCTATGTAACTGTATTTGTGTATACCTGAAAAAATTTTAACTTACTTACTTACTTACTTACTTCTAAACACTTTACTGACTCATTAAATTGCTTCCCCAACTCATTAAACATTTTCACTGTTTAAACTAAACATTTCTCTTACTCATTAAACACTTCACAGATTCATTAAACACTTAAACTGACTCATTAAACTTCACTGACTTTTTTAAACACTTTACTGACTCATGGGGCACTTTACTGATTCGTTAAACACTTCACTGACTCATTAAACACTTCACTGACTCATAAACTCTTCACTGACTCATTAAAAACGTCACTGACTCACTAAACGCTTCACTGGCTCTTGATTGGATTTGTTGTTAGGGTACTGTGACGAGTTTTGTTGTAGTCAGGGTTTACTGTGACCTAGTATTGTTGTAGTCACGGTACTGTGACTAGTATTGTTGTGGGCACGGTTTGTGACTAGTATTGTTGTAGTCCGGTACTGTGACGAGTATTGTTGTAGTCCACGGTCCCGTGACTAGTATTGTTGTAGTCACGGTACTGTGACTAGTATTGTTGTAGTCACGGTACTGTGACTAGTATTGTTGTAGTCACGGTACTGTGACTAGTATTGTTGTGTCACGGTTACTGTGACTATTTATTGTTGTAGTACGGTACAGTGATTAGTATTGTTGCTGTCACGATACTGTGACTAGTATTGTTGTAGTCACGGTACTGTGACTAGTATTGTTGTAGTCACGGTACTGTGACTAGTATTGTTGTATTTCACGGTACTGTAAACTAGTATTGTTGTAGTCACGGTAACTGTGACTAGTATTTTTTGCTGTCACGGTCTGTGACTAGTATGTTGCTGTCACGGTACTTGACTAGTATTGTTGCTGTCACGGTACGTGACTAGCTTTGTTTCAGTCACGGTACTGTGACCAGTATTGATGTTGTCACGGTACTGTGACTAGTATTGTTGTAGTCACGGAACTGTGACCAGTATTGTTGTCACGGTACTGTGACTAGTATTGTTGTAGTCACGGTACTGTGACTAGTATTGTTGTTGTCACGGTACTGTAACTAGTATTGTTGTAGTCACGGTACTGTGACTAGTATTGTTGTTGTCACGGTACTGTAACTAGTATTGTTGCTGTCACGGTACTGTGACTAGTATTGTTGTAGTCACGGTAGTGTGACTAGTATTGTTGTAGTCACGGTACCGTGACTAGTATTGTTGTAGTCACAGTAGTGTGACTAGTATTGTTGTCACGGTACTGTGACTAGTATTGTTGTAGTCACGGTACTGTGACTAGTATTGTTGTTGTCACGGTACTGTGACTAGTATTGTTGTAGTCACGGTACTGTGACTAGGATTGTTGTTGTCACGGTACTGTGACTAGTATTGTTGTTGTCACGGTACTGTGACTAGTATTGTTGTCACGATACTGTGATTAGTATTGCTGTTGTCACGGTACTGTGACTAGTATTGTTGTAGTCACGGTACAGTGACTAGTATTGTTGTAGTCACGGTAGTGTGACTAGTATTGTTGTTGTCACGGTACTGTGACTAGTATTGTTGTAGTCACTGTACTGTGACTAGTATTGTTGTTGTCACGATACTGTGACTAGTATTGCTGTTGTCACGGTACTGTGACTAGTATTGTTGTCACGGTACTGTGACTAGTATTGCTGTTGTCACGGTACTGTGACCAGTATTGTTGTACTCACGGTACTGTGACCAGTATTGTTGTAGTCACGGTACTGTGACCAGTATTGACTAGTATTGTTGTAGTCACAGACACAATCTCGGTCATCAAGGCTGGAACAGACACGGTCACAGTCATCAAGGCTGGCACAGACACAGACTTGGTCATCAAGGCTGGAACAGACACGGTTACAGTCATCAAGGCTGGCACAGACACAGACTTGGTCATCAAGGCTGGCACAGACACAGAGGGGGCCATCAAGGCTGGCACAGACACAGTCTCGGTCATCAAGGCTGGCACAGACACGGTCACAGTCATCAAGGCTGGCACAGACACAGAGGGGGTCATCAAGGCTGGCACAGACACAGTCTCGGTCATCAAGGCTGGCACAGACACGGTCACAGTCATCAAGGCTGGCACAGACACAGTCTCGGTCATCAAGGCTGGCACAGACACGGTCACAGTCATCAAGGCTGGCACAGACACAGAGGGGGTCATCAAGGCTGGCACAGACACAGTCTCGGTCATCAAGGCTGGCACAGACACGGTCACAGTCATCAAGGCTGGCACAGACACAGAGGGGGTCATCAAGGTTGGCACAGACACGGTCACAGTCATCAAGGCTGGCACAGACACAGTCTCGGTCATCAAGGCTGGCACAGACACAGTCTCGGTCATCAAGGCTGGCACAGACACAGTCTCGGTCATCAAGGCTGGCACAGACACAGTCTCGGTCATCAAGGCTGGCACAAACACAGACTCGGTCATCATAGCTGGTACAGACACAGATTCGGTATTCAAGGCTGGCACAGACACAGACTCGGTCATCAAGGCTGGCACAGACACAGAGGGGGTCATCAAGGCTGGCACAGACACAGAGGGGGTCATCAAGGCTGGCACAGACACAGAGGGGGTCATCAAGGCTGTTCAACTCGCTGAGTTAGTCACAATTTCTCACTGTTCTTTCTCCGTATTTAGCGTTAATTCCCCTAATTACTGTTGAGTCTATTAGTTAAGGCGTCGTTCTCGTTGGCTCTCTGCTGCATCGCTCCTGAGTTTATTTTTTTCTCTCTGATTTAAATAAATTTCTTCAGCTGACGAGGGAAAATGTTTACATAGAAATTTTTGTCTCTGCTTGTCCATACTTGTCTCCCCTTGTCTCTGCTTGCCTTTGTTTTTCTTATTTTATCTCTATATGTATCTGCTTGCATGTACTTTTGTTTCGGTCCACACGTCTCTACTTGAGGCAGTGGAAGTAATTTTAAAGTGTTCAGTCCAGCAGCCTTGGTAGAAGTGGTCAGTCCAGCAGCCTTGGTAGGAAATGGTCAGTCCAGCAGCCCTTTGGGAGAAGTGGGCAGTCCAGCAGCCTTGGGAGGAAGTGGTCAGTCCAGCAGCCTTGGTAGAAGTGGGCCCGTCCCGCAGCCTTGGTAGGAAGTGGTCAGTCCAGCAGCCTTGGGTAGGAAGTGGTCAGTCCAGCAGCCTTGGTTGAAGTGGTCAGTCCAGCAGCCTTGGTAGGAAGTGGTCAGTCCAGCAGCCTTGGTAGGAAGTGGTCAGTCCAGCAGCCCTTTGGGAGAAGTGGTCAGTCCCGCAGCCTTGGGAGAAGTGGTCAGTCCAGCAGCCTTGGTAGGAAGTGGTCAGTCCAGCAGCCTAGGTAGGAAGTGGGAGTCCAGCAGCCTTGGTAGGAAGTGGTCAGTCCAGCAGCCTGGTAAGGGAAGGGTCAGTCCAGCAGCCTTGACAGAAGTGGTCGTCCAGCAGCCTTGGTAGAAGTGGTCAGTCCAGCAGCCTTGGTAGAAGTGGTCAGTTCAGCAGCCTTGGTAGGAAGTGGTCAGTCCAGCAGCCTTGGTAGGAAGTGGTCAGTCCAGCAGCCTTTGTAGAAGTGGTCAGTCCCGCAGCCTTGGTAGAAGTGGTCAGTGCAGCAGCCTTGGTAGGAAGTGGTCAGTCCAGCAGCCTTGACAGAAGTGGTCAGTCCAGCAGCCTTGGTAGAAGTGGTCAGTCCAGCAGCCTTGGTAGAAGTGGTCATTCAGCAGCCTTTGGTAGGAATGGTCAGTCCAGCAGCCTTGGTAGGAAGTGGCAGTCCAGCATCTTGGTAGGAAGTGGTCAGTCCAGCACCCTTGGTAGGAGTGGTCAGTCGCAGCCTGGTAGGAAGTGGTCAGTCCAGCAGCCTTGACAGAAGTGGTCAGTCCAGCAGCCTGGTAGAAGTGGTTCAGTCCGAGCCTTGGTAGGAAGTAGTAAAGTCCAGCAGCCTTGACAGAAGTGGTCAGTCCAGCAGCCTTGGTAGGAAGTGGTTAGTCCAGCAGCCTTGGTAGAAGTGGTCAGTCCAGCAGCCTTGGTAGGAAGTGGTCAGTCCAGCAGCCTTGGTAGGAAGTGGTCAGTCCAGCAGCCTTGGTAGGATAGTGGTCAGTCCAGCACCCTTGGTAGGAAGTGGTCAGTCCAGCAGCCTTGGTAGGAAGTGGTCAGTCCAGCAGCCTTCGTAGAAGTGATCAGTCCAGCAGCCTTGGTAGGAAGTGGCTAGCCCATTTAGCCTTGGGTTTAGAAGTGGTCAGTCCAGCAGCCTTTGTAGGAAGTGGTCAGCCCAAGCACCCTTTGGGTAGGAAGGGTCAGTCCAGCAGCCTTGGTAGGAAGTGGTCAGCCCAGCAGCCTTGGTGGGAAAAGGGGTTTCAGTCCAGCAGCCTTGGTAGGAAGTGGTCAGTCCAGCACCCTTGGTAGGAAAGGGTTAGTCACTTCCTCAAGTCCTGTGTATTATTTATCAAAGTGTCGGTATAATCTACCGTCACTAGTATACCTCAGACGACTGTGTTAGCAACGAAGAGTGTTGTCCGGCTCATTTTTTTTTTTTTTTTGTTTGCTGTTGTTTTTGAATGACTCTATAAGATGTATCAGAGAATGTTCTCGGGGATGATACCAGCGAAGAGTTGTTAACAGATCTTGTGGTTTCTAATACGAGAACTAAATTAACATCTCTCACACATAAGAACATAAGAAAGAAGGAACATGCAACAGGCCTACTGGCCTATGCAAGGCAGGTCCAATTCTCCCACCGGCTTAAGCCAATGCCTTGACTGGTCAGGTCAGTCACATTAACTTAAGGGGGAAACACGGCTTCTGACCTAGTAGCACAAGCTAGTAAGGTCAAACTCACACCCACCCACACCCATTCATGTATTTAAATCCAACCTATTTTTAAAACTACTCGTCATAGCTACTATGACGGTATCTCGGGAGTTTGGTTCCATCATCCACAACTTATTAGCAAACCAGTGCTTTCCTATATCCTTCCTGAATTTGAATTTTTCGAAATTAAAACCATTGCTGCGAGTCCTGTCTATGCTAGATATTTTTAGAATGTTATTTACATCCTCTTTATTAATTCCTGTTTTCCACTTTCCACCTCGATCATATCCCCCCTAATTCTACGCCTTTCTAGAGAGTGCAGATTCAGGGGCCTCAATCTATCCTCATAGTAAGGATTTCTGATACATAGGATCAACTTTGTCATCCTCCTCTGTATGTTTTCCAGAGCATTTATATACATTCTGTAATACGGTGACCAAAACTGTGCAGCATAATCTAAATGAGGCCTAACCAAGGATATATAGAGTTGAAGAACAACCTGAGGACTTTTATTATTTATACTTATTGCTATGAGGCCAAGGATTCTGTTAGCTTTATTGCGAACACTAATGCAATGTTGTCTTGGTTTCATATTACTGTTAACCAGAACTCCTAGATCCTTTTCGCAATCCATAATATTAAGATCTACATTATTTAGAAATTTCCATTTGTCTATATTAAACTGCATGTGCCACTTCTCTGACCACTGCATCAGTCTATTCAAATCATCCTGGAGTGCTCTAATGTCTTCATTAGAATGGATTGGACAACCTATTTTGTGTCATCAGCAAATTATGCATATGTTGCAAAGATGTCTCAATCTTCATTCATGGGTAGCTTTGGGTAGGAGTGGTCTATAGCTCGAAGCTAATGACCTGTCACCTGCCTTGTAAATAGGTATTACATTTGCCATTTTCCACTTGTCAGGCACTATGCCAGTTTGTAGTGATATATTGAAAAGATTAGCCAAAGGTATGCTAAGTTCCTCTTTATATTCCTTTAACATCCTTGCAAACAGTTCATCAGGGCCTGGGGATTTGTTAAGTTTTAGATTCTTTATTTATCTGAGGACCATGTCACTAGTTACCCCAATCATGCATTATTATCGTTCTGTTTTACATAATTTATTATTTCTGGAATTTAGCTAGTATCTTCTTAGTTAGAACGTAGAGGAAGTAGGTATTGAAAGTTCACACATTTCCTTATCATTGTCAGTGATCTTACCTGAGTTACTCTTAAGTGGATCTATCTTGTCCCTAATCTTACTTCTGTATACCTGAAAGAACCCTTTTGGGTTAGTTTTCGAATCCCTTGCGACTTTAGCCTCATAATCCCTTTTTGCTTTTCTTATTCCTTTTTTTCTCTCTTTAATTGAATATATTGATTTCTTAAACCGCCCTTCCCCTCTTTTGATAGGCCTATATATGCCTCTTTTGAGCAAATAGATATTTTAATCTAATGTTTATCCATTTGGGATCATTTTTGTTAGATCTAATTTCCCTGTTCGGAACAAAAGTCGTCTTGGCAGCTAGCACAGTAAGGTCATCCCAAATTAGCCCACCCAGGTAATATTTCAGTCCCATGAATTCGGCCAAGCGGAAACCGGGGACAGAGACTTAATTGCAGTTACCTGGGTAATTCCATGATATATTGAAACTAAGTGATTTGTGATCACATTCCCCAAGCTCATCATTAACCTCAAGATTATTAACAAGTGATTGTTTCCTCTAGTTGATTCTGTCACAAACTGTTTTAAAAAGCAATCCTGAACTGTATCAAGAAAGTCACTAGACTCAAGATTTCCTGTCACATTGTTCCAATCAATTTGTCTGAAGTTAAAATCTCCCATTAACAAAACATTTTCATATCTAGACGCCTTATAAATTTCGTCCCATAACAGCTTACTGCACTCCCTATCAAGGTTTGGGGGCCTATAAATCACACCCAAAATTTATTTTTCACGACCTTCGAGAAACTGTAGCCAAACAAATTCTGTGTCAGATGTTTTCAATCTTACATCTCGTCTAACACAACAATTTAAATTTTCTCTGACATACATTGCCACTCCACCACCCTTCCTGTTGACCCTATCAGTGTGGAATAGTTTATAACCCTGTATGTTGCATTCAGAAGGCATTTCTCTATCTTTCAAGTTGAACCAGGTCTCTGTTATAGCAATAATATCTGTATTACCCACACTTGCAAGTAATCTAAGCTCATCTATCTTATTTCTTAGACTCCTTCTATTTGTATCGTAAACCTTAAGGGAGCTAGCACTCGTTGCCCTCTACTATCTGTCTTTGCTTGTTGATCAATTACTTTGCCTTTACTAGCTACTTTATTTTGAATATTGTCTTTTAAACATATCCCTGGGGTATCTTGGTAATATCTGCTGTTTTCAATCATAATGCTGCAGCCTGATTGTTTTCCACAAACACTCACACCTCTATAATCTATCAGTTTAAATTCCTATACAAGTCATTAATGACCCATCAATCGAACTGGCTAATGTAACCACTCCAGCCCCAGAGAGATGACCCCATCCCTTGCATACATATCATGCTTGCCATAGATTTGTCCCAGTTATCAATAAATGGGATTGCAAGTTCCTTGCAGTACCTGTCTAGCCAGCAATTATACAAATTGCCCTAGACATTCATTCATTGCCCACCCCCTTTCTAGGCAGATGCTGCATATGACTGGAATCCCTCCTTAGACTGACAACTTCTATGGCTGATCTGTACTTATCAAGTAACTCCTGTCTCTACCTTCCTGATGTCATTTCCACCAGCCACTAAGACAGATAATTGGCTTGTTCCCATTACCTGACATAATATCCAATCTGCTGACTATGTCACCAACACCAGCTCCTGGGAGGCACACCTCTGTCTGACCTACCTGTCTCTGTTACAAAAAATCACGGTCTATATATCTTACCTGAGAATCTCCTACAATTAGAATATTCTTACCTTGATTAGCAGGGGAGTCGTGGTACTTCTAACCTCACTAAACCACTGAAGTACATTCGTCCTGGAGAACAGATAATCGATTTCAAACCTTCACATCTTCTCTATTAACCTTCCTTATCTTCCTTCTTCCTGAATTGTGAACCACTTGCCACTTAAAGCGGCTGCAACTCTTTAGCTCACTGTCGGTATCCTTTTCCTCACCAGCTCCCACCATCTCACACTCACTCCCAAACCCATCTAGGCGAAGCTTCAGCCTCCTATTTCCTCATGAAGAGTAGAACTCCTTCTTCAATAAAGAGTGGTTCTGCAGCGGGAAGATAGTGGTGTTAGAGTTGCTGGTGACCCTGGTTCTCAGTACTTGAGCACAGTTACCAACCCCAGGGAAAACTGTTCCTGGGGTGGGGAAAGGGCTCACCAGGACTTTGAGTTTCTCACTGCCAGTGGAGCAATTACCGGGTCTGTCTATCCCCACTTTATGTTGATAGAGAAAGCAAATCAAGTTGTCTTTCTTGGGTAAATCTCTTAATGATCCGATGACTGACTTTTCAAGTCTTACGCCACGGCTAAGCACACATTGCCATACTGGGTGCTCTATCCAGCATCAATGCTGGGATAGTGGAGCATCTAGTATAGTGGAGCATCTAGTATAGTGGAGCCTTCATTGATGATGGGTGGAGCATGTAGTACAGTGGAGCCTTCATTTATGATGGGTGGAGCATCTAGTATAGTGGAGCATCTAGGATAATGGGCACTTTATTGATGGTAAGTGGAGTATCTAGTATAGTGGAAACGTAAATTCACTTTCGTCAGGTCGGTTAGAGTGACCAGAAAAAAAGAAGAAACACTTTCACCGTCATTCATTCATTCACTCAGCCTAGCTAGAAGCGTAATTATGTCACTGAATCATTGCTATCCCTCCTTCAGAGTGCAGGCACTGCGCTTCCCACCTCCAGTACTCCTTCAGAGTGCAGGCAACTGCGCTCCACCTCCAGTACTCCTTCAGAGTGCAGGCACTGCGCTTCCCACCTCCAGTACTCAAATCACTGTTACACGGGCACTGTGAAGGTGGATGCCATCTAAGGTGCCAACACTGGTGTCAGGTAACCTGTCATAGTTCTCTCTTAGAAACTCTTCCAAGTCAACAAAGCAACAGTAGAGAAGCGTGTGTAGAGTAGAGAAGTAGATGTAGAAGCAGAGATTTTCATGTTCAGCTGACAATCAAACACTGTTTACTCCTTCCTGCCAGGCCTGGCTAGTTAATTCTGCTGAGAAATAATGTAAACTTATGACCACCTCTTCCTTGTGCTTCATGTTAGGAGGGCGACCTTAGTCTGGTGTGCCAGATTATCGAGGATGACCTCAGCGTCGTCGTGATGGCTAACATGGTCGATCTGACGAGCCATTCATGAGACAATTTAACGTAATGTTGTTGAAATTCACCTCATCAGCTGAGCGAACTTAAGCAGAGTTGACGTAAATTATGTATGTATTATCGCTAAAGTGACCTGACTTGGCCTAACTTAGCTTTGCCAGGGAATGACAGGAACTAACTTGATGTGATTCTTTAACTCGACCTAACTTTCGTTAACTTTACTTGACCTGACATGATCTGAATGAATTTTGAACCCGGTCAAGCACGTCAAGAATGTGGAAAAGGTTTTCAACAAGATTAGTTCAGAGCTAAGGGAAATGTCCTACGAAGAAAGGTTAGGGGAAATCAGCTTGACGACACTGGAGGACAGGAGGGTTATGGAAGATATGATAACGACATGTAAAATACTGCGAGGAATTGACAAGGTGGACAGAGACAAGATGTTCCAGAGATGGAACACAAAAACAATTGGTCACAATTGGAAATTGAAGACTTAGATGAGTCAAAGGGATGTTAGGAAGTATTTGCTCAGTCATAGAGTTGTCAGGAAGTGGAATTGTCTGGAAAGTGATGTAGTGGAGGCGGGAACCATACGTAATTTTAAGACGAAGTTTGATAAAGCTCGTGGAGAAGGGAGAGAGAGGACCTAGTAGCGATCAGTGAAGAGGCGGGGCCAGAAGCTATGAATCGACCCCTGCAACCACAAATAGGTGAGTACACACACACGCGCGCACACATACACACGCACACACACACAAACAGACACACACACCAACTCTGGTTATCTGATGTGATGAACTGAAGGAATGAATAACTGAGGTAACTCCAGACATCGTAGCCATCACAGAGACAAAGTTGACCGATATGATATGAAATGACATTTTTTCCAGATGAATATCAAGTAATAAGGAATTACAGGGAAAGCAAGTTAGGGGGAGGAGTGGCTCTTCCTATCAGAAATCAGTGGAGTATTTAAGAGGTGTGAGAGATAAACAGACAATAGGCACACAAGTTTATTTTTGCCTCAGTTAATACTGAGGGACCGTAAGTAGTAGTTCCAGTGACACATATCCAGCAACCTAACAATAAGAGACCGTGGCAGGAATGTGAAAAACCACAACAAAACAATGGCTGACATAACAAGTGAAGTTGAAGCAGGACTAAGGCAAAGTTACTTATCATAGATGGAAATATGACTAGTTAAGTTGAAGGAAGGCGGTGGGGGAAAAATTTATGTACTAACATGCAGTACTGAACCTAGAGTATTTTTCTAGAACTAAACATAGAGGGAAGAGTGGCAAGTGGAATGTGGCAGACGCCAGATTTCAGAAGAGGGAACCTTAAATTAATGAGGAAATTCTTGAATATAGTGCGGTAAGAAAAAGGGAACTGGAATGAATCTCAATGGATGAGATGATGGAGTCTAGTTAGGAAGTGATGCGAGGGATACGTAAACTTCTTACCTTAGGGTAAGAAAATATGAGCCCTTAGAATAACCAGAGAGGCAAAACAAAAAGAGAGAAGCATAAAAATATGGAAAAACTATAGGAAGCACAAGAGAGACGACAACAGAAAAGTGAGCAGATTAGCCAGAAATAAATATGCTAGGGTGAGGAGACGGGTTGAGCCACTTTTGAGAAAAATATAGCAACCAGGCCAAGTCTGAACCAAAACTATATTGCGGCCACATCAGGAGAAAAAAACAGGAAAAAAGACCAAGTAATTTAACTAAAGTAGAATATATCTCGGAAAATGACAAGTCTGTGAAGTGGAGACAAATGGCTTAAAATACCGACACAATAGAAAAAGAGACACAAAAGCAGCAGAATACGATTTTTTTTTGACAACGTTTCACACAGTGGGCTTTATCATATCACAAACAGAGAGGATGTGCGTAGATATAAGGAGCTCAGTGGCATGAAAGGTAGGATTTGAGAAGAACAACCCAGCATGGGCAAGTAAGCCTGCTGCAGTGTTCCTCCATGCTGTTAATATGTAGGATAACGATGAAGTTTCCTGGCAAGAAGCTCAGCCATGTTGTAGAAGCCGTTGTTCTGGATTAAATTGTTGTGTATAACAGATGAGTAATGATTCCAGGACCCTGCGTCTCTGAGTGTCTTCTCCCCTGGTGATGAGTCTGGCGTCTCTGAGTGTCTTCTCCTCTGGTGATGAGTCTGGCGTCTCTGAGTGTCTTCTCTGGTGATGAGTCTGGCGTCACTGTAGTTAATTAAACAGGCCTTCTTAAAGTCGACCATTCAGCTGGCGTATTGGTGTTCCGAAATACGTGTTTGGAGTTCTCTGGATGTTTCCCTCACGTTTTTGGTTGCAATCGATGCGAGTGATTGAAGCTTGTGGTGTCTCTTACTGATGATGTCTTTGACTGTAGTAGATGCGGTGATACATGTTTTAAATTCTGTTTAGGAAAAATACTGGAGACCTATTTGGCAATGTTGTTTCATCGAGCCCACTGTCCCACACTGTCCCATACTGTCCCACACTGTCCCACACTGTCCCACACTGTCCCACACTGTCCCACACTGTCCCACACTGTCCCACACTGTCACACACTGTTCCATACTGTCCCACACTGAACCACACTGTCCCACACTGTCACACACTGTCCCACACTGTCCCACACTGAACCACACTGTCCCACGCTGTCCCACAATGTCCCACACTGTCCCACACTGTTCCACACTGACCCACACTGTCCCACACTGACCCACACTGGCCACACTGACCAACACTGACCCCCACTGACCCACATTGACCCACACTGGCCCACACTGACCCACACCGAGCTACACTGATCTACACTGACCCACATTGACCTACACTGACCTACACTGACTCACACTGCCTTACACTGACCCACACTGACTTACACTGGGGAGCAGAGGCGCTCTGCGTGCCACTAACAACTATCTTCAACACTATCGAACAGTGGTAACTGCCTGAGTTATGGAAGATAGCAATGTAGTCCCAGTTTTAAGAAAGGTGAGAGACAGGCAGCATTAAACTACATTTACAGTGTCACCAACATGTATAGTTTCTAAATTCATGGAAAAGCTTATCCGGAGAGAGTGGTGGAACACTAGAAGAGAAAAAGCTTATATGCGATAACCGCAAGATTTCAAGGAAGAGGAATCCGGTGTCACAAACCTATGGAGTTTACAAGTTAGCACAGCAGTTTAAAAACAGGAAAGAGAGATAGGTAGACTGCATTTTATTGGACTGTAAGAAGGCTTTCGACACAGTTCCGCACGACACTGGAGGACATGAAGTATAAGGGGGATATAATAATGACATAAAATACTGAGAGGAATTGACAAGGTGGATACGGACAGAATTTTTCAGGAATGAGACACAGCAACTAGGGTCACAACCGAAAAGGTGAAGACTCAGATGAGTCACATGGATGTTAGGAAGTATTTCTTAAGTCACAAAGCTGTCAGGAACAATATGGAGAGTGATGAAGTGGAAGTAGGATCCATACATAGGTATAAGAAGAGATACGATAAAGCTTATGGAGCAAGGAGAGTGTGGACCTAGTAGTGAACAACAAAGAGGCGGGACAAGGAATAGTGAATCGACGCGTGCAACCACAAATAGGTGAGTACAATAGGTGAGTATGCAAATACGCACACACACACACACGCGCACACACACACATATATATATACACACACACACACACACACACACACACACACAGTGAAGAGTGAAGAGGCGGGGTCAGGAGCTTGGACTCGACCCCTGCAACCTCAACTAGGTGAGTACAACTAGGTGAGTACACTGTGACCAGCGGGGTCCCACAGGGGTCAGTCCTAGGACCAGTGCTGTTTCTGGTATTTGTGAGCCACATGACGGAAGGAATAGACTCCGAAGTGTCCCTGTTTGCAAATGACGTGAAGTTGATGAGAAGAATTCATTCGATCGAAGACCAGGCAGAACTACAAAGGGATCTGGACAGGCTGCAGACCTGGTCCAGCAATTGGCTCCTGAAGTTCAACCCCACCAAGTGTGAAGTCATGAAGATTGGGGAAGGGTAAAGAAGTCCGCAGACGGAGTACAGTCTAGGGGGCCAGAAACTACAAACCTCACTCAAGGAAAAAGATCTTGGGGTGAGTATAACACCAGGCACATCTCCTGAAGCGCACATCAACCAAATAACTGCTGCAGCATATGGGCGCCTAGCAAACCTCAGAACAGCATTCCGACATCTTAATAAGGAATCATTCAGGACCCTGTACACCGTGTACGTTAGGCCCATATTGGAGTATGCGGCACCAGTTTGGAACCCACACCTAGCCAAGCACGTAAAGAAACTAGAGAAAGTGCAAATGTTTGCAACAAGACTAGTCCCAGAGCTAAGGGGTATGTTCTACGAGGAGAGGTTAAGGGAAATCGACCTGACGATACTGGAGGACAGGAGAGATAAGGGGGGACATGATAACGACATACAAAATACTGAGAGGAATTGACAAGGTGGACAAAGGCAGGATGTTCCAGAGATGGAACACAGCAACAAGGGGACACAGTTGGAAGTTGAAGACACATGAATCACAGGGATGTTAGGAATTATTTCTTCAGCCACAGAGTAGTCAGGAAGTGGAATAGTTTGGGAAGCGATGTAGTGGAGGCAGAATCCATACATAGCTTTAAACAGAGGTATGATAAAGCTCACGGTTCAGGGAAGTGACCTAGTAGCGCCCAGTGAAGAGGCGAGGCCAGGAGCTAGGACTCGACCCCTGCAACCTCAACTAGGTGAGTACAACTAGGTGAGTACACACACACAAGGTGGAGGACAGGAGGAACAGGGGCGACATGATAACAACTTGTAAAATACTGAGAGGGATCGACAAGGTGGACAGAGAGAAGACCAAAGTTAAAGACTCAGATGAGTCACAAAGATTTTTAGGAAGTATTTCTTTAGTCACAGAGTTCTCAGGAAGTGGAATAGTCTGGAAAGTGAGGTGGTAGAGGTAGGATCCATGCATAGCTTTAAAAAGAGGTATGATAAAGCTCACGGAGCAGGGAGTGAGTGACCTAGTAGCGACCAATGAAGAGGCAGGACCGGGATCTATGACTTGACCCCTGCAACCACGCTTAGGTGAGTACACACACACACACACACACACACACACACACACACACACACACACACACACACACACACACACACACACACACAGCTGTGGGGTGGTATATTCTACAGCACTCCACTCTACACACCAATACCGAAACATTAATGTTGTTAGCGGTATACAGACAAGCCTGGCTGGAGTGGAGAACAAACACATGCACCAGTAGACACATCATTATGGTGCCCACGCTCACCAGTTTTATCTAAAAATCACTTTGGAAAATGGCATTGTAATGGAACAATCTGGTTTACATCGATGGATCCCAGCAGCTGGCCCAGTCATCCTTGCTCCCTTGACTTACTTTATTTATTTTGGATTTTTGACTGAGATTATTTATTCTGTGCTTTCGGCTGAGTATATTCACTGTGTAGTTAAAGCTGAGGATATTCACTCTACAGTTCAG
>NC_069399.1:102569990-102589990 GCF_026875155.1 Cherax quadricarinatus
CATTACCGTGACAGCAACAATACTAGTCACAGTACCGTGACAGCAACAAACTATCACAGTACCGTGCCAAAATACTAGTCACAGTCCGTGACTACAACAATACTAGTCACAGTACCGTAAACTACAAAATACTAGTCACAGTACCGTGACTACAACAATACTAGTCACAGTATCGTGACAGCAACAATACTAATCACTGTACCGTGACTACAACAATCTAGTCACAGTACCGTGACTACAACAATACTAGTCACGTACCTTGACTACAACAATCTAGTCACATTTACCGTGACTACAACAATACTAGTCACAGTACCGTGACTACAAAAAATACTAGTCACATACCGTGACTACCAACAATACTCGTCACAGTACCGTGACTACAACAAATACTAGTCACAGTACCGTGACTACAACAATTAGTCACATTTCCCCGTGACTACAACAATACTAGTCACAGTACCGTGACTACAACAATACTCGTCACAGTACCCTAACAACAAATCCAATCAAGAGCCAGTGAAGCGTTTAGTGAGTCAGTGACGTTTTTAATGAGTCAGTGAAGAGTTTATGAGTCAGTGAAGTGTTTAATGAGTCAGTGAAGTGTTTAACGAATCAGTAAAGTGCCCCATGAGTCAGTAAAGTGTTTAATAAGTCAGTGAATGTTTAATGAGTCAGTGAAGTGTTTAATGAATCTGTGAAGTGTTTAATGAGTAAGAGAAATGTTTAGTGAAACAGTGAAGTGTTTAATGAGTTGGTGAAGCATTTAATGAGTCAGTAAAGTGTTTAGTAAGTAAGTAAGTAAGTAAGTAAGTAAATTTATTCAGGTATACACAAATACAGTTACATAGAATTATCATACATAGCAGCATATGTGTAGAGAACCTAGGATAACCCAAAAAAGTCAGACAGAGTGACTTATTTCCATTGGGGTCCTTTTACCTTATTATTATAATATAAAGGTTATAATATTTTCTTATTATTCTATAATGAAGATAACATCTTATTATCATACTAAAAAGATTATCTACTACACGAGGGTCATTAAGACTATCTACAATACGAGGTCCATTACTAGGGATAGTAAAATTTTACACGTATTTTAGCTAAAAAATAAAAAATTCATTCCCCTCCCTTTCTTTTGCTTATTCATCAGACACTTTTTGGCAGTCTTCTTGAACTGGTTCAAGCTATGACTGGCCTTGACATTTGTGGGTAGTCTGTTCCTTTCCCTTTATTGCTGTACAATAAAAGGTGTTTGAAGCCTGGCCACTGACTGTGGGTACTACAAAGTTGTGCTCTCTCCCCTAGTACTATGTTGCTTTGGTTCCCAACCTTGACAAAATTGACAGCAAGATATTCTGGACACTGTTTGTGAGCAATTTTATAGACATGATTTAGCTTCAGTTGTTTTACTCTGTCTTCAACATTTCAGCATATCCAACTGCTGTAAATTTCATCCTGGCCTACATGTTCTTTTGGCCCCCAGCCCCAGGATGAATCTTACGATTTTGTTCTGGGTGATTTGCAGTCTATTTTTCAGTTTTTTTGTCAAGGCAGAGTACCAAGAAGAGCAAGCGTAATCCATATGGATTGTATAAGGGCTAAGACATAGGTCCTTTGCGAGCCTCAGTAGGTAGACACTGTGCTTGTCTTACAGGAACTTCAGCGGGCATTCGCTTTTTTTTACTACACTGGTTCCCTATCAATTCTCCTGACATGCATGGGTCCAAAGGGGATTCCCAATATTTAACTGATGAAACCAAAGTGATGGACTCCCCATTACACTGAACATTAAAATTATTTACCTTCTCAGTTTATGTTTGTTCCAAAGAGAATGGCTTCAGTTTTCCCTAGGTGTAATGATAGTTTGTTGCCTACAAACCCATTTGCTGCAGGACTCCAGTTCCAGTGTTAAAACATTGCAATATCTTGTGGGTCTTTACTGTCACTAACAGAGCACTGTCATCTGCATCAGTAGGAGTTTGCACTTGACACTGATTAGGCATATCATTGACATAACATAAGAATAGTAAGGGACCCAGAATACTACCTTGGGAACTCCACATGTTATCGGCAGGGTTCTGATTCCGTTTTGTTGATTTTTGACTATTTTTCTCTGTTGCTAAGGGTAGGGACTTAAACCATCTACAGAACCTATACCTATAGCTTGAAGTTTTTTCTTACAATAATATATTGTGGTTGACAGTATCGAAGGCCTTTTGAAAGGTCTAAGGTTACCATCCCTAACGAGTTCCCTTTTGACATTTTCAGTTCTCAGGTAATCCCATCAGATTAATAAGGGAGGTATGGGTTTGAGTAGGATCTTCTAAGCCCGATTGATAGCTATGGAGAATGCTTTTGTCATTAAGGTACTTAACTACTTGAGAATACACGCACCCTCCAGAATTTTAGATATTATACTAGTATATTTAACAGGTCTAAGTTGCTTACATCAACCTATTATTTTTTTTGAAGATAGGAGTAACTCTGGCCTCCTTGAACCCTCCGGTACGGTATTAGTGGCGATTAAATAGATTTATTATGTGAGCTTGGGGATTGACAGTTCAAAGCACCATCTTTTAGGAACTTAACGGGATGTTATCAGGGCCTGTGCTCTTAGTTGGGTTTAACCTGCTTAGTTCTTTTTGAATGAAGTCATGAGAAAACACTTACTAGTTGACAACTTTTTGGGGTTACCCCTTTATTGGTATAGTATGTTTGAACTTATCAGAGCCCTGTGTTAAAGGTATTTGATGCAGCTGGTAGTTTACTTACTAGTGTTGATGCAAACAGATGTGTAGTGGGAATTTAAAAGCAATTTGCCACCTTAGATGTTTTCGTGGCATACCCCCATATCGATAGTGAGAAATATGTTAGACCTATCTATTTGGCTTATGGCTTTTACCCCAACTGTTTTTAGTTGTTGCCAGAGCTTTCTGGGGTTATGCTTATATTCTTCAATTTTTGAGCAATAGTGCTTTGCCTTTGCTCCTTTTATAAGTCTCTGCACTTGTTCCTCACCCTTTGGATTCATTTTGTGCTTCAATATCGGGTCTGTTTCTTTAAATTTTTTAGCAGCTGGTCTCTGATTTCATATTATCTAATATCTCAGTAGTCATCCAGGTTTTCAGTTTTTCGTTTAAATCAAAAACCTCTTTAATGGTGCAATATTATTAAGAATGGTAGTGAACATTATTTTGAATTTTTCCCAGGCATTCGTTTACGTCCGTTGCAACTTGTTATTCTTGTCTCAGTCACAGTTGTGTAGCCTATTTACCAGTGTTTCTTACTGTAGTTTCTAGTTGACCTCATTTTTATTGTCCTGTGTAGGCCTATCCTATCCCTAGTGATTTTCCTGGTGCAGTAAATGATGAAATGATCACTAAAACTGTGGTAATGACGCCTGACTGACTAATGTTCTCACGCGGTTCCCAAAGTATGTGGTAAATTAGGGTGGCTGAGAACTGTGTGATCCGGGTTGGTTTATTAATTAGTTGGGTGTAGCTATTTAATCCTAGAATTTGCTTATACCTTTTGCATAGCCCGTTATTTGTTGCTGAAAACAGATATTAAAGTCCCCCAGTATTATTGTTTCGCAATTGCTTTCAACCCCGGCCCAAGACTCTGGAAAAGTCTTCTAAAACTGGTCCTTGGGTAGGAGGGCGGTAACTAGTTCCTACTAAGATGGGTTTGGTCTTGGGAAAGCAGCACTTAAAAACCATAGAATCTCCAGTTTATTGTAATTTAATCAGGTCTTGGGTTGTAAGCTAAGTCATTTCTAATGTAGGGGCACATACTCCACCACCCTTTCTGTTCCCTATCTAAGCGTTTTATATTGTAACCTTCTATTTTAAACCTCGTCGTCAGTCACCGTATCATCCAACCAAGATTCAGAGATGGTTATAACTGCCGCCTAATTTTGTTAGCTAAAATCCTAATCTCTCCAATTTAGGAAGAAGTGATCTTGCATTGACATGAATAAAGTGAAGGCCTGTTTCATAAACAATCTAATAATCAATATATGGCAAGGGGTCATTTGTATTAAAATTAGGTAAATCAATGTCTAAACTGCTAAAGGGTAACTGTGCCAAAGTGCATTTGTTACCACAAAATGAATTCTGGCACCGTTGCTATAATTGTACATACATCCATCATGCACCACCCCTTACAAAATTTTACATAAGGTGCCTTTTCTGTTTTTCATGCGTACTTTAGTACAGTGTATGCATTGTTTGGTAGTGTTTGAGATAATAATGCTGTATTGTCTCACATTGACCTATGTATGCATTACATATGGAGTTTAAGGTTATCATCCCTATCTACTAGACCGTCATTTTTTGCCGTAAATTTATCTGTCTGTTTTGCCCCCTGAAACAATAGTTTGATTCTAGTTTAAATTTTTGGATATCACCCCCTTAAGAGCGCTACAATAAGAGCTGTGTGCCATTGTTTTTGTTTGGGTATGCGGGTTGCCATACCTTGCGGCGACAGTGAGGTTTACTTTCTCGGTAGGATGGCAACTGTTGGGTTTTTTACTGTCCAGGCGTGTTACTCCATTCACCTTTTCCAACCCCATGACTGATTTCTTTCTTATGGAATTGAAGAAAAATAAATAAATCAAGGCAGCTGTACCCCTCTAATGCCTGCCATTTTCACTCTTCGCCCCTTTTACTCATTTACAATATTTATTTCCCCTTTCTTTTCCCAGTCCCTAGAAACACTTAGTATCTGCTTTAATTACACTGATTACTAGTAAAATTTCCTCTTCAAAACCCTTTCTTCACTGCTCACTTTTCCTTAAATTTCACAAAAACCCTTACAGTTAACCTCTTCAAAACCCTCTCATGCTCACTTTTCCCTTAACTTCACAACACCCTTACATTTAACCCCTTTATTCACCCTCCCTACCCACCTCACTTCACAGTTGGCTTCCAATTAACTTCTAACCTCTTTCCTTTGGTAGACCAGAAAGTTTAATCAATGGTTTATCCTTCCAAATCCCCCTAAATTCCATTTTCGGGGGTTGTTTTCGTGTTGTTGTCTCCTGACCTGTTTTGCTGACTCAGCCATTTTTAAAACACTGAGGGGAGTAACACCACCTGACTTTCCTTGAGTTTATAGATATATTTGGCTTTTTTCTGCTATGATTCTCTCACTGTACACTGGTCAGCTGAATATAGGTCAGCTACTAAAATTTAATCTTGACTATTTAACTTTTTCACTTCTTTCCAAGACTGTCACTGAGGGAAAACCCCGTCCAATACCTTGGAGTTTTGTACTGTTGATTTGACGATGTCTCCTGTTTTTCCCCTCTCGTTAGCACGGGTACAGGTGATATGATGGTGGTACAGATATGATGCTACTGTCAACAATGAACGTCAGTAAAATTGAGAATTTCACTTCGCTAGTTGTAGTCTGGCGTAGCTGCTGTTTTGAGTGCCGGTCAGCCATGTTTAAAGGCCAAATTCTTTCCCTCGTTTGGCACTGACGAAAAAAGTCTACAGACCTGGCATTTCCTTGGAGATTTAGTTGATCAGGATTTCTGCCATTTGTCTTCCCGTTAAACACGGGTGCAGTTGATATGGAGGTCATTTTATTTCATTTAGTGGAAAACGTCTTGTGTCTGGTTCACGTCTGGCAGCAGGTCTGGTACTTGAATGCCGGTCCCTCTTCTGTCATATTTAGTCCATTTCGTTGTCGTCACCGTCAGTTTTTATGTAACTATAGTTAACTTGCATGTTGTTGCAGCAGTACTTGCAAATTTGGCCATCACTGGAGTTCGGATAGGCCCAGGGGACGGCAAGATATAGGAGCAGCCTTGTTGCTGCTTGCTGCGGCTGCAGCTGGCTGCAGTAAAGTATTTCACGAGTCATGGTCCAGACTTCTGGTCAGAAAAGTGTTCTCAGGGTGCAAACGTTTTCAACCAAACAGAAAAAAAGACTTACGAAATTGAAGAGAATCTCTTTCTGGACGTAATGACACCAAAATTGCAAAATTTGATGGAAAACTTATGGAATTATGGCGGCACAAAGCTAGAAGTCTCGGTACAATTTTTGAACCAACAATTTCCCCCTACTTTGTGTCTTTTTTTAAAGTACATTTCCTTTGTTAGGGTCGAGCAAACTCTCAGCTATTTGCTAGTATGTCTTCCTTTTCTACTGACTGAGCAGAATAAACCATCCATTCAATTATTTCTTCTTCCCAGTAAAGTGAAACAGAAATTCAGTAATTTGATAGTTTATAAATAGGCTACAGAATAAAACAATATAGACGTTGCTACACTAAGATAACATTGCTAGCACTAAGATAACATTGCTAGCACTAAGATAACATTGCTAACACTAAGATAACATTGCTAGCACTAAGACAACATTGCTAGCACTAAGATAACATTGTAGCACTAAGACAACATTTCTGGCAACTAAGATAACATTGCTAGCACTAAGATTTAACATTGCTACACTAAGATAAAATTTCTAGCACTAAGATAACATTGCTAGCACTAAGATAAAATGCTAGCACTAAGATAACATTGCTAGCACTAAGATAAAAATTTTTAGCACTAGAAAAACATTGCTAGCACTAAGATAACATTTCTAGCTCTAAGATAACATTGCTAGCACTAAGATAACATTGCTAGCACTAAGATAACATTTGCTACACTAAGATAAAATTGCTAGCCCCTAAGATAAAATTGCTAGCACTAAGATAAATTGCTAGCACTAAGATAACATTTCTAGCACTAAGATAACATTTCTAGCACTAAAACAACATTGCTAGCACTAAGATAACATTGCTAGCACTAAGATAACATTGCTAGTACTAAGCAAACATTGCTAGCACTAAGATAACATTGCTAGCATAAGATAAAAATTGCTAGCAAATAAGATACATGCTCTGCACTAAGATAACATTGCTAGCACTAAGACAACATTGCTAGCACTAAGATAACATTGCTAGCACTAGAAAACATTGGTAGCACTAAGATAACATTGGGATCACTAAGATAACATTTCTAGCACTAAAAAACATTTGCTAAGCACTAAGATAACATGCTAGCACTAAGATAACATTGCTAGCACTAAGATAACATTTCTAGCACTAAGATAACATTGGGTACAAAAGATAACATTTCTAGCTCTAAGATAACATTGCTAGCACTAAAGATAACATTGCTAGCAAATAAGATAACATTGTAGCACAAGATAAAAATTGCTAGCACTAAGATAACATTGCTAGCACTAAGATAACATTGCAGCACTAAGATAACATTTCTAGCACTAAGATAACATTTCTAGCACTAAGACAACATTGCTAGCACTAAGATAACATTGCTAGCACTAAGAATAACATTGCTAGTACTAAGACAACATTGCTACCTAAGATAAAATTGCTAGCACTAAGATAAAATTGCTAGCACTAAGATAACTTGCTGCACTAAGATAACATGGGGTAGCAACTAAGACAACATTGCTAGCACTAAGATACATTGCTAGCACTAAGATAAAATTGGTGCACTAGATAACATTGGTAGCACTAAGATAACATTTCTAGCACTAAGATAACATTGCTAGCCCTTAAGATAATATTTCTAGCACTAAGATAACATTTCTAGCACTAAGATACGTGCTAGCACTAAATAACATTGCTACCTAAGATAACATTTTATCACTAAGATAAATTTCTAGCATAAGATAACATTGCTAGCACTAAGATAACATTTCTAGCACTAAGATAACATTTCTAGCACTAGGATAACATTGTAGCACTAAGATAACTTGCTAGCACTAAGATAAATTGCTGGCACTAAAATAAAATTGCTAGCACTAAGATAACATTGCAGCACTAAAAATAAATTGCTAGCACTAAGATAAAATTGCTAGCACTAAGATAACATTGCTAGCACTAAGATAACATTGCCCAGCACTAAGATAACATTGCTAGCACTAAGACAACATTGCTAGCACTAAAATAACATTGCTAGCACTAAGATAACATTGCTAGCACTAAAATAACATTGCTAGCACTTAGATAACATTTGCTAGCACTAAGATAACATTGCTAGCACTAAGACAACATTGCTAGCACTAAGATAACATTTCTAGCTCTTAGACACATTGCTAGCACTAAAATAAAACATGCCTAGCACTAAGATAACATTGCTAGCACTAAGATAACATTGCTAGCACTAAGATAACATTGCTAGCACTAAGATAACATTTGCTAGCACTAAGACAACATTGCTAGCACAAAGATAACATTGCTAGCTCTAAAGAACATTTGTAGCACTAAGATAACATTGCTAGCCCCTAAGATAACTTTTCTAGCACTAAGATAACATTGCTAGCACTAAGATAACATTGCTAGCAATAAGATAACATTTCTAGCACTAAGATAACAATTCTAGCACTAAGATAACATTGCTAGCACTAATATAACATTGCTAGCTCTAAGACAACATTGCTAGCACTAAAATAACATTGCTAGCACTAAACAACATTGCTAGCACTAAGATAACATTGCTAGCACTAAGATAACATTGCTAGCACTAAGATAACATTGCTAGCACTAAGATAACATTTCTAGCACTAAGACAACATTGCTAGCACAAAGATAACATTGCTAGCTATAAGAGAACATTGCTAGACACTAAGATAACATTTCTAGCACTAAGATAACAATGTAGCATAGATAACATTGCTAGCACTAATAACATTGCTAGCACTAAGATAAACATTGCTAGCAAAAAGATAACATTTCTAGCACTAAGATAACAATTCTAGCACTAAGATAACATTGCTAGCAATAAAAATTACATTGCTAGCACTAAGATAACATTGCTAGCACTAAATAACATTTCTAGCAATAAGATAACATTTCTAAACACTAAAAATAACAATTCAGCACTAAGACAACATTGCTAGCACTAAGATAACATTGCTAGCACAAAAGATATCATTTCTAGCACTAAAATTAACAATTCTAGCACTAAGATAACATTGCTAGCTCTAAGACACACAATTTGCTAGCGCTACGACAAACATTGCAACATTGCAAGGGTTTATGTATTCCTATAAAAATAATAATAAATAATAAAAAATAATAATAATAATAGTAATAATAATAATAATAATAATTAAAAAATAATAATAAAATAATAATAAATTTAAAATAATAATAATAAATAATAATAAAAATAATAATAATAATAATAATAATAATAATAAAAAATAATAATAATTAGGATGAATTAGAGGGCTCTTCCAGTACCCCTGAGAAAAGAGAGAGGAGTGAGGGGGGGAGGGAGAATAGAGATGAGTGGGGGGTGAGAGGAGCAGGAGAAAAGAGGGAAAAATAGATGTAGTAGGAAAGGTGTATGAAGGAAAGATAGAGAAGACTGTTTTCAGTCTGTGTCCTGCTCTCTCTCCCTTTCTTTCCTGTTCTTCCTCCCCCTCCTTCAATCCCCACTTCCCCCTCTCTTCCCTCCCTCATTTCATTCCTCCCGCCAGACAACAAGCCAGAATTAAGCAGATTCAGGTGATGAGCCACCAAGTCAATGACTTTTAAATCCGTTCAAATTAGCATACAGCACGAACATTAAATGGTATAAAATACCGACAGGGGTTTTTAGGTAAGGCACATATGCAACAGTTAGGTATCTTTATTTCGAAACGTTTCGCCTACACAGTAGGCTTCTTCATCGAGTACAGAAAAGTTGATAGAAGCAGAAGATACTTGAAGACGATGTATCAGTCCATCACCCTTAAAGTTTTTAGGTGGTCAGTCCCCCAGTTGGAGAAGATATTGTTCCTAGTCTGAAACAATATGGAGATGAAGTGACAGGATGGAGCCTTATATAGCGCCAGGAGTGAGACGTAGGTCACTAGAAGAGGTAAGAACGCAGATGTTGGGGGGAGGTCAGGTCCCAACACAAGGGGATCTTGGTACAGACCACAATCAACTTCGACACCTCTACTAGTGAGAACGCGGATTTGAGAGGGACCCGACCTCCCAACATCGCGTTCTTACCTCTTTAGTGACCTACGTCTCACCTCCTGGCGCTATATAATGGCTCCATCCTGTCATTCATCTCCCCTATTGTTTTTATACTATTGAACAATGCTCTTTCAGATGAGGGACTGACCACCTCCAAAACTTTAAGGGTGATGGACTGATTACATCGTCTTCAAGTATCTTCTGCTTCTATCGCTTTTCTGTACTCGACTGAAGGGAAGCCTACTGTGTAGGCGAAACGTTTCGAAATAAAGATACCCGAACTGTTGCATTTTTTGTCTTACCTAACAGCATACAGCATACACCTGTTAGTATACCTGTAATGTCTGTGTCTATGTCTGTTTTGAGCCTTCAGTAATGTCTGTGTCTGGTCTGTCTGAGCCTTCATTAATGTCTTTTGTCTGTGTTGTTGAGCCTTTTAGTAATGTCTGTGTCTGTGTCTGTCTGAGCCTTCAGTAATGTCTGTGTCTGTGTCTGTCTGATCTTTCAGTAATGTCTGTGTCTGTGTCTGTCTGAGCCTTCAGTAATGTCTGTGTCTGTGTCTGTCTGAGCCTTCAGTAATGTCTGTGTCTGTGTCTGTCTGATCCTTCAGTAATGTCTTGTCTGTTGTCTGTCTGAGCCTTCAGTAATGTCTGTGTCTGTGTCTGTCTGAGCCTTCAGTAATGCCCGTGTCTGTGTCTGTGTCTGTGTCTGTCTGAGCCTTCAGTAATGTCTGTGTCTGTGTCTGTCTGAGTTTTCAGTAATGTCTGTGTCTGTCTGAGCCTTCAGTAATGTCTGTGTCTGTGTCTGTCTGAGCCTTCAGTAATGTCTGTGTCTGTGTCTGTCTGAGCCTTCAGAAATGTGTGTCTGTGTCTGTCTGAGCCTTTAGTAATGTCTGTGTCTGTTGTCTGTCTGAGCTTTCAGTAATGTCTGTGTCTGTGTCTGGAGCCTTCAGTAATGTCTGTGTCTGTGTCTGTCTGAGCCTTCAGTAATGTCTGTGTCTGTGTCTGTCTGAGCCTTCAGTAATGTCTGTGTCTGTGTCTGTCTTTAGCCTTCAGTAATGTCTGTGTTGTGTCTGTCGACCTTCATAATGTCTGGTCTGTCTGAGCCCTTTAGTAATGTCTGTGTCTGTGTCTGTCTGAGCCTTCAGTAATGTCTGTGTCTGTGTCTGTCTAAGCCTTCAGTAAAAGTCTGTGTTTGTGTCTGTCTGATCCTTCAGTAATGTCTGTGTCTGTGTCTGTCTGAGCCTTCAGAAATGTTTGTCTGTGTCTGTCTGAGCCTTCAGTAATGTCTGTGTCTGTGTTTTGTCTGGCTTCAGTAAGTCTGTGTCTGTGTCTGTCTGAGCCTTTAGTAAGTCTGTGTCTGTGTCTGTCTGAGCCTTTAGTAAAGTCTGTGTCTGTGTCTGTCTGAGCCTTCAGTAATGTCTGTGTCTGTGTCTGTCTGAGCCTTCGTAATGTCTGTGTCTGTGTCTGTCTGAGCCTTCAGTAATGTCTGTGTCTGTGTCTGTCTGAGCCCTTTAGAATGTCTGTGTCTGTGTCTGTCTGAGCCTTCAGTAATGTCTGTGTCTGTGTCTGTCTGAGCCTTCAGTGATGTCTGTGTTTTGTCTGAGCCTTCAGTAATGTCTGTGTTTTGTCTGAGCTTCATAAAAGTCTGTGTTTTCTGAGCCTTCAGTAAAGTTGTTCTGTGCTGTCCCAGCCTTCAGGGGTTTCAGTTGTTTGTCTGAGCCCTTCAGTAATGTCTGGTCTGTGTCTGTCTGAGCTCTTCAGTAATGTCTGTGTCTGTTGTCTGTCTGAGCCTTCAGTAATGTCTGTGTTTGTCTGAGCCCTTTAGTAAAAGTCTGTGTTTGTCTAGCCTTCAGTAATGTCTGTGTCCTGTGTCTGTCTCAGCCTTCAGTAATGTGTGCTGTTCTGTCTAGCCTTTCAGTAATGTCTGTGTCTGTGTCTGTCTGAGCCTTTAGTAATGTCTGTGTTTGTCTGACCTTCAGTAATGTCTGTGTTTGTTGAGCCTTCAGTAATGTCTGTGTTTTGTGTCTGTCTGAGCCTTCAGTAATGTCTGTGTCTTCTGACTTTGTAATGTTTTGTTTGTCTGAGCTTTCAGTAATGTCTGTGTCTGTGTCTGCTGAGCCTTCAGTAATGTCTGTGTCTGTGTCTTGTCTGAGCCTTCAGTAATGTCTGTGTCTGTGTCTGTCTGAGCCTTCAGTAATGTCTGTGTTTGTGTTTGTCTGAGCCTTCAGTAATGTCTGTGTCTGTCTGAGCCTTTCAGTAATGTCTGTGTCTGTGTTTGTCTGAGCCTTCAGTAATGGTCTTGTCTGTGTTGTTCTGAGCCTTCAGTAATGTTGTGTCTGTCTGAGCCTTCAGTAATGTTCCCGTGTAGTCTGAAACTTCAGTAATGTCTGTGTTTTGTCTGAACCTTCATAATGTCTGTGTTTGGTCTGAGGCCTTTAGTAATGTCTGTGTCTGTCTGACCTTCAGTAATGTCCTGTTACCTTTGAACTTCAGTAATGTCTGTGTTTGTCTTGAGCCTTCAGTAATGTCTGTGTCTGTGTTTGTCTGAGCCTTCAGTAATGTCTGTGTTTTGTCTGAGCCTTCAGTAATGTCTGTGTCTGTGTTTGTCTGAGCTTCATAATGCTGTGTCTGTGTCTGTCTGCCTTCATAATGTTTGTCTGGGGGTTTGTCGAGCCTTCAGTAATGTCTGTGTCTGTCTGAGCCTTCAGTAATGTCCGTGTACGTCTGAGCCTTCAGTAATGTCTGTGTCTGTCTGAGCCTTCAGTAATGTCCGTGTACGTCTGAGCCTTCAGTAATGTCTGTGTCTGTCTGAGCCTTCAGATAGGTTCTCTCAGAACGTTCACACTGTTTCTCTGGAACGAGCGGGAGGACGGACGGAAGGACGGATGAAAGGAAGGACGGACGGAAGGACGGATGAAAGGAAGGACGGACGGAAGGAAGGACGGACGGAAGGAAGGACGGACGGAAGGAAGGACGGACGGAAGGACGGATGGAAGGAAGGACGGACGGAAGGAAGGACGGACGGAAGGACAGATGGAAGGAAGGACGGACGGAAGGACGGATGGAAGGAAGGACGGACGGAAAGAAGGACGGACGGAAGGAAGGACGGACGGAAGGACGGATGGAAGGAAGGACGGACGGAAGGACGGAAGGACGGACAGACGGAAGGAGATAGAGATAGCTGTAGAGAATGACCAAAAGACATTAAAGATAGTTAAACATGCAGCCATTGATGACAAACATTGATAACAAACATTGATAACAAACATTGATAACAAACATTGATAACAACATTGATAACAAACATTGATAACAAACATTTTTAACAAACATTGATAACAAACATTGATAACAAACATTGATAACAAACATTGATAACAAACATTGATAACAAACATTGATAACAAACATTGATAACAAACATTGATAAAAAATTGATAACAAACATTGTAACAAACATTGATAACAAACATTGATAACAAACATTGATAACAAACATTGATAACAAACATTGATAACAAACATTGATAACAAACATTGATAACAAACATTGATAACAAACATTGATAACAAACATTGATAACAAACATTGATAACAAACATTGATAACAAACATTGATAACAAACATTGAAAACAAACATTGATAATCACACATTAATAACAAACCCTTAATAACAAACATTGATAACTAACATCGAAAAAAAACATTGATAAAAGTTTTTTATACACAAAAAAATAACAAACATAATAACAAACTTTAAAAACAAAATTGATAACAAACACTAATACAAACTTGGAACTAACATGGATAAGAAAATTGATAACAAATATTGATAACCAACATTGAAAACATTGAAACAACATTGATAACAAACTTAAAATTAACTTGACAATAACATTGAAAAAAAAGATTGAAAACAAACTTTTATAACAAACTGATAATAAACATCCAAAATTAACTTTGAAACTAAATTCATAACAAACTTGATAATAAATTTAAATAATTAACATTGAAACCAGATTAAGAAATTGAAAACTGACCTGATAAAAATCAAGTACAAACAACCCCCCCCATCAACTACCTCACGGGTACCTAACCAAATACTTTTCCTACTCCAACCAACCCCATAAAGATACCCATCATAAACACCCAAAAAAACAAGGCGGGAACATACACAAATTTCCTGCTGTTAGTACAAAAAAGCTCTAAAGTATTTACCAATTATTGCAACACTTAACGAATCCATGCTCATCTACCTTCCCAACAACCCCAAAAAACACGAGGGCACTCCGATCCATAAAGGAGTGCCCAAAGCTGACTAATAACTTAGCCCAAGTCTAACTTCCCACTCTTTTAAAATTTTAAAAAATTTAATTATAGGGGGATCTTTTCCTACCTCGTCTCACAAACATTTTAAAACCTTTTCAGTTTGGATTCAAAATAATAAAAGCACAAATGATGCTATCATACACATCGGAACAATAATACCACCTTAAAAAAAGAAATCCCGCTGGCATTTTCCTTGATTTACGTAAAGCAAACGATACAGTCGACCATGAACTTTGTACTCTAAATTAACGCCTATGGTACAAGGGACTCCTCAACTACCTAAAAACATAGCTTAGAAATAGAACTCAATATGTAAAATGCAAATGGTGCAAACTCTTCCCCCCAAACCAATCACAGTAGGAGTCCCACAAGGAATTTGTCCTTGGACCACTCCTCTTTCTCATCTACATCAATGATCTACCGAATGTATCCCCAGCTACTCAAACCCATATTATTTGCAGATGACACTACATATGCCTTTTCCCACCCAAACACAGTCATACTAGCAAACACAGTCAATGCCGAATTGCAGAAAATATCTGCCTGGATGATGACTAACAAACTTACCCTGAACAATGATAAAACCTATTTCATTCAGTTTGGAAACAAAGCTGCAAACGATCCAATTAACATAAAGCTAAACGGATCATCAGTTACAAGACTTACAGAGGGAAAATTCCTAGATGTCCACCTTGACAGTACCCTTAAGTTCCAGACACACATACAACAAATCACCAAGAAAATCTCCAAGACTCTAGGCATACTATCAAAGATAAGGTACTACGTTCCACAATCAACTCTCCTTGCATTGTACCATTCACTCATATACCCTTATCTTACACATGGAATTTGTGCATTGGGATCAACAACATCCAATCACCTAAGACCCCTAATAACCCAGCAAAATGCAGCAGTAAGAATGACAACAAATTTCCACTTCCGCCAACATACTCCACCAATTTTCAAAAGTCTGAATTTGCTTACCATTAAGAACATCCATACTTATTCATGTACCTACTACATACACAGAACAATACACGCAAATATAAACCCTCCACTCAAACTTCTCACCAACCTTAACAGGACACTTGACCACAACACAAGACACAGATCTCTTTTTGATATACCTCGTGTCCATATCACACTGTGTAAAAACTCTATGCACATAAAGGGCCCAAAATATGGAATTCATTACCAGAAGATATTAAAGTAACCCAGTCTGAAAATCAATTTAAGACTTCTCAAAAGTTACTTAATCACCCTAGACTAAATGATAAATACTCAGTACACACTTACTCACCTATGTACTCCCACATTATAACTTCAACAATCACTTTGAACCTTTTATCCCTTTTTGACAGGAAAATAATTGAATCATTGTTTTCACAAAAAGCATTTCTGAATATATGAATATATCTTTTGTCTTATACAAATTTTGATTCATTTATAATTAATAATCTACTGTACAACTATGAAATAATTACTATCCTACTGTACAACTATGATATACTCCTTAGTGTTAAGTAGACTGTGGCCCGGTGGCCTGGTGGCTAAAGCTCCCGTTTCACACACGGAGGCCCGGGTTCGATTCCCGGCGGGTGGAAACATTCGACACGTTTCCTTACTCCTGTTCACCTAGCAGCAAATAGGTACCTGGGTGTTAGTCGACTGGTGTGGGTCGCATCCTGGGGGACAAGATTAAGGACCACAATGGAAATAAGTTAGACAGACCTCGATGACGCACTGACTTTCTTGGGTTATCCTGGGTGGCTAACCCTCCGGGGTTAAAAATCCGAACGAAATCTTATCTTATCTTATCTTAATAATGTTAAGTTGGCCCATAATGCCTAGGCATAATAGAGGCTCTCTTTGCATTGCAACTCACTATTGAAAATACAAAATCTCAATGTACTGTTTGCAAAGACATAAAATAAATAAATAAATATTCCGACATACAAACAGACAGGCAGTATTATATTTTGAATTTTTTTTCATATCATTCTTAGTGTACATCTAAGCTTCATTTATATATTGTATATTGTATATTATTATTATTATTATTATTATTATTATTATTATTATTATTATTATTATTATTATTATTATTATTATTATTATTATTATTATATTTGTTATTGTGCACACTGTACATTTTATTTAACGTCATAAAACTTATTATTCTCCTCATATGGGAACACTATAGTAATACTTTATGATATTTGGTTGTTTGTTTCTAACAATAATGTAATGTTAACACATAACATGACGGAGGTTCAACAAGTTGTCCATTGCTCACCTCCGTTCCCGTGCTCATGCTAATTGGCTAGCGCCCTGAAGGAAGCGTGGCCTCCTTACCTGTCTCACTGTTCCCATTCATTACATTTACATTTCATGTTCTATTTTTATACTTTTTTAGTGTGAATGAGTGATGCTTCTGCTGTGTTTTACTCACCCACATCATCTTAGTAGCCTGCAGAAGTTTGCCTGCATCAAGGGCTGCCTGTGTGATTGCGGGTTCAAACCCCACCTGTTGTATGGTTTATTTGCATTCGTGTCATTACGAATTCGTGAGTCAGAGTTGGTACTTACTAGGGGTGAGAGGCGCTGCTCTCACATCTCGTCTGATTCTTCTCCTGTCTTCCCTTTGAGCTTCTAGTGTTGATTCAGGGTTTTGCGTGTTTTTACTCAACTCTGGTGTTGAGTCGTATTTTACATTGGTGTTCTTATGAATTTACTTCCCACGACTCTTATTTAGGATGTACTTAGCGTTTTAATAATTTCAGGATGCTGCTGTCTTGATGCCTTTGAGGTTGAAAGCCTTCCTCTTGATTTTGTACGTGCCATGTGTGACAATTCTCAACTCTCCTGTGTTCTCTCTTGCTTAGAGAATTTTTATTGCTGATGCCTCTTTAAGGACAGATTCAAAGATCATATGCAGCCTACATAGAACCAATAAAGCTTTCAAATTACTGGGAACGTCTCAGAGTCCCAAATATGTACTCAATGGAACGGAGGAGAGAGAAGTTCCAATACGCGGAAGATACTTGAAGGCCTGACCCCTAACCTGCAAACTACCATAGAAATATACTGGAGTGACAGATATGGGAGAATGTGTAAAATAAACCGATGAAAAAAAGGAGTGCCGTGGGCACAAGAAGAGAACATTGCATCAACATCCATGGTCCCAGACTGTAACTCTCGACCACAAGTTATCAGAAACATTGCCGGAACAAGTACAGAAGCTTTTAAGAAGAAATAGGGCGTGTACCTCCTCCAAGTGCCAAGTCAACCAGCCTTTGATAGATATGTAGACCAGCAGGCCACAAGCAGTAAGAGCCTGGTTGATCAGGCAAGCACCAGAAAGCCTGGGCCAGGGCCAGGGCCAGGGCCAGGGCCAGGCTGTGAGTGTGTGTGTGTGTGTGTGTGTGTGTGTGTGTGTGTGTGTGTGTGTGTGTGTGTGTGTGTGTATGTGTGTGTGTGTGTGTGTGTGTGTGTATGTGTGTGTGTGTGAGTGGTGTGTGTGTGTGTGTGTGTGTGTGATGTGTGTGTGTGTGTGTGTGTGTGTACTCACCTATTTGTGGTTGCAGGGGTCGAGTCTTAGTTCCTGGCCCCGCCTCTTCACTGGTTGCTGCTGGATCCTCTCTCTCCCTGCTCCATGAACTGTATCAAACCTCGTCTTAAAACTATGTATGGTTCCCGCTTCCACTACGTCACTTTCTAGGCTATTCCACTGCCTGACAACTCTATGATTGAAGAAATACTATGTGTGTGTGTGTGTGTGTGTGTGTGTGTGTGTGTGTGTGTGTGTGTGTGTGTGTGTGTGGTGTGTGTGTGTGTGTGTGTGTGTATGTGTGTGTGTGTGTGTGTGTGTGTGTGTGTGTGTGTGTGTGGTGTGTGTGTGTGTGTGTGTGTGTGGTGTGTGCGTGTGTGTGTGTGTGTCAGTACTCACCTAGTTGTACTCACCTAGTTGAGGTTGCGGGGTCGAGTCCGAGCTCCTGGCCCCGCCTCTTCACTGATCGCTACTAGGTCACTCTCCCCTGAGCCGTGAGCTTTATCATACCTCTGCTTAAAGCTATGTATGGATCCTGCCTCCACTACATCGCTTCCCAACTATTCCACTTACTGACTACTCTGTGGCTGAAGAAATACTTCCTAACATCCCTGTGATTCATCTGTGTCTTCAGCTTCCCAACTGTGTCCCCTTGTTACTGTGTCCAATCTCTGGAACATCCTGTCTTTGTCCACCTTGTCAATTCCTCTCAGTATTTTGTATGTCGTTATCATGTCCCCCCTATCTCTCCTGTCCTCCAGTGTCGTCAGGTTGATTTCCCTTAACCTCTCCTCGTAGACATACCTCTTAGCTCTGGGACTAGTCTTGTTGCAAACCTTTGCACATTCTCTAGTTTCTTTACGTGCTTGGCTAGGTTGTGGGTTCCAAACTGGTGCCGCATACTCCAATATGGGCCTAACGTATACGGTGTACAGGGTCCTGAACGATTCCTTATTAAGATGTCGGAATGCTGTTCTGAGGTTTGCTAGGCGCCCATATGCTGCAGCAGTTATTTGGTTGATGTGCGCTTCAGGAGATGTGCCTGGTGTTATACTCACCCCAAGATCTTTTTCCTTGAGTGAGGTTTGTAGTCTCTGACCCCCTAGACTGTACTCCGTCTGCGGCCTTCTTTCCCCTTCCCCAATCTTCATGACTTTGCACTTGGTGGGATTGAACTCCAGGAGCCAATTGCTGGACCAGGTCTGCAGCCTGTCCAGATCCCTTTGTAGTTCTGCCTGGTCTTCGATCGAGTGTATTCTTCTCATCAACTTCACGTCATCTGCAAACAGGGACACCTCAGAGTGTGTGTGTGTGTGTGTGTGTGTGTGTGTGTGTGTGTGTGTGTGTGTGTGTGTGTGTGTGTGTGTGTGTGTGTGTGTGTGTACTCACCTAGTTGTACTCACCTAGTTGAGGTTGCGGGGTCAAGTCCGAGCTCCTGGCCCCGCCTCTTCACTGATCGCTACTAGGTCACTCTCCCTGAACCGTGAGCTTTATCATACCTCTGCTTAAAGCTATGTATGGATCCTGCCTCCACTACATCGCTTCCCAAACTATTCCACTTACTGACTACTCTGTGGCTGAAGAAATACTTCCTAACATCCCTGTGATTCATCTGTGTCTTCAACTTCCAACTGTGTCCCCTTGTTACTGTGTCCAATCTCTGGAACATCCTGCCTTTGTCCACCTTGTCAATTCCTCTCAGTATTTGTATGTCGTTTTTCATGTCCCCCCTATCTCTCCTGTCCTCCAGTGTCGTCAGGTTGATTTCCCTTAACCTCTCCTCGTAGGACATACCTCTCAGCTCTGGGACTAATCTTGTTGCAAACCTTTGCACTTTCTCTAGTTTCTTTACGTGCTTGGCTAGGTGTGGGTTCCAAACTGGTGCCGCATACTCCAATATGGGCCTAACGTACACGGTGTACAGGGTCCTGAACGATTCCTTATTAAGATGCCGGAATGCTGTTCTGAGGTTTGCTAGGCGCCCATATGCTGCAGCAGTTATTTGGTTGATGTGCGCTTCAGGAGATGTGCCTGGTGTTATACTCACCCCAAGATCTTTTTCCTTGAGTGAGGTTTGTAGTCTCTGGCCCCCTAGACTGTACTCCGTCTGTGGTCTTC
>NC_069399.1:102594990-102609990 GCF_026875155.1 Cherax quadricarinatus
TTATGTTCTCCGGACTGAATTGTACCTACAATGTAGTCTCTTTCTCCAATCATGTCCATGCCTTCCATTTCCTCAAATCCCCATTGGTTGTTTTATGAGCAGTGCAACCCCTCCTCCCCCTTTTACTCTTCTATCTTTCCTCAGGATCTGATATCCTGTTGGGAAGATTGTGTCTGTTATTGTTCCCCAGCGAGTTTTTTTTTCTGTGACTGCTATGATGTCTGGGATTTTTCACTGAATGTGTGTGTGTGTGTGTGTGTGTGTGTGTGTGTGTGTGTGTATGTGTGTGTGTGTGTGTGTGTTGTGTGTGTGTTGGGGTGTGTGTGTGGTGTGTGTGTGTGTGAGAGAAAAAGAGAGAGAGAGAGAGAGAGAGAGAGAGAGGGAGAGAGAGAAGAGAGAGAGAGAGGGGAGAGAAAAAGGGGAGAGAGAGAGAGAAGAGAGAGAGAGAGAGAGGGGAGAGAGAAAAAGAGAGAGAGAGAGAGAGAGAGAATTATTTTGGGATTGAATGGGAATAGAGATGCTCTGTCTCTGTCTATCTATCTACCTCCCTATCAACATGTTAACCATCTTGTTAACACAGTCTTCCTTCCCAAGTCTTCTTCTCGTTTATCAACACTTCATTCATGCTTCTGTTTCCTTCAATCATTTTTTTCCTATTTTCCTCCTGTACCTCCTCCTCTACCTCGGCCACAGCCAAGCAGTGGGCGGAGGGGGAGGGGGGAACGTAAGCATTCGTTCACTTTCTGGGATTTTTTTTTAAGCCACTGTGAAGTAAAATCCATGATTAGGCCTGGTCTAGTGAAAGACTATAATTTTTTTTTTTTTTGGAAAATTAAATTCCTTAGGCTGTGCACTGAATTTTCGATTAGCCTGTAAGACAATTCCTATGTCACAAATATCTCCGAGGAACTATTGGCAGTGTTCCCTCAAAGATTCTGTTGATGTCGTAATTAAAAATGGAAGAAAGAATTGTCTGGACACCTGAAAACCACCGCAAACATTTTTAAAAACTTGAGCGAACTCGAGAATGTTGTTTTGAGCTCGACGGAGTGAGAGGTGAATGATGGCAGTCATTATCGTAGGTAATAACTTGATTGACGTACCATTACACCATTACCTCTGCTTGTTTCCATTATTCTTTCCCTCAAGGGAGGTTCCTTGATGCTGGTGAGGGGCTCTTGATCTAGGGAATTGAATCTGTGTTCCAGTTCCCTGAATAGAGCCTGAGTACCTTCCATCTCCTCCCCCATAGGCGCTGTGTAATCCTACGGGTTTAGCGCATCCCCGCGATTTAATAATAATAATCCAGGAGGGGTGTTAATGTTTCAGTTTTATAACTGTAGTGTAAACGCCCCTCTGACAAGACAGTGATGGAGTGAATGATGAAAGTTTTTCTTTTTCGGGCCACCCTGCCTTGGTGGGAGACGGCCGATGTGTTAATAAAGATAAAATAAATTCTTTGGGCAACTATTGGAAATAACATTTTCCAGGTGATAAACAACTTCAGCTCAGTGAATACAGTCTCGGAACAGCTGTAACTTTCACTGATATCATGGTATCAGAACTAGTGACTTGAGGAATTATGATGGCAGGAACACTGCGAGAAAAAATAACGTTGCATGTTCATTGTTGTTAATCAACTGTTATAGTAAAACTTCGGTATAACGGATTTGCAAGGATATGGGGAGAGGATGTCTATTTTAAACATAATCCGTTACATCGAAGTGGCCGACGCAGCTGACTGGCTGCATACCGGAGGAAGTCGACTCAAGTCAACTGCAATCATAGCATTATCATACACAGTCAAAATAAACTGTAATACAGTTCAGTGAGGTTATTTTTTAACTACATTTATTCTTTTGCTTTTGTATAATATCAAATATGTGTGGTAAACTTGTATAATTCTCGCGGGGGTAAACAATAGTAATGTGGAGACTGTCAAGTCGTAGGGAAATATTATCACAGCCTCGTTTGATTTTTTTTTACAGTTCCTCTTTAAACGTCGCTGTGAACCGGCTTCTGGTGACTTGTATATGAGAAGAGAAATTTTAGGGATGGGTAATGGAATGAGGCCATCTTGAACGAATTCTTCATGTTAGTTGTCAACTTGATTATCATGTGTCAACGTTGTTCTCTGTATATTTAATCGTCTATTTATGTTCATTCTGTAATGTGAACTGATAATGAACACTGCTTCATTTTTTTAACAGTGTATCTTTATATAACACTCACAACGAATTTATAATGACATTCATAACAAAAGTTGAAAAAGAAAAGAGATTTGGGGGACGGAAATTCCACTGAACACATTTTGTAAGTAATCTTACGGTTAGTTCTTATTTTGAGAATCATGCGTCAAGGGAAAATTTTGAGAGTGAAGGAATGACAACTATGACAGCACTCAGACAAAAACAGTGAGACAGGTAGAACCAACAGTGAAGACAGACAAGTCCTGGACTTGGTTACTCTCGACCGACCCCACGAGCACCCCAGAGTCTGCTGCATCGAGGTACTACCGGATACCTTCAAGCAGCGGACTCAACGTGGCCTTGTCCGGCCAAATATCTTTTTCTGTTATATCTGACATCCAATGTAAACAGGTTCGTTATATCAAGGTTTGCTGCATATTTACCTTTCTCACATTAATGTATATATTATTTATTAACAAGGTTAGTAGTTGTGGAAAATACTGTATATTCTCCAAAAATACAGTATTTTGTATGTAAAGTGATGGAATATATTGTAGGTAATAAAAATCAATTTGTAAATAAATAAAGAACTTGCGATGGGTGAGTGTCGCTGGGGAAGAGTCGTCATGTTTTGAATTGACCGAGACAAACGTTAGTGAAAATCCGAAGAACTTTCGTCGCTCTAGGGGTTATATTGGGCTTAAAACCTCTCAAATAGGAGCCGAAATTGTTGGATTTGCAGTCCTGCATAAAGTGAGCATTAAGCAGATGGACAGGACAACTTTGGAATCCCAGCTAAGTTGTCTATTTATGTTGAAATTCTGGCCAGTATTTTCTTCATAATTTTAGGCAGATGGTTTTGTGTATGACACACCGTAATCTCCAGACTAATTGGTGAGGCTTATTATTATAAATTCTCCTTCAGTGAATATGTATTCATTTTTTAAATTTAATATATAGTCCACATATTTATATTAATGTTTTTACCAGAATTCATGGTGATGTATATTTCATTTGAAATTAATATAGGTCCAGAGTGACTTGTGGAGATATGACAGTAGTAGGTATCGAAGGGGGACATTTTTTGCCACCTAGGTGTCCTAAAATTCCTACTTGTCTCTGTAACTTTGATAAAGAATAATTATCTATGTTACCATTTTCTGGTATGTATCTAATGAGATTCATCCAAGTAAATTTAATTTTCCACAATAGTGCCTTGATTTCAAAATGACAAGAAGATGCAATCAGGCTAGGTAGCTATACATGAATATCAACCTCCGAAAAGAGTGATTCCGTCGCTAGAAAGTCACGCTAGATGACTGCACTGTCATGTATAATACTGGTGGCACAGACTCGCGAAGTGTTCATAAACAATTACCAAGTTTTGCTCTTCGTTTATTGAAAGCGTTAATGTTTGGCTTCCTGAGCTACAGAGCAAGTTCAGTGATAATACTAACTTATATAAAGTTATACAAGGCTGTTGATGGTGTAAACCTTGAGTCAAAACACTGATCTGTAACCTCTTCTTCCACTCGAAGAAGAAGGGTATTACATTCCCAAGTCTTGAGAGGCTTAAGCTAGCAAAATTTCTCATAATTTGTGGCAAAGTAAATAGCAGATAACAGAGGGCCAAGGTGGGCCTACCAAATTTGTTTGACAAGAACAAGCCTCTCGCGATGTGTACCAAGTTGCTGCTGCAATCGCAACATTTGTGTGCTCTAATTGCATGTGCGTGTCTGCAATTTTAACACAAGCTCACACTAATTAGCCAACACGTCGAAGATTGTCGTATGAACGGAAAGCAGGTCTTAGTTTTCTTACCTTTAAATCTCATCGCACGAATAATTCAAGTGCTAAATTATTTTTGCCAATTTTCACAAAAATATCTCAGACTTTAACTGTATAAGTTCGATCACTGGAGAGCACATATATGACTCACATATATGTTAATACGATGCTGGTATATAGCCTAAATGAAATATAATGTTTTCTGTTTTATATTATACTTTTCTTTCATATAAAGCTTAATTCACTTAAGTACCTATTTTAAATTGATAGAACTTTACAATTCTGATGAACACTAGGCTATGCTAAAGTTTGAAACAAGCCAATTCTTTATTCAGCTGACCTGCAAAAGACAAATATATTTTGTGGAAAATACTGTACATATTTTCCAGACATACAGTAGTTATATGTAAATAGATGGCCATGCTGTATTTATTAAAAATTATGTTATAAAAAATGGGAAATTGCTCCTGCGCAGAAGAGATCGCCATTGTGTTTTGAATGAGCCAAGAAAACGTTAGTAAAATTGGGAAGAATTTTCGTGCTCTAGAGGTTAAAATGGGCTGACACCTCTCAAATAGGAGCCGAAATTGTTGGATATGCATTCCTGCATAACTTGAGATATCAGACGACTGGACAAGACAGCTCCAGGAACCTCAGATAAGTTTGTTTAAGTTTGTAACTCTGGCCAGTGTTATTTTCATGGATAAACAGTGAGGTTTTCTGAGTATGATACACCTTGATCTCCAGTCTAATTGGTGAGTGATTTTAAGATATTCTCCTTCTGTTATGTAAATGTGTATATATATATAATCCTTTATTAATTTAATATACAGTCCACAAATTTATATATTTACCAGAATTCCTGGTGATGTATATTTTATTTGTAATTAATAGGTCTAGAGCAACTTGTGGATAAGACAGTTGTAGGTATCGAAGGGGGACATTTTTGCGACCTAGGTGTCCCAAATTCCTACTTGTTTATGCAACTGATAAATAATAATTATCTTTGTTATCATTTACTGTTATGTACATAATGAGTTACATTCAGATAAATGTAATTTTCCACATATTTTCTCAGAAATAAATTTCACTAACCTTTATTTACTACTATTGCAAACCTAAGGTAAAAACAATATAATGATGGCCATAATGATCAAGTATGAATCAACTACATATGTGAAGTGATAGGTCTTCCTGGCCTAATATTTGTAACCATCCCCATTCCTCTCTTCTCCATTTCTTACTTTGAATCCCTTTCCTTTTTCCTAATCCTCTTTCTCATAATAACAAACAAGAACGAAGGAACACTACAATTTTCCTGTTGGCCATCCTTGGCAGGCCCAGTTTATATTCAACTACTGCTTCTAATGTTTTCTAACCTGTATTTGAGGCAACCCAAATTTTTTGCCTCACTGACACTACGTGGGAGTTTGTTCCACTAGTCCACAATTCTATTGCCGAACAAGTGATTTCTTACACTTTTCTTAAATCTTAATTTGTTTAACTTTAATCCACCGCTGCGGTTAAACATTTTCAACATTCTTTGTGTTTTTATTTATTTGTGTTTTCCATTTGTACACTTCAGTCATGTCTCTCCTAATTCTACGTCTTTCAAGTGAGTGCAGACTCAGCGCCTGCAGCCTATCTTCGTTGGAAATCTTTTTTGATATAGGAGATGAACGTCGTCCTTCTCTGTATATTTTCTGCGAATTTGTGTCCATTCTGTAATATAGAGACCAGAAGTGTGCAACAGTCTAAACGAGGCCTTACCAAGGATATGTCCAGATGGAGTATAATCTGAGGACTTCTATTATTTATTCTTTTTGATATAAGGCCAAGAATTCTATTAACTCGATTGTGAACACTGATGCACTGTTGTATTTGCTCTAAAGTTATGCTATTCATAACCCCTAAACCTTTTTCACATTCAGTTTCACCTTGTTTTACAAAATTTAATTAATAAATGCCGTAGTTATTTTCATTTCCCAGTACTAGAACCTTATACTTGTCTGCATTTAACTGCATCTGCCAGTTTTCTAGTCATAACATCAACCAATACAGGTCATCCCATAGAGACTCGTGTCCTCATTAGAAATTATTTGATGAGTATTAGTATAATCGACAAAATTGTGTCGCTGCATATTAGCTCATCTTAGTCGTTGATATATATTGTGAAAAACAAGGGTCCCAACACTGATCCCTGTGGTACACACTTGTAACTGGTCCCCATTCTGATTTCTTTGCATTTATACACACTATAGCCTATCAGTCGGCCATGACTCAGTCCAGGAGATAATTTCTCCTCCAATACTTTGTGCTGCTACTTTCTTAATCAGTCTCTTGTGTGGAACTTTATCAAAGATCTTACGAGATTATATACATTAAATCACATTCTTTATCATAATCTCTCGCCTCGAATACCGTAGTAAAAAAATAAATTCGTAAGGCAAGGACGTCTCTTTGTAAATCCTTTCTGAGATTCGTTGACGAAATTACTGATATCTTTCAAGGTGGTTTTGAACTGCATCAGCATTTATTAAGTCTATTAATTTTCCCACGACTTATGTGGAAAATACTGTATATATTTTCCAGAAATACAGTAGTTATTTGTAAATAGATGGCCATACTGTATTTAATAAAAATTATTATAAAAAATGGAAAGCCTGCACCTGCGCCTGCGCAGATGACACTCGCCATTGTTGTTTGTTTTGAATTGAGAGTAACAGACGTTAATTAATAATGTGAAGAATTTTCGTGCTCTAGAGGTTAAAATTGGGTTGACACCTCTCAAATAGGAGGCGAAATTGTTGGATGTGCATTCCTGCATAACTTGAGATATCAGGCGACTGGACAAGACAGCTCCAGGAACCTCAGGTAAGTCTTATATTGTAACCTGGCCAGTGTTATTTTCATAGATAGACAGTGAGGTTTTCTGAGTATGATACACCTTGATTTCCAGTCAAATTGGTGAGTGATTTTAAGATATTCTCCTTCTGTTATGTGTATGTGTATATATATAATAATTTTTTAATTTAATATACAGTCCACAAATTTATATATTTACCAGCATTCCTGGTGATGTATATTTCATTTATAATTAATAGGTCTAGAGCAACTTGTGGATATGACAGCTGTAGGTATCGAAGGGGGACATTTTTTGTGACCTAGGTGTCCCAAATTCCTACTTGTCTATGTAACTCTGATAAATAATAATTATCTTTGTTATCATTTACTGTTATGTACATAATGATTTACATTCAGATAAACGTAATTTTCCACAACTTAGGTTAAGCTGACTGGTTTATAATTTGAAGCTACACACGTTTTACTAATGAGTATCATGTTTGTCGTTATTCCACTTCTACAGTGTAATACCCGTTTGTAGTGATCTGTTGAAGAGACCAGCCATGGCTTTGCTAAATCTCTCCTTACATGCTTTTAACCCTCACGAAAACAGCTCATCAGGGCCCAGTGACTTTTTTACTTCAGTGTATTTAGATGTTTGGGGACCATGTCATTAGTGACTTTGACAATGACTAATTTATTTTCGTTCAGTATCTGTTTAAATATTAATATCTGAGACTCCGTTTGTATTCCCTTGAGTAAAAACAGAGTGGAAAAAGGTGTGGAAAACGATGCATTTTTTTTGTCACTAACAGTAAACTGACCTGAGTTACTGTACATTTTTATGGGTTTATCTTTTCCCTGATGAGTACCTATATATATATCTGAAAAATAAATAACTTGTAGGCTAGTCTTTGATTCTCTCGCAACCTTAATTTCTTATTCTCTTTTGGTTTTCCTTATTATTTTTTACTTCTTTCTTAAAGACCTCTCTTCATACCCAAGAAACCAAGGGATATTTAAGTCTCTCTCTCTCTCTCTCTCTCTCTCTCTCTCTCTCTCTCTCTGCTCTTTTACTTAAACAAGGGTTTTTACAGGTCTTAGGTTAAGAGTTCCTACCGTTATTTAAAAGCAAAGAGCAGTTACCTGCCTCAGCACATTTGAAAGCCTTGTTAATGCTGACACAAATGGGGAATATGATGAAGTCGGAACCATCTGTGGGCCAGATTTCATTTAGTCATCTGACTTAATTTCATCGATGTGATCATTTTGTACGAGCATATCCCAGACTCGCGTCATTCTAGAAATGAGTGATCTCAGATGAAGTGATGTTCATGAGAAGGGTACATCCAGAGTGTAGTTGCGCTGCATGATGGTGTTGCTCCAGCATTACCATCATGGGGCCTAAAGGCCATCGTCATCTGTGTTCTCTCAGAAGCAAATGTGACCTGCCATCGTTATCGCCAGGCTGATATAGTTGTAAGCTGGTGACTGATTTAACTAAGAGCAGCGGGCATTTCCTCTCTTCGATAAGTATATGTTAGAGTACAGTCCTCTGCATATACAATGGGATTTTGGGATAAGTTGAAGAAGGTAATTTATGTAGGCATTTCATAACAATGGCCCAAGTACACTTGTGTAGAATAGAGGTTTTTGTAGGTTTATGACTGATTAGGTTAGTGATCCTTCTCATGTCAGTCATGAAATTTTGCCCAGGACCTGCCACCCTCTCCTAGTAATCTGAATTAATTCCATGTACCTCTGTCTCTCACAGTGGGCAGTGTGACGTGATAGTTGCAGTTGTAGGTCTCTGGTGAAGGTGGTGACCCGCCTTTTCATGTGGGCCCCAAGATATGAATGCATTCAATATTCTCAAGTTACTTATGTGGAAGGGTGATAAACCGTGGTACACCTAGAATACCTGTGTGAGTCATGTGCAACTGTCTGGTCCGGTAGTGAGAGCTCCTTGATCGTGGTGAAATGTAATTCGAGCTGTGAATGTCTTAACGAATAGTAGTTCACTGCATAAGGCCTATGAGTAAGACGCCTGTTTCTCTCACTGTCTCAGGGTAGGCGCGTAGCCGGTTCCTGCCTTACCGTGGGCACTCAAACTTACTTTCAGAATGCCTACTCCCAATTTTGTAAGATATGATTTGTGTAGTTTACTAAGCTAAATTAAATCTCTCTGACTCTAACTTAGATTAAATACGTATAAGCACTACTGTATAATACATTAGCCTGTGGGTTTCATTACAGATTAAGTATTAGAAATTAAGAATATATAAATGTGGCACCTGGCCTCAGTAGGCATAAGTGGGCTGCACCTCCACCCTCTCCCCCCCCAGCTTAGGGAGAAGGTTTGTAAGTCTGGAAATTTGAACTATATTTTCCACAACACTTCCGTGTGGAACACTGGCCCTAATGTAGTGTCTTGTTGACTCCGTCCCTTCCAGAACTACTTTTAGGGATCTACCTTGAAGGTAATCATTAAGGAGGTGTAGTGCAGAGCCGGCAACTCCTAGTTTTTGCAGTTTTACCAACAGTCCTTGGTGCCATTCACGGTCGAAGGCACCAGCAACATCCAGTGCTGATCTTGGATTCATCCAGTGACTGGTGCCACTTAGTGGAGAGGATCTCTCTCTTTCTCTCTCACTCTATTTATCTCTCTTTTTTTCTCTCTCTCTCCCTTCCCCTCACTCTCCTCCTCTCCTCTCACTCTCCTCCCTCCTTTTCTTCATTCGCTTACTATCTACCCTCTTTATCTCACTATTTTTACCATCCTCTCTCCCTAGTTTTGCTTCCTTTATCTTTCTCTCTCCCCTCCTTTTCTTCCTCTTTCCCCTCTTTATCTTACCCTATCCTCTTCTTATCTTCCTCTCTCCCCTCTTCATCTTCCTCTCTACATCAGTAATACATTTTAGCTATAAAAATATCAAGCGTCAATATATTGCTTCGAGATCCAAGAAGAGAAGGACCCGGGAATAACCCTGGGGGGGGGGGGTAATTAATAATGACCTTGTAGGAGTCATCAACAATGAATTGTGGAAGATACAGTAAACATTATCTAGGTAGGACACAGTAAACATTACCTGTGTAGGACACAGTAAACATTACCTGTGTAGGACACAGTAAACATTACCTGTGTAGGACACAGTAAACATTACCTGTGTAGGACACAGTAAACATTACCTGTGTAGGACACAGTAAACATTACCTGTGTAGGACACAGTAAACATTACCTGTGTAGGACACAGTAAACATTACCTGTGTAGGACACAGTAAACATTACCTGTGTAGGACACAGTAAACATTACCTGTGTAGGACACAGCAAACATTACCTGTGTAGGACACAGTAAACATTACCTGTGTAGGACACAGTAAACATTACCTGTGTAGGACACAGTAAACATTACCTGTGTAGGACACAGTAAACATTACCTGTGTAGGACACAGTAAACATTACCTGTGTAGGACACAGTAAACATTACCTGTGTAGGACACAGTAAACATTACCTGTGTAGGACACAGTAAACATTACCTGTGTAGGACACAGTAAACATTACCTGTGTAGGACACAGTAAACATTACCTGTGTAGGACACAGCAAACATTACCTGTGTAGGACACAGCAAACATTACCTGTGTAGGACACAGCAAACATTACCTGTGTAGGACACAGTAAACATTACCTGTGTAGGACACAGTAAACATTACCTGTGTAGGACACAGTAAACATTACCTGTGTAGGACACAGTAAACATTACCTGTGTAGGACACAGTAAACATTACCTGTGTAGGACACAGCAAACATTACCTGTGTAGGACACAGTAAACATTACCTGTGTAGGACACAGCAAACATTACCTGTGTAGGACACAGTAAACATTACCTGTGTAGGACACAGTAAACATTACCTGTGTAGGACACAGTAAACATTACCTGTGTAGGGACACAGTAAACATTACCTGTGTAGGACACAGTAAACATTACCTGTGTAGGACACAGCAAACATTACCTGTGTAGGACACAGTAAACATTACCTGTGTAGGACACAGTAAACATTACCTGTGTAGGACACAGTAAACATAACCTGTGTAGGACACAGTAAACATTACCTGTGTAGGACACAGTAAACATTACCTGTGTAGGACACAGTAAACATTACCTGTGTAGGACACAGCAAACATTACCTGTGTAGGACACAGTAAACATTACCTGTGTAGTACACAGTAAACATTACCTGTGTAGGACACAGTAAACATTACCTGTGTAGGACACAGTAAACATTACCTGTGTAGGACACAGTAAACATTACCTGTGTAGGACACAGCAAACATTACCTGTGTAGGACACAGTAAACATTACCTGTGTAGGACACAGCAAACATTACCTGTGTAGGACACAGCAAACATTACCTGTGTAGGACACAGTAAACATAACCTGTGTAGGACACAGTAAACATTACCTGTGTAGGACACAGTAAACATTACCTGTGTAGGACACAGTAAACATTACCTGTGTAGGACACAGCAAACATTACCTGTGTAGGACACAGCAAACATTACCTGTGTAGGACACAGTAAACATTACCTGTGTAGGACACAGTAAACATTACCTGTGTAGGACACAGCAAACATTACCTGTGTAGGACACAGTAAACATTACCTGTGTAGGACACAGTAAACATTACCTGTGTAGGACACAGTAAACATTACCTGTGTAGGACACAGCAAACATTACCTGTGTAGGACACAGAAACATTACCTGTGTAGGACACAGTAAACATTACCTGTGTAGGACACAGTAAACATTACCTGTGTAGGACACAGTAAACATTACCTGTGTAGGACACAGTAAACATTACCTGTGTAGGACACAGTAAACATTACATGTGTAGGACACAGTAAACATTACCTGTGTAGGACACAGTAAACATTACCTGTGTAGGACACAGCAAACATTACCTGTGTAGGACACAGCAAACATTACCTGTGTAGGACACAGTAAACATTACCTGTGTAGGACACAGTAAACATTACCTGTGTAGGACACAGTAAACATTACCTGTGTAGGACACAGTAAACATTACCTGTGTAAGACACAGAAAAAGTCAAGAAAGATATTTTATGTACTTTCTCTCTCTCTCGATACACACACACACACACATGATAACGACATACAAAATACTGCGTGGAATATACAAGGTGGACAGAGACAAGATGTTCCACAGGGATGTTAGAAGTATTTCTTCAGTCATAGAGTGGTCAGGAAGTGGAACAGTCTGGCGAGCGAGGTAGTGGAGACAGGAACCATACATATCTTTAAGACGAGGTATGATAAAGCTCATGGAGCAGGGAGAGAGAGGACCAAGTAGCGTTCAATGAAGAGGCGGGGCCAGGAGCTGAGTATCGACCCCTGCAACTACAATTAGGTGAGTACACACACACACACACGCATACACAAAATTTCGCTTGCCTTATTCAGCAAGAAAAGTGTTGCAATTTAAACCAAAATGGCAAGTTTTACCTATTCGGCACGGCGAAAATTTGTATATGCAATAATTTCGTAAAAATCATTCTGAATCTAACGAAAAATATATATTTCATTGTGTTTGTTAATTATTAAATTATTGTAAACTTATCTAAAATATATTTAGATGGATTAGAGTAAATTAAATTGCGCTTGTTATAATAAGGTTAGGTAAGTTGTCTAAAGTTCTTTTGGTACAAAATTATTAATTTTTACATTAACGTAAATTAAAAAAATATATCTTTAAACGTATAAAAGAAAATTTTAGAAATGACTTAATTTTAAATGAGTTCTTGCTAATTGACCAGTTTTAGCTATTCGACACGACATATGTATACATATATATATACATAATATATATATATATATATATATATATATATATATATATATATATATATATATATATATATATATATATATATATGTGTGTGTGTGTGTGTGTGTGTGTGTGTGTGTGTGTGTGTGTGTGTGTGTGTGTGTGTGTGTGTGTGTGTGTGTGTGTGTGTGCGTGTGTGTGTGTGTATGTGTGTGCATGTGTGTCTGTGTGTCTGTGTGTCTGTGTGTCTGTGTCTGTGTGTGTGTTTCTGTGTATGAGTATACGGGCAAAATTTTGATGTATACGTATACACACATACTGGACCATGAGCTATGACTCGACTCCTGCAACAACAAATAGGTGAACAGAAAAACAGACTTACTGATGTGTAGTAACGGTGATGTTAGAGGGATGGTAGAGTGAGCAGGTTCAATAACATACCTGCGGGGGGAGACAGGCAGGTGTTACTATCATGAAGGTGCCTCTATCATCACATATATCTTATTTTATTTGTTAGTGTATTATATGAATGTACTTACCAATTTGTACTCATCTATATGGATTACAGGGTTGATTCACGGCTCCTGGCCCAGCCTCTTCGCTGCTCGCTGCTAGGTTCTCTCTCTTTTAGCTCTAAGAGCCTTATCGTACCTCTTCTTGAAGCTATATATGGATCTTGCTTCTACCATTTCTCTCTCCAGATTGTTCCACTTCCTGGCAACTCTGAGATTTTTGAAATACTTTTTAACATCCCTATGACTCATCTGAGTTTTTAGCTTCCAGTTGTGTCCTTATGTTGCTATGACAACTGAAACATTCTGGCCCTGTCCACCTTGTCAATTCCTCTCAGTATTTTATACTTCGTTATCATGCCCTTTCTATCCATCCTGTCGTCCAGTGTCGTCAGGTTGTAGTACCCTTAACTTATCTCCGGGACCAGTCTTGTTACAAACCTCTGTATTTTTTTTTTAATTTTTTGACATGTTTGGAGAGGTGTGGGTTCCATACTGGTGCTGCATACTCCAATATGGGACTGACGTACACGGTGTACAGTGTCGTGAATGACTCCTTACTTAGATGTCGAAAAGCTGTTCTTACGTTTGCCAGTGCGTGTGTGTGTGTGTGTGTGTGTGTGTGTGTGTGTGTGTGTTTCACCAACCATCCTCTGAACATCCATGGTGATCTATGTGGCTTTTCTCACAAATATTTTAAGCAAATTTCTTAGTTAAGTTTCTCCCTACCTACCTGGGGGGTGTTCCGGGGTCAACGCCCCTGCGGCCCGGTCCATGACCTCGCTGTGGATCAGGCTGCTATTGGTGCTCGCACGCTATCAGACTTATGAACCACAGCCCGGATGGTCAGGTACTGACTTTAGGTACCTGTCCAGCTCGCTCTTGAAAACAGCCAGGGGGCTATTGGTAATCCCCCTTATGTATGCTGGGAGGCAGTTGAACAGTCTTGGGCTCCTGATACTTATTTTGTTATCTCTTAATGCACTCATGGGGCTCCTGCTTTTCATTGAGAGGATGTTGCACCACCTGCCGAGTCTTTTGCTTTCGTAGGGAACGATTTCCTTAAGATTTGGGACTAGTCCCTCTAGGATTTTTCAGGTGTAAATTAAGTATCCTTCTCGCTTGCGTTCCAAGGGATACAGGTCAAATGATTTCAAACGTTCCCAGTGATTTAAGTGCTTGATTTCATTTATAGGTGAGGTGAAAGTTCTTTGTATATTCTCCAGGTCTGCAATTTCATCAGACTTGAAAGGAACCGTCAGTGTACAACAATACTCCGGCTTAGAGAAAACAGGTGTTTTAAAGAGAATCATCACTGGCTTGGGATCCCTAGTTTTGAAGGGTCGCATTATCCATCCTATCATTTTTCTAGCAGATGTGGTAAAGACAATGTTGTGATATTTGAAAGTGAGATTCACTTACAATATTATTCCCAAGCCCTTCACATTAGTTTCTCGCTCTATTGGGTGATTGGAATTTGTTTTATGCTTCGATCCAGTTTTTATTCCCTCAAGTTTTCGTAGCGAAGTATATGAAATTTATCTTCACTGAACTTCATGTTGCTTTCTGTGGTTCATTGAAAAACTGAGTTAATGTCCACTTGGAGATTTGCAGTGTCCTAAATGGATGACACTGTCATGCAGGCACACTGAAGGCCGGGGGTCCCAAGGTGCAGTAATATTCAACCCTCCACTAAACAACAAGAGACGAAGACAAGAATATGATGAAAGCAACAAAGAAATGGTGGATACACTAGTTGACTTACAGTAGACTGACAGGGAGAAAATAGAGCAACATGGGGGACCAGAAACATTGAGGG
>NC_069399.1:102612490-102624990 GCF_026875155.1 Cherax quadricarinatus
AGATGTGAGGCCGTGTCTGCCGTGGACAGAGATAGTTTTTCTCCTACTCAGAGTTTTCAATATAACAGGGGTAAACGGCCACTAAAACCAACAGTATAAATTACTTTCAGTAGTCCTCGTCGCCATGTTGTGTCAAACGTTTGATACCCAAAAATGTCGCCCTGGCTAATTGGTTGTGGCTAAAAGCCTGCAGAGTATTATCATTCAAACTTCATAAATGATGCGGCTTTACTACAGTTTTCGCTAGTGGTTAAATGCCCTTTGTTTCCCATTGTTTGAATAAGGTTGCAGAGGCAGTCAGTCTGGGTAAGTTAACAGGATAGAGAAGTTTGCTGGTCTTCTGAGTTTTCCCGGACTCACCACGATGCACTGAGCGTCATGAGTTTGGGGAAAAAATACAGGGCTTTCAAATGATGTTGTGGAATGCAAAGAATCTGATCAAGTTCAACAAATCTTCTGTAACACGGAAATACATTGGAAAACTCGGATATATAGTTGCAGACTTTAAGTATGTCAAACTTTTATTGTGCGCCAACACTAACACAGCAGCTTAACCTTTGAAAAAAAAATTACGTAATCTGAAAGCTTTAATTTATCTATATAAGAATTTTCATAACTATGCCATGTAGAGAAATGGTTTCAGAGAACCGACAAGTTGATAAATTAGACACAAGTGTAGCGCTTGGGTGTGTTTACTGTGGAAACGTCTTGTTACACAGTGGCTTCATCAGTTCAATACGAAGAAGAATAATAAAGATTAGAAGGAGTTTGAGGTAATCAGTCCCTGAGGGACCGAGTACCTCTAGTCTCTATATGGTAAAATGTTTCCACAATAAAGATATCCAAATGTTGCATATTGTTACTGTATGAGACAGAAGGGAGGAGAGGTTGAACTACAGAGGCTGGGTACCAATGGTTAACATCTTGACTAGAGTTTGCCCTCTACACCGTTTTAGAGCGCGACATTTGTCGCGCTCTACGAGCAACTGATCCAAAGCAAACGAAGTCTGTCGACATCCAGAGCCTCTCAGTTAGAAAAATGAACTGAGCAAATACCCAGGTGCGAATCATTGAATTTATCTCTGCATGTGTCTGTTATAAGAGATGAATTCAACGACACTACATCGTGAGGTCAAGTGTTGTGTATACAGATGGAGACATCGCGACCCCTCGTCTCCGCTATACTAGTAATGACATTCCCACATCAGCAGCAGCGCAATTTGTGACTATACTTGGCAAAAGTGTGTCTTCTTAACATGAAGAATGGCCTATACTAACCTACTAATAACAAAAAATTGCCAGATTCTTCCTAAAAATACAAGCGCACTAAAACTTGGTGAACGCCTCGCCTTGAGTGAAGTTGGTGCTTGCGAAGATGTGCTCATTTTTTCTTATTGAAGAGCGGAGAGTTGGTGTCTGCCCTGGCTGTACATGTCCATAAAAGAAGCTTCTTCCATGGAAGCCTCCAAGAAAGCTTCTGGGAGTATTTCGAAGGAGTCTTTAGTGAAGACTATGTTAACTTGCTGTGAGATTATTTAGTTTTTAATATGTGCTGATTATCACTGATTTTTTTTTTATTTTAAACTTTAGGCTTGAGTGTGTTAGAAAGTAAACTTGTTATTGTAAAAAGCTCTGAATCACATTATAGATCAATCAGCTTGGTGATCCAGCAGCTTATTTTTCTTCTTTCATCCACCGAAGTATGAAAAGACTAAGCTGAATTATAGGACGTTAGTTTTAGTAAAGTTTTGGATGGGTATCAAAGTTAGTTTAGGTGTGAAAAAAAGTGTAAAATAAAAAAAAAACACATATGTTTATATCTCCAATATTTTTTTTACGGTCGGTCCAGCGTCTAGACTCTACGTACAGCACACACAACCCCCTTAACAGATGACATCCTAGGCACCTACTTACTGCTAGACTGGTCAGGGTCACGAGACTCGCTCGTGTCTCTCCCAGCCCCGGGAGTCGAACCCGGGTGCTGTAGCGCCACTAAGAGAATGCTTGACAATACCAACACGTTAATAGATAAAACACATATACAGCATTTTAATGACTATTTCCGGCTTCAAGTCTTGAATTCGGACATCCAAACCTTGCATTAGGATTCAGACCTTGAATTCGGGGATTCAAGTCTTGAATTCCTAGTCTGAAGTGCCTGATTCACTCTGATGTCTGGATACTGAGGACCCAAGATGATGCCTGGGTACTGAGGACCCAGGTTGTTGCCTGGGTACTGATGACACTGGTTGATGCGTGGGTGCTGAGGACCCAGGTTGATGGTTGGGTACTGAGGACCCAGGTTGATGGTTGGGTACTGAGGACCCAGGTTGATGGTTGGGTACTGAGGACCCAGGTTGATGCCTAGGTACTGAGGACCTGTGGTGATGCCTGGGTACTGAGGACCCAGGATGATGCCTGGGTACTGAGGGTATGTGTACTCACCTAGGCGTACTCACCTAGTTGTGGTTGCAGGGGTCAAGTCACAGCTCCTGGCCTCGCCTCTTCACTGGCCGCTACTAGGTCACTCTTCCTGCTCTATGAGCTTTATCATACCTCTTCTTAAAGCTATGTATGGATCCTTAGTCCACTACATCACTTCCCAGACTGTTCCAATTCTTGATAACTCTGTGACTGAAGAAATACTTCTTAACATCCCTGTGATTCATTGAGTCTTCAGCGTCCGACTGTGACCCCTAGTTGCCGTGTCCCATCTCTGGAACATCTTGTCTCTGTCCACCTTGTCCATTCCTCTCAGTATTTTATATATCGTTATTGTATCCCCCCAATCTTTCCTGTCCCACAGTGTCATCCGGTCGATTTCCCTTAACCTCTCCTAGTAGGACATACCCCTTAGCTCCGAGACCAGTTGCAAACCTTTGCACGTTCTCTAGTTTCTTTACGTGCTTGGCTAGGTGTGGGTTCCAAACTGGTGCTTCATACTCCAATATGGGCCTAACGTACACAGTGTACAGGGTCCTGAACGATTCCTTATTAAGATGCTGGAATGCTGTTCTTAGGTTTGCTAGGCGCCCATATGCTGCAGCAGTCATTTGGTTGATGTGCGCTTCAGGAGATGTGCCCGGCGTTATACCCACCCCAAGATCCTTTTCCTTGAGTGAGGTTTATAGTCTCTGGCCCCCTAGACTGTACTCCGTCTGCGGTCTTCTTTGCCCTTCCCCAGTTTTCATAACTTTGCACTTAGTGGGGTTGAACTACAGGAGCCAGTCGCTGGAACAGGCCTGCAGCCTGTCCAGACCTCTTTGTAGTTCTGCCTGGTCTTCCTCCGACTGAATTCTTCTCATCAACTTCACATCATCTGCAAATAAGGACACTTCGGAGTCTATTTCTTCCGTCATGTCGTTCACAAATACCAGAAACACAAATACCAGAAACAGCACTGGTCCTAGGACTGATTCCTGTGGAACCCCGCTCGTGAGAGGCGCCCACTCTGATACCTCACCACGTACCATGACTTGCAGTTGTTTTCCTGACAGGCATTTCTTGATCCATTGTAGTGCCTTCCCTGTTATCCCTGCCTGGTCCTCTAGTTTTTGCAGTAATCTCTTGAGTGGAACTGTGTCAAACGCCTTTTTACAGTCCAAGAAAATACAATCTACCCACCCCTCTCTCTCTCTTATCTTTATATATATATATATATATATATTATATATAATATATATATTATATATATATATATATATATATATATATATATATATATATGTCGTGCCAAATAGGCAGAACTTGCTATCTTGGCTTAAATAGCAACGCTCATCTTGCCATATAGGACTAGCGAAAATTTGTGTATGCAATAATATCGCCAAAATCATTCTAAACCTAACGAAAAAAAATATATTTCACTGTGTTTGTTTAGTATTAAATTATTGTAAACAAATCTAAAATATATTTAGTTGGGTTAGGCTAAAATAATTTGTTCTTGTTATAATAAGGTTAGGTAAGTTTTCTAAGATTCTTTTGGTGGAAAATTATAAATTTTTACATTAACATTAATGAAAAAAATATATCTTTAAATGTATAAGAGAAAATTTTAGAAAGGACTTAATTTTATATGAGTTCTTGCTAATTGACCAGTTTTACATATTCGGCACGACATATATAATATATATATATATATATATATATATATATATATATATATATATATATATATATATATATATATATATATATATACACATATAAATGAGGATACGGGATGCAAGTGATCATTGTTTCTGTGACAAATATATACACCTGGTTGTGACAGCTGGGGTCACAACCTGGGTCACAACCTGGGTCACAACCTGTGATTTCCACCTGAGGTCCTCACCTGGAGTCCTCACCCGAGGTATCCACCTGGGGTAGTCACCTGGGCTCACCACCATGGTAGACACACACGCACACACACACACACTGTTAACAAGAGCGTCACAGTTTATCACAGTAATTAGTGAAGTAACGAGCTCGTAAATACTTGTCAATGATTCTGCTTGTCTCTCTCTCCTCTCCCATAATTCCACACTCTTATCCTGTTATATATTTACCCTCGCTTACCGCTTCCAAGAATTGATTGTTGTTGGCTAGCCTAGATATTGTCTCGCCATTCGCGGAGGGAGGATCGAGCCTTAGCCCTTCCTTGTGCTGAATGACCCTGGCGGGTTTACCTCTTCATAAATGACGATTTATTATTATTAGGTTTTCTTCTTAAACAGTCTTCAGGTAACCTGCAGGTTACCTGAAGACTGTCCTGATCTATCATTCTGTTGGTGGCCGCCGCAGGCAGTCCAATGTATGCACCACAGCCCAGCTAATCGGAAACTGACTTGAGGAAAGTGTCAGGTTTCCTCTCGCATAAAGATTGGTTCCCTTCGTAAATCCCCTTATGTATGAAGTGTGGGTGTTGAAGAGCCTTGGTACCCTTGCGCTTATTGAATCATTTCTTTGTTTACGCCTCGCAACCTTACTTTTCACTGAAGGTATCTTGTAGTGTCCGTTAAAACTTATTTTCGTAGAGAATGATCTCAGAGATCACGAAATAAAGACACATCTGCAGTTCCGCAGTGTTCTTTGAAGACATATTCGTCCACGAATGACTTCCTCTGAAGAACTCGCTGGTGGTGAAAGGCTCCGCAATAAAATATTCCAACACTGGACACTCGTCTTTACTTCACACTTGACCGTAATACATATCATCTGTAACCCAGTGAGCTCTGTGTCCAGGTTTGGAATCAGTCCCTCCGGGAGTTCTCAGGCGTAAATTATAATGTACCTTTTTCCGCCAGTATTCCAAGGAGTATAGCTCTAGGAACATCAGGATTCCCAGTGATGGAGATAAAAGGTATAAAATAACGATACGACAGAAAAATAAACACAAATGCAGTACAGTGCGACCCTTTATTAACAATGTTTCACCCTCACAGTGTTCTTTATTAAGTCACAAACAGATCAACCTGGGTAAAGAGTACATGAGTATATATAGGGTAGAGTCAGGTGGAGAGTGTTGGGTAGGTTGATTTGAGACGGACCTGCGGGCCAACTCGACAGTAGGCGGGCCAGTTGGACAGTACGTAGGCCAGCTGGAGAGTAGGTGGGCCAACTGGACAGTAGACTAGAACTTAAGGTCACACTCAGTGGGTCTCATGACGTCACACAATCAGATGACCAATAAGAAGTCGAGAATTCTACGACGTCATGAAGTGAATAACATTTAAAATGTCTAAATTCATTAGTTACAGGGAACGAAATCTTCCAAGTAGATATCAAGTATATTCTACCATCATCTTATATATAAATATATCGGCCAAAGTGTTCATATGAAGCCAAGTCTTTGCAAAGGTTTTTAGCACACGCTAGGAGGCTCCAAGACTCTCCTCCACAGGACGGTCAGGTCTGAAGCAGCGAGGGTGTTAGCACACGCTAGGAGGCTCCATGACTCTCCTCCACAGGACGGTCAGGTCTGAAGCAGCGAGGGTGTTAGCACACGCTAGGAGGCTCCATGACTCTCCTCCACAGGACGGTCAGGTCTGGAGCAGCGAGGGTGTTAGCACACGCTAGGAGGCTCCATGACTCTCCTCCACAGGACGGTCAGGTCTGGAGCAGCGAGGGTGTTAGCACACGCTAGGAGGCTCCAAGACTCTCCTCCACAGGACGGTCAGGTCTGAAGCAGCGAGGGTGTTAGCACACGCTAGGAGGCTCCATGACTCTCCTCCACAGGACGGTCAGGTCTGGAGCAGCGAGGGTGTTAGCACAAGCTAGGAGGCCATAAGACTCTCCTCCACAGGACGGTCAGGTCTTGAGCAGCGAGGGTGATAGCACACGCTAGGAGGCTCCAAGACTCTCCTCCACAGGACGGTCAGGTCTTAAGCAGCGAGGGTGTTAGCACAAGCTAGGAGGCTCCATGACTCTCCTCCACAGGACGGTCAGGTCTGAAGCAGCGAGGGTGTTAGCACACGCTAGGAGGCTCCAAGACTCTCCTCCACAGGACGGTCAGGTCTGAAGCAGCGAGGGTGTTAGCACAAGCTAGGAGGCTTCATGACTCTCCTCCACAGGACGGTCAGGTCTGAAGCAGCGAGGGTGTTAGCACACGCTAGGAGGCTCCAAGACTCTCCTCCACAGGACGGTCAGGTCTGAAGCAGCGAGGGTGTTAGCACACGCTAGGAGGCTCCAAGACTCTCCCCCACAGGACGGTCAGGTCTTAAGCAGCGAGGGTGTTAGCACAAGCTAAGAGGCTCCATGACTCTCCTCCACAGGACGGTCAGGTCTGGAGCAGCGAGGGTGTTAGCACAAGCTAGGAGGCTCCATGACTCTCCTCCACAGGACGGTCAGGTCTGAAGCAGCGAGGGTGTTAGCACACGCTAGGAGGCTCCAAGACTCTCCTCCACAGGACGGTCAGGTCTGAAGCAGCGAGAGTGTTAGCACACGCTAGGAGGCTCCATGACTTTCCTCCACAGGACGGTCAGGTCTGGAGCAGCGAGGGTGTTAGCACACGCTAGGAGGCTCCAAGACTCCTCCACAGGACGGTCAGGTCTGGAGCAGCGAGGGTGTTAGCACACGCTAGGAGGTTATAAGACTCTCCTCCACAGGATGGTCAGATCTGGAGCAGCGAGGGTGTTAGCACACGCTAGGAGGCTCCAAGACTCTCCTCCACAGGACGGTCAGGTCTGGAGCAGCGAGGGTGTTAGCACACGCTAGGAGGCTCCAAGACTCTCCTCCACAGGACGGTCAGGTCTGGAGAAGCGAGGGTGTTAGCAAACACTAGGAGGCTCCAAGACTCTCCTCCACAGGACGGTCAGGTCTGGAGGAGCGAGGGTGTTAGCACACGCTAGGAGGCTCCAAGACTCTCCTCCACAGAACGGCCAGGTCTGGAGCAGAAAGGGTATTAGCACACGCTAGGAGGTTCCAAGACTCTTCTCCACAGGACGGTCAGGTCTGGAGCAGCGAGGGTGTTAGCACACGCTAGGAGGCTACAAGACTCTCCTCCACAGGACGGTCAGGTCTTAAGCAGCGAGGGTGTTAGCACAAGCTAGGAGGCTCCAAGACTCTCCTCCACAGGACGGTCAGATCTGGAGGAGCGAGGGTGTTAGCACACGCTAGGAGGCTGCAAGACTCTCCTCCACAGGACGGCCAGGTCTGGAGCAGCAAGGGTGTTAGCACACGTTAGGAGGCTCCAAGATTCTCCTCCACAGGTCGGTCAGGTCTTAAGCAGCGAGGGTGTTAGCACACGCTAGGAGGTTATAAGACTCCCCTCCACAGGATGGTCAGATCTGGAGCAGCGAGGGTGGTAGCACACGCTAGGAGGCTCCAAGATCTCCTCCACAGGACGGTCAGGTCTGGAGGAGCGAGGGTGTTAGCACACGCTAGGAGGCTCCAAGACTCTCCTCCACAGGACGGTCAGGTCTGGAGAAGCGAGGGTTGTTAGCAAACACTAGGAGGCTCCAAGACTCTCCTCCACAGGACGGTCAGGTCTGGAGGAGCGAGGGTGTTAGCACACGCTAGGAGGCTCCAAGACTCTCCTCCACAGAACGGCCAGGTCTGGAGCAGAAAGGGTATTAGCACACGCTAGGAGGTTCCAAGACTCTTCTCCACAGGACGGTCAGGTCTGGAGCAGCGAGGGTGTTAGCACACGCTATGAGGCTACAAGACTATCCTCCACAGGACGGTCAGGTCTTAAGCAGCGAGGGTGTTAGCACAAGCTAGGAGGCTCCATGACTCTCCTCCACAGGACGGTCAGGTCTGGAGCAGCGAGGGTGTTAGCAAACGCTAGGAGGCTCCAAGACTCTCCTCCACAGGACGGTCAGATCTGGAGGAGCGAGGGTGTTAGCACACGCTAGGAGGCTCCAAGACTCTCCTCCACAGGACGGTCAGGTCTTGAGCAGCGAGGGTGTTAGCACACGTTAGGAGGCTCCAAGATTCTCCTCCAAAGGACGGTCAGGTATTGAGCAGCGAGGGTGTTAGCACACGTTAGGAGGCTCCAAGATTCTCCTCCAAAGGACGGTCAGGTATTGAGCAGCGAGGGTGTTAGCACAAGCTAGGAGGCTCCAAGACTCTCCTCCACAGGACGGTTAGGTCTTGAGCAGCGAGGGTGTTAGCACACACTAGGAGGCTCCATGACTCTCCTCCACAGGACGGTCAGGTCTGGAGCAGCGAGGGTGTTAGCACAAGCTAGGAGGCTCCATGACTCTCCTCCACAGGACGGTCAGGTCTGGAGCAGCGAGGGTGTTAGCACAAGATAGGAGGCTCCATGACTCTCCTCCACAGGACGGTCAGGTCTGAAGCAGCGAGGGTGTTAGCACACGCTAGGAGGCTCCAAGACTCTCCTCCACAGGACGGTCAGGTCTGAAGCAGCGAGGGTGTTAGCACACGCTAGGAGGCTCCATGACTTTCCTCCACAGGACGGTCAGGTCTGGAGCAGCGAGGGTGTTAGCACACGCTAGGAGGCTCCAAGACTCCTCCACAGGACGGTCAGGTCCGGAGCAGCGAGGGTGTTAGCACACGCTAGGAGGTTATAAGACTCTCCTCCACAGGATGGTCAGATCTGGAGCAGCGAGGGTGTTAGCACACGCTAGGAGGCTCCAAGACTCTCCTCCACAGGACGGTCAGGTCTGGAGCAGCGAGGGTGTTAGCACACGCTAGGAGGCTCCAAGACTCTCCTCCACAGGACGGTCAGGTCTGGAGAAGCGAGGGTGTTAGCAAACACTAGGAGGCTCCAAGACTCTCCTCCACAGGACGGTCAGGTCTGGAGGAGCGAGGGTGTTAGCACACGCTAGGAGGCTCCAAGACTCTCCTCCACAGAACGGCCAGGTCTGGAGCAGAAAGGGTATTAGCACACGCTAGGAGGTTCCAAGACTCTTCTCCACAGGACGGTCAGGTCTGGAGCAGCGAGGGTGTTAGCACACGCTAGGAGGCTACAAGACTCTCCTCCACAGGACGGTCAGGTCTTAAGCAGCGAGGGTGTTAGCACAAGCTAGGAGGCTCCAAGACTCTCCTCCACAGGACGGTCAGATCTGGAGGAGCGAGGGTGTTAGCACACGCTAGGAGGCTGCAAGACTCTCCTCCACAGGACGGCCAGGTCTGGAGCAGCAAGGGTGTTAGCACACGTTAGGAGGCTCCAAGATTCTCCTCCACAGGTCGGTCAGGTCTTAAGCAGCGAGGGTGTTAGCACACGCTAGGAGGTTATAAGACTCTCCTCCACAGGATGGTCAGATCTGGAGCAGCGAGGGTGGTAGCACACGCTAGGAGGCTCCAAGACTCTCCTCCACAGGACGGTCAGGTCTGGAGGAGCGAGGGTGTTAGCACACGCTAGGAGGCTCCAAGACTCTCCTCCACAGGACGGTCAGGTCTGGAGAAGCGAGGGTGTTAGCAAACACTAGGAGGCTCCAAGACTCTCCTCCACAGGACGGTCAGGTCTGGAGGAGCGAGGGTGTTAGCACACGCTAGGAGGCTCCAAGACTCTCCTCCACAGAACGGCCAGGTCTGGAGCAGAAAGGGTATTAGCACACGCTAGGAGGTTCCAAGACTCTTCTCCACAGGACGGTCAGGTCTGGAGCAGCGAGGGTGTTAGCACACGCTATGAGGCTACAAGACTATCCTCCACAGGACGGTCAGGTCTTAAGCAGCGAGGGTGTTAGCACAAGCTAGGAGGCTCCATGACTCTCCTCCACAGGACGGTCAGGTCTGGAGCAGCGAGGGTGTTAGCAAACGCTAGGAGGCTCCAAGACTCTCCTCCACAGGACGGTCAGATCTGGAGGAGCGAGGGTGTTAGCACACGCTAGGAGGCTCCAAGACTCTCCTCCACAGGAAGGCCAGGTCTGGAGCAGCAAGGGTGTTAGCACACGTTAGGAGGCTCCAAGATTCTCCTCCACAGGTCGGTCAGGTCTTAAGCAGCGAGGGTGTTAGCACACGCTAGGAGGCTCCAAGACTCTCCTCCACAGGACGGTCAGGTCTGGAGGAGCGAGGGTGTTAGCACACGCTAGGAGGCTCCGTGACTCTCCTCCACAGGACGGTCAGGTCTTGAGCAGCGAGGGTGTTAGCACACGTTAGGAGGCTCCAAGATTCTCCTCCAAAGGACGGTCAGGTATTGAGCAGCGAGGGTGTTAGCACAAGCTAGGAGGCTCCAAGACTCTCCTCCACAGGACGGTTAGGTCTTGAGCAGCGAGGGTGTTAGCACACACTAGGAGGCTCCAAGACTCTCCTCCACAGGACGGTCAGGTCTGGAGGAGCGAGGGTGTTAGCACACGCTAGGAGGCTACAAGACTCTCCTCCACAGGACGGTCAGGTCTGGAGGAGCGAGGGTGTTAGCACACGCTAGGAGGCTCCAAGACTCTCCTCCACAGGACGGTCAGGTCTTAAGCAGCGAGGGTGTTAGCACACGCTAGGAGGCTCCAAGACTCTCGTTCACACGACGGTCAGGTCTCTAGTAGCGAGGGTGTTAGCACACGCTAGGAGGCTACAAGAATCTCCTCCACAGGACGGTCAGGTCTGGAGCAGCGAGGGTGTTAGCACACGCTAGGAGGCTACAAGAATCTCCTCCACAGGACGGTCAGGTCTTGAGCAGCGAGGTGTTAGCACACGCTAGGAGGCTCCAAGACTCTCCTTCACAGGAAGGTCATAGTACTAGCTCGAGTTAATTGCCGTATTGTGTTTCGATTTAGTGTTAAACCTTTCAAACTTAATTATCGTGGGATTAATGCTGCGCGATTAATCTTAACTGTGTGACAGTGACGTTGTGTGCACGTCACTGCGTGGCACTGACGTTGTGTGCACGTCACTGCGTGGCACTGACGTTGTGTGGGCATCACTAGGCGGCACTGACGTTGTGTGCACGTCATTGAGTGGCAATGACGTTGTGTTGGCATCACTAGGTAGCACTGACGTTTTGTGCACGTCACTGCGTGGCACTGACGTTGTGTGCACGTCACTGCGTGACACTGACGTTGTGTGGGCATCACTAGGCGGCACTGACGCTGTGCGCACGTCATTGCGTGGTACTGACGTTGTGTGCACGTCACTGCGTGGCACTGACGTTGTGTGGGAATCACTACGTGGCCTGACGTTGTGTGGGCATGACTTAAAAGAGTCGCTGCAGTGTGCGTCACTAACCAGACTAAATTCCAGTAAAACCACTAAACGATTATAGCCGTGAGGTATTACCCTCACCTATTATTACACTGTTTGACAGCGAGTAAATATAGGGAGTTAGGTGTCCAGTATGAGTGTATACTACTGATGGACTCGTATGCTGCGAGACTGAAGCAAATTCCGAGTTGTTTAGATGCGCTACAAACCAGGAGGCTATTATAGGTGCGTGATAATAACCTTCAAGCGCAGTGAGTTCTTCAAAACCTGGGAAATTGAAACTCCGAGATGACAGATTCATTGTAACACCCTCAAGACAGATAGGTACTGTATTATTCTGTTTCTGGTCGGGATAATGCAGGAGAGACCGGAGACCGAGGTATGTTCTTGGTTGGTCGAATAATAGGATTTAAAGCCTATTCAAAATTCAAGGATTCATTATGGCTGCATATAATTTTTTCACTGCGGGTCTAGGAAATATTAGTCTCTATAAGAGAGATTAAACTCACAGTGTATTTACAGAGAAAAACATCACCTCACAATGTACATATTCTGTATTTTCTATCTTCCTACCTATGTTAGGTTTGACGGCCGTAGACCTACGAAAAGGTTAAGAGGCCAGGAGCGCTTTTTTTTTCTTGAGACAATGACACCTGTCAGTTAGGAAGTTACAAGGAAAAAATAAACCTATATCTACTTGACTGTTAAGAAAAATAAATGTGTCTATTTAGTGTGGATCGCCATTATGAGTGTAGGGGAAGTGTCAGAGTATTGTATATTGTGTAAGCTACAGTAATGTCAGGGGTTTCCTTGTCAGAAAATAATTGGCTTGTAATACAGGCAGCATACGTTATAGATGAAAGCATGGAAGATGTGCCTCGAGTGATAGAGGAGGTAGAAAGACAAGAGTACATGTATAGCGC
>NC_069399.1:102634990-102642595 GCF_026875155.1 Cherax quadricarinatus
ATATATATTATATATTATATTATATAATTCATTTTATTTGAAAAATGGAATTTCTTAAAAAAATGTGAAAAAACTTGAAACCATAAAAAAAGTGATGGAATCCTTCCATGAAAATCAGAAAAAAATATTATCCTGGTTGTCATTAGGATTTTTTTTTTCAGAAGGGAACCTTCATTAGTCTTGGTGACAGCTGCTGTCCACACTGTCAACATGATGACGAGTCCAGTATGACTGACATCATGATGATAATGATGAGGATGATGATCATTGTGATGATGATAGACAGATTATTGTCATAATATGTGATTGAATATAATAATATTTGCAATAATATTTTACATCCAAAATTGTCAACTACTTTATTAGTCATGACAATTTAAATATAATAAGAATTTGGCTTATATTTATAATTTCTAAATGATAGTCATCATAACTCAATAATTATCCTAGGAAACATGTAAAAATAATAATAGTAATAATAATAATAATAATAATAATAATAATAATAATAGCAACAGCAGCAACATCACTAATAACAACAACATTAACAACAATAATAATAATAATAATAATAATTATAATAATAATAAAAATTTAAATAATAATAATAATAATAATAATAATAATAATAATAATAATAACAATAACGATAATAATAATAACAACAGCAAAGTTTATTCTCTATAAGGATTACAATGCTGAGTTTATAGAAATTTGGTTATTGTTTGGTTTACATGTAGTAAAATTGTGATTACAGAGTGTACCACTAGAACGCTTAGCATGGCTAGGCATTTCGGGCATACTTAGTTTTATTCTTAATTGTAAAATATCACAAATTATGAGGTAAGTTGGTATTATGGCTAAGTGACTAAATACTAGTTTGTGAGTTTAGCAATGTGAATGCTTTTGTTTTGGCACAGTATATAGTTTCAGTATTGGAGTATCACAGGATTCATTATTTTAAGACTGAGATTAATATTTCTGTTTATGGTCAAATGGGTAAGTGAGTGTAAGTGTGAACCACCAGGTGGTATTCGTGTAGTTAGTTGATGGGTGTATCAGGGAGATAAGATGTTTTCTAATGGTAGTTTTTGAAGGTGATGAATGTGTCTGCAGTTCTAGAGTTCTCAGGTAGGGTATTCCAGATTTTAGGGCCTTTGACATACATTGAATTTTTGTAAAGGTTTAGTCGGACACGGGGAATGTCGTAGAGATGTTTGTTTCTGGTGTTATGCCTGTGGGTTCTGTCACAATTATCAAGAAAGCGTTTTAGGTCAAGGTTGATATTAGAGTTTAAGGCCCTGTAGATATAGATTGCACAGTAGTAAGTGTGGATGTACTGAACTGGGAGTAAGTTTAGATCTTTGAAGAGTGGGGGGGTGTGCTGCCAGGATGGGATTTAGTGATTTTTTCTTACTGCAGCTTTTTGTTGGGTTATTATTGGCTTTAGGGGTGTTGCTGCAGTTGATCCCCAAGCACAAATAGCATAGGTGAGGTATGGATAAATAAGTGAGTGGTATAGTGTGAGAAGGGCATTTTGCGGCACGTAGTATCGTATCTTGGAGAGGATCCCAACCGTTTTGGATACTTTTTGGCTATATGCTGGATATGGGTGCTGAAATTCAGGTTGTTGTCAAGGTATAAGCCTAGGAATTTTCCCCCATTATTTCTGGTAATTAGAGTGTTGTCAATCTTAATGTTAATTTGTGCATCTCCTGCTCTGCTACCAAACATAATATAGTAAGTTTTGTCAGTGTTAAGCGTAAGTTTTTTGGCTGTCATCCAAGTCGATATTTTAATCAGCTCCTCATTCACAATGGTGTTGAGGGTGGCAAGATTAGGGTGAGAGATGACATAAGTCGTGTCATCAGCAAAGAGAATGGGTTTCAGGTGTTGGGATACGTTTGGAAGGTCATTGATGTATATGAGGAAGAGCAGGGACCAAGGACACTTCCCTGCGGAACTCCAGTATCAAGTGGCCGTGTTGCTGATGCTGTGTCTTTAATGGTGACGTACTGATACCTATTAGTAATGTAAGATTTGAAATAAGCAAGCGCATGGCCTCTTATACCGTATGGTCAAGTTTGGGAGTAGGATTTCGTGGTTTACTGTGTCAAAAGCTTTCTTAGGTCAATAAAAATTCCTATGGATATCCTTATTTTCCAATGCTGGTAAAGCAGATCTAGCATTTTTATGATTGCATCATTAGTGCTTTTGTTTTTCCTGAATCCAAACTCGCAGGGTTGAGTATGTTTTGAGCCGTTATAAATGAATACAGTCTCCTGTGCACGAGTTTCTCAAAGATTTTGGATAGCAATGGTAAGTTAGATATTGGCCTATAGTTGTTTAAGTCTGTAGGGTCACCACCTTTATGTATTGGTGTAACCCTTGCCATCTTGAGTAGTTTCGGGAAGGTGCTAGTCTCTATTGACTTGTTAAAAAGAAAATGAAATAGCATGCGAAAGGACATGGGCCGCTCGCTTGTACAGTAATGGTGGGACATGAGACAGATTCCCCGAGTTATTTTTAAGCAGTAATAATAATAATAATAATAATAATAATAATAAAAATAAAAATAATAATAATAATAATAATAATAATAATAATAATAATAATAATAATAATAATGATAGCAACAACAGTAACAACATCACTAATGATAATAATAATAATAATAATAATAATAATAATAATAATAATAAAAATAATAATCATGCAGATTTTCTAATTACAAAATGCTCGTAATTCTAATATTTGTATATCTGATACTGTTAAATTATTATTATTATTATTATATTATTATTGTGAATAATAACAGCAAGAATAATAACGTAAAGCAAGAGCAAAAACAACTGCAACAAGAACAACATGCAAAGAGTAAAACAAGAACAATAACAAATGCAACAAGAACAGTAAATGCATCAAGAACCTAATAAAAGCAGCAAGAATAATAAATGAAACAAGAACCTAACAAAGAACAGAAACATATGTAAGAGCAATATTAAATACAACTAAAGCAATAACAATTGGAACAAGAATAAAAAGGTACCAAGAAGAACAACGGATACAACAACAACAACAACAACAACAACAACAACAACAACAACAACAACAACAACAACAACTGAACAAACAATCAACGTCTGAAAAACTAACAAGTGAAAAAATAATCTTAAGTAGCCAAGATATGTTGATGTAATTAAAAAATAAGACTTTTGTTGTTGTTTACTGTGTATTCTTCTAATTGTGGTTGCAGGTGTCGAGACTCAGCTCCTGGCCCCGCCTCTTCACTGATCGCTACTAGGTCTTCTTTCTCTCTGCTTCCTGAGCTTTGACATACCTTGTCTTAAAGCTATGTATGGTTCCTGCCTCCACTACATCACTCGCTAGGCTATTCCACTTCCTGACGACTCTGTGACTGAAGAAATACTTCCTAACATCCCTGTGACTCGTCTGAGTCTTCAACTTCCAAGAGTGACCCCTTGTTGCTGTGTCCCCTCCCTGGAACATTCTGTCTCTGTCCACCTTGTCTATTCCACGCATTATTTCGTATGTTGTTATCATGTCTTCCCTGACCCTCCTGTCCTCCAGTGTCGTCAGTCCGATTTCCCTCAACCTTTCTTCGTACGACATTCCCCTGAGCTCAGAAACTAGCCTTGTTGCAAACCTTTGTACTTTCTCTAATTTCTTGACGTGTTTGACAAGGTGTGGGTTCCAAACTGGTGCTGCATACTCCAGTATGGGCCTGACGTACACAGTGTACAGTGTCTTGAACGATTCCTTACTAAGGCATCGGAACGCTATTCTCAGGTTTGCCAGGCGCCCATATGCTGCAGCAGTTATTTGGTTGATGTGTGCCTCCGGAGACGTGCTCGGTGTTATGGTCAACCCCAGATCTTTCTCGTTGAGTGAGGTTTGCAGCCTTTCACCACCTAGCCTCTACTCTGTCTGTGGTCTTCTTTGCCTTTCCCCAATCTTCATGACTTTGCATTTGGTAGGGTTGAATTCGAGAAGCCAGTTGCTGGATCAGGTGTCCAGCCTGTCCAGCTCTCTTTGAAGTCCTGCCTGATCCTCATCCCATTTAATCCTTCTAATTAGCTTCAAATCATCTGCAAACAGGGACACTTCAGAGTCTATCCCTTCCATCATGTCATTCACATATATCATAAATAGCACTGGTCCTAGGATTGACACCTGTGGGACCCCGCTCGTCACCGGCGCCCACTGTGATACCTCATCAATTACCATGACTCGTTGTTGCCTCCCTGTCAGGTATTCTCTGATCCATTGCAGTGCCCTTCCTGTTATACACGCCTGATCCTCCAACTTCTGCATTAATCTCCTGTGAGGAACTGTGTCGAAGGCCTTCCTGCAGTCCAGGAAAATGCAATCAACCCACCCCTCTCTCTCGTGTCTTACTTCTGTTACCTTGTCATAAAACTCCAGAAGGTTTGTGACACAGGATTTGCCTTCCATGAATCAGTCCTGGTTGTTGTTTATATTCTTGTTTCGTTCTAGGTGCTCCACCACTCTCCTCCTGATAATCTTCTCCATGACTTTGCATACCATACACGTCAGAGACATTGGTCTGTAGTTTAGTGCCTCGTTTCTGTCTCCTTTCTTAAAAATGGGGACTACATTTGCCGTCTTCCATACCTCAGGTAGTTGCCCAGTTTCAAGGGATGTATTGAAGATTGTGGCTAGTGGCACACACAGCGTCTCTGCTCCTTCTCTAAGGACACACGGGGAGATGTTGTCCGGACTCCCTCGCCTTTGAGGTGTCAAGATCACTTAGCAGCTTCTGCACCTCCTCGTCCATTGTTTGTATGTCATCCAGCACCTGTTGGTATATCCCTGTTGGTGTTTCCCTCTGTGCTGTCTTCTAGAGCCATTCCTGTCTCTACTGTAAATACTTCCTTAAATCTCATGTTGAGCTCCTCGTATACCTTGTGATTGTTTCTTGTGAGTTCCTCACCTTCTTTCCTCAGCCTGATCACCTGGTCTTTGACTGTTGTCTTCCTCCTGATGTGGCTGTACAGCAGTTTCGGGTCAGAGTTGACTTTCGATGCTATACTATTTTCATACTGTCACTGGGCTTCCCTACTTACCTGTGCATACTCGTTCCTGGCTCTTCGACTAATCTCCTTATATTCCTGTGTTCTTTGCCTTTTGTACTTTTTCCATTCTCTATTGCACTTGGTTTTTGCCTCCTTACACCGTCGGGTAAACCAGGGGCTCGTTCTGGTCTTCCCATTATTTCTGTTGCCCTTGAGAACAAACCTTTCTTCTGCCTCCTTGCATTTTGTTGTTACGTATTCCATCATTTCATTTACCGACTTTCCTACCTGTTCTCTGTCCCACTGAACCTCTTGCAGGAAGTTCCTCAAACCTATGTAGTCCCCCCATTTATAGTCGGGCTTTTCTCATTCAACTCCTGTTACCCTCTCCACTTGTAACTCTACTATGTATTCAAAGCACAGAACCATGTGGTCACTGCCTCCTAGGGGACTCTCATATGTGATATCCTCAATGTCTGAACTGCTCAGGGTGAACACAAGGTTCAGTCTTGCTGGTTCATCCTCCCCCCTCTCTCTGGTAGTATCCTTAACATGTTGATGCATGAGGTTTTATCAGTACCACATCCATCATTTTGGCTCTCCATGTTTCGGGACCTCAGTGTGGCTCCAGGTTTTCCCAATCGATCTCCCTGTGATTGAAATCGCCCATAACCAGTAACTTTGCTCTGCTCGAGTGAGCTCTTCTTGCCACCTCAGCCAGTTTGTCCACCATTGCTCTGTTACTCTCTTCATATTCCTTTCTTGGCCTCCTGCAGTTCTGTGGTTGATTATACGTCATTGCAATGAATACCTTGTGCTCCCGAGACTGAAGTGTACCTACTATGTATTCTCTTTCTCCAATCTCGTCCATGCCTCTCATGTCCTCAAATTTCCATCGGTGTTTTATGAGCAGTGCAACCCCTCCTCCCCCTCTGCTCCTTCTGTCTTTCCTCAGGATCTGATATCCTGGTGGGAAGATTGCATCTGTTATTGTCTCAGTGAGTTTCGTTTCTGTGACTGCTATGATGTCTCGGGACTTCTCAATGATTCTTTCATGCCACTCCTCATATTTGTTCGTTATCCCATCTGCGTTCGTGTACCAAACCTTCAACTTCTGTTCCAAAACTGTGGTCCTGGGAGGGTACTGGGGTTGGGAGAGCAGGAGCCCTGGTGGGGGCCTATGGAGGGTTGTGGTGGGGGCAGAGTTCCCATAGGGGGTTGCTGTAGGGTTGGGGTTCGTGGTTTGGGGGGTGGGGACAGAGGGATCGGTGTGTGATTGTTCGGTTGTCTTGGGGTTGTCGTGGTTGGAGTCCTTCTGCGGGTGTTTCTGGGGGGTGTGTTTGCCCTTCTACCTGTGTCTGGGTTATTCTGCCTCTCTTTGTCACTTCCTCCCATTCCTCCTTTCGGTTTTGTACTCTCTCTTTCAGTGTCCTCCTTTCCTCTTGTGTTCTGTCTCGGACGAGGTACACACTCTGGAATTCCAGTTTGTCTCTCAGTCGTGCTTTCTCCTGCAGGATCATGGTTTGAGTTGATTCTGCCTTGAAAATTACTTTGAGAGGCCACTTCCTTCTCCTTGCGAACCACCCAATTCTCCGAAAATTTAGCACCTGGGTCATGTCGCCCTCACCTATCGACTTCATGATATCTTCAATCGATTTTATCTCCTCCTGTTTTCTTTCCTCGTAGGTATCCCCTTCGGCTTCCTGGAGCCCATAGACAAAAACTGATCTCTTCCTTTCTTCCTCCCACTGTGTCTCCCATTGCGTCCTCGGAAGTGTTTTAGCTCCTTCCCTCAATCCCTTCCCTAGCTGAGGCCCCATTGCTCATTGGTCTGTCCTTCCTGCTCAGCTGTTCCTGTGTGTGTGTGAGTGTGTGTGTGTGTGTGTGTGTGTGTGTGTGTGGTCACCTAGTTGTGGTTGCAAGGGACGAATCACAACTCCTGGCTCCTGGTCCTGTGTGTGTGTATGTGTGTGCGTGTGTGTGTTATTACAGTTGCATCTCCCTCTTTACCCATGTCTTCTTTTCTCTCAATCTTGTTCCCTCTCTCTCCCTCTCACTTGCTTCTGTTCGTTCTCCTCCTCCTCCTCCTCCTCCTCTTCTCTCCCTGGTAAAGTCAACAAGAGAGCATCAGGCAGGTAGCTGCACCCTTCACCTCTCAGTGCCACACAAGACAGTGCTCAACATGGAGACATACCTCTCTCTCTCTCTCTCACACACACAATCACACCATGAATGTAACCATAACAATGCAACAATCACAATCGCACCATCAGTGTAACCACAACAATGCAACAACCACACACACAGCATCACTGAAATCACAACAATACAACAATCACAATCACACCATCAATGTAACCACAACAATGCAACAATCACAATCACACTATCAATGTAACCACAACAATGCAACAATCGGACACACATCATCAATGCATCCACAACAATGCAACAATCACAATCACAATCCAATCACACCATCAATGTAAACACAACAATGCAACAATCACAATCACACCCTCAAAGTAACCACCCAAACAACAATCCT
>NC_069399.1:102643095-102700595 GCF_026875155.1 Cherax quadricarinatus
AACAAAAAAAAATACAGGGTCCCCCTCCCGGGGCCCGGTGGTCCCGGGCCCTTTTGGGGGTTGTGATAACCCTTTTTACGGGTGTGGTTATTCTTAAAGGGGGGTTTGCTTGGTTGGGGGGAAGCGTTATTTTTTAAATTCTTACTTTGCAAGGTTTGATAAACTGGTTCGGGAGGTGACTAGTAGGATCAGTGAAGGGGGGGCCAGGAGCTCGGACTGACCCCGCAACCTCAATAGGTGGTACAACTGGTGAGTCCACACACTACACACACACACACACACACACACCACTCAAACTATGGACACACACACAACGCACACACACAACACTCACACACTACACACACACACACACTGAACAATACACACACACACACACACATAACACAACACAACACACAATCCCACAACAACACACACAAACCATAGTATTTCTTCTATCATAGAGTGCAGGCAGTGGAATGAGCTGAGAATTGTACGTAGTGGAAGCGGGAACCATAATAGTTTTAAGGAGAGGTTTGATACAGTTCATGAGCAGGGAGAGAGAGGATCCAGCAGCACCGTGAAGAGGCGGGGCCAGGAACTAAGACTCGACATGCACCACAATAATAGGTGAGTAACACACACACCCAAACACACAATCACAACTACACTCACACACACAACATCACTACACACACACACACACATACACCTACACACACACAACACCACAACACACACACACAACAAACTCACAGCTGGCCATGGCCCTGCCTGCCCTAGGCCTGGCTGACCAAGGCTTTCTGGTGCTTGCCGATCAACCAGGCTCTTATGACTTGTGGCTGATGGTCTCATATTATCAAAGGCTGTTGATTGGCACTTGGAGGAGGTACAGCCCTATTTCTTCTAAGCTTCTATACTTTCGGCATGTTTCTGATAACTTGTGTCGAGAGTTACAGTCTAGGGACATGGATGTTGGGTGCAATGGTTCTTCTTGTGCCACGGCATCACTTTTTCATCGGTTTATTTTACAAAATCTCCATATCTGCACTCAGTATATTTATATGGTAGTTGCGGTTAGGGGTCAGGCCTTCAAGTATCTTCGCGTATTGGAACTCTCTCTCCTCAGTTCATTGAGTACATCTTTGGGACTCTGAGCGTTCAGTAATTGGAAGCTTTATGGTCTATGTATGGCAGCATATGATCTTTGATTGTCCTTAAAGAGGCAATCAGCAATAATAAATTCTAAGCAATGAGAGACACAGGAGAGTTGAGAATTGTCACAATGGCACGTTAAAAAAATGAGGAAGCTTTCACCTCAATGGCATCAAGACAGTCAGATCCTGAATAATTATTAAAACGCTAAGTACATTAATAAGGTCGTGGGAAGTAATATTATAAGAACACAATGATAAAATACGATATACACAGAGTTGAGTAAAACACGCAAACCTGAATTCAACACTAGAAGCTAAAGGGAAGACAAGAGAAAGATCAGACGAGATGTGAGAGTAACGCCTTCCCTGTGTAGTACGATACTCTGACTCAGATTCGTACTGAACAGACATTGAAATTTATATAAATATGAAAAAAGGTGGAGTTTGAACCCGCATTCAATGGGCCCTTGATGTATGCAACTTCTGCAGGCTACTAAGATGATGTGGAGTGAGTAAATCACAGCAGAACATCATCATAGTCACAATTTGTAAAAAAAATATATCATTAGCATAATGATGTAATGCTTATTGGGTAGAACATGAGACAGGTAAGGAGGCAACTTCTTCAGGGTGCTAGCACAATGCATGAGAGGGAAGGATGGTGCAAATGGAGCTTGTTGAACTCGTTCATGTTATGTGATTAACATTAAGTATTGTTAGTAACATAACCAATATCATAAGTATTTACTATAGTGTTCCATATGAGGAGAATAATAAGTTTTATGACGTTAATAAAATGTATAGTGGGCACAATAAAAATATTATTTAATAATAATATATTAATGTAATATATACATAATATTATTAATTAATAAATATATAATAAAAAATTTCAATTAAATGTATAAATGGGAAACTTAGATGTACACTAGTTAATGATATGTAACAAAATTCAAAATATATACTGCCTGTCTTGTTTGTATGTTCGGAAATTTATATATTTATGATTTTATGTCTTGCAAACAGTACATGAGATTTTATATTAATTAGTGAGTTGCATACAAGAGAACCTCTATTAGCCAGATTTGGCAATTAACATTATTGACTTAAGACTATTAAACTAGGAGTATATCATAGTGTACAGTAGAATATTATTTAAGTGAATCAAATTGTATAGACAAATTTATTCATATATTCGAAAATGTCTTGTGAAAACATGATTCAATTATTTCTGTCAACAATGATAAAAGTTCAAGTGATTGTGAAGTTATGATGTGGGATACTAGTGAAGTAAATGTGCTAGAGTTTAGCATTTAGTCTTGGGTGATTAGTGGTTTTGTGAAGAGTCTTAAATGGATATTCAACGGGTACTTTAATATCTTCTAGTATGAATCCTATTTGGGCCCTTTCTGTGCATAGGTTTTTACACAGTGTGTATAGACACGGGTATATCAAAAAGGATCTGTGATGTTATTGTGTCATGTGTCCGTTAAGGTTGGTGCACGAGAGTTGAGTGGAGGGTTTTATTTCCGATGTATTGTTCTATGTATGTAGTAGCTCATTATAAGTATGGATGTTCTTAATGTTGAGCAAATTCGACTTTTGAAATTGGTGGAGTATGACTGGCGGGAAATGGAAATTATTGATCATTCTTACTGTGCATTTCTGCTAGAGGTTATTATGGGTCTTGGTGATTGGAGTTGTGATCCCATTGCAATTCCATTATGTAAGATAAGGGTATATGAGTGAATGTACAATGCAAAGAGCGTTGCTTGTGGGAACGTAGTACCTTACTTGTAGATGTTAGGTCTGGTGGAGATTTCCTTGGTGATTTGTTTGTAGTGTGCTCCGGAACTTAAGGCTACTGTAGGTGGAATTAGGAATTTTCCCTCTGTAATGTCTGTATGATGACGTTTAGCGTTATGTTAATTGGTCATTTGCAGCTTTGTTTCCAAACTGAATGAATAGTTTATCAATGTAGGAAGTTATAGTCATCATCAGGCGATATTTTCTTGCAATTCGGATTGACTATGTTTGCTAGTATGATGGTTTGGGTGGAAAGCTCTATTTGTGTCATCTGCAAATATATGTGTTGAGTAGCTGTGATAATCGGTAGATCATGATTGTGATGAGAGAGGAGTGATCAAGGACTTCCTTGGGACTCTACTGATGATTGGTTGGGTGGAAAGAGTTTGACATTTGCTAATATTGAGTATATTACTATGCTGTTTAGGTAGTTGAGGAGTGCTTGATACATAGTGCGTTAATTTAGGAGTACCAACAGTTCTGTTGAGGACTGTATCGAAAGCTTAGTAAATCAAGAAATGCCCAGGGGACTTTTTCTTTTCAAGTGGTATATATTAGTTCCAGCATGTGTATGATAGCATATATGTGCTTTTTTGTCTGAATCCAAACTGACAAAGGTTAACATGTTGTGTGATCGAGGTAGAATGATCCGCCTTGAATTATTTTAAAGATTTTAGAGAGAGTGGTAAGTTAGACAGTTGGTCTACAGTTATACAGTCAGCTTGGTCACTCCTTTATGGATCGGATGTGACCTGTGTTTTGAGGATTGTTGGTGAAGGTAGATGATTCAGGATTCGTTAAGTGTTGTCAATAATTGGACATACTTGAGAAGCTTTTTGTACATAACAGCAGGAGTTGTGTATGTCCGCCTTGTTTTAAGGTTGTTGATGATGAGCGTTAACTTTCTATGGTTGGTTGGAGTGGAATAAGTATTGGTTGATACTGTGTGTAGTCTGATGGAGGGTGTTTGTGCTCATGTTATTATCAGAGTCAGTTTTCAATTCTCTTAATCTGTGTTATCAATGTTAATTATTAAAGTTTATTATCAATGTTTGTTATGAATGTTAGTTATCAATGTTAATTTTCGATGTTTATTATCAATGTTAGTTATAAAAGTTTGTTATCAATCTTTGTTATCAATGTTAGTTGTCAATGTTAATTATCAATGTTTGTTATCAATGTTAGTTATCAATGTTATCAATGTTTGTTATCAATCTTTGTTATCAATGTTAGTTGTCAATGTTAATTATCAATGTTTGTTATCATGTTATACAATGTTATCAATGTTGTTATCATTGTTAGTTATCAATGTTTTTATCAATGTTTGTTACTAATGTTTATTAGTGTTCGTTATCAATGTTTGTTATCAATGTTTGTTATTAATGTTTGTTATTATTGTGTGTTATAAAAGCTTGTTATCAATGTTTGTTATCGATGTTAGTTATCAATGTTTGTTATTAATGTTTGTTATTAATGTGTGTTATCAATGTTTGTTATCAATGTTTGTTATAATGTTGTTTAAGTTGTTTTAATGTGTGTTGTAAATGCTTGTTATCAATTTTTGTTATCAATGTTTGTTATCAATGTTTGTTATTAATGTTTGTTATTAATGTTTGTTATCAATGTTTGTTATCAATGTTTGTTATAATGTTTGATTATTATTGTGTTATAATAGCTGTGTTTCAATGTTTGTTATCGATGTTGTTATCAATGTTTGTTATTAATGTTTGTTATTAATGTGTGTTATCAATGTTTGTTATCAATGTTTGTTATCAATGTTTGTTATTAATGTTTGTTATTAATGTGTGTTGTAAATGCTTGTTATCAATTTTTGTTATCAATGTTTGTTATCAATGTTTGTTATTAATGTTTGTTATTAATGTTTGTTATCAATGTTTGTTATCAATGTTTGTTATTAATGTTTATTATTATTGTGTGTTGTAAATGCTTGTTATCAATGTTTGTTATCAATGTTTGTTATCAATGTTTGTTATTAAGTTTGTGATTATGTTTGTTATAATGTTTGTATCATTATTGTTATTATGTTTATTATTAGTGTGTGCTAAATGCTTGTTATCATGTTTGTTTCATGTTTGTCATCAATGTTTGTCATCATGCTGCATGTTTAACTATCTTTAATGTCTTTTGGTCTTCTCTTACGCTATCTCTATCTCTTCCAGTCCGTCCACCGTCCGTCCTTCCTTCCATCCGTCCTTCCGTCGTCCTTCCTTCCGTCGTCCTTCTTCGTCCGTCCTTCCTTCCAATCCGTCCTTCGTACGTCTCCTTCCATCTGTCCATTCGTCCGATCTTCCTTACGTCCGTCATTCCTTCGTCGTCTCCGCTCGTTCCAGAGAAAAAGATGTGAAGTTCTGAGAGAAGAACCTAACTGGAGGCTCAGACAGACACAGACATTACTGAAGGCTCAGAAAAGACAAAACAAGAACAAATTACTGAAGGTTCAGACTACACGGACATTAACTGAAGGCTCAGACAGACAAAGACATTATGAAGGCTCAGACAAACACAACAACAGAACATTACTGAAGGCTCACAAGACACAGACACAGACATTACTGAAGGTAAAAACAAACAGACAAAACACAGACACAGACATTACTGAAGGCTCAGACAAACACAGACATTACTGAAGGCTCAGACAGACACAGACATTACTGAAGGCTCAGACAAACACAGACATTACTGAAGGTTCAGACGTACACGGACATTACTGAAGGCTCAGACAGACACAGACATTACTGAAGGCTCAGACAAACACAGACATGACTGAAGGCTCAGACAAACACAGACATTACTGAAGGTTCAGACGTACACGGACATTACTGAAGGCTCAGACAGACACAGACATTACTGAAGGCTCAGACAAACACAGACACAGACATTACTGAAGGCTCAGACAAACACAGACACAGACATTACTGAAGGCTCAGACAGACACAGACATTACTGAAGGCTCAGACAAACACAGACACAGACATTACTGAAGGCTCAGACAGACACAGACACAGACATTACTGAAGGCTCAGACAGACACAGACACAGACATTACTGAAAGCTCAGACAAACACAGACATTACTGAAGGCTCAGACAGACACAGACATTACTGAAGGCTCAGACAGACACAGACATTACTGAAGGCTCAGACAGACACAGACACAGACATTACTGAAGGCTCAGACAGACACAGACACAGACATTACTGAAGGCTCAGACAGACACAGACACAGACACAGACATTACTGAAGGCTCAGACAGACACAGACATTACTGAAGGCTCAGACAGACACAGACACAGACATTACTAAAGGCTCAGACAAACACAGACATTACTAAAGGCTCAGACAAACACAGACATTACTGAAGGCTCAGACAGACACAGACACAGACATTACTGAAGGCTCAGACAGACACAGACACAGACATTACTGAAGGCTCAGACAGACACAGACACAGACACAGACATTACTGAAGGCTCAGACAGACACAGACATTACTGAAGGCTCAGACAGACACAGACACAGACATTACTGAAGGCTCAGACAGACACAGACACAGACATTACTGAAGGCTCAGACAGACACAGACACAGACATTAGTGAAGGCTCAGACAGACACAGACATTACTGAAGGCTCAGACAGACACAGACACAGACATTACTGAAGGCTCAGACAGACACAGACACAGACATTACTGAAGGCTCAGACAGACACAGACACAGACATTATGAAGGCTCAGACAGACACAGACACAGACATTACTGAGGCTCAGACAGACACAGACACAGACATTACTGAAGGCTCAGACAGACACAGACATTACTGAAGGTCAGACAAAACACAGACATTACTGAAGGCTAGACAGACACAGACACAGACATTACTGAAGGCTCAGACAAACACAGACATTACTGAAGGCTCAGACAAACACAGACATTACTGAAGGCTCAGACAGACACAGACACAGACATTACTGAAGGCTCAGACAGACACAGACACAGACATTACTGAAGGCTCAGACAGACACAGACACAGACATTACTGAAGGCTCAGACAAACACAGACATTACTGAAGGCTCAGACAAACACAGACATTACTGAAGGCTCAGACAGACACAGACACAGACATTACTGAAGGCTCAGACAGACACAGACACAGACATTACTGAAGTCTCAGACAAACACAGATATTACTGAAGGCTCAGACAGACACAGACACAGACATTACTGAAGGCTCAGACAGACACAGACACAGACTTTACTGAAGGCTCAGACAAACACAGACATTACTGAAGGCTCAGACAGACACAGACACAGACATTACTGAAGGCTCAGACAAACACAGACATTACTGAAGGCTCAGACAAACACAGACATTACTGAAGGCTCAGACAAGCACAGACATTACTGAAGGCTCAGACAGACACAGACACAGACATTGCTGAAGGCTCAGACAGACACAGACACAGACATTACTGAAGGCTCAGACAGACACAGACATTACTGAAGGCTCAGACAGACACAGACACAGACATTACTGAAGGCTCAGACAGACATAGACTCAGACATTACTGAAGGCTCAGACAGACACAGACACAGACATTACTGAAGGCTCAGACACAGACACAGACATTACTGAAAGCTCAGACAGACACAGACACAGACATTACTGAAGGCTCAGACAGACACAGACACACATTTCTGAAGGCTCAGACAGACACAGACACAGACATTACTGAAGGCTCAGACAGACACAGACATTACTGAAAGCTCAGACAGACACAGACACAGACATTACTGAAGGTTCTGACAGACACAGACACAGACACAGGCATTACTGAAGGCACAGACAGACACAGACATTACTGAAGGCTCAGACAGACACAGACACAGACATTACTGAAGGATCAGACAGACACAGACACAGACATTACTGAAGGCTCAGACAGACACAGACACAGACATTACTGAAGGCTCAGACAGACACAGACATTACTGAAAGATCAGACAGACACAGACACAGACATTACTGAAGGCTCAGACAGACACAGACACAGACATTACTGAAGGCTCAAACAGACACAGACACAGACATTAATGAAGGCTCAGACAGACACAGACACAGACATTACTGAAGGCTCAGACAGACATAGACACAGACATTACAGGTATACTAACAGGTGTATGCTGTATGCTGTTAGGTAAGACACAAATGCAACAGTTCGGTATCTTTATTTCGAAACGTTTCGCCTACACAGTAGGCTTCTTCAGTCGAGTACAGAAAAGCTGATAGAAGCAGAAGATACTTGAAGACGATATAATCAGTCCATCACCCTTAAAGTTTTGAGGTGGTCAGTCCCTCAGTCTGGAGAAGAGCATTGTTCCATAGTATGAAACAATATGGAGATGAAGTGACAGGATGGAGCCTTATATAGCGCCAGGAGGTGAGACGTAGGTCACTAGAAGAGGTAAGAACTCAGATGTTGGGAGGTCAGGTCCCTCTCAAATCCAGCCGTTCTCACTAGTAGAGGTTGTCGAAGTTGATTGCAGGTCTGTACCAAGATACCCTTGTGTTGCAGTGTCTGACAGATTGAACATTAAAATGGTATAAAATACCGACAGGTTGTTAGGTAAGACACATATGCAAGTTATACCTAACGGTTATGACCTCCCAACATCTGCGTTCTTACCTGTTCTAGTGACCTACGTCTCACCTCCTGGCGCTATATAAGGCTCCATCCTGTCACTTCATCTCCATATTGTTTCATACTATGGAACAATGCTCTTCTCCAGACTGAGGGACTGACCACCTCAAAACTTTAAGGGTGATGGACTGATTACATCGTCTTCAAGTATCTTCTGCTTCTATCAACTTTTCTGTACTCGACTGAAGAAGCCTACTGTGTAGGCGAAACGTTTCGAAATAAAGATACCTAACTGTTGCATATGTGTCTTACCTAACAACCTGTCGGTATTTTATACCATTTTAATGTTCATGCTGTATGCTAATGAGACGGATTTAAAAGTCATTGACTGGTGGCTCATCACCTGAATCTGGCTTAATGTCTGGCTTTGTTGTCTGGCAGGAGGGAAGGTGAATGGAGGGAGGGGAAGAGAGGGGAGGGAAGTGGGGATTGAAGGAGGGGGAGGAAGAACAGGAAAGAAAGGGAGAGAGAGCAGGACACAGACTGAGAAACAGTCTCTCCTTATCTTTCCTTCATACACCTTCTACTTACATCTATTTTTCCTCTTTTCTGCTCCTCTCACCCCCACTCATCTCTTTTCTTCCTCCCTCCCTCACTTCTCTCTCTCTTTTCTCAGTGGTACTGGAAGAGCCCTCTAATCATCATCCTAATTATTATTATTATTATTATTATTATTATTATTATTATTATTATTATTATTATTATTATTATTATTATTTATTATTATTATTATTATTATTATTATTATTATTATTATTATTTATTATATTATTATTATTATTATTATTATTATTATTATTATTATTATTTTATAGGAATACATAAACCCTTGCAATGTTGCAATGTTGTCGTAGCGCTAGCAATGTTGTCTTAGAGCTAGCAATGTTATCTTAGTGCTAGCAATGTTGTCTTAGAGCTAGCAATGTTATCTTAGTGCTAGAATTGTTATCTTAGTGCTAGAAATGATATCTTAGTGCTAGCAATGGTATCTTAGTGCTAGCAATGTTATCTTAGTGCTAGCAATGTTGTCTTAGAGCTAGCAATGTTATCTTAGTGCTAGCAATGTTATCTTAGTGCTAGAATTGTTATCTTAGTGCTAGAAATGTTATCTTAGTGCTAGCAATGTTATCTTAGTGCTAGCAATGTTATCTTAGTGCTAGCAATGTTATCTTAGTGCTAGCAATGTTATCTTAGTGCTAGAATTGTTATCTTAGTGCTAGAAATGTATCTTAGTGCTAGCATGTTATCTTAGTGCTAGCAATGTTATCTTAGTGCTAGCAATGTTGTCTTAGAGCTAGCAATGTTATCTTAGTGCTAGCAATGTTATCTTAGTGCTAGAATTGTTATCTTAGTGCTAGAAATGTTATCTTAGTGCTAGCAATGTTATCTTAGTGCTAGCAATGTTATCTTAGTGCTAGCAATGTTATCTTAGTGCTAGCAATGTTATCTTAGTGCTAGCAATGTTGTCTTAGAGCTAGCAATGTTATCTTAGTGCTAGCAATGTTGTCTTAGTGCTAGCAATGTTATCTTAGTGCTAGCAATGTTATCTTAGTGCTAGCAATGTTATCTTAGTGCTAGCAATGTTATCTTAGTGCTAGCAATGTTATCTTAGGGCTAGCAATGTTATCTTAGTGCTAGCAATGTTATCTTAGTGCTAGCAATGTTGTCTTAGCGCTAGCAATGTTATCTTAGTGCTAGCAATGTTATCTTAGTGCTAGCAATGTTATCTTAGTGCTAGCAATGTTATCTTAGTGCTAGCAATGTTTATCTTAGTGCTTAGCAATGTTATCTTAGTGTTAGCAATGTTATCTTAGTGCTAGAAATGTTATCTTAGTGCTAGAAATGTTATCTTAGTGCTAGCAATGTTATCTTAGTGCTAGAAATGTTATCTTAGTGCTAGCAATGTTATCTTAGTGCTAGCAATGTTATCTTAGTGCTAGCAATGTTATCTTAGTGCTAGCAATGTTATATTAGTGCTAGAAATGTTATCTTAGTGCTAGAAATATTATCTTAATGCTAGCAATGTTATCTTAGTGCTAGCAATGTTATCTTAGTGCTAGCAATGTTATCTTAGTGCTAGCAATGTTATCTTAGTGCTAGCAATGTTATATTAGTGCTAGAAATGTTATCTTAGTGCTAGAAATATTATCTTAATGCTAGCAATGTTATCTTAGTGCTAGAAATGTATTTTTAGTGCTAGCAATGTTATCTTAGTGCTAGCAATGTTATCTTAGTGCTAGCAATGTTATCTTAGTGCTAGCAATGTTATCTTAGTGCTAGCAATGTTATCTTAGTGCTAGCAATGTTGTCTTAGTGCTAGCAATGTTATCTTAGTGCTAGCAATGTTATCGTAGTGCTAGCAATGTTATCTTAGTGCTAGCAATGTTATCTTAGTGCTACCAATGTTGTCTTAGTTCTAGCAATGTTGTCTTAGTGCTAGCAATGTTGTCTTAGTGCTAGCAATGTTTTCTTAGTGCTAGCAATGTTATCTTAATGCTAGCAATGTTATCTTAGTGCTAGCAATGTTATCTTAGTGCTAGCAATGTTGTCTTAGTGCTAGCAATGTTATCTTAGTGCTAGCAATGTTATCGTAGTGCTAGCAATGTTATCTTAGTGCTAGCAATGTTATCTTAGTGCTAGCAATGTTATCTTAGTGCTAGCAATGTTATCTTAGTGCTAGCAATGTTATCTTAGTGCTAGCAATGTTGTCTTAGTGCTAGCAATGTTATCGTAGTGCTAGTAATGTTATCTTAGTGCTAGCAATGTTATCTTAGTGCTAGCAATGTTATCGTAGTGCTAGCAATGTTATCTTAGTGCTAGCAATGTTATCTTAGTGCTAGCAATGTTATCTTAGTGCTAGCAATGTTATCTTAGTGCTAGCAATGTTATCGTATAGTGCTAGCAATGTTATCTTAGTGCTAGCAATGTTGTCTTAGTGCTAGCAATGTTATCTTAGTGCTAGCAATGTTATCTTAGTGCTAGCAATGTTATCTTAGTGCTAGCAATGTTATCTTAGTGCTAGCAATGTTATCTTAGTGCTAGCAATGTTATCTTAGCTAGCAACGTCTATATTGTTTATTCTGTAGCCTATTTATAAACTATCAAATTACTGAATTCTGATCACTTTATTGGGAAGAAGAAATAATTGAATGGATGGTTTATTCTGCTCAGTCAGTAGAATGGAAGACATACTAGCAAATAGCTGAGAGTTTGCTCGACCCTAACAATGGAAATGTACTAAAATAAGACACAAAGTAGGGGGAAACTGTTGGTTCAAAAATTGTACCGAGACTTCTAGCTTCGTGCCGGCATAATTCCATAAGTTTTCCATCAAATTTTGCAATTTTGGTGTCATTACGTCCAGAAAGAGATTCTCTTCAATTTCGTAAGTCTTTTTTTCTGTTTGGTTGAAAAAGTTTGCACCCTGAGAACACTTTTCTGACCAGAAGTCTGGACCATGACTCGTGAAATACTTTACTGAATCATTAAACACTTTACTGACTCATTAAATGCTTCACCAACTCATTAAACACTTCACTGTTTCACTAAACATTTCTCTTACTCATTAAACACTTCACAGATTCATTAAACACTTCACTGACTCATTAAACATTCACTGACTTATTAAACACTTTACTGACTCATGGGGCACTTTACTGATTCGTTAAACACTTCACTGACCCATTAAAAACTTCACTGACTCACTAAACGCTTCACTGACTCTTGATTGGATTTGTTGTTAGGGTACTGTGACTAGTATTGTTGTAGTCACGGTACTGTGACTAGTATTGTTGTAGTCACGGTACTGTGACTAGTATTGTTGTAGTCACGGTACTGTGACTAGTATTGTTTCTGTCACGGTACTGTGACTAGTATTGTTGCTGTCACGGTACTGTGACTAGTATTGTTGCTGTCACGGTACTGTGACTAGTATTGTTGTTGTCACGGTACTGTGACTAGTATTGTTGTTGTCACGGTACTGTGACTAGTATTGTTGTAGTCACGGTACTGTGACTAGTATTGTTGTCACGGTACTGTGACTAGTATTGTTTCTGTCACGGTACTGTGACTAGTATTGTTGCTGTCACGGTACTGTGACTAGTATTGTTGCAGTCACGGTACTGTGACCAGTATTGATGTTGTCACGGTACTGTGACTAGTATTGTTGTAGTCACGGAACTGTGACCAGTATTGTTGTCACGGTACTGTGACTAGTATTGTTGTAGTCACGGTACTGTGACTTGTATTGTTGTTGTCACGGTACTGTAACTGTATTGTTGTAGTCCCGGTACTGTGCTAGTATTTTTGTTGTCACGGTACTGTAACTAGTTTGTTGCTGTCACGGTACTGTGACTAGTATTGTTGTAGTCACGGTAGTGTGACTAGTATTGTTGTAGTCACGATACTGTGACTAGTATTGTTGTAGTCACAGTAGTGTGACTAGTATTGTTGTTGTCACGGTACTGTGACTAGTATTGCTGTAGTCACGGTACTGTGACTAGTATTGTTGTCACGGTACTGTGACTAGTATTGTTGTAGTCACGGTACTGTGACTAGGATTGTTGTTGTCACGGTACTGTTACTAGTATTGTTGTTGTCACGGTACTGTGACTAGTATTGTTGTCACGGTACTGTGACTAGTATTGCTGTTGTCACGGTACTGTGACTAGTATTGTTGTAGTCACGGTACAGTGACTAGTATTGTTGTAGTCACGGTAGTGTGACTAGTATTGTTGTTGTCACGGTACTGTGACTAGTATTGTTGTAGTCACTGCACTGTGACTAGTATTGTTGTTGTCACGATACTGTGACTAGTATTGTTGTTGTCACGGTGCTGTGACTAGTATTGTTGGTGTCACGGTACTGTGACTAGTATTGCTGTTGTCACGGTACTGTGACTAGTATTGTTTTAGTCACGGTACAGTGACTAGTACTGTTGTTGTCACGGTACTGTGACTAGTATTGTTGTTGTCACGGCACTGTGACTAGTATTGTTGTAGTCACGGTACTGTGACTAGTATTGTTGTTGTCACGGTACTGTGACTAGTATTGTTTCAGTCACGGCACTGTGACTAGTATTGTTGCTGTCACGGTACTGTGACTAGTATTGTTGTTGTCACGGTACTGTGACTAGTATTGTTGTTTTCACGGTACAGTGACTAGTATTGTTGTACTCACGGTACTGTGACCAGTATTGTTGTAGTCACGGTACTGTGACCAGTATTGACTAGTATTGTTGTAGTCACAGACACAATCTCGGTCATCAAGGCTGGCACAGACACGGTCACAGTCATCAAGGCTGGCACAGACACAGACTTGGTCATCAAGGCTGGCACAGACACGGTCACAGTCATCAAGGCTGGCACAGACACAGACTTGGTCATCAAGGCTGGCACAGACACGGTCACAGTCATCAAGGCTGGCACAGACACAGACTCGGTCATCAAGGCTGGCACAGACACAGAGGGGGCCATCAAGGCTGGCACAGACACAGTCTCGGTCATCAAGGCTGGCACAGACACGGTCACAGTCATCAAGGCTGGCACAGACACAGAGGGGGTCATCAAGGCTGGCACATACACAGTCTCGGCCATCAAGGCTGGCACAGACACAGTCTCGGTCATCAAGGCTGGCACAGACACAGAGGGGGTCATCAAGGTTGGCACATACACAGAGGGGGTCATCAAGGCTGGCACAGACACAGACTCGGTCATCAAGGCTGGCACAGACACAGTCTCGGTCATCAAGGCTGGCACAGACACAGATTCGGTATTCAAGGCTGGCACAGACACAGTCTCGGTCATCAAGGCTGGCACAGACAGTCTCGGTCATCAAGGCTGGCACAGACACAGTCTCGGTCATCAAGGCTGGCACAGACACAGTCTCGGTCATCAAGGCTGGCACAGACACAGTCTCGGTCATCAAGGCTGGCACAGACAGTCTCGGTCATCAAGGCTGGCACAGACACAGTCTCGGTCATCAAGGCTGGCACAGACACAGTCTCGGTCATCAAGGCTGGCACAGACACAGTCTCGGTCATCAAGGCTGGCACAGACACAGTCTCGGTCATCAAGGCTGGCACAGACACAGTCTCGGTCATCAAGGCTGGCACAGACACAGTCTCGGTCATCAAGGCTGGCACAGACAGTCTCGGTCATCAAGGCTGGCACAGACACAGTCTCGGTCATCAAGGCTGGCACAGACACAGTCTCGGTCATCAAGGCTGGCACAGACATAGAGGGGGTCATCAAGGTTGGCACATACACAGAGGGGGTCATCAAGGCTGGCACAGACACAGACTCGGTCATCAAGGCTGGCACAGACACAGTCTCGGTCATCAAGGCTGGCACAGACACAGAGGGGGTCATCAAGGTTGGCACATACACAGAGGGGGTCATCAAGGCTGGCACAGACACAGACTCGGTCATCAAGGCTGGCACAGACACAGTCTCGGTCATCAAGGCTGGCACAGACAGTCTCGGTCATCAAGGCTGGCACAGACACAGTCTCGGTCATCAAGGCTGGCACAGACAGTCACGGTCATCAAGGCTGGCACAGACACAGTCTCGGTCATCAAGGCTGGCACAGACAGTCTCGGTCATCAAGGCTGGCACAGACACAGTCTCGGTCATCAAGGCTGGCACAGACAGTCTCGGTCATCAAGGCTGGCACAGACAGTCTCGGTCATCAAGGCTGGCACAGACACAGTCTCGGTCATCAAGGCTGGCACAGACACAGTCTCGGTCATCAAGGCTGGCACAGACAGTCTCGGTCATCAAGGCTGGCACAGACAGTCTCGGTCATCAGGCTGGCACAGACAGTCTCGGTCATCAAGGCTGGCACAGACACAGTCTCGGTCATCAAGGCTGGCACAGACACAGTCTCGGTCATCAAGGCTGGCACAGACACAGTCTCGGTCATCAAGGCTGGCACAGACACAGTCTCGGTCATCAAGGCTGGCACAGACAGTCTCGGTCATCAAGGCTGGCACAGACAGTCTCGGTCATCAAGGCTGGCACAGACAGTCTCGGTCATCAAGGCTGGCACAGACACAGTCTCGGTCATCAAGGCTGGCAGAGACAGTCTCGGTCATCAAGGCTGGCACAGACACAGTCTCGGTCATCAAGGCTGGCACAGACACAGTCTCGGTCATCAAGGCTGGCACAGACACGGTCACAGTCATCAAGGCTGGCACAGACACAGATTCGGTCATCAAGGCTGGCACAGACACAGAGGGGGTCATCAAGGCTGGCACAGACACAGTCTCGGTCATCAAGGCTGGCACAGACACAGTCTCGGTCATCAAGGCTGGCACAGACAGTCACGGTCATCAAGGCTGTTCAACTCGCTGAGTTAGTCACAATTTCTCACTGTTCTTTCTCCGTATTTAGCGTTAATTCCCCTAATTACTGTTGAGTCTATTAGTTAAGGCGTCGTTCTCGTTGGCTCTCTGCTGCATCGCTCCTGAGTTTATTTTTTTCTCTCTGATTTAAATCATTTCTTCAGCTGACGAGGGAAAATGTTACATAGTAATTTGTCTCTGCTTGTCCATACTTGTCTCTCCTTGTCTCTGCTTGCCTTTGTTTTTCTTATTTTATCTCTATATGTATCTGCTTGCATGTACTTGTGTTTTCGGCTCCACACGTCTCTACTTGAGGCAGTGGAAGTAATTTTAAAGTGTTCAGTCCAGCAGCCTTGGTAGAAGTGGTCAGTCCAGCAGCCTTGGTAGGAAGTGATCAGTCCAGCAGCCTTGGTAGAAGTGGTCAGTCCAGCAGCCTTGGTAGGAAGTGGTCAGTCCAGCAGCCTTGGTAGGAAGTGGTCAGTCCAGCAGCCTTGGTAGGAAGTGGTCAGTCCAGCAGCCTTGGTAGGAAGTGGTCAGTCCAGCAGCCTTGGTAGGAAGTGGTCAGTCCAGCAGCCTTGGTAGGAAGTGGTCAGTCCAGCAGCCTTGGTAGAAGTGGTCAGTCCAGCAGCCTTGGTAGGAAGTGGTCAGTCCAGCAGCCTTGACAGAAGTGGTCAGTCCAGCAGCCTTGGTAGAAGTGGTCAGTCCAGCAGCCTTGGTAGAAGTGGTCAGTCCAGCAGCCTTGGTAGGAAGTGGTCAGTCCAGCAGCCTTGGTAGGAAGTGGTCAGTCCAGCAGCCTTGGTAGGAAGTGGTCAGTCCAGCAGCCTTGGTAGGAAGTGGTCAGTCCAGCAGCCTTGGTAGGAAGTGGTCAGTCCAGCAGCCTTGACAGAAGTGGTCAGTCCAGCAGCCTTGGTAGAAGTGGTCAGTCCAGCAGCCTTGGTAGAAGTGGTCAGTCCAGCAGCCTTGGTAGAAGTGGTCAGTCCAGCAGCCTTGGTAGAAGTGGTCAGTCCAGCAGCCTTGGTAGAAGTGGTCAGTCCAGCAGCCTTGGTAGAAGTGGTCAGTCCAGCAGCCTTGGTAGGAAGTAGTCAGTCCAGCATCCTTGACAGAAGTGGTCAGTCCAGCAGCCTTGGTAGGAAGTGGTCAGTCCAGCAGCCTTGGTAGGAAGTGGTCAGTCCAGCAGCCTTGGTAGGAAGTGGTCAGTCCAGCAGCCTTGGTAGGAAGTGGTCAGTCCAGCAGCCTTGGTAGGAAGTGGTCAGTCCAGCAGCCTTGACAGAAGTGGTCAGTCCAGCAGCCTTGGTAGAAGTGGTCAGTCCAGCAGTCTTGGTAGAAAGTAGTCAGTCCAGCAGCCTTGGTAGGAAGTGGTCAGTCCAGCAGCCTTGGTAGGAAGTGGTCAGTCCAGCAGCCTTGGTAGGAAGTGGTCAGTCCAGCAGCCTTGACAGAAGTGGTCAGTCCAGCAGCCTTGGTAGAAGTGGTCAGTCCAGCAGCCTTGGTAGGAAGTGGTCAGTCCAGCAGCCTTGGTAGGAAGTGGTCAGTCCCAGCAGCCTTGACAGAAGTGGTCAGTCCAGCAGCCTTGGTAGAAGTGGTCAGTCCAGCAGCCTTGGTAGGAAGTGGTCAGTCCAGCAGCCTTGGTAGGAAGTGGTCAGTCCAGCAGCCTTGGTAGGAAGTGGTCAGTCCAGCAGCCTTGACAGAAGTGGTCAGTCCAGCAGCCTTGGTAGGAAGTGGTCAGTCCAGCAGCCTTCGTAGAAGTGATCAGTCCAGCAGCCTTGGTAGGAAGTGGTTAGTCCAGTAGCCTTCGTAGAAGTGGTCAGTCCAGCAGCCTTGGTAGGAAGTGGTCAGTCCAGCAGCCTTGGTAGGAAGTGGTCAGTCCAGCAGCCTTGGTAGGAAGTGGTCAATCCAGCAGCCTTGGTAGGAAGTGGTCAGTCCAGCAGCCTTGGTAGGAAGTGGTCAGTCCAGCAGCCTTGGTAGGAAGTGGTCAGTCCAGCAGCCTTGGTAGGAAGTGGTCAGTCCAGCAGCCTTGGTAGGAAGTGGTCAGTCCAGCAGCCTTGGTAGGAAGTGGTCAGTCCAGCAGCCTTGGTAGGAAGTGGTCAATCCAGCAGCCTTGGTAGGAAGTGGTCAGTCCAGCAGCCTTGGTAGGAAGTGGTCAGTCCAGCAGCCTTGGTAGGAAGTGGTCAGTCCAGCAGCCTTGGTAGGAAGTGGTCAGTCCAGCAGCCTTGGTAGGAAGTGGTCAGTCCAGCAGCCTTGGTAGGAAGTGGTCAGTCCAGCAGCCTTGGTAGGAAGTGGTCAGTCCAGCAGCCTTGGTAGGAAGTGGTCAGTCCAGCAGCCTTGGTAGGAAGTGGTCAGTCCAGCAGCCTTGGTAGGAAGTGGTCAGTCCAGCAGCCTTGGTAGGAAGTGGTCAGTCCAGCAGCCTTGGTAGGAAGTGGTCAGTCCAGCAGCCTTGGTAGGAAGTGGTCAGTCCAGCAGCCTTGGTAGGAAGTGGTCAGTCCAGCAGCCTTGGTAGGAAGTGGTCAGTCCAGCAGCCTTGGTAGGAAGTGGTCAGTCCAGCAGCCTTGGTAGGAAGTGGTCAGTCCAGCAGCCTTGGTAGGAAGTGGTCAGTCCAGCAGCCTTGGTAGGAAGTGGTCAGTCCAGCAGCCTTGGTAGGAAGTGGTCAGTCCAGCAGCCTTGGTAGGAAGTGGTCAGTCCAGCAGCCTTGGTAGGAAGTGGTCAGTCCAGCAGCCTTGGTAGGAAGTGGTCAGTCCAGCAGCCTTGGTAGGAAGTGGTCAGTCCAGCAGCCTTGGTAGGAAGTGGTCAGTCCAGCAGCCTTGGTAGGAAGTGGTCAGTCCAGCAGCCTTGGTAGGAAGTGGTCAGTCCAGCAGCCTTGGTAGGAAGTGGTCAGTCCAGCAGCCTTGGTAGGAAGTGGTCAGTCCAGCAGCCTTGGTAGGAAGTGGTCAGTCCAGCAGCCTTGGTAGGAAGTGGTCAGTCCAGCAGCCTTGGTAGGAAGTGGTCAGTCCAGCAGCCTTGGTAGGAAGTGGTCAGTCCAGCAGCCTTGGTAGGAAGTGGTCAGTCCAGCAGCCTTGGTAGGAAGTGGTCAGTCCAGCAGCCTTGGTAGGAAGTGGTCAGTCCAGCAGCCTTGGTAGGAAGTGGTCAGTCCAGCAGCCTTGGTAGGAAGTGGTCAGTCCAGCAGCCTTGGTAGGAAGTGGTCAGTCCAGCAGCCTTGGTAGGAAGTGGTCAGTCCAGCAGCCTTGGTAGGAAGTGGTCAGTCCAGCAGCCTTGGTAGGAAGTGGTCAGTCCAGCAGCCTTGGTAGGAAGTGGTCAGTCCAGCAGCCTTGGTAGGAAGTGGTCAGTCCAGCAGCCTTGGTAGGAAAGGGTTAGTCACTTCCTCAAGTCCTGTGTATTATTTATCAAAGTGTCGGTATAATCTACCGTCACTAGTATACCTCAGACGACTGTGTTAGCAACGAAGAGTGTTGTCCGGCTCATTTTTTTTTTTTTTTTGTTGCTGTTGTTTTTGAATGACTCTATAAGATGTATCAGAGAATGTCTCATCGGGGATGATACCAGCGAGAGAGTTGTTAACAGATCTTGTGGTTTCTAATACGAGAACTAAATTAACCATCTCTCACACATAAGAACATAAGAAAGAAGGAACACTGCAACAGGCCTACTGGCCTATGCAAGGCAGGTCCAATTCTCCCACCGGCTTAAGCCAATGCCTTGACCTAGTCAGGTCAGTCACATTAACTTAAGGGGGAAACACGGCTTCCGACCTAGTAGCACAAGCTAGTAAGGTCTAACTCACACCCACCCACACCCATTCATGTATTTATCCTACCTATTTTTAAAACTACTCGTCATAGCTACTATGACGGTACTCGGGAGTTTGTTCCACTCATCCACAACTCTATTAGCAAACCAGTGCTTTCCTATATCCTTCCTGAATTTGAATTTTTCGAAATTAAAACCATTGCTGCGAGTCCTGTCTATGCTAGATATTTTTAGAATGTTATTTACATCCTCTTTATTAATTCCTGTTTTCCACTTTCCACCTCGATCATATCCCCCCTAATTCTACGCCTTTCTAGAGAGTGCAGATTCAGGGCCCTCAATCTATCCTCATAGTAAGGATTTCTGATTCATAGGATCAACTTTGTCATCCTCCTCTGTATGTTTTCCAGAGAATTTATATACATTCTGTAATACGGTGACCAAAACTGTGCAGCATAATCTAAATGAGGCCTAACCAAGGATATATAGAGTTGAAGAACAACCTGAGGACTTTTATTATTTATACTTATTGCTATGAGGCCAAGGATTCTGTTAGCTTTATTGCGAACACTAATGCAATGTTGTCTTGGTTTCATATTACTGTTAACCAGAACTCCTAAATCCTTTTCGCAATCCATAATATTAAGATCTACATTATTTAGAAATTTCCATTTGTCTATATTAAACTGCATCTGCCACTTCTCTGACCACTGCATCAGTCTATTCAAATCATCCTGGAGTGCTCTAATGTCTTCATTAGAATGGATTGGACAACCTATTTTGATGTCATCAGCAAATTATGCATATGTTGCAAAGATGTCTCAATCTTCATTCATGGGTAGCTTTGGGTAGGAGTGGTCTATAGCTCGAAGCTAAGGACCTGTCACCTGCCTTGTAAATAGGTATTACATTTGCCATTTTCCACTTGTCAGGCACTATGCCAGTTTGTAGTGATATATTGAAAAGATTAGCCAAAGGTATGCTAAGTTCCTCTTTATATTCCTTTAACATCCTTGCAAACAGTTCATCAGGGCCTGGGGATTTGTTAAGTTTTAGTTTCTTTATTTATCTGAGGACCATGTCACTAGTTACCCCAATCATGCATTATTATCGTTCTGTTTTACATAATTTATTATTTCTGGAATTTAGCTAGTATCTTCCTTAGTTAGAACGTAGAGGAAGTAGGTATTGAAAAGTTCACACATTTCCTTATCATTGTCAGTGATCTTACCTGAGTTACTCTTAAGTGGATCTATCTTGTCCCTAATCTTACTTCTGTATACCTGAAAGAACCCTTTTGGGTTAGTTTTCGAATCCCTTGCGACTTTAGCCTCATAATCTCTTTTTGCTTTTCTTATTCCTTTTTTTCTCTCTTTAATTGAATATATTGATTTCTTAACCGCCCTTCCCCTCTTTTGATAGGCCTATATATGCCTCTTTTGAGCAAATAGATATTTTAATCTAATGTTTATCCATTTGGGATCATTTTTGTTAGATCTAATTTCCCTGCTCGGAACAAAAGTCGTCTTGGCAGCTAGCACAGTAAGGTCATCCCAAATTAGCCCACCCAGGTAATATTTCAGTCCCATGAATTCGGCCAAGCGGAAACCGGGGACAGAGACTTAATTGCAGTTACCTGGGTAATTCCATGATATATTGAAACTAAGTGATTTGTGATCACATTCCCCAAGCTCGTCATTAACCTCAAGATTATTAACAAGTGATTCTTTGTTGGCAAGAACCAAGTCAAGCAAATTGTTTCCTCTAGTTGATTCCGTCACAAACTGTTTTAAAAAGCAGTCCTGAACCATATCAAGAAAGTCACTAGACTCAATATTTCCTGTCACATTGTTCCATTCAATTTGTCTGAAGTTAAAATCTCCCATTAACAAAAAGTTTTCATATCTAGACGCCTTATAAATTTCGTCCCATAACAGCTTACTGCACTCCCTATCAAGGTTTGGGGGCCTATAAATCACACCCAAAATTTATTTTTCACGACCTTCGAGAAACTGTAGCCAAACAAATTCTGTGTCAGATGTTTTCAATCTTACATCTCGTCTAACACAACAATTTAAATTTTCTCTGACATACATTGCCACTCCACCACCCTTCCTGTTGACCCTATTAGTGTGGAATAGTTCATAACCTTATATGTTGCATTCAGAAGGCATTTCTCTATCTTTCAAGTTGAACCAGGTCTCTGTTATAGCAATAATATCTGTATTACCCACACTTGCAAGTAATCTAAGCTCATCTATCTTATTTCTTAGACTCCTTCTATTTGTATCGTAAACCTTAAGGGAGCTAGCACTCGTTGCCCTCTACTATCTGTCTTTGCTTGTTGATCAATTACTTTGCCTTTACTAGCTACTTAATTTTGAATATTGTCTTTTAAACATATCCCTGGGGTATCTTGGTAATATCTTCTGTTTTCAATCATAATGCTGCAGCCTGATTGTTTTCCACAAACACTCACACCTCTATAATCTATCAGTTTAAATTCCTATACAAGTCATTAATGACGCCATCAATCGAACTGGCTAATGTAACCACTCCAGCCCCAGAGAGATGAACCCCATCCCTTGCATACATATCATGCTTGCCATAGAATTTGTCCCAGTTATCAATAAATGGGATTGCAAGTTCCTTGCAGTACCTGTCTAGCCAGCAAATTATACAAATTGCCCTAGACATTTATTCATTGCCCACCCCCTTTCTAGGCAAGATTCTACATATGACTGGAATCCCTCCCTTAGACCTGACAACTTCTATGGCTGATCTGTACTTATCAAGTAACTCCTGTCTCCTACCTTCCTGATGTCATTTCCACCAGCACTAAGACAGATAATTGGCTTGTTCCCATTACCTGACATAATATCCAATCTACTGACTATGTCACCAACACCAGCTCCTGGGAGGCAAACCCTCTGTCTGACCTTCCTGTCTCTGTTACAAAAATCACGGTCTATATATCTTACCTGAGAATCTCCTACAATTAGAATATTCTTACCTTGATTAGCAGGGGAGTCAGTGGTACTTCTAACCTCACTAACCACTGAAGTACATTCGTCCTGGAGAACAGATAATCGATTTCAAACCTTCACATCTTCTCTATTAACCTTCCTTATCTTCCTTCTTCCTGAATTGTGAACCACTTGCCACTTAAAGCGGCTGCAACTCTTTAGCTCACTGTTGGTATCCTTTTCCTCACCAGCTCCCACCATCTCACACTCACTCCCAAACCCATCTAGGCGAAGCTTCAGCCTCCTATTTTCCTCATGAAGAAGTAGAACCTCCTTCTTCAATAAAGAGTGGTTCTGCAGCGGGAAGATAGTGGTGTTAGAGTTGCTGGTGACCCTGGTTCTCAGTACTTGAGCACAGTTACCAACCCCAGGGAAAACTGTTCCTGGGGTGGGGAAAGGGCTCACCAGGACTTTGAGTTCCTCACTGCCAGTGGAGCAATTACCGGGTCTGTCTATCCCCACTTTATGTTGATAGAGAAAGCAAATCAAGTTGTCTTTCTTGGGTAAATCTCTTAATGATCCGATGACTGACTTTTCAAGTCTTACGCACGGCTAAGCACACATTGCCATACTGGGTGCTCTATCCAGCATCAATGCTGGGATAGTGGAGCATCTAGTATAGTGGAGAATCTAGTATAGTGGAGCATCTAGTATAGTGGAGCATCTAGTATAGTGGAGCCTTCATTGATGATGGGTGGAGCATGTAGTACAGTGGAGCCTTCATTTATGATGGGTGGAGCATCTAGTATAGTGGAGCATCTAGGATAATGGGCACTTTATTGATGGTAAGTGGAGTATCTAGTATAGTGGAGCATCTAGGATAATGGGCACTTTATTGATGGTAAGTGGAGTATCTAGTATAGTGGAAACGTAAATTCACTTTCGTCAGGTCGGTTAGAGTGACCCGACAAAAAGAAGAAACACTTTCACCGTCATTCATTCATTCACTCAGCCTAGCTAGAAGCGTAATTATGTCCCTGAATCATTGCTATCCCTCCTTCAGAGTGCAGGCACTGCGCTTCCCACCTCCAGTACTCCTTCAGAGTGCAGGCACTGCGCTTCCCACCTCCAGTACTCCTTCAGAGTGCAGGCACTGCGCTTCCCACCTCCAGTACTCCTTCAGAGTGCAGGCACTGCGCTTCCCACCTCCAGTACTCAAATCACTGTTACACGGGCACTGTGAAGGGTGATGCCATCTAAGGTGCCAACACTGGTGTCAGGTAACCTGTCATAGTTCTCTCTTAAGAAACTCTTCCAAGTCAACAAAGCAACAGTAGAGAAGCGTGTGTAGAGGTAGAGAAGTAGATTTAGAAGCAGAGATTTTCATGTATCAGCTGACAATCAAAACACTGTTTACCTCCTTCCTGCCAGGCCTGACTAGTTAATTCTGCTGAGAAATAATGTTAACTTATGACCACCTCTTCCTTGTGCTTCATGTTAGGAGGGCGACCTTAGTCTGGTGTGCCAGATTATCGAGGATGACCTCAGCGTCATCGTGATGGCTAACATGGTCGATCTGACGAGCCATTCATGAGACAATTTAACGTAATGTTGTTGAAATTCACCTCATCAGCTGAGCGAACTTAAGCAGAGTTGACGTAAATTATGTATGGATTATCGCTAAAGTGACCTGACTTGGCCTAACTTAGCTTTGCCAGGGAATGACAGGAACTAATTTGATGTGATTCTTCAACTCGACCTAACTTTCGTTAACTTTACTTGACCTGACATGATCTGAATGAATTTTGAACCCGGTCAAGCACGTCAAGAATGTGGAAAAGGTTTTCAACAAGATTAGTTTCAGAGCTAAGGGAAATGTCCTACGAAGAAAGGTTAGGGGAAATCAGCTTGACGACACTGGAGGACAGGAGGGTTATGGAAGATATGATAACGACATGTAAAATACTGCGAGGAATTGACAAGGTGGACAAAGACAAGATGTTCCAGAGATGGAACACAAAAACAATTGGTCACAATTGGAAATTGAAGACTTAGATGAGTCAAAGGGATGTTAGGAAGTATTTGCTCAGTCATAGAGTTGTCAGGAAGTGGAATTGTCTGGAAAGTGATGTAGTGGAGGCAGGAACCATACGTAATTTTAAGACGAAGTTTGATAAAGCTCATGGAGCAGGGAGAGAGAGGACCTAGTAGCGATCACTGAAGAGGCGGGGCCAGGAGCTATGAATCGACCCCTGCAACCACAAATAGATGAGTACACACACACACCACACACACACACACACACACACACACACACACACACACACAAACAGACACACACACACACAGACACACCACACACACACATACACACACGCACACACACACACACACACACACACACACACACACACACACACACACACACACACACACACACACACACACACACACACACACACACACCACAAACAGACACACACACCAACTCTGGTTATCTGATGTGATGAACTGAAGGAATGAATAACTGAGGTAACTCCAGACATCGTAGCCATCACAGAGACAAAGTTGACCGATATGATATGAAATGACATTTTTCCCAGATGAATATCAAGTAATAAGGAATTACAGGGAAAGCAAGTTAGGGGGAGGAGTGGCTCTTCCTATCAGAAATCAGTGGAGTATTTAAGAGGTGTGAGAGAAAAACAGACAATAGGCACACAAGTACATTTTTGCCTCAGTTAATACTGGGGGACCGTAAGTAGTAGTTCCAGTGACACATATCCAGCAACCTAACAATAAGAGACCGTGGCAAGAATGTGAAAAACCACAACAAAACAATGGCTGACATAACAAGTGAAGCTGAAGCAGGACTAAGGCAAAGTTACTTATCATAGATGGAAATATGACGAGTTAAGTTGAAGGAAGGCGGTGGGGGAAAAGTTTATGTACTAACATGCAGTACTGAACCTAGAGTATTTTTCTAGAACTAAACATAGAGGGAAGAGTGGCAAATGGAATGTGGAAGACGCCAGATTTCAGAAGAGGGAACCTTAAATTAATGAGGAAATTCTTGAATATAGTGCGGTAAGAAAAAGGGAACTGGAATGAATCTCAATGGATGAGATGATGGAGTCTAGTTAGGAAGTGATGCGAGGGATACGTAAACTTCTTACCTTAGGGTAAGAAAATATGAGCCCTTAGAATAACCAGAGAGGCAAAACAAAAAGAGAGAAGCATAAAAATATGGAAAAACTATAGGAAGCACAAGAGAGACGACAACAGAAAAGTGAGCAGATTAGCCAGAAATAAATATGCTAGGGTGAGGAGACGGGTTGAGCCACTTTTTGAGAAAAATATAGCAACCCAGGCCAAGTCTGAACCAAAACTATATTGCGGCCACATCAGGAGAAAAAAAACAGGAAAAAAGACCAAGTAATTTAACTAAAGTAGAATATATCTCGGAAAATGACAAGTCTGTGAAGTGGAGACAAATGGCTTAAAATACCGACACAATAGAAAAAGAGACACAAAAGCAGCAGAATACGATTTTTTTTGACAACGTTTCACACAGTGGGCTTTATCATATCACAAACAGATCTGCCTTGAGAGAGAGAGGATGTGCGCAGATATAAGGAGCTCAGTGGCATGAAAGGTAGGATTTGAGAAGAACAACCCAGCATGGGCAAGTAAGCCTGCTGCAGTGTTCCTCCATGCTATGATCTGTTAATATGTAGGATAACGATGAAGTTTCCTGGCAAGAAGCTCAGCCTTGTTGTAGAAGCCGTTGTTCTGGATTAAATTGTTGTGTATAACAGATGAGTAATGATTCCAGGACCCTGCGTCTCTGAGTGTCTTCTCCCCTGGTGATGAGTCTGGCGTCTCTGAGTGTCTTCTCCCCTGGTGATGAGTCTGGCGTCTCTGAGTGTCTTCTCTGGTGATGAGTCTGGCGTCACTGTAGTTAATTAAACAGGCCTTCTTAAAGTCGACCATTCAGCTGGCGTATTGGTGTTCCGAAATACGTGTTTGGAGTTCTCTGGATGTTTCCCTCACGTTTTTGGTTGCAATCGATGCGAGTGGTTGATGCTTGTGGTGTCTCTTACTGATGATGTCTTTGACTGTAGTAGATGCGGTGATACATGTTTTAAATTCTGTTTAGGAAAAATACTGGAGACGTATTTGGCAATGTTGTCTCATCGAGCCCACTGTCCCACACTGTCCCATACTGTCCCACACTGTCCCACACTGTCCCACACTGTCCCACACTGTCCCATACTGTCCCACACTGTCCACACTGTCCCATACTGTCCCACACTGTCCCACACTGTCCCATACTGTCCCACACTGTCCCACACTGTCCCATACTGTCCCACACTGTCCCACACTGTCCCATACTGTCCCACACTGTCCCACACTGTCCCACACTGTCCCACACTGTCCCACACTGTCCCATACTGTCCCACCCCTGTCCATACTGTCCCACACTGTCCCATACTGTCCCACACTGTCCCACACTGTCCCATCACTGTCCCACACTGTCCCCACACTGTCCCACACTGTCCCACACTGTCACACACTGTCACACACTGTCCCACACTGTCCCACACTGTCCCACACTGTCCCACACTGTCCCACACTGTCCCACACTGTCCCACAATGTCCCACACTGTCCCACACTGTCCCATACTGTCCCACACTGTCCCACACTGTCCCACACTGTCCCACAATGTCCCACACTGTCCCACACTGTCCCATACTGTCCCACACTGTCCCACACTGTCCCATACTGTCCCACACTGTCCCACACTGTCCCACACTGTCCCATACTGTCCCACACTGTCCCACACTGTCCCACACTGTCCCATACTGTCCCACACTGTCCCACACTGTCCCACACTGTCCCATACTGTCCAACACACTGTCCCACACTGTCCCATACTGTCCCACACTGTCCCACACTGTCCCATACTGTCCCACACTGTCCCACACTGTCCCACACTGTCCCATACTGTCACACACTGTCCCACACTGTCCCATACTGTCCCACACTGTCACACACTGTTCCACACTGAACCACACTGAATCACACTGAACCACACTGTCCCACACTGTCCCACACTGTCCCATACTGTCCCACACTGTCACACACTGTTCCACACTGAACCACACTGAACCACACTGAACCACACTGAACCACACTGTCCCACACTGTCACACACTGTCCCACACTGTCCCACACTGAACCACACTGTCCCACACTGTCCCACAACGTCCCACACTGTTCCACACTGTTCCACACTGACCCACACTGTCCCACACTGACCCACACTGGCCCACACTGACCAACACTGACCCCCACTGACCCACATTGACCCACACTGGCCCACACTGACCCACACCGACCTACTCTGATCTACACTGACCCACATTGACCTACACTGACCTACACTGACTCACACTGCCTTACACTGACCCACACTGACTTACACTGGGGAGCAGAGGCGCTCTGCGTGCCACTAACAACTATCTTCAACACTATCGAAACAGGGTAACTTCCTGAGTTATGGAAGATAGCAAATGTAGTCCCAGTTTTTAAGAAAGGTGACAGACAGGCAGCATTAAACTACATACCAGTGTCACCAACATGTATAGTTTCTAAATTCATGGAAAAGCTTATCCGGAGGAGAGTGGTGGAACACCTAGAAGAGAAAAAGCTTATATACGATAACCAGCAAGATTTCAAGGAAGAGGAATCCGGTGTCACAAACCTACTGGAGTTATACAAGTTGACAGCAGTAAAACAGGAAAGAGAGATAGGTAGACTGCATTTTATTGGACTGTAAGAAGGCTTTCGACACAGTTCCGCACGACACTGGAGGACATGAAGTATAAGGGGGATATAATAATGACATAAAATACTGAGAGGAATTGACAAGGTGGATACGGACAGAATTTTTCAGGAATGAGACACAGCAACTAGGGGTCACAACCGAAAGGTGAAGACTCAGATGAGTCACATGGATGTTAGGAAGTATTTCTTAAGTCATAAAGCTGTCAGGAACAATGTGGAGAGTGATGAAGTGGAAGTAGGATCCATACATAGGTATAAGAAAAGATACGATAAAGCTTATTGAGCAAGGAGAGTGTGGACCTAGTAGTGAACAACAAAGAGGCGGGACAAGGAGTAGTGAATCGACGCGTGCAACCACAAATAGGTGAGTACAATAGGTGAGTATGCAAATACGCACACACACACACACACGCACACACATATATATATATATATACACACACACACACACACACACACACACAGTGAAGAGTGAAGAGGCGGGGCCAGGAGCTTGGACTCGACCCCTGCAACCTCAACTAGGTGAGTACAACTAGGTGAGTACACTGTGACCAGCGGGGTCCCACAGGGGTCAGTCCTAGGACCAGTGCTGTTTCTGGTATTTGTGAGCCACATGACGGAAGGAATAGACTCCGAAGTGTCCCTGTTTGCAAATGACGTGAAGTTGATGAGAAGAATTCATTCGATCGAAGACCAGGCAGAACTACAAAGGATCTGGACAGGCTGCAGACCTGGTCCAGCAATTGGCTCCTGAAGTTCAACCCCACCAAGTGTGAAGTCATGAAGATTGGGGAAGGGTAAAGAAGTCCGCAGACGGAGTACAGTCTAGGGGGCCAGAAACTATAAACCTCACTCAAGGAAAAAGATCTTGGGGTGAGTATAACACCAGGCACATCTCCTGAAGCGCACATCAACCAAATAACTGCTGCAGCATATGGGCGCCTAGCAAACCTCAGAACAGCATTCCGACATCTTAATAAGGAATCATTCAGGACCCTGTACACTGTGTACGTTAGGCCCATATTGGAGTATGCGGCACCAGTTTGGAACCCACACCTAGCCAAGCACGTGAAGAAACTAGAGAAAGTGCAAAGGTTTGTAACAAGACTAGTCCCAGAGCTAAGGGGTATGTCCTACGAGGAGAGGTTAAGGGAAATCGACCTGACGATACTGGAGGACAGGAGAGATAAGGGGGGACATGATAACGACATACAAAATACTGAGAGGAATTGACAAGGTGGACAAAGGCAGGATGTTCTAGAGATGGAACACAGCAACAAGGGGACACAGTTGGAAGTTGAAGACACATGAATCACAGGGATGTTAGGAATTATTTCTTCAGCCACAGAGTAGTCAGGAAGTGGAATAGTTTGGGAAGCGATGTAGTGGAGGCAGAATCCATACATAGCTTTAAGCAGAGGTATGATAAAGCTCACGGTTCAGGGAAAGTGACCTAGTAGCGACCAGTGAAGAGGCGAGGCCAGAAGCTAGGACTCGACCCCTGCAACCTCAACTAGGTGAGTACAACTAGGTGAGTACACACACGCAAGGTGGAGGACAGGAGGAACAGGGGCGACATGATAAGAACTTGTAAAATACTGAGAGGGATCGACAAGGTGGACAGAGAGAAGACCGAAAGTTCAAGACTCAGATGAGTCACAAAGATATTAGGAAGTATTTCTTTAGTCACAGAGTTCTCAGGAAGTGGAATAGTCTGGAAAGTGAGGTGGTGGAGGTAGGATCCATGCATAGCTTTAAAAAGAGGTATGATAAAGCTCACGGAGCAGGGAGTGAGTGACCTAGTAGCGACCAATGAAGAGGCAGGGCCGGGATCTATGACTTGACCCCTGCAACCACGCTTAGGTGAGTACACACACACACACACACACACACACACACACACACACACACACACACAGCTGTGGGGTGGTATATTCTACAGCACTCCACTCTACACACCAATACCGAAACATTAATGTTGTTAGCGGTATCAGACAAGCCTGGCTGGAGTGGAGAACAAACACATGCACCAGTAGACACATCATTATGGTGCCCACGCTCACCAGTTTTATCTAAAAATCACTTTGGAAAATGGCATTGTAATGGAACAATCTGGTTTACATCGATGGATCCCAGCAGCTGGCCCAGTCATCCTTGCTCCCTTGACTTACTTTATTTATTTTGGATTTTTGACTGAGATTATTTATTCTGTGCTTTCGGCTGAGTATATTCACTGTGTAGTTAAAGCTGAGGATATTCACTCTACAGTTCAGCAGAAGATTTTCATTCTGGAGTTTGGACGCCCAGGGAGGTACTACCGTCCTGCCAAGTGAGTGAGAAACAAAAGCCTGTAATTGTTTTACATGATGGTAGGATTGCTGGTGTCTTTTGTCTGTCTCATAAACATGCAAGATTACAGGTACGTCTTGCTACTTCTACTTACACTTAGGTCACACTACACATACATGTACAAGCATATATATATATACACACCCCTCTGGGTTTTCTGCTATTTTCTTTCTAGTTCTTGTTCTTGTTTATTTCCTCTTATCTCCATGGGGAAGTGGAACAAAATTCTTCCTCCGTAAGCCATGCGTGTCGTAAGAGGCGACTGAAATGCCGGGAGCAAGGGGCTAGTAACCCCTTCTCCTGTATATATTACTAAATTTGAAAGGAGAAACTTTCGTTTTTCCTTTTGGCCCCCCCTGTCTCGGTGGGATACTGCCGGTGTGTTGAATGAAAGATATATACAAACACTGATCTCTGGCCGAAGGAGACTCGAATCTTGGAACAAGGTACACAGTGCTTGACCATCCGCACCACAATGGACCAATACCTAGACGCTCAGCTAGCGCTAGACGTTTTGATCCAAGGCAGCCAGCTTTCTGGCAGAAGGCTTACAGCTTTCATCTCATCCCCTGCATGCATTGACCAACTAGAGATTTTAACAATGCTAGGAATTTGCAAGAACAGGCGAAATATTCACAAACTCTGATCTCTGGCTGCCTTGGTTCAAAACGTCTAGCGTGAGCTGGGCGCCTAGGTATTGGTCCAGTGTGGTGAAGATGGTAAAGCACTGCGTACCTTGTTCCAAGGCTCGTAGGCTCGAGTCTCCTTCGGCCAGAGATCAGTGTTTGTGAATATTTCGTCTGTTCTTGCGAATTCCTAGCATATATATATATATATATATATATATATATATATAATATATATATATATATATATATATATATATATATATATATATATATACATATATATGTCGTGCCGAATAGGCAGAACTTGCGATCTTGGCTTAAATAGCAACGCTCATCTTGCCATATAGGACAAGTAAAAATTTGTTTATGCAATAATTTTGCCAAAATCATTCTAAACCTAACGAAAAAAATATATTTCGCTGTCTTTGTTTAGTATTAAATTATTGTAAACAAATCTAAAATATATTTAGTTGGGTTAGGCTAAAATAAATTGCTCTTGTTATAATAAGGTTAGGTAAGTTTTCTAAGTTCCTTTTGGTGCAAAATTATAAATTTTTACATCAACATTAATGAAAAAAATATATCTTTAAACGTATAAGAGAAAATTTCAGGATGGATTTAATTTTAAATGAGTTCTTGCTAATTGACCAGTTTTGCATATTCGGCACTATCTATCTATCTATCTATCTATATATATATATATATATATATATATATATATATATATATATATATATATATATATATATATATATATATATATATATATATATATATATATATATATATATATCTGCAATAAGATCACAGTACACAGGTGATTTCAGAATATGCAAAACAACCACTGTGAAAGAACAGAGAAATTCCAAGCGCTTTCGTGACTACTCACATTATCAAGGAACAATAAAAGTATATGCCTTCCTTTGATGCATTACTTTTATTGTTCCTTGATAATGTGAGTAGTCACGAAAGCGCTTGGAATTTCTCTATTCTTTCACAGTGGTTGTTTTGTATATATATATATATATATATATATATATTAGACCGGTCTAAAAAAATAAAGTTGTGAAATTGTTCGCTCCACAAGTTTAATTTTGTTATTCAGATCGATTATCAGGAAATCTCGTTCAATTTTATGGGTCGCGCAAAAAGGCGTCTCTCGCCGACAGAAGAGAAACTGAATTTTAATTTTTGTTCCTGTTTCACATGGCACAGCTACAATTTTCTCTGAAAGTACAATGACTGAATCAATAATCAGTTTTTAGCACTTTGTTGAACACGAAATGGAAGAGTGATTATATGAAGAGGAGGTTCCACTCGATTTAAATACAGCAACGTGTTTGTCATGAATTCTTGCGTGAGAAATCGTCGGTTTTGATCGACTTTCACCAACCACTGGACTTTGTATTCAACTGAAAAATCACTGAAAATGGGTGTTTTCTTCAGCTTGTTTCTCCCACTAAAAGTTGAAAAAACGTTAAGGTAAATTCTTATTCGTATTCTCTCATCTTTTCTCTTTCTAATTTAGTAAAGAAAACATTGTGTCACAACATAAATTCTCCCGCAGCTCGCTTCTCAAGTTGAATAAACATCGAAATTTGGCCAAACATTCCCTTAATAACCGTGCTTTTCTGGGGGGGGGGAGGAGGTCCGATGGAATTTCAGCGAAACAAACGGTTAATAACATAATTTATTTCATGAGACTATCAGATTCAAAACGATATAGGTCTCTCTCTTATATACGGAAAACTTATTAGCCTCTCAAAAGCATCTGGTCGGGTCGGGTCGGGTCGGGTCGCTCATTTGTCACACTAACTGCCAGTAAGATCAAGCCTTGAATATGAGGACAGCGTGACCAATCGTCAAGAGTCACCATGCATGCCTCTGCCTGTGCCTCCCTCGTTCCCCGTTCTGTCTTCGGCACAGACAACTTCTCGAGGCCGCCCGGGCCAGTAACGAGCACAGCTACTCAATTCACCCATCCCCTATCCCCAATGTAGTCTGGGAGAAGTTTGGCGTCCCAGTGCAGGAGAAGTGGACCTTTGGGGGTGAAGACTTCTCGATCTTGAGTGTCTGCTCTAAGTCGTTCCTGCTGCCTAGATCTCCGGACTGAGCTTCTGGAGAAAATCAGACTTTAGAGATCATCTCCAAGAACCCCTGCCATGGCTCCTGCCGCGAACACGGCGAGGGCTGACGTGACAGCGGGAGAGGCGAAGATGTTCTTCGGTCACTTGGAAGGCGCCGTAAGCGCTGTCGAGCAACTGGGAGTAGCAGCAAAATCTTCATCGTCCTCGGACTCAAGGCTGGGGGAGGACGTGGAAGACAGCTGAGGTGCTGCCACCGACGATGAAGCTGCCTCGACCTCTGCTTTCGCCCTTCTCGCCTTCTCTTGTTCTTCTCGAAGTCGCTTCCGACTCTCCCTTCCTAGTGAAGGCTAGTACAGCAAACGGGAATTAGAATGAAATTAGCTCAGACGCACCCACACCACCGTATATCCTCGGATCAAGGTAAAACACCTAGCTCTGCTGGGTGCTTGATTCTTGTAGGATTGCGTGGTCCTGTGGGTTGGAGCGTCATGTGATTTTCCCTCACCATGAGGCGGGCCAAAACAACATGGGTTCGAATCCTTGGCTAGCCGCAGTCGTAGTGTTGTTATTGATATACATATATACCTATATATAATATATATATATATATATAATATATATATATATATATATATATATATATATATATATATATATATATATATATATATAATATATATATATATATATATATATATATATATATATATATATATATATATATATATATTAATATATATATATATATATATTATATATATATATACATATATAATGTGCCCAAATATACCTTTAAGTACTCCAAAGCTAAAACCAAAGCTAATGCCTACTTTTCTATAATGGCTGTAATAACATAGTGGTGTGTGTCAGTGACTGTCATATCCTGTAGAACAGTTCCTAAGGCACAGTCACTCGCATCAATATGAGTAATGAATGTTAGATCAAAGCTCGCTATGGAATGGGAGCCAAGGTGAGCAACCGTTGAGATGCTGGAATTCCGGTTCACAAACATTCGACCAGATAAACTTCACCCTCCTGCTAGTTAGCTCAGTAAGAGGGATTATTGTCTTAGAAAAATTGGGACGAAATCTAAGATAGTATTCCCTTACACCTAAATCACACTGCATTATTTTCCTAACCCTGGGACCTGGAAGCTGAGAAACAGCTTTTAGCTTCTGCAGTGCTTCCTTGCCTTGTCCAGTAACAAATACAAGATATTGTATTTTAACCTGACCGAACTTTGACTGGCTGACAGTTAAATTGTGCATGGCAAGTTTCTGAAAGTTAAACTTGCCGTGTAATCATCCAGATTGTTTGAATAAGCACCAACTACCCTCCCCCCCACACCCCTCCGAGTGCTCTGTCCACTTGTGCATTATTCGTTGGAATGAAGAATGCGCAATACTTATCTGCAAAGGGATGAAAAGGCAGCAGAAGAACAATAGTAGGCGATGCCTCTCATGCTGGAGGTGTGCGAGGAACCTGACAGTATCCACGAAGCAGATCCAGACGACTCACGTAGGTGACTCCTGAGACGAGGTTCATAATAATATCTACCCTTGGTAGTGAGTAGCTATCATCAGGCTTACGAACAAGTATTTGTAACTGTAATTGAACTTTTAAATTAGAAAATAATTGCAAAAAGACTATAATGAAGCTTAAAGATGCTAAAATTGCACCATAAAACTGGGCTCCATCTTTTTTTTCGTTCATGTCCACCTCAGCTGGAAGTCACAGAAATAACCCACTGATGAATTAGAATAACTTCCATGAATAGTAGATGATTCTCTGCCAAAGATGATGCTGCTTTTGAAGAAACTATCATGAGAAATGATGGTTTCTTGAGCCACTTAAGCGCCGACTGAGAGAATATTTAACATAACAGGATTTTTTAAACTCTCAGTAAGGCGCAGCTATGACTGGAAACCTTCCGTGAACTTCACCAGACTAAATGCGACCCAGAAATTTATGAGCGCTTTCCATGCTTGAATCTTAATGATCTACGATGTATGAAAATGGGCATAACTCATGTAAGTTGTGCATCATTAAAGTCAAAATTATTTTCATTATATCACAAGTTGGAAAATAACTCTTTTGCAAATCTCTACAACAATTTATTCCAACAATTCTCCTTAATTTGTCCAGCTTTAATAAGGTGCACTTTATTTATTTAAACTGTAATAAATAAAAAAATTAAAGTCAAAGATAAAACTATCAACTAATTATATTTGCAATTTGTTATTCTTCTGATCANAGCTGAACTGTCGCTGAAAATCAAGAAATAATTGAAATAGTATTGAAATTTTCTTTCAATGATAGCATTACTGTCGGCCTGATAGGTGTGGTCATCTGCTGGCCTTCCCGTAAGTCAATAACATATACACCAAGTCTTTCCTGAAGAATTTTGCTCTTTAAGTGGAATTAATGATAGATGTTGCTAGAATATTAGGCACGTGGATGTTTAAGGTGCTCATTGTTATCACTGATTGGCACCAATGTTAGTGACACCATGATAGCAGTGTTGGCACCAGTGTTAGTGACGCCGTGATAGTAGTGCTGGCACCAGTGTTAGTGGCACCGTGATAGTAGTGTTGGCACCAGTGTTAGTGGCACCGTGATGGTAGTGCTGGCACCAGTGTTAGTGACACCGTGATAGTAGTGCTAGCACCAGTTTGTGACACCATGATAGTGCTGGCACCAGTGTTAGTGACACCATGATAGTGCTGGCATCAGTGTTAATGACAACATGATAGTGGTGCTGGCACCAGTGTTGGTGACACCATGATAGCGGTGCTGGCGTCAGTGTTGGTGACACCATGATAATAGTGCTGGCATCAGTGTTAGTGACACCATGATAGTAGTGCTAGCACCAGTTTGTGACACCGTGATAGTAGTGCTAGCACTAGTGTTAGTGACACCGTGATAGTAGTGCTAGCACTAGTGTTAGTGACACCGTGATAGTAGTGCTGGCACTAGTGTTAGTGACACCATGATAGAAGTGTTAGCACCAGTGTTAATGACAACATGATAGCAGTTCTGGCATCAGTGTTAATGACAACATAATAGTAGTGTTGGCACCAGTGTTAATGACAACATGATAGCAGTGTTGGCACCAGTGTTAATGACAACATGATAGCAGTGCTGGCATCAGTGTTAGTGACAACATGATAGCAGTTCTGGCACCAGTGTTAGTGACAACATGATAGCAGTGCTGGCATCAGTGTTAATGACAACATGATAGCAGTGTTGGCACCAGTGTTAATGACAACATGATAGCAGTGCTGGCATCAGTGTTAATGACTACATGATAGCGGTGCTGGCACCAGTGTTAGTGACACCATGATAGCAGTGCTGGCATCAGTGTTAGTGACACTATTACAAACACAGGAGTCCCAAAGGCCTGTTATCCTGGGTGTAAAGGGAGCAAAATAAACACAGCAGAAAACTTTTGACTTATAATATCCTTCACCAATTTAGAACAGAAGTATGTACACTATATACACTATGTACAGTGATAGGTATTAGTGCACTCCACGGTAAGCAAGGCAGAATAGAAGCCACTAGAGAGCAGACCGTGCTTCAACCAGCTCTAGAATGGGAATGACAAGGGCAGACAGGAGAGTGGTACCCACATAACCTCTGCGATTGCCAAAACCATCTTCTCATTGGCTGGAACCTGGGTACTGGTTGAACGACGGGGCCCCATCGTCAACCCTCAGTCACCTGGTTCGCTGGTTGGGGGAGATAGCCTGTAAATGAGGGTGTGTACATGTGCCGAATAAAGGTTACGTACTCTTTGCATGCCACAGACACCATGATACATGATAGCAGTGCTGGCATCAGTGTTAGTAACACCATGATAGCAGTGCTGGCATCAGTGTTAGTAACACCATGATAGCAGTGCTGGCATCAATGTTAGTGACACCATGATAGCAGTGCTGGCATCAGTGTTAGTAACACCATGATAGCAGTGCTGGCATCGGTGTTAGTAACACCATGATAGCAGTGCTGGCATCAGTGTTAGTAATACCATGATAGCAGTGCTGGCATCAGTGTTAGTAACACCATGATAGCAGTGCTGGCATCAGTGTTAGTGACACCATGATAGCAGTGCTGACATCAGTGTCAGTAATACCATGATAGCAGTGCTGGCATCAGTGTTGAGGACACCATGATAGCAGTCCTGGCATCAGTGTTAGTGACACCATGATAGCAGTGCTGGCATCAGTGTTAGTAACACCATGATAGCAGTGCTGGCATCAGTGTTGGGGACACCATGATAGCAGTGCCGGCATCAGTGTTGGGGACACCATGATAGCAGTACTGGCATCAGTGTTGGGGACACCCTGATAGCAGTGCTGGCATCAGTGTTGGGGACACCATGATAGCAGTGCTGGCATCAGTGTCAGTAATACCATGATAGCAGTGCTGGCATCAGTGTTGGGAAAACCATGATAGCAGTGCTGGCATCAGTGTTAGTGACACCATGATAGCAGTGCAGGCATCAGTGTTAGTAACACCATGATAGCAGTGCTGGCATCAGTGTTGGGGACACCATGATAGCAGTGCTGGCATCAGTGTTGGGGACACTATGGTAGCAGTGCTGGCATCAGTGTTGGGGACACCATGATAGCAGTGCTGGCATCAGTGTTGGGGACACCATGACAGCAGTGCTGGCATCAGTGTTGGGGACACCATGATAGCAGTGCTGGCATCAGTGTTGGGGACACCCTGATAGCAGTGCTGGCATCAGTGTTGGGGACACCCTGATAGCAATGCTGGCATCAGTGTTGGGGACACCATAATAGCAGTGCTGGAATCAGTGTTGGGGACACGATGATAGCAGTGCTGGCATCAGTGTTAGTAACACCATGATAGCAGTGCAGGCATCAGTGTTGGGGACACCATGATAGCAGTGCTGGCATCAGTGTTGGGGACACCCTGATAGCAGTGCTGGCATCAGTGTTGGGGACACCCTGATAGCAGTGCTGGCATCATTGTTGGGGACACCCTGATAGCAGTGCTGGCATCAGTGTTGGGGACACACTGATAGCAGTGCTGGCATCAATGTTAGTAACACCATGACAGCAGTGCTGGCATCAGTGTTGGGGACACCATGACAGCAGTGCTGGCATCAGTGTTGGGGACACTATGATAGCAGTGTTGGCATCAGTGTTGGGGACACTATGACAGCAGTGCTGGCATCAGTGTTGGGGACACCCTGATAGCAGTGCTGGTATCAGTGTTGGGGACACCCTCATAGCAGTGCTGGCATCAGTGTTGGAGACACCATGACAGCAGTGCTGGTATCAGTGTTGGGGACACCATGACAGCAGTGCTGGCATCAGTGTTGGGGACACCATGACAGCAGTGCTGGCATCAGTGTTTGGGACACCATGACAGCAGTGCTGGCATCAGTGTTGGGGGACCCATGACAGCAGTGCTGGCATCAGTGTTGGGGACACCATGACAGCAGTGCTGGCATCAGTGTTAGGGACACCATGACAGCAGTGCTGGCATCAGTGTTGGGGACACCATGACAGCAGTGCTGGCATCAGTGTTGGGGACACCATGAGAGCAGTGCTGGCATCAGTGTTAGTGACACCATGACAGCAGTGCTGGCATCAGTGTTGGGGACACCATGACAGCAGTGCTGGCATCAGTGTTGGGGACACTATGATAGCAGTGCTGGCATCAGTGTTGGGGATCACATGATAGCAGTGCTGGCATCAGTGTTGGGGACCACTCTCTGATAGCAGTGCTGGCTCATGTTGGTGACACCTATAGTCAGTGCTGGCTCAGTGTTGGGACACTGCTGCAGTGCTGTCATCATTTGGGGACACCAGATAGCATGCTGGCATCATGTTGGGTGCATCCATGCAGTGCTGGCAATTCCAGTGTTTGGGACTACGATGAATGTGCATATTGTTGTTAGGTACACCATGAAGCCATGTGCCTGGCATCAGTGATGGGGACACCGATAGCATGCTGGCATCATTGCTTGGGACACCACTGAAGCCATCGTGGGCACAGTGTTGGGCACACATGATAGCAGTGCTGCATCTTGTTGGGCCCCACCCTGATACAGTGCTGGCATCCGTGTTGGGAACACTGACAGCAGTGCTGGCATCTGTTGTCTAGCTACACCATACCAGCAGTGCTGGCATCGATGTTGGGTACCATGACTAGCAGTGCTGGCATTAACATGTTGGGAGATTTGCATTTCATGCTAATGGATTTTATTTTTTGCTCCATTGCTATCTGTGACATATCCGTTGCTGGCACTGTTGGACTCCTGATACATCTGTATCAGTGTGGGGACCACTGTGCAGTCTGATATGTTGGATGACTCCTGACAGAATCTGGTATTTTGAACCATGCGCACTGCACGTTTGGGTACACCATGGCACATCTGGCTCTGTTTGGCCCATGACGATGTAATCCTGTTTTGGGTACACATACCACCTATGCTCTGCTTCATTTGTGGGCACCATATTCATCATGCTGGCATTATGTGCCCCTGCACGTTCTCTGTCCCACTGAAAGCATCTGGTCAAGTGTTTCCCTCAGTGTGCACTGTTGGTACCCATGCCTTTGGATGTGTGGCCTCATCCGTCCTGGCTCTCGCTGCTTTCCCTCACATGTAGCATCACTGTGTATTCTGATGTTGAAGCTTAAATCCTACAGGTCACTCCCCATTCTTGTAATTTTGATTCTCTCTGCACTATCATGTCATGTAGCCTGGCTGAGTTTATCCTGATGTCCTTCTCTTTTTTTACATACGGATTGGGCACATTGGTGTTTCCATGCTCAGCACTCGTTCGAGTGATTTAGCTAGGTCCATACGCTTGCTCCCATCGTCCAATTCTCCAAATGTCTTTGGTAAAGTCCCCATGATATCTTCTAGTGCCCTCACTCTTCTCTTCTGGCCACTGTAGTCCAGCACTGTGGTCAACTCATCGCTCTATTGGCCCTAGTGTCTTCTTGCCTTGCCTCTCTTGTCTCGCTTCCTCAGCATCACTTCAGCATTTCTTGGTCTCTCCTCCTCTTCCCTCTGCTTTCTGTCTTGATGTTGTTTCCCCTGATGTGGCTGTACATACCTGACTTGGTTTCGGTGTCAGATGTGCTTTGCTGTGTCCTTTTTAGTTGTTTTGAACCTCCCTTCTTATCCTGTGCATATTCGTTTCTGGCTCTACGATGCTCTCCTATTTCCTTGGTCCTTTGCCTCTATTTTCATCCCTTCCCTAGCAACTGGGTTTTTGCCTCCTGCCCTTGGGGAAACATGGCTCATCCTGGCTTTTTCATTAATCCGTACCTTGGGCAAACCTCTCCTCCCTCCCTTCCCTTTGTTGCTACATAAACTTATCTCTTAACTTGCTTTCCTCCATTCTCTGTCCACTGACCCCGTTCAGGAGTTTCTCTTCTGTTTAGTCCCTTTCTTTAGTTTGGCTATTCGTCTGGCCTTCCTTTCCCTCCCCTTGTGCTCTCTGTGTTTCGAAACTTAAAACCAAAATGTCCCTGCCCAAGGTCTTTAATTTGTGATGTCTCGATTCTGCCTACTCAAGGTGATACTAAGTCCAGCCTTGTGTTCATCCTCTCCCCCTCTCTCTTTAGGGCCCTCGGTGGTACATGAGTTTCAGTACCACCTCCATCTCTTAGCCCTCCTGTATCTTGGCCCCCATACGGGTCCAAGTTCTCCAAATCGATCTCCTTGTGGTTAAAGTCACCCATGATCAGGAGTTTTGCCCTGCATGCATGAGCTCTTCTGGCCACTGTAGCCAGTGTGTCAACCATCGCTCTATTGCTCTAGTCGTACTCTTGCCTTGGCCTCCTGCTGTCTCCTCTCTTCAGCTCATCAAAATTCCAGCGATTTTTGATCAGCAATGCCACTCCTCCACCCCCCTGTTCCCTCTGTCTTTCCTCAGGATTTGGTATCCCGTTGGAAAGATAGCATCTGTTATCATACCTGTAAGCTTGGTTTCTGTGAGAGCTATGATGTCCGGTGATGCCTCTTTGACTCTTTCATGCAACTCCTCCCACATATTTGTTATTCCATCAGCGTTTGTGTACCATACCTTCAGTTTCCTTTCCAACACTGTGGTTTGGGGGGCCTGTGAGGGTGGGAGAACTGGTAGCATACTGTGGGATTCTATAGCTCGGTGTTGGGTGGAGACTGTGGGTATGGATTGTAGTGTGTGTTGGGATGGTGTGATAGGTTGTATGGTTCTGTGTGTGTGTGTGTGTGTGTGTGTGTGTGTGTGCGTGTGTGTGTGTGTGTGTGTGTGTGTGTGTGTGTGTGTGTGTGTGTGTGTGTGTGTGGTGTGTGTGTGTGTGTGTGTATGTGTTATTGGCAGCAAGTCAGTAGTGCTGGCACAAGTGTGTGTGTGTGTTAGTGGCAGCATGACAGTAGTGCTGGCACCAGTGTCAGTGGTATCATAACAGTGTTGGTGGCACACTTCCGGGCTGCTCTGGGAGGCACTTGAAATTCATTACTTAATATATATACAGCAGTGTTGTGTACACGCTGCTGGAGGCTGCTGATGTTGCTACTGCTGGTCCTGTGTAACAGCAGCTGTGCATGTTACATGTGCACAAAACACTGTTAACAGTCTTCATGATTGATTTTAATTGAGTAAGAATGAGATAACAAGAGAATGTTTCAATTCTCATTTTACCCATTCACTGCTGTGTGTGTGTGTGTGTGTGTGTATGTGTGTGTGTGTGTGTGTGTGTGTGTGTGTGTGTGTGTGTGTGTGTGTGTGTGTGTGTGTGTGTGTGTGTGTGTGTGTGTGTGTAAGGGTGTGTGTGTGTGTGTGTGTGTGTGTGTGTGTGTGTGTGTGTGTGTGTGTGTGTGTGTGTGTATGTGTGTGTGTGTGTGTGTGTGTGTGTGTGTGTGTGTGTGTGTGTGTACTCACCTAATTGTACTCACCTAATTGTGGTTGCAGGGGTCGAGACTCAGCTCCTGTCCCCGCCTCTTCACTGATTGCTACTAGGTCCTCTCTCTCTCTGCTTCCTGAGCTTTATCATACCTCTTCTTAAAACTATGTATGGTTCCTGCCTCCACTACTTCACTTGCTAGGCTATTCCACTTCCTGACGACTCTATGACTGAAGAAATACTTCCTAACGTCCCTGTGACTCGTCTGAGTCTTCAGCTTCCAGTTGTGACCCCTTGTCCCTGTGTCCCCTCTCTGGAACATCCTATCTCTGTCCACCTTGTCTATTCCCCGCAGTATCTTGTATGTCATTATCATGTCTCCCCTGACCCTTCTGTCCTCCAGTGTCGTCAGTCCGATTTCCCTCAACCTTTCCTCGTACGACATTTCCCTGAGCTCTGGAACTAGCCTTGTTGCAAACCTTTGTACTTTCTCTAATTTCTTGACGTGCTTGACCAGGTGTGGGTTCCAGACTGGTGCTGCATACTCCAGTATGGGCCTAACATACACAGTGTACAGTGTCTTGAACGATTCCTTATTAAGGTATCGGAACGCTATTCTCAGGTTTGCCAGGCGCCCATATGCTGCAGCAGTTATTTGGTTGATGTGTGCCTCCGGTGACGTGCTCGGTGTTATGGTCACCCCGAGGTCTTTCTCCCTGAATGAGGTCTGTAGTCTTTGTCCACCTAGCCTATACTCTGTCTGCGGTCTACTTTGCCCCTCCCCAGTCTTCATGACTTTGCATTTGGCAGGATTGAATTCGAGAAGCCAGTTTCTGGACCACATGTCCAGCCTGTCCAGGTCTCTTTGCAGTCCTGCCTCATCCTCATCCGATTTAATTCTTCTCATCAACTTCACATCATCTGCGAATAGGGACACTTCAGAGTCTATTCCTTACATCATGTCGTTCGCATATATCAAAAATAGCACTGGCCCTAGAACTGACCCCTCTGGGATCCCGCTCGTCGCAGGCGCCCACTGTGATACCTCTTCACGTACCATGACTCGTTGCTGCCTCCCTGTCAGGTATTCCCTGACCCATTGCAGTGCCCTCCCTGTTACAAGCGACTGATCCTCCAGCTTCTGCACTAATCTCTTGTGGGGAACTGTGTCAAAGGCCTTCCTGCAGTCTAGGAAAACGCAGTTAACCCACCCCTCTCTCTCGTGTCTTACTTCTGTTACCTTGTCATAAAACTCCAGGAGGTTTGTGATACAAGATTTGCCTTCCATGAACCCATGCTGGTTTTCATTTATAATCTTGTTCCGTTCCAGGTGTTTGACCACTCTCCTCCTGATAATCTTCTCCATGACTTTGCACACAATACATGTCAGAGACACAGGTCTGTAGTTTAGCGCCTCGTTTCTGTTTCCTTCCTTAAATATGGGGACTACATTTGCTGTCTTCCATTTCTCAGGTAGCTGCCCAGTTTCAAGGGATGTGTTGAAGATTGTGGTTAGAGGCACGCACAGCATCTCTGCTCCTTCTCTAAGGACCCATGGGGAGATGTCCGGTCTCATCGCCTTTGAGGTATCAAGGTCACTTAGCAGCTTCTTCACCTCCTCCTCGGTTGTTCGTATGTCATCCAACACTTGTTGGTATATTCCCTCTTGATGTTCCCTTCTGTGCTGTCTTCCCACAGCCCTTCCTGTCTCTACTGTAAAAACTTCCTTTAATCTCCTGTTTAGCTCCTCACATACCTCCTCGTCATTTCTTGTGAGTTCTCCCCCTTCTGTTCTTAATCTGATCACCTGGTCTTTGACTGTTGTCTTTCTCCTGATGTGGCTATACAACAGTTTCGGGTCAGTCTTGATTTTCGATGCTATGTCATTTACATACTGTCGCTGGGCCTCCCTCCTTTCCTGTGCGTACTCGTTCCAGGCTCTGCGACTAATCTCCCTATTTTCGTGTGTTCCCTGCCTTCTGTACTTTTTCCATTCTCTATTGCACTTTGTTTTTGCCTCCTTACACCGTCGGGTAAACCAGGGGCTCGTTCTGGTCTTCCCTTTGTTTCTGTTGCCCTTGGGAATAAACCTTTCCACTGCCTCCTTGCATTTTGTTGTTACATATTCCATCATTTCATTTACTGGCTTTCCTGCCAGTTCTCTGTCCCACGGGACCTCCTGCAGGAAGTTCCTCAACCCTGTGTAGTCCCCTCCTTTATAATCAGGCTTTTCCCATTCAACTCCTGTTACTCTCTCCACTTGTAGCTCTACTATATATTCAAAGCACAGAACCACGTGGTCGCTAGCTCCTAGGGGACTCTCATACGTGATGTCCTCAATGTCTGAACTGTCCAGGGTGAACACAAGGTTCAATCTTGCTGGTTCATCCTCCCCTCTCACTCTGGTAGTGTCCTTAACATGTTGGTGCATGAGGTTTTCCAGCACCACGTCCATCATCTTGGGTCTCCATGTTTCGGGACCCCCATGTGGCTCCAGGTTTTCCCAGTCAATCTCCCTGTGGTTGAAATTCCCCATAACCAGCAACTTTGCTCTGCTGGAGTGAGCTCTTCTTGCCACCTCAGCAAGTGTGTCCACCATTGCTCTGTTGCTTTCTTCATATTCCTCTCTTGGCCTCCTGCAGTTCTGTGGTGGATTATACACCACTTTCAATGACCACCTTGTGTTCCCCAGACTGAAGTGTACCTACTATGTAGTCTCTTTCTCCCATCTCATCTATGCCTTCCATTTTCTCGAATATCCATCTGTTTTTTACGAGCAGAGCAACCCCACCTCCCCCTCTGCCCCTTCTATCTTTCCTCATGATCTGGTATCCTGGTGGGAAGATTGCATCTGTTATTGTCTCCATGAGTTTTGTTTCTGTAACTGCTATGATGTCTGGGGACTTCTCATTGATTCTTTCTTGCCATTCCTCATGATTATTCGTTAATCCATCTGCATTTGTGTACCAAACCTTCAACTTCTGTTCTAATATTGTAACTGTGGTGCGAGGGGTGGGAACAGAGGGATCGGTGTGTGATGGTTGGTTTGGATTGTTCAGTTGCCTTGGGGGTGTCGTGGCTGGGGTCCTTCTGCAGGTGTTTCTGGGGGGTGTGCTTGTCCTTCCACTTGTTCCTGGGTTATTCTGCTCTCCTTTTTCATTTCCTCCCATTTCTCCTTTCGTTTTTGAACTCTCTCTTTCATCGTCTTCCTTTCCTCCTGTGTTCTGTCTCGATCGAGGTACACACTCATGAACTCCTGCCTGCCTCTCAGCTGTGCTTTTTTCTGCAGGATCATGGTTAGGGTTGATTCTGCCTTGAAAATTACTTTGAGAGGCCGATTCCTTTTCTTTGTGAACCACCCGATTCTCCGAAAATTTGCCACCTGGGTCATGTCCCCTTCGCCTATCAACTTCACGATACCTTCAATCACTTTTTTTTCCTCCTGCTTTCTTTCGTCATAAGTTTCCCCTTTAGCTTCGTCTAGCCCATAGACAAACACTGATCTCTCCCTTTCCACCTCTCACTGTGACTCCCATTGCATCCTCTGATGTGTTTTAGTTCCTTCCTGTGGAGTGTTCCTTCCTTCAGTCCCTTCCCTAGCTATGGCCCCTATGCTTCTTGGTTTCTCCTTCCTGCTCACCTGTTCCTGGACCCCACAGGTGTCTGGTAAGGTCCCTGCACATGTCCTAGTTCCTTCAATGTCTTCCTACCTCACATTTTGTCCTAGTGTGCTCCCTGTCTTTGTTTTGGCTGCATGTGGGTTTGACAGGACCTCTGCATACAGTTTAGTTTCCATGCTCCCTTCAGACCCTTTGTCTGTGTCTGATGTAGCCATTGCCGATGCTACTTCTGTAATATCTTTGTCTCTATGCTGTTTCAGATGTCTCAGCTCCTCTTCTAATCTCTTTATCTTGTTTTCTGCTGTTGTGGCATGTTGCTTCCACCTTCTGCATTCTGCTTCTGACCTCTCTTCCATCTTCCTTGCCAGATCTTCTAGTCTCCTTCCCAGTCTTCCTCCCTTTTTTTGAGCTCTGCTTCCCAGTCCTCTCCCCCAGATTCGTCCTTCGAGCCCCTTGTTCTCATCCTAGTTCTAGGTTCCCCCGTTGCTCCACAGAAGGAAGGGGGAGGGGTGGTTAGGGGGAGGGGAATAGATGGTTGGGGAGAGGGGATGGATGGTTATGTGAAGGGGGAGGATGGTTATTGGAGGGGGAGAGGTAGTTGGGGGAGGGGGTTAGATGGTTTGGGGGGTTAGATGGTTTGGGGGAGGGGTAGATGGCTAGGGTGAGGTGGTTAGGGAAGGGGGAGAGGTGGTTAGGGGAGGGGGGAGTACGTGCTTGAGAGAGAGAGGGGATGGATGGTTATAGGGGAGGGGGAGGGTGGTTATTGGAGGGGGGAGGTAGTTGAGGGAGGGAGTTAGATGGTATGGGGGAGGGGTTAGATGGTTTGGGGGAGGGGTAGGTGGCTAAGGTGAGGTGGTTAGGGGAGGGAGGTACGTGTTTGTGTCAAGTGTATATGTGCTTGTGTATGTGTGCTTGTGTATGTGTGTGTGCATGTGTGGGAGAGGGTGGGATAAAAGGGGGGGTAGAGGGGAGAAGGATGAGTGGCCCTTAGAAGTAGGGGGAGGTGTGTGTATGGGATTAGCAGGGGAGGGAGGGGAAAAGAAGGTCAAGGGTAAAGTGACCGTGACGGTATATGTGTGTGTGTACGTGCGTGTGTACTCACCTAGTGTGTGCGTGTGTGTGTGTGTGTGTGTGTGTGTGTGTGTGTGTGTGTGTGTGTGTGTGTGTGTGTGTGTGTGTTGTGATGTGTGTGTGTGTGTGTGTGTATGTGTGTGTGTGTGTTTATGTGTGTGTGTGTGTGTTTATGTGTGTGTGTGTGTGTGTTTATGTGTGTGTGTGTGTGTGTGTGTGTATGTGTGTACTCACCTAATTGTGGTTGCAGGGGTCGAGACTCAGCTCCTGGCCCCGCCTCTTCACTGAGTGCTACAAAATAAAAAAGGCATAATACTGTGACTGGAACGATACACAAATAACCTACACATAGAAGAGAGGAGCTTACGACGACGTTTCGGTCCGACTTGGATCATTTACAAAAACACACTGAACGCTAGTAGGTCCTCTCTCTCCCTCCTCCATGAGCTTTATCATACCTCATCTTAAAGCTATGTATGGTTCCTACCTCAACTACCTCACTTGCCAGACTATTACACTTCCTGACTACTCTATGACTAAAGAAATACTTCCTAATATCCCTTTGACTCATCTGGGTCTTCAACGTCCAACTGTGACCCCTTGTTTCTGTGTCCCATCTCTGGAACATCCTGTCTCTGTCCACCTTGTCTATTCCACGCAGTATTTTCTATGTCGTTATCATGTCTTCCCTAACCCCCCTTCCTCCAGTGTCGTCAGTCCGACTTCCCTCAGCCTTTCTTCGTAGGACATTCCCCTGAGCTCCTGAACTAGCCTTGTTGCAAACCTTTGTACTTTCTCTAATTTCTTGACTTGCTTGAGCAGGCGTGGGTTTCAAACTGGTGCTGCATACTCCAGTATGGGCCTAACATACACAGTGTACAGTGTCTTGAACGATTCCTCACTAAGGTATCTGAATGCTATTTTCAGGTTTGCCAGGCGCCCAAATGCTGCAGCAGTTATCTGGTTGATGAGTGCCTTCGGAGACGTGTTCGGTGTTATGGTCACCCCAAGATCTTTCTCCTTGAGTGAGGTTTACAGTCTTTGTCCATCTATCTGCGGTCTTCTTTGTCCTTCCCCAATCTTCATGACTTTGCATTTGGTAGGGTTGAATTCGAGAAGCCAGTTGCTGGACCACGAGTCCAGCCTGTCCATGTCTCTTTGTAGTCCTGCCTGATCTTCAACTGATTTAATTCTCCTCATTAACTTCACATCATCTGCAAACAGGGACACTGCAGAGTCCATCCCTTCCATCAGTCCTAGGACTGACCCCTGTGGGACCCCGCTCGTCACGGGCGCACACTGTGATACCTCATCACGTACCATGACTCGTTGTTGCCTCCCTATCAGGTATTCTCTGATCCATTGCAGTGCCCTTCCTCTTATACGCACATGATCTTCCAGCTTCTGCACTAATCCAGTGCATTTTCCTGCACTAGTCCAGGAAAATGCAATCAACCCACCCCTCTCTCTCGTATCTTACTTCTGTTACTTTGTCATAAAACTTCAGAAGGTTTGTGACACAAGATTTGCCTTCTATGAATCCGGGCTGGTTGCCGCTTATTATCTTGTTCCGTTGCAGGTGCTCCACCACTCTCCTGATAATCTTGCATACTATACACGTCACTGACACTGGTCTGTAGTTTAGTGCCTCCCTTCTGTCTCCTTTCTTAAAAATGGGAACTACATTTGCCATCTTCCATACCTCAGGTAGTTGCCCAGTTTCAAGGGATGTGTTGAAGATTGTGGTTAGTGGGACACGCAGCATCTCTGCTCTTTCTCTAAGGACTCACGGGGAGATGTTGTCCGGTCCCATCGCCTTTGAGGTGTCAAGATCACTTAGCAGCTTCTGCACCTCCTCCTCAGTTGTGTGTATGTCATCCAACACTTGTTGGTACAATCCCTGTTGGTTTTCCCCTCTGTGCTGTCTGCCCAGAGCTTTTCCTATCTCTTCTGTGAATACTTCCTTTAATCTCGTGTTGAGCTCCTTGCATACCTCTTGATCGTTTCTTGTGAGTTCCCTACCTTCTTTCCTCAGCCTGATCACCTGGTCTATGACTGTTGTCTTCTTCTAATGTGGCTATACAGCAGTTTCAGGTCAGACTTGACTTTCGATGCTATGTTGTTTTCTTACTGTCGTTGGGTCTCCTTCCTAATCTGTGCACACTAGTTTCTGGCTCTTCGACTAATATCCTTATTTTGCTGGGTTCTTTGCCTTCTGTACTTTTCCATTCTCTGTCGTACTTGGTTTTTGCCTCCCTACACCTTCAGGTAAACCAGGGGCACGATCTGGTCTTCCTATTATTTCTGTTGCCCTTGGGAGTAAACCTTTCCTCTGCCTACTTGCATTTTGTTCTTACGTATTTCATCATTTCATTTGCTGTCTTTCCTGCTCATTCTCTGTTCCACTGAACCTCCTGCAGGAAGTTTCTCATACCTATGTAGTCTCACCTAGTATAGTTTGGTATTTCCCATTCAACTCCTGTTACCCTCTCCACTTGTAACTTTACTGTGTATTCAAAACACAGAACCATGTGGCCACTAGCTCAAAGGGGCCTCTCATTTGTGATGTCCTCAATGTCTGAACTGCTCAGGGTGAGCACAAGGTCCAGTCTTGCAGGTGCATCCTCCCCTCTCTCTCTGGTAGTGTCCTTAACATGTTGATGCATGAGGTTTTCCAGTACCACATCCATCATATTGGCTCTCCATGTTTCGGGACCCCTGTGTGGCTCAAGGTTTTCCCAGTCGATCTCACTGTGGTTGAAATCACCCGTAACCAGTAACTTTGCTCTGTTCGAGTGAGCTCTTCTTGCCATCTAGGCCAGTGTGTCCACCATTGCTCTGTTCCTCTCTTCATATTCCTCTCTTGGCCTCCTGCAGTTCTGTGGTGGATTATATGTCACTGCAATGAATACCTTATATTCCCCAGACTGAAGCGTACCCACTATGTAGTTCCTTCCTCCAATCTCGTCCATGCCTTCCATTTCCTCAAATCTTCATCGGCTTTTTACGAGCAGTGTAACACCTCCTCCCCCTCTGCTCCTTCTATCTTTCCTCAGGATCTGATATCCTGGTGGGAAAACTGCATCGGTTACTGTCTCAGTGAGTTTTGTTTCTGTGACTGCTATGATGTCTGGGGACTTTTCATTGTCTCTTTCATGCCACTTCTCGTATTTATTCGTTATTCCATCCGCGTTCAAGTACCAAACCTTCAACTTCTTTTCTAAAACTGTGATCCTGGGAGAAGATTTGGGTTGGGGGATTGGGAGCCCTGGTGGGGGCCTATGGAGGGTTGCAGTGGGGGTGGGGCAGAGTTCCCATAGGGGGTTGCTGTAGGGGTGGGTTTTGTGGTGTGGAGGTGGGGACAGAGGTATCAGTGTGTGAGTTCATTTAGACTGTTCCTTTGCCTTGGGGCTGTTGTGGTTGGAGTCCTTCTGCCTCTGGGTTCTGCTCATCTTTGTCATTTCCTCTTGCTCCTTTCATTTTCCTACTCTCTCTTTCAGTATCATCCTTTCCTTTCTTGTGTTCTGTCTCGATCGAGGTACACACTCTGGTACTCTTGTTTCTCTCAGTCGTTCTTTCTCCTGCATTATCATGGTTCGAGTTGATTCTGCCTTGAAAATTGCTTTGAGAGGCCGTTTCCGTCCCCTTGCAAACCACCCAATTCTCCGAAAATTTGCCACTTGGGTCATTTCGCCATCGCTTATCACTTTCATAATACCTTCAATCACTTTTTTCTCCTGTTTTCGTTCATCGTAGGTTTCCCCTTCAAGTTCCTGGAGCTCGTAGACAAAAACTGGTCTCGCCCTTTCGTCCTCCCACTGTGTCTCCCATTGCGTCGTCTGAGGTGTTTAGGTTCTTTCCATTGGAGCGTTCCTTCCTTCAATCCCATCCCTGGCTATCGTGTCTCTTCTTTTCCTCATATAGGCCAATATAGGTTTCTATATGTCTTTCATCATAGTTCATTGTGCTCAACTCTGGCAGCCATCATGTAGTTCTTTCTTGAAAATTTTCGGACTTATCCGAGAGTTTATTTTCAGGTGTGTGTCCCACGCAACTGTTGTATATTCCAATTTGGCCTAATAAAACTTATCAAAATTGTTGTACATGACGGTAGGATTGTTGGTGTCTTTTTTCTCTCATAACCATGTAAGATTTCAGGTACATCTTGCTACTTTTACTTACACTTAGGTCACACTACACATGTATGTATAAGCCTACACCCACACACACACACACACACACACACACACACACACACACACACACACACACACACACACACACACACACACACACACACACACACACACACACACCTTCGGGTTTTCTTCTATTTTCTTACTAGTTCTTGTTCTTGTTTATTTCTTCTTATCTCCATGGGAGAAGTGGGACAGAATTCTTCCCCCGTAAGTCATGTGTCGTAAGAAGCGACTAACATGCCGGAAACAAGGGTCTAGTAAATTCTGTATATGTTATTAAACTTAAAAAGAGAAACTTTTGTTTTTCTTTTTGGGTCACGCTGCCTCGGTGGGATACGGCCGTTTGTTGAAACAAGACGAAGACTTATCAACAACTTTCTTAGCATATCGACATCCATTTATCTGAAATTTATTTAATAGTTTCCCAGTGTAGCTTTCGAGTTTCTCACAACATTTAGATGATCTTCAGGCGACATCATTGCTAACAATATCTCCTAGATCAGTCTCTAACATTTTCATTATTTTGTCATAGTCTTTATTCTTCCAGTGGCCTGATTTTACTTTGTCCCAATACCATTACCTTTATTAAATTCCCTCATCCATTTTTCAGTGTGATCAATATGTACAGATCGTCTTATTAAGATTTACAGTTGCTTTTATTAATCATATATCAAACTTTTTATTCATTTACAAACAAATTCATATAAGTTTTTATTCCTTCTGGTAAATCCTTTGTAAATTATAAACATTACTGGAGACAGTACACAGGTGCCTCACTTGTGGCATCTGGAGCCAGTACACAGGTGCCTCACTTGTGGCATCTGGAGCCAGTACACAGGTGCCTCACTTGTGGCATCTGGAGCCAGTACACAGGTGCCTCACTTGTGGCATCTGGCCAGTACACAGGTGCCTCACTTGTGGCATCTGGAGCCAGTACACAGGTGCCTCACTTGTGGCATCTGGAGCCAGTACACGGTGCCTCACTTGTGGCATCTGGAGCCAGTACACAGGTGCCTCACTTGTGGCATCTGGAGCCAGTACACAGGTGCCTCACTTGTGGCATCTGGAGCCAGTACTCAGGTGCCTCACTTGTGGTATCTGGAGCCAGTACACAGGTGCCTCACTTGTGGTATCTGGAGCCAGTACACAGGTGCCTCACTTGTGGCATCTGGAGCCAGTACACAGGTGCCTCACTTGTGGTATCTGGAGCCAGTACACAGGTGCCTCACTTGTGGTATCTGGAGCCAGTACACAGGTGCCTCACTTGTGGTATCTGGAGCCAGTACACAGGTGCCTCACTTGTGGCATCTGGAGCCAGTACACAGGTGCTTCACTTGTGGCATCTGGAGCCAGTACACAGGTGCCTCACTTGTGGCATCTGGAGCCAGTACTCAGGTGCCTCACTTGTGGCATCTGGAGCCAGTACACAGGTGCCTCACTTATGCCATCTGGAGCCAGTACACGGCGCCTCACTTGTGGCATCTTGAGCCAGTACACAGGTGCCTCACTTGTGGCATCTTGAGCCAGTACACGGCGCCTCACTTGTGGCATCTTGAGCCAGTACACAGGTGCCTTACTTGTGGCATCTGGAGCCAGTACACAGGTGCCTTACTTGTGGCATCTGGAGCCAGTACAGAGGTGCCTCACTTGTGCCATCTGGAGCCAGTACACAGGTGCCTCACTTGTGGCATCTGGAGCCAGTACACAGGTGCCTCACTTGTGGCATCTGGAGCCAGTACACAGGTGCCTCACTTGTGGCATCCTCCTGTACACACGTTTTTCCTCTTATTATTCCTTGCATTTTCCTGTCTAGAACAAAAAGTCTTTCATTATTTTTACTAATTTACCTTCAGTTCCTCCTATATTTTTTTATCAGCTTCAACACTAATCTTTTATGGGGGAAAATCTGTCAAAAATTTCCGTAAAGTCTAGGTTAATATAATCTGTCCATCAATTTCCTTCTTAAATAATTTTCCTGTCTTAATAACTTAACAAATTTGATATACATGAATTTGTAGACTGAAAACCAAATTGTTTAACATTTAGTGTGCTATGATTTTCTAAGTATTAACTCCACTTTTCTCTAATTTACTTCCAGCACAACATGATCACTCCTTCCCAGCTCATTTAAATACATTAAGTTGAAGATTTCCTCCGCTGCCTCTCACTCTTGTCGCTTCATTTATATGATGATTCGTATATAATATCCTGATATTATATTAAGGAATTACACTGATTGTTTATCTAAAGTTTGTGTTATATCGAAAGTAAATTATCTCTTCAGTGGTAAAATCTGCAGCTACTTCAACTTTCCCCTCATCAGGGTTATTTTGCATCAGTTGTTCCCCCAAAAATATTATATCTCTCGTTCACATCGTCCAATTCTTGTGTTTGCCAAGTCTTACTGTATGGTGTGTTATGTACCTTCACTACACACTCTCTCGTCTTTATTTTCATTTCTTATCACTAAAATTTCAACATTTCTAGATTTTTTTTTCTATTTCAGTTTCCATAACGTGAGGAGATCCTTTTATCAGTATTTCCACTCCTCCTCCACCTTTCTTCCCTACTCTCTCTCTCTCTCTCTCTCTCTCTCTCTCTCTCTCTCTCTCTCTCTCTCTCTCTCTCTCTCTCTCTCTCTCTCTCTCTCTCTCTCTCTCTCTCTCTCTCTCTCTCTCTCTCTCTCTCTCTCCTCCACACTCAATATTTAATTTCAAACAATTCCTCATTTAAATTTTTTTTTCCTTTGGTTTCCGATAGACAAACTCTGTCAGATTTCATATCATGTAATATCCTTTAGTTCTAATTGAATATCAAAATGGCATATAATACCGAAACATTGGTAAGAAAGACACACAGGCAACAGTTAGGCAACTTTATTCCGAAACGTTTCGCCTACACAGTAGGCTTCTTCAGTCGAGTACAGAGACTAAGCAGAAGCAGAGATGTGAAGACGATGTAATGAGTCATCACATCTCTGCTGCTTCTGCCTACTTTCTGTACTCGACAGAAGAAGCCTACTGTGTAGGCGAAATGTTCCGGATTAAAGTTGCCTAACTGTTGCCTGTGTCTTACTTTCCTTAGTTCTAATTGTTTCTCGCGATTACTACATCTGTATCGGCGTATAAAATCTATTTCAGAAATATGTTATTCTCACTGTTGTTTTTATCTTTCTCATCTATGTTGTGGTCGTCTCTTTGGAAAAAACATTTGACGTTGCTGTTCTTCTACTCTAAAAACAAAAGTTCGTCATTTCTTCCTCACATCAGTCATCATTTAACCTCTTAACAGTGTTTATAGAAATTTTATATTTTCGCTCTCCACTTTTGTCAGATGTTGTTCACGTTGTATGTCCTTATGTCCTTCCAATTATTCATTTTTTTTTTTTAGCTTTTCTGAAATATTTCTTTCTTAAGTCTTAATCTGCGTAAATGTTAGTCTCAGACTGCATTTAGTCAACTATGTGTATGTGTTGTTCTTCATGCCTGATTCTTTCTATTCGTGATTTTGTTTCTTTCTCGATACATCCAATAACAATAACAATAACAGTAACTGTTGTAAATCTGAGTTATTAAATGCTGCAATCCCTCTTTTTAATTGTTTGACAAATATTGGTTCTAGCAGTGAATTCTTTAGTTATTACCAACTGTTATTCAATCTCTGTCATATCTCTAGTGAATTATGAAAAAAAAAATACTTTAAACCTTACATTTATTTTTGTCCAGACGTTTCCTCTCATCTAAGTTTTTCTTGACACACTTAGAACTAGGTTGTGTTAGCTGAACCTGCGCTTCTAATTGTATCTTATGCTTAATTATTTCTGCATAATTATAGTCAAATTTGGTTTTGTACCTTACAGAACCTTTAATGTTCCTGTCTGTATGATCCTCAGCTTCATACGATTCTTCATCTATCACCTTAATTTTCTTCGTCACCTCAGGTAGCTCAATGTCTATTTTTACTTCCTGTATAAAGAGGCTTTAAAATTTCGCTTTCATATTTATTTTTCTCTATTAATCCTTCTTGGCTTTACCCGCTTTTCTTCAGTTTAAAACATTTTATCCAACCATCAACTGGTTTTCAAGATGGTACAGGTGTACCAGCACAGCCAGGCTGAGACCGTGTGCCTTCAGTCATGATGGTACAGGTGTACCAGCACAGCCGGCCTGAGACCGTGTGCCTTCAGTCATGATGGAACAGGTGTACCAGCACAGCCAGGCTGAGACCGTGTGCCTTCAGTTATGATGGTACAGGTGTACCAGCACAGCCAGGCTGAGACCGTGTGCCTTCAGTCATGATGGTACAGGTGTACCAGCACAGCCAGGCTGAGACCGTGTGCCTTCAGTCATGATGGTACAGGTGTACCAGCACAGCCGGCCTGAGACCGTGTGCCTTCAGTCATGATGGTACAGGTGTACCAGCACAGCCGGCCTGAGACCGTGTGCCTTCAGTCATGATGGTACAGGTGTACCAGCACAGCCAGGCTGAGACCGTGTGCCTTCAGTCATGATGGTACAGGTGTACCAGCACAGCCAGGCTGAGACCGTGTGCCTTGAGTCATGATGGTACAGGTGTACCAGCACAGCCAGGCTGAGACCGTGTGCCGTCAGTCATGATGGTACAGGTGTACCAGCACAGCCAGGCTGAGACCGTGTGCCTTTAGTCATGATGGTACAGGTGTACCAGCACAGCCAGGCTGAGACCGTGTGCCTTCAGTCATGATGGTACAGGTGTACCAGCACAGCCAGGCTGAGACCGTGTGCCGTCAGTCATGATGGTACAGGTGTACCAGCACAGCCAGGCTGAGACCGTGTGCCGTCAGTCATGATGGTACAGGTGTACCAGCACAGCCAGGCTGAGACCGTGTGCCTTCAGTCATGATGGTACAGGTGTACCAGCACAGCCAGGCTGAGACCGTGTGCCTTCAATCATGATGGTACAGGTGTACCAGCACAGCCAGGCTGAGACCGTGTGCCTTGAGTCATGATGGTACAGGTGTACCAGCACAGCCAGGCTGAGACCGTGTGCCTTCAGTCATGATGGTACAGGTGTACCAGCACAGCCAGGCTGAGACCGTGTGCCTTCAGTCATGATGGTACAGGTGTACCAGCACAGCCAGGCTGAGACCGTGTGCCTTCAGTCATGATGGTACAGGTGTACCAGCACAGCCAGGCTGAGACCGTGTGCCTTCAGTCATGATGGTACAGGTGTACCAGCACAGCCAGGCTGAGACCGTGTGCCTTCAGTCATGATGGTACAGGTGTACCAGCACAGCCAGGCTGAGACCGTGTGCCTTCAGTCATGATGGTACAGGTGTACCAGCACAGCCAGGCTGAGACCGTGTGCCTTCAGTCATGATGGTACAGGTGTACCAGCACAGCCAGGCTGACACACCGTGTGCCTTCAGTGATGATGGTACAGGTGTACCAACACAGCCAGGCTGACAACCGTGTGCCTTCAGTCATGATGGTACAGGTGTACCAACACAGCCGGCCTGAGACCGTGTGCCTTCAGTCATGATGGTACAGGTGTACCAGCACAGCCAGGCTGAGACCGTGTGCCTTCAGTCATGATGGTACAGGTGTACCAGCACAGCCAGGCTGAGACCGTGTGCCTTCAGTCATGATGGTACAGGTGTACCAGCACAGCCAGGCTGAGACCGTGTGCTTCAGTCATGATGGTACAGGTGTACCAGCACAGCCAGGCTGACACCGTGTGCCTTCAGTCATGATGGTACAGGTTGTACCAGCACAGCCAGGCTGAGACCGTGTGCCTTCAGTCATGATGGTACAGGTGTACAAGCACAGCCAGGCTGACACCGTGTGCCTTCAGTCATGATGGTACAGGTGTACCAGCACAGCCAGGCTGAGACCGTGTGCCTTCAGTCATGATGGTACAGGTGTACCAGCACAGCCAGGCTGACACCGTGTGCCTTCAGTCATGATGGTACTGGTGTACCAGCACAGCCAGGCTGAGACCGTGTGCCTTCAGTCATGATGGTACAGGTGTACCAGCACAGCCAGGCTGAGACCGTGTGCCTTCAGTCATGATGGTACAGGTGTACCAGCACAGCCAGGCTGACACCGTGTGCCTTCAGTCATGATG
>NC_069399.1:102705595-102740595 GCF_026875155.1 Cherax quadricarinatus
ACACACATACGCACACACACACACACACACACACACACACACACACACACACACACACATACACACACACACATACACACACACACACACACACACACACACACACACACACACACACACACACACACATACACACACACACAGCACGTCAAGAAACTAGAGAAAGTACAAAGGTTTGCAACAAGGTTAGTTCCAGAGCTAAGGGGAATGTCCTATGAAGAAAGATTAAGGGAAATCGGCCTGACGACACTGGAGGACAGGAGGGTCAGGGGAGACATGATAACGACATATAAAATACTGCGTGGAATAGACAAGGTGGACAAGGACAGGATGTTCCAGGGAGGGGACACAGAAACAAGAGGCCACAATTGGAAGTTGAAGACACAAATGAGTCAGAGAGATAGTAGGAAGTATTTCTTCAGTCATAGAGTTGTAAGGCAGTGGAATAGCCTAGAAAATGACGTAGTGGAGGCAGGAACCATACACAGTTTTAAGACGAGGTTTGATAAAGCTCATGGAGCGGGGAGAGAGAGGGTCTAGTAGCAACCGGTGAAGAGGCGGGGCCAGGAGCTAGGACTCGACCCCTGCAACCACAAATAGGTGAGTACAAATAGGTGAGTACACACACACATATATATATATACACAGATACACACACACACACACACACATATATATATATATACACAGATACACACCACACACACACACACACACACACACACACACACACACACACACACACACAAACACACACACACACACACACACACACACACACACACACACACACACACACACACACACACACACACACACATATGAAGCAAGAAAACAAGGGGAAAAAAGCAATTGAAAGCATCATGAAAGCAATAGGAGAAGACGACATGACCCAGCTGGAAAATTTTCGGAGAATAGGGGGGTTTGTAAAAAAAAGAACCCGGCCAGTGAAAGTGACCTTCAAGGCAGAATCGACTCGGAACAGGATCCTGCAGGAGAAAGCACGATTAAGGTACATGCTGGCATACAGGAAGGTGTATCTCGACCGCGACAGAACAAAGGCAGAAGAAAGGCAGAAACTAAAAGAGATGATACAAAGGCGAAAGGAGGAATGAGAGGGGATGGAGAAGACAGACAGGAGATCCCAGACACAGGAAGATCAAATACAGCCTCCCTCACAACTTCCTATAGAAGGCTCCCAACCAGGTCAACCCCAGTGCAACCAAACACTCTAAACCAAAACACCCATGCCACATCCAATGCCCCCACCCACTACATTACAAACTCCACCCCCACAGCAACCAACCATAGTTCCTTATCAGGCCTCCCACTTCCCCAACCCCAATACACCTCCCAGACCACAGTCGTAGAAAAGAAGTTGAAGGTGTGGTATACAAATGCAGATGGAATAACAAATAAGTATGAGGAGTGGCACGAAAGAATCAAGGAGACATCCCCAGACATAATAGCACTCACAGAAACAAAACTCACCAGAATAATAACAGATTCAATCTTTCCATCCGGATATCAAATCCTCAGGAAAGACAGAGGGAGGAGAGGGGGAGGAGGAGTTGCACTGCTCATTAAAAACCAGTGGGGGTTTGAGAAAATGGAAGGAATGGATGGCACGGGCGAAAGGGACTACTTAGTAGGAACAATCCAGTCTGAGGGACATAAGGTGATAATTGCAGTAATGTACAACCCACCACAGAGCTGCAGGAGGCCAAGAGAAGAATACGATGAGAGCCACAGAGCAATGGTCGACACACTACCCGAGGTGGCCAGGAGAGCACACATGGGGGGAGCAAAGTTACTAGTTAGGGGTGATTTCAATCACAAGGAGATTGACTGGGAAAACCTGGAGCCCCATGGGGGTCTCGAAACATGGAGAGCCAAGATGATGGATGTAGTACTGGAAAACCTCATGCATCAACATGTTAGAGACACTACCAGAGAGAGAGGAGAGGATGAACCAGCAAGACTGGACCTTGTATTAACCTTGAATAGTTCGGACATCGAGGATATCATGTATGAAAGGCCCCTGGGAGCTAGTGATCATGTGATTCTGTGCTTCGACTACATAGTTGAGCTCCAAGTGGAGAGAGTAGCAGGAATAGGGTGGAAAAAACAAACTACAAAAGGGAGAACTACTCAGGCATGAGGAACTTCCTTCAAGAGGGAGAGGGAACTGACAGGAAAACCAGTACAAGAAATGATGGACTATTTGGCAACAAAATGCAAGGAGGCAGAGGAGAGGTTTGTTCCCAAGGGAAACAGAAATAATGGGAAGAACAGAACGAGTCCTTGGTTCACCCAAAGGTGTAGGGAGGCAAAAACTAGGTGTACTAGAGAACGGAAAAGGTACAGAAGACAGAGAACTCAGGAAAATAAAGAGATTAGCCGAAGAGCCAGAAACGAATATGCACAGATAAGAAGGGAGGCTCAGCGACAATATGAAAATGACATAGCATCGAAAGACAAGACTGACCCGAAGCTGTTGTACAGCCACATCAGGAGGAAAACAACAGTCAAGGACCAGGTAATCAGACTGAGGAAGGGTGATGGGGAATTCACAAGAAACGACCGAGAGGTATGTCAGGAGCTCAACACAAGATTTAAAGAAGTATTTACAGTGGAAACCAGTAGGACTCCAGGAAATCAGAACAGGGGGGTACACCAACAAGTGCTGTATGAGGAACATATAACCAAGGAGGAGGTGAAGAAGCTGCTATGCGAACTTGACACCTCAAAGGTGGTGGGACCAGACAACTTCTCTCCGTGGGTCCTTAAAGAGGGAGCAGAGATATTGTGAGTGCCACTAACAAAAATCTTCAACACATCATTTGAAACTGGGCAACTCACCGAGGTATGGAAGATGGCAAATGTAGTCCCAATTTTTAAAAAGGGAGACAGACATGAGGCACTAGACTACAGACCTGTATCACTAACGTGTATAGTATGCAAGGTCATTGAGAAGATCATCAGGAGGAGAGTGGTGAAGCACCTGGAAAGAAACAAGTGTATAATTGACAACCAGCACGGTTTCAGGGAAGGAAAATCCTGTGTCACAAACCTACTAGAGTTTTATGACAAGATGACAGAAGTAAGACAAGAGAGAGAGGGGTGGATCGACTGCATTTTTTTGGACTGCAAGAAGGCCTTCGACACAGTTCCTCACAAGAGGTTACTGCAAAAGCTAGAGGATCAGGCACACATAACAGGAAAGGCACTGCAATGGATCAGAGAATACCTGACAGGGAGGCAACAACGAGTCATGGTACGTGACGAGGTGTCAGAGTGGGCGCCTGTGACAAGTGGGATTCCATAGGGGTCAGTCCTAGGACCTGTGCTGTTCTTGGTATATGTGAACGACATAACGGAAGGGATAGACTCAGAAGTGTCATTATTTGCAGATGATTTGAAGTTAATGAGAAGAATCAAATCGGATGAGGATCAGGCAGGACTACAAAGAGACCTGGACAGGCTACAAGCCTGGTCCAGCAACTGGCTCCTTGAGTTTAACCCTGCCAAATGCAAAGTCATGAAGATTGGGGAAGGGCAAAGAAGACCGCAGATACAATATAGTTTAGATGGCCAAAGACTGCAAACCTCACTCAAGGAAAAAGATCTGGGGGTGAGTATAACACCGAGCATATCTCCTGAGGCGCATATCAATCAGATAACTACTGCAGCATACGGGCGCCTGGCAAACCTACGGATAGCGTTCCGATACCTCAGTAAGGATTCGTTCAAGACTCTGTATACCATTTACGTCAGGGCCATACTGGAGTATGCAGCACCAGTTTGGAATCCACACCTAGTCAAGCACGTCAAGAAATTAGAGAAAGTGCAAAGGTTTGCAACAAGAAAGGTTGAGGGAAATCAGCCTGACGACACTGGAGGACAGGAGGGTCAGGGGAGACATGATAACGACACATAAATTACTGCGCGGAATAGACAAGGTGGACAAAGACGGGATTTTTCAGAGAAGGGACACAGACACAAGAGGTCACAATTAGAAGTTGAAGACTCAGATGAATCAAAGGGATGTTAGGAAGTATTTCTTCAGTCATAGAGTAGTCAGGCCGTGGAATAGCCTAGAAAGTGACGTAGTGGAGGCGGGAACCATACATAGTTTTAAGGCAAGGTATGATAAAGCTCATGGGGCAGGGAGAGAGAGGACCTAGTAGCAATCAGCGAAGAGGCGGGGCCAGGAGCTATGACTCGACCTCTGGAACCACAAATAGGTGAGTACAAATAGGTGAGCACTCACACATAGACACACCACACACACACACACACACACACACAACACATACACACCACACACACATACACGTAAACACACACACACACACACACACACACACACACACACACACACACACACACACACACACACACACACATACAAACAACGGAGGAAGAGGTGCAGAAGCTGCTAAGTGGCCTTGATACCTCAAAGGCGATGGGACCGGACATCTCCCCGTGGGTCCTTAGAGAAGGAGCAGAGATGCTCTGCGGAGGAGGAGAGTAGTGGAGCACTCGGAACGGAACAAGATTATAAACGACAACCAGCCCGGATTCAAGGAAGGCAAATCCTGTGTCACAAACCTTCTGGAGTTTTATGACAACGTAACAGAAGTAAAACACGAGAGAGAGGGGTGGGATGATTGCATTTTCCTGGACTGCAGGAAGGCCTTCGACACAGTTCCTCACAAGAGATTAGTGCAGAAGCAGGAGGATCAGGGGCGTATAACAGGAGGGGCACTGCAATGGATCAGAGAATACCTGACAGGGAAGCAACAACGAGTCATGGTACCTGAAGAGGTATCACAGTGGGCGCCTGTGATGAGCGGGGTCCCACAGGGGTCAGTTCTAGGACCATGTGAATGACATGATGGAAGTGATAGACTCTGAAGTGTCCCTGTTCGCAGATGATGTTGAGCTGATAAGAAGAATTAAATCGGATGAGGATCAGACAGGACTACAAAAAGACCTGGATAGACTGGACACGTGATCCAGAAACTGGCTTAAGGAATTCAACCCTGCCAAAGGAAGATTGGGGAAGGGCAAAGAAGACCGCAGTCAGAGTATAGGCTAGGTGGACAAAGACTGTAAACCTCACTCAAGGAGAAAGATCTTGGGGTGACCATAACACCGAGCACGTCTCCGGAGGCACACATCAACCAGATAACTGCTGCAGCATACGGGCGCCTGGCAAACCTGAGAATAGCGTTCCGATACCTTAATAAGGAATCGTTCAAGACACTGTACACTGTGTACGTCAGGCCCATGCTGGAGTATGCATCGCCAGTTTGGAACCCACACCTGGTCAAGCACGTCAAGAAGTTAGAGAAAGTACAAAGGTTTGCAACAAGGTTAGTTCCAGAGCTCAGGGGAATGTCCTACGATGAAAAGTTGAGAGAAATCGGACTGACTACACTGGAGGACAGAAAGGTCAGGGGAGACATGATAACGACATACAAGATACTGCGTGGAATAGATAAAGTGGACAGAGACAGGATGTTCCAGAGAGGGGACACAGAAACAAGGGGTCACAATTGGAAGCTGAAGACTCAGACGAGCCACAGGGATGTTAGGAAGTATTTCTTCAGTCATAGAGTCCTCAGCAAGTGGAAACCATACATAGCTTTAGGACTGGGTATGACAAAGCTCAGGAAACAGAGAGAGAGGACCTAGTAGCGATCAGTGAAGAGGCGGGGCCAGGAGCTGAATCTCGACCCCTGCAACCACAGTTAGGTGAGTACAATTAGGTGAGCACACACACACACACACACACACACACACACACACACACACACACACACACACACACACACACACACATTTCGCGTCTGAGCAGAAATATTCAAGATTGTTTTTCTTTGGGTAGATTTTCCCAGTAAATATTTTTGTTTTCCTTATCGTTTAAGTTTGATTTCATGTCATGGATTTTCCACATCATCAACGTAGATTTTTTGGGGTAGATTTTCCACAACATCCAGGTATATACATCTTATTTGGGTAGATTCTCTACATCATCCAGGGAGATGCTTTGCTAGATGCTGGAGATCATCCTTGTTATTTCTTGTGAAGAATTTCGAGACTCTTGGCAGCCTGACAGCGTCTAAACTCACATTAAGCAGATTCTAAAAGTAACGTTTAACGTTTTTTTTTTAACCACAATGACTTTAAGATTTATGTCTATGATATCTTCGTATTGACGAATAAATCGTCATTTTTGTGCGAGAATAAATTGAGTTATATGAGATGAAAATACACTTTTGAGAACGCGGAATTACATTGGCGAACTTCAATCATTTTTTTCTTGTTCTCAGGAATTGGCAATTATATATATTATATATATATATATATATATATATATATATATATATATTATATATATATATATAATATATATATATATATATATATTATATATATATAATATATAATATATATATATATATATATATATATATATATATATATATATATATATATATATATATATATATATATATATATATACATATATTATATATATTATATATATATATATATATATATATATATTATATATATATATATATATATATATATATATAATATATATATATCTATTTGACTATTAGAATATAAATATAATTGTTAAAATCAATTTCTAATATTTGAATTTTCTAATATATATATTAATATAATTATTAAAGTACAACTCTAGAACTGTGGGACCAACATCTCCAAAAAAAATAAACTTGTTCAGAAAAACATAGATTCTCCGAGCTATTGAGAATTTCCCTCCTCGACCGCCGCCCTATATATATAGTAATTTCTCTTAAAGGACAAAATACATTGACAAGAAATGTGCCACAAAAATATATACAAAGTTAATACAATCATAGGTAACTCAGAGCTACATCTCAATATGCGTCCAGGTCTCCGCTGGTGGCGCGTTGCCAAGAATGCTGCATGGCTTTTCCCTGCTGGATCCTTCCACACGAGTATGGAAAGAGGAGTGTCGCCAGTGGGTCTTGTTTCTAGGATTGACTTTTCACCTCTCCAATTAGGACTTTAGAGCACACTGCCAAGCTCAAGTTCCCGACCCTATTGGATGAGTCTTATAGCAACGGGGCAAGGCTTCATATTTGCGATCTTCTGGACCTCTCCTGTGGCTGGCATCTTCCCCCCTTCCACTACGGAGCATGGCAATTGAGTGTCTGCGCAACTTGTGCGGTAACATGTGGTAGTCCTCAGGCAAAGTCTGCTTCTCCATCCTGTCGGTAGCTAGTGGTGCCCATCAGGACGCTTTAGACTTCGTCCAGACCTCTCACTGGGGTTTCCGTTGAGCAGGGCACGGGCTTGTCTGCAAGGCTTCTTTATTGATGTTCATTGACCTATCCATGGCCTGCATTTTCCCTTTGGCTGTGTGGACACTGGACCATGAAGTCGAATTGATCACGTCGCCTGCCGCAATACACCTAGTTCGGTGAGGATGGGCGGCTAGGCAAAGAGCAACACCAATCCGAATGGCCTGTGGGTCTAGTCGGGTGCCCAAGGAGGAATTGGGAACAGCAAACAGGAAATCTCCTGAGTGTGTTGCCTTCACTTGCCAGGAGACGAGCTTTGTCCTTTCCTGAGGCGTTGGAGAGCATTGTGTTGGCGATTTTTTCCATGATCGGTTTATCCCAGTGGGACTGTTTGTGTTCTTTGGGAGGAGCTGGTCTACTGGAGGAATCTGTAAGGGTGTCCCACCGAATCGCTGCTTCAGTAAACCTGGGGTCTTGAGCTCCTACCATGTCTCTCAAGCGTTCGGGAACAATCTTCTTGACTAATGCACTGGATATATATATATATATATATATATATATATATATATATATATATATATATATATATAATATATATATATATATATATATATATATATATATATATATATATATATATATATATATATAATATATATATATATATATATATATATATATATATATACATATATATATATATATATATATATATATATATATATATATATATATATGTATATATATATATATATATATATATATATATATATATATATATATATATATATATATATATATATATATATATATATATATATATATGTATATATATAAAGCCAATAAGTCATTTATTCAATCATGGAGAACAGAAAAATAAATTAATTCTTCGGGTTTACCTACCCGGGTTTCACTTACTTTGTGTTATTTTTATTAATTCTAAGCACAATAGTGCTTTTAGTGGTTGTGGTAGGAGTGGATATTTTAGTAATAATGGTAATTCTAGCAGTAGTTATAGTTGTACTAGTGATAAGTGCAGTAATCATGGCAGTTGTAGTACTTGATGCAGAAATAGTGTAGCAGTTGTGGTAGAGGTTGTACCAATGGTAGTTGGTGTAGTAGTTGTAATTGTAATAGTAGGTGCAGTTGTAGTAGTAGTTTTAGTAGTAGTGATAGTTGTATTAGTAGTGGTAGTTGTAGCAGTAGTGTTAGTTGTATTAGTGTTGGTAGTTGTGGTAGTAGTAGCAAAAGTTGTAGTAGTAGTGGTAGTTGTAGTTTTAGCGATAGTTGTAGTAGCAGTGGTAGTTGTAGTAGCAGTGGTAGTTGTAGTAGCAGTGGTAGTTGTAGTAGCAGTGGTAGTTGTAGTAGCAGTGGTAGTTGTAGTAGCAGTGGTAGTTGTAGTAGCAGTGGTAGTTGTTGTAGTAGCGATAGTTGTAGTATCAGTGGTAGTTGTAGTAGTAGTGGTAGTTGTAGTAGCAGTGGTAGTTGTAGTAGTAGCGATAGTTGTAGTATCAGGTGTTTAGTAGCTGGTATGTAGTAGTAGCGATAGTTGTAGTAGCAGTGGTAGTTGTAGTAGTAGCGATAGTTGTAGTAGCAGTGGTAGTTGTAGTAGTAGCGATAGTTGTAGTAGCAGTGGTAGTTGTAGTAGTAGCGATAGTTGTAGTAGCAGTGGTAGTTGTAGTAGCAGGTAGTTGTAGTAGTGCGGTAGTTGTAGTAGCAGTGGTACTGTACTATGCGATAGTTGTAGTAGCAGTGGTAGTTGTAGTAGTAGCGATAGTTGTAGTAGCAGTGGTAGTTGTAGTAGCAGTGGTAGTTGTAGTAGTAGCGGTAGTTGTAGTAGCAGTGGTACTTGTACTAGTGGCGATAGTTGTAGTAGCAGTGGTAGTTAGTCGTATTGTAGTAGCATGTAGTTTAGTAGTAGCGATAGTGTAGTCGGGTAGTTGTATAGTACGATAGTTGTGTAGCAGTGGTAGTTGTAGTAGCAGTGGTAGTTGTAGTAGTAGCGGTAGTTGTAGTAGCAGTGGTACTTGTACTAGTGGCGATAGTTGTAGTAGCAGTGGTAGTTGTAGTAGTAGCGATAGTTGTAGTAGCAGTGGTAGTTGTAGTAGCAGTGGTAGTTGTAGTAGTAGCGGTAGTTGTAGTAGCAGTGGTACTTGTACTAGTGGCGATAGTTGTAGTAGCAGTGGTAGTTGTAGTAGTAGCGGTAGTTGTAGTAGCAGTGGTAGTTGTAGTAGTAGCGATAGTTGTAGTAGCAGTGGTAGTTGTAGTAGTAGCGATAGTTGTAGTAGCAGTGGTAGTTGTAGTAGCAGTGGTAGTTGTAGTAGTAGCGTAGTTGTAGTAGCAGTGGTACTAGTGTAGTTTAGTAGCGTATAGTTGTAGTAGCAGTGGTAGTTGTAGTAGTAGCGGTAGTTGTAGTAGCAGTGGTAGTTGTAGTAGCAGTGGTAGTTGTAGTAGCAGTGGTAGTTGTAGTAGTAGCGGTAGTTGTAGTAGCAGTGGTATTGTATAGTGCGTAGTTGTAGTAGCAGTGGTATTGTAGTAGTGGGATAGTTGTAGTAGCAGTGGTAGTTGTAGTAGTAGTGGTAGTTGTAGTAGCAGTGGTAGTTGTAGTAGTAAAGATGGTTATAGCAGTGGTAGTTGTAGTAGTAAAGATGGTTATAGCAGTGGTAGTTGTAGTAGTAAAGATGGTTATAGCAGTGGTAGTTGTAGTAGTAAAGATGGTTATAGCAGTGGTAGTTGTAGTAGTAAAGATGGTTATAGCAGTGGTAGTTGTAGTAGTAAAGATGGTTATAGCAGTGGTAGTTGTAGTAGTAAAGATGGTTATAGCAGTGGTAGTTGTAGAATTATCATCACCACTTTTTAACGACTCGTCGATTACTACATCACTACAACAACCAGTAGTAACAACTAAGAAGTTACGTCACTGCATGAAACAAGACACAAAGACGTTCAATTTGTGCCTTGTCTCATTACGTTCTTCATTTTTTCTTGTATTATTACAGTCGTCCTGTTCTTATTGTCCTTTTACGTTCAGTCTGTCAGTTCAGTGAACGCAACTGCTAACACGACCATATTTAATATTCATACCGTTCATTTGCTGTTATATATATTTTTATACTCGTTCCGATCTGGAGGCTACACGCCCATTCGTCCGTCCTAAGTACGCGTGCGCTCGTCCGTCCGTCCTTTCGTCGGTCTCAAATACACGTCCCTCCGTCCGTTCTTCGATCCTAAATAAACGTCCGTCCGTCCATCCAATTCGTTTGTCCTAAATACACGTCCGTCCGTCCGTTCCTCCGTCCTAAATACATATCCATCAGTCCGTCCCAAATACACGTCCATCCATTCGTTGCAAATCTTTTCGTTTGTGTTATGGTTTTAATTATTACAGTGGAACATGGAAGAGCCTGGCCACTGAGCAGCGCGTCGCAGCTCTCAACACTTCCCACACACATATTGTCGAATTCCGAATGTAATTGACGGGGGGAGTCACGGGCCCTTTGAACGCCGGAAATATTCATGATTTTTCTTTGTGATATGATAAAATTAAAGCGATGCTAATCAGATTTTTGAGCAGTGATGGATAAATGGGCGCAGTGTATCCACGTATCTATGTATCCATGTGTCCAGTATCAATTTCGGTATTAAACAGTTCAGAAATTTCCTACCAAATATTTTTGGGGAGAAACATTTGAAGTAAAAAATCTTATATATACGTTTTTTGTATGAAGATTAATTTTTGAGGGAAAAATGGGCATTATTTGTATATTATTATTCCCAGGTTTTATTTATTATGTACTTTATTGCTGCAAAAGTCGCCATCAAGTAATATATATATATATATATATATATATATAATATATATATATATAATATATATATATATATATATATATATATATATATATATATATATATATATATATATATATATATGATATTATATATATATATATTTATATATATATAATATATATATATATATATATATTATATATATATATATATATAATATATATATATATATATATATATAATACATAACAAAGCAGCTAACATCAATCATAAATGGAAAAATGAGTGATGTACCTAGCTGTTGTAAGCACCTGTTGCAGGTTTGTGGTGGGGGAGGTCATCACTGTCTGGTTAACAAGGTTACTGTGGGACTGATCACCACTTGTAACTATGAAGCTCACCTCACCTGTGCTGACTGAAGAAATGTGTGGTACTGAACAGTGTTCCATAATGATGCTGATAGTGTTGTATGATGTCGATGAACAGTGTTACATAATGACGCTTAACATTGTTCTATAATGATGATGAACAGTGTTGTATAATGTCGATGAACAGAGCACCATAATGACACTGAACAGTGTTACTTAATGGTGCTAAATAATGATACAATAATAACAAGTCAGGTTTGGCTTGATGTTCCTTCACGATGATGAATTGTGACAATTAAATGAGTTTTTCTCTAGCCAACACCTGAGGTCTGATAGTGCTCACACCTATGTTGGCAGACAACAGTGCTCACACCTATGTTGGTAGACAACAGTGCTCACACCTATGTTGGTAGACAACAGTGCTCACACCTATGTTGGTAGACAACAGTGCTCACACCTATGTTGGTAGACAACAGTGCTCACACCTATGTGGTAGGTGCTAACATGTTGGTAGACAACGGTGCTCACACCTATGTTGGTAGACAACAGTGCCCACACCTATGTTGGTAGACAACAGTGCTCACACCTACGCTGGTAGACAACAGTGCTCACACCTATGTTGGTAGACAACAGTGCTCACACCTATGTTGGTAGACAACAGTGCTCACACCGATGTTGGTAGACAACAGTGCTCACACCTATGTTGGTAGACAACAGTGCTCACACCTATGTTGGTAGACAACAGTGCTCACACCTATGTTGGTAGACAGCAGTGCTCCCACCTATGTTGATAGACAACAGTGCTCACACCTATGTTGGTAAACAACAGTGCTCACACCTATGTTGGTAGACAACAGTGCTCACACCTATGTTGGTAGACAACAGTGCTCACACCTATGTTGGTAGACAACAGTGCTCACATCGATGTTGGTAGACAACAGTGCTCCCACCTATGTTGATAGACAACAGTGCTCACACATATGTTGGTAAACAACAGTGCTCACACTTATGTTGGGAGACAACAGCGCTCATGCATGTGCTCGTAGACAAAGTGCTCACACCTATGTTGGTAAACAACATTGCTCACACCAATGTTGATAGATAACAGTGCTCACACCTGTGCTGGTAGACAACAGTGCTCACAAACTATGTTGATAGACAACAGTGCTCACACCTGTGCTGGCAGACAACAGTGCTCACACCTGTGCTGGTAGACAACAGTGCTCACACCTATGTTGGTAGACAACAGTGCTCCCACCTATGTTGATAGACAACAGTGCTCACACCTATGGTGGTAAACAACAGTGCTCACACCTATGTTGGTAGACAACAGTGCTCACACCTATGTTGGTAGACAACAGTGCTCACACCTATGTTGTACAAATTCACGAGTGGACAACAGTGCTCCACTTGTTGATAGCAAATGCTCACAATATGTTGGTAAACAACGGTGCTCACACTTATGTTGGGAGACAACAGCGCTCATGCATGTGCTCGTAGACAACAGTGCTCACACCTATGTTGGTAAACAACATTGCTCACAGCTATGTTGATAGATAACAGTGCTCACACCTGTGCTGGTAGACAACAGTGCTCACAACTATGTTGATAGACAACAGTGCTCACACCTGTGCTGGCAGACAACAGTGCTCACACCTGTGCTGGTAGACAACAGTGCTCACAACTATGTTGATAGACAACAGTGCTCACACCTGTGCTGGCAGACAACAGTGCTCACACCTAAGTTGGTAGACAACAGTGCTCAAACCTATGTTGGTAGACATCAGTGCTCACATCTATGTTGGGAGACAGCAGTGTTCACTCTTACGTTGGTAGACAACAGAGTTAACACCTATGATGGTAGACAACAATGTTTACACCTATGTTGGGAGACAACAGTGCTCACGCCTATGTTGGTAGACAACAGTGCTCACACCTATGTTGGTAGATAACAGTGTTCACACCTATGTTGGTAGACAACAGTGCTCGCACCTATGTTGGTAGACAACAGTGCTCGCATCTATGTTGGTAGACAACAGTGCTCACACCTATGTTCGTAGACAACAGTGCTCACACCTATGTTGGGAGCCAACAGTGCTCACACCTATGTTGGGAGACAACAATGTTCACACCTATGTTGGTAGACAACAGTGCTCACATCTGTGTTGGTAGACAAAGGTGCTCACACAAATGTTGGTAGACAACATGCACCTATCAGAGTGCTCACTCCTATGTTCATAGAAAACTGTTGCTAAAACCTACGTTAGTATACAGTAATGCTCACACCTATGTTGGTAGAGACAAGGCTAACTTCTAGATTGGTAGACAACAGTGCTAACACGTATGTTGGTAGAAAACAATACTCACACCTATGTTGGTAGACAACAGTGCTTGCGCCTAGGTTGTAGACAACAGTGCTAACACCTAGGTTGGTAGACAACAGTACTAGCATCTAGGTTGGTAGACAACAGTGCTAGCATCTAGTTTGGTAGACAACAGTGCTCACAGCTAGGTTGGTAGACAACAGTGCTCACACCTAGATTGGTAGACAACAGTGCTCGCACCTAGATTGGTAGAAACAGTGCTAGCACTGAAGTTGGTAGACAATAGTGCTAGCACCTAGGTTGGTAGACAACAGTGCTAGCACCTAGGTTGGTAACAACAGTGCTAGCACCTACGTTGGTAGACAACAGTGCTAGCACCTAGGTTGGTAGACAACAGTGCTAGCATCTAGATTGGCAGACAACAGTGCTAGCACCTAGGTTGGCAGACAACAGTACTAGCACCTAGGTTGATAGACAACAGTGCTAGCACCTAGGTTGGTAGACAACAGTACTAGTACCTAGGTTTGTAGACAACAGTGCTAGCACTTAGGTTGGTAAACAACAGTGTTAGCACCTAGATTGGTATACAACAGTACTAGCACATAGGTTGGTAGACAACAGTGCTAGCACTTAGGTTGGTAAACAACAGTGCTAGCCACCTAGTTTGGTGGACAACAGTACTAGCACTTAGGTTGGTAAACAACAGTGTTAGTACCTAGATTGGTAGACAACAGTGCTAACACCTAGGTTGGTAGATAACAGTACTAGCACCTAGGTTGGTAGACAACAGTACTAGCACCTAGGTTAGTAGACTACAGTACCAGCACCTAGGTTGGTAGACAACAGTGCTAGCACCTAGGTTGGTAGACAACAGTGCTAGCACCTAGGTTGGTAGACAACAGTGCTCACACCTATGTTGGTAGACAACAGTGCTCACACCTATGTTGGTAGACAACAGTGCTCACACCGATGTTGGTAGACAACAGTGCTCACACCTATGTTGGTAGACAACAGTGCTCACACCGATGTTGGTAGACAAGAGTGCTCCCACCTGTGTTGATAGACAACAGTGGTCACACCTATGTTGGTAAACAACAGTGCTCACACCTATGTTGGGAGACAACAGCGCTCATGCATGTGCTCGTAGACAACAGTGCTCACACCTATGTTGGTAAACAACATTGTTCACAACTATGTTGATAGACAACAGTGCTCACACCTGTGCTGGCAGACAACAGTGCTCACACCTAAGTTGGTAGACAACAGTGCTCAAACCTATGTTGGTAGACAACAGTGCTCACATCTATGTTGGGAGACAGCAGTGTTCACTCTATGTTGGTAGACAACAGCGCTCACACCTATGATGGTAGACAACAATGTTTACACCTATGTTGGGAGACAACAGTGCTCACGCCTATGTTGGTAGACAACAGTGCTCACACCTATGTTGGTAGATAACAGTGCTCACACCTATGTTGGTAGACAACAGTGCTCACACCTATGTTGGGAGTCAGCAGTGCTCACACCTATGTTCGTAGACAACAGTGCTCACACCTATGTTGGGAGTCAACAGTGCTCACACCTATGTTGGGAGACAACAATGTTCACACCTATGTTGGTAGACAACAGTGCTCACATCTGTGTTGGCGGACAAAAGTGCTCACACAAATGTTGGTAGACAACAGTGCTCACTCTTATGTTCATAGAAAACTGTTGCTAAAACCTACGTTAGTGTACAGTAATGCTCACACCTATGTTGGTAGAGAACAGTGCTCACACCTAGGCTGATAGACAACAAGGCTAACTTCTAGATTGGTAAACAACAGTGATAACACGTATGTTGGTAGAAAACAATACTCACACCTATGTTGGTAGACAACAGTGCTTGCACCTAGGTTGTAGACAACAGTGCTAACACCTAGGTTGGTAGACAACAGTACTAGCATCTAGGTTGGTAGACAACAGTGCTCACAGCTAGGTTGGTAGACAACAGTGGTAGCATCTAGTTTGGTAGACAACAGTGCTCACAGCTAGGTTGGTAGACAACAGTGCTCACAGCTAGATTGGTAGACAACAGTGCTCGCACCTAGATTGGTAGAAACAGTGCTAGCACTGAAGTTGGTAGACAATAGTGCTAGCACCTAGGTTGGTAGACAACAGTGCTAGCACCTAGGTTGGTAACAACAGTGCTAGCACCTACGTTGGTAGACAACAGTGCTAGCACCTAGGTTTGAAGACAACAGTGCTAGCATCTAAATTGGCAGACAACAGTGCTAGAACCTAGGTTGGTAGACAACAGTCCTAGCACCTACGTTGGTAGACAACAGTGCTAGCACCTAGGTTGGCAGACAACTGTGATAGCATCTAGGTTGGCAGACAACAGTGTTAGCACCTAGGTTGGCAGACAACAGTACTAGCACCTAGGTTGATAGACAACAGTGCTAGCACCTAGGTTGGTAGACAACAGTGCTAGTACCTAGGTTGGTAGACAACAGTGCTAGCACTTAGGTTGGTAAACAACAGTGTTAGCACCTAGATTGGTATACAACAGTACTAGCACCTAGGTTGGTAGACAACAGTGCTAGCACTTAGGTTGGTAAACAACAGTGCTAGCACCTAGTTTGGTGAACAACAGTACTAGCACTTAGGTTGGTAAACAACAGTGTTAGCACCTAGATTGGTAGACAACAGTGCTAGCACCTAGGTTGGTAGATAACAGTACTAGCACCTAGGTTGGTAGACAACAGTACTAGCACCTAGGTTAGTAGACGACAGTACTAGCACCTAGGTTGGTAGACAACAGTGCTAGCACCTAGGTTGGTAGACAACAGTGCTAGCACCTAGGTTGGTAGACAACAGTGATAGCACCTAGGCTGGTAGCAACAGTGCTAGCACCTAGGTTGTTAGACAACAGTGCTAGCACCTAGGTTGGTAGACAACAGTGCTAGCACCTAGGTTGGTAGACAACAGTGCTAGCACCTAGGTTGGTAGACAACAGTGCTAGCACCTACGTTGGTAGACAACAGTGCTAGCACCTAGGTTGGTAGACAACAGTGCTAGCACCTAGGTTGGTAGACAACAGTACTAGCACCTAGGCTGGTAGACAACAGTGCTGGCACCTAGGTTGGTAGACAACAGTACTAGCACCTAGGTTGGTAGACAACAGTTCTAGCACCTAGGTTGGTAGACAACAGTACTAGCACCAAGGTTGGCAGACAACAGTGCTAGCACCTAGGTTGGTAGACAACAGTACTAGCACCTAGGTTGGTAGACAGCAGCACTTGCACCAAGGTTGGTAGACAACAGTACTTGCACCAAGGTTGGTAGACAACAGTACTAGCACCTAGGTTGGTAGACAGCAGCACTAGCACCTAGGTTGGTAGACAACAGTACTAGCACCTAGGTTGGTAGACAGCAGCACTAGCACCTAGGTTGGTAGACAACAGTACTAGCACCTAGGTTGGTAGACAACAGTATTAGCACCTAGGTTGGTAGACAGCAGCACTAGCACCTAGGTTGGTAGACAACAGTGCTAGCACCTAGGTTGGTAGACAACAGTACTAGCACCTAGGTTGGTAGACAACAGTACTAGCACCTAGGTTGGTAGACAGCAGCACTAGCACCTAGGTTGGTAGACAGCAGCACTAGCACCTAGGTTGGTAGACAACAGTACTAGCACCTAGTTGTAGACAGCAGCACTAGCACCTAGGTTGGTAGACAACAGTGCTAGCACCTAGGTTGGTAGACAACAGTACTAGCACCTAGGTTGGTAGACAACAGTACTAGCACCTAGGTTGGTAGACAACAGTGCTAGCACCTAGGTTGGTATACAACAGTACTAGCACCTAGGTTGGTAGACAACAGTACTAGCACCTAGGTTGGTAGACAACAGTGCTAGCACCTAGGTTGGTAGACAACAGTACTAGCACCTAGGTTGGTAGACAACAGTACTAGCACCTAGGTTGGTAGACAACAGTACTAGCACCTAGGTTGGTAGACAACAGTACTAGCACAATTTTTTAGATAATTTTAAAATTTTAATCTTGGTATTATATATGAACATAGTTTTAACGTAAACTTGAGTCAGAATTTTTTTTTAGAGAATCTATTACGTAACTCGAAGGGTTCAATAATATTAAGCAGTAAAGGAATGTAAACAGTATTCTTGGGACAGGGATGGAGTGAATAATGGTGAAAGTTTTTCTTTTTCGGGGCCACCCTGCCTTGGTGGGAATCGGCCGATGTGTTAATAATTAATATAAAACAAAGTTCTAAATGTCGGACAGGAAAATAACCTGCCACGTATATACTAAATAATAAAAATCTTAATATTACTGATTGCGATAAAGATTTGAGAGTTCTGGTTAGCAGTAATCTGAAACCAAGACAACAGTGCGTAAGTATTCACAATAAAGCTAACAGAGTCCTTGTCTTCATATCAAGAAACATAAATAATAGAAATCCTCAGGTTGTTCTTCAACTCTATATATCCTTGGTTAGGTCTCATTTAGGACACTTGTGCAACATCTGGGTATCTTTATTGTAGACGTTTCGCCATCCAGTGGCTTTATCAATACAAATTCTTGGACATAATAAGAAATACGAAGAACTATATACAAAAGATGAGGTAATCAGTCCCTCAGCCTTGGAGGTGGTGTTTAGAGCACCGTGGTTGTAGAGATTCTCTACAATTCCTGAACAATTCCTTACTGAGGTATCGGAACGCTATTCTCAGGTTTGTCAGGCGCCCATACGCTGCAGCAGTTATCTGGATGATGTTCTCCTCAAGAGATGTCGTCGGAATTATAATCACCCAAAGATCCTCTTCCTTGAGTGAGATTTGTTGTTAAATTAGACACATGTGCAACTCTTGGGTATCTTTAATGAGGAAACGTTTCGCCACACAGTGGCTTCATCAGTCCATACAAAGGATAAACTTGAAGAACAGGAGGAGAATGAGGTAATCAGTCCCTCAGCCTTGAGTCGATGTGGTCAGTCCATCAATCTTGAATAGAATTTCTAGGTAGTAGCCCAGTTTTAATGAATGTGTTAAAGATTGTTGTTAGTAGCACACACAGCGTCTCTGCTCTCTCTCTAAGGACCCATGGAGATATGTCTGGTCCCACCGCCTTTCAGGTATCTAATTCACTTAGCAACGTCTTCACCTCCTCCTCGGTTGTAGATATTTCGTGCAGCACATGTTGGTGTACCCTTCTATTGCAGCTTACCAGAGTCCTTCCTGTCTCCACTGCAAATATTTCTTTAAATCTCATGTTGCACTCCTCTCATACTTCTCTGTCGTTTCTTGTGATCTCCCTTCCTTCCTTCCTCAGCCTGATTACCTGATCCTTGAGTGTTGTTTTCCTCCTGATGTGGCTATACAACAGCTTCGGGTAAGACTTTGCTTTCGATGCTATGACATTTTCATATTGCCACTGGGCCTCCCTCCTTATCTGTGAATATTCGTTTCTGGCTCTTCGACTAATCTCTTTATTCTTCTGTACTTTTTCCATTCTCTAGCACACTTAGTTTTTGCCTCTCTACACCTTTGGGTGAACCAAGGGCTCGTTCTGGTCTTCCCATTATTTCTGTTGCCCTTGGTAACGAACCTCTCTTCTGCCTCCTTGCATTTTGTTGTCACGTAGTCCATCGTTTCTTTTACTGATTTTCCTGCTAGTTCTCTTTCTCACTGAACCTCTTGCAGGAAATTTTGATGCCTGTGTGGAGACCCCGTTTTTAGTTTGCCTTGTCCCATCCTACTTCTGCTTCCCTCTCCACTTGTAACTCTACTATGTATTCGAAGCTCAGAACCACGTGATCACTAGCTCCGAGAGGCATTTTGTAAGTGATGTCCTTGATGTCTGAACTACTCAAGATGAATATGAGGTCCAATCTTGTTGGGTCATCCTCTCCTCTCCTCTCTCTCTGGTAGTGTCCCTAACTTGTTGATACATGAGGTTTTCTAGTACCACCTCCATCATTTTGGCTTTCTATGTTTCGGGTCCTCACTGTGGCTTTAGGTTTTCCCAGTCAATCCCCTTGTGACTGGCATCACTCAAAACTAGTAACTTTGCCCTACCCATGTAAGCCCTTCTGGCTACCTCAGCTAGTGTGTTGCTCTCTTCATATTCTTTTCTTGGCCTCCTGCTGTTCTGTGGTAGGTTGTACATTACTGCAATCACCACCTTAGAACCTCCAGACTGAATTGTTCCTACTATATAGTGCCTTTTGCCCATTCTGTTCATTCCTTCCATTTCCTCAAATCCCCATCAGTTTCTGATGAGCAGCGCATCTCCTCCTCCCTCTCTGCTCCCTCTATCTTTCTTCAGGATCTGATTGATATCCAGATGGAAAGATCCCATTTGTTTTCACCCCTGTGAGTTTCGTTTCTGAGAGTGCTATGATGTCTTAAGACGTCTCCTTGATTCTTTCATGCCGCTTCTCACATTTATATGTTTTTCTATTCGCATTGTGCAAAAAACCTTCGACTTTCTTTTTATTACTATGATCTGGGGGGTACATTGGGGTTGGGGAAGCAGGAGACCTGGCAAGGTACTATGGGGGGGTTGCTGTGAAGGTGGATTTTGTGGTTGGGAGTTTGGGCTGTGGGTATGTATGGCTTGTGGGTTTTGAGTTAGTCTGCTTGGTTGCAGTGGGGTTGTCGGGGTTGAGGGCCTTCTGTAGGTGGTTCTGATGGGGGTTGTATTTGCTTTTCCTCCAAAGTCTGGTTTCTGCCCATCTCCATCCTTGCCTCTCTTTCCTCCTTGTGCCTGTACCCTTTCTTTCAGTTTCCATCTTTCTTCTCATGTTCCGTCATGGTCGAGGTACATCTGCTGGTACATTGATGTGTCCCTTAATTGTACTTTCTCCTGCAGGATCCTATTTTGCGCCTTTTCTGACTTGAAAATCACCTTGACTGGCTCGTTTCTTTCCTTTATAAACCTCCCTATTTTCAGAAAATTTGACAGCTGGGGTCATGTCGTCCTATCCTTTTGTTTTCATGAGACTTTCAATCATGTTTGTCTCTCCCTGTCATTTTGCTTCGTAAGTTTCCCCCTCAACTTCCTGGAGCCCATGATCAAAGACTGACCTCTCCCTTTCATCCTTCCACTGCATTTGCCTTTGTATCGCCTAATTTGATTTAATTACCTCCATCGCAGCTTTCCTTTCTTCAACCCCCTCTCTATCTGTTGTCCCTGTGCCCAATTGCCTGTTATTTTTCCCTCAACACCGCTATGGTCTATAAGGGCCTCTGCATATAGCTTAGCTCTTTCGTTTCCTTCAGCCCTCTTGTTTGTTGCTGGTGTGCTCCTCGTCTTTTCCCGGGCTCCACGGTGGTCTGATAGGGCCTCTTGCATACAGCTTAACTCCTTTGTTCCCTTCAGCCCTCTCGTTTGTTGCTAATGACGTTCCTTATGTCATGCCAGTATTGTTCTTTGGTTATTTAGACTGTTTTAGCTTTTGTCCTACACTCACGACCAACATTCAGGACCTGCACCCACGACATTCACCCACGAACCACACCCACGACCTACTCCCACGACCTACACCCACGACCTATACTCACGACCTATATCCACAACCTTTCCATGATATTCACTCACGAACTACACCCACGACCTTCAACCTCGACCTTTACCCTCGACCTACACCAACGACCTGCACCAACGACCTGCTGACACTAATGTCTCGTTAACTACCTGTCAGTACCATGAACACATTAGAAGTTTAATGACGTCCCCCGCTGAGAAGAGATTGTCTTCTTCCTCACCTGTTTATGAGGTCAGGGATAACTGGTGCGTCACTTCTCTCAGCAAGGTTCTCCTCCTACGTCACTTCTTTCAGCGAATTCTCCTCCTACGTCACTTCTCTCAGCAAAGCTGTCTTCCTACGTCACTTCTTTCAGTAAGGTTGTCCTCCAACGTCACTTGTCTCAGCAAGGCAGTCCTCCCACGTCACTTGTCTCAGCAAGGCAGTCCTCCCACGTCACTTGCCTCAGCAAGGCAGTACTCCCACGTCACTTGTCTCAGCAAGGCAGTACTCCCGCATCACTGGGAAGTTGCTCCCAGAGATGAGACTGAAGTTAAAAACATTAACGAATAATTTACTTTTCACAACTCAGAATTTCCTTGGAAATGTTTAGTCCAACAAAGACGCAGAGTAGACGCGGCGGTCATCTTATTTTCACAGGATACATGTTGGTAGTAGTGGTGGTTAATAAGTAATTAAGTCTATTTAGGTATACACAAATGCAATAACATAGATTATCATACATAGCAGAATATGTGTAGAGAGCCTAGGAAAACCCCAAAAAGGTCAGACCAAGTGACATATTTCTTGTTCCCCCTGAAGCAACGTCTTGCCATAGACAAGAGGTGTATATACGTAAAACAGGAATAAATAAATGGGATGTAAATAGCGTGCTGAAAATTTCCAGCCAAGACAGGACTCGCAGCAATGGTTTCAAGTTAGAAAAATTCAGATTCAGGAAGGATATAGGAAAGCACTGGTTTGGTAATAGAGTTGTGGATGAGTGGAACAAACTCCCGAGTACCGTCATAGAAGCGAAAACGTTGTGTAGTTTTAAAAATAGGTTAGCTAAATACATGAGTGGGTGTGGGTGGGTGTGAGTTAAACCTTACTAGCTTGTGCTACTAGGTCAGATGCCGTGCCCCTTCCTTTAGAGGCAGTGACCTGACTAGGTGGGTCATTGGTCTAAGTCAGGGGGTGACATGGACCTGATTCGCATGGGTCAGTAGGCCTGCTGCAGTGTTCCTTCTTTCTTATGTTCTTAAGAGTTGGTATCATGACCCTCGGCGGTGAGGGAGAAGGTTGTAAATAGGCTGTGCCTGTGTTTCCTGTTGTATCACCTGTTAGTGTGTAGCTGTTGTGTGTCACCTGTTAGTGTGTAGCTGTTGCGTGTCACCTGTGTTACTGTTGTGTCATCTGTTGACATAATAATGTTATGACACTTGTTGATGTGTTACTACTGTGACACTTGTTGATGGGTTACTGTTGTGACACTTGTTACTTGATATGAAAGTTAAGGCACATGTGCAACATCTAGTTATCTCTATTGTAGACGTTTCGCCATCCAGTGGCTTTATTGTATACCTTTCTTGCACAACTTGTCAGACACTGCAACATCATGGAATCTTGGTTCAGAGGACATCTACAATGACCTTCTTCACGACTACTACAACTAACCATCCCTTTACGTAGGACTTACTTCCACTGGGGAATCCCGTCTACCAGTAACTATGTCCTCGTCTGCTACACGTCCCTATCCACTGACACCCATGTAAGCGCCTGCCTTGGTCTCTACCCCACGGTGCTCTAAACACAAATCAAGACTGAGGCACGATTACCTCTTCTTTTGTAATAGTTCTATGTCTCTAGTTTGTCCTTAGAATTGTATTTTAAACCACGGATGGTGAAACGTCACAATAAAGAATCAATGTTGAATGTGTCTTAACTTTCATTTGTCGGTATTGATACTTTCTGCACTTGTTTAAGTGTTAGGTTGTGTATTGTTTAAAATTTAGTGTTGGTCACTTGTTGAAGTGTTGTGTTGTGTCACTTGTTAAAGTTTTTAGTTTGTGTCACTTGTTAAAGGTTAGTGTTTTGTCACTTGTTAAAGTGTTGTGTTGTGTCACTTGTTGAAGTGTTAGTGTTGTGTCACTTGTTAAAGTGTTAGTGTTGTGTCACTTGTTAAAGTGTTAGTGTTGTGTCACTTGTTAAAGTGTTAGTGTTGTGTCACTTTTTAAAGTGTTTTGGTTTGTGTCCTTGTTGAAGTTTAGTGTTGTGTCACTTTTAAAAGGGTTTCAATTAATACAACGTCATGCAGACACATTTTTTATTCAAGTTTCCAGAGCATGTGACTCGCATTTTTAAAGCTTCTAGTTCTTAAGGTACACACACACACACACACACACACACCACACACACACACACACACACACACACACAACACACACACACAACACACACACACACACACACACACACACACACACACACACACACACACACACACACACACACACACACACACACACACACACACACACACACACACACACACACACACACACACACAAGACAACGTATATCTCACCTGGTCAGTCCGTTTTGTTATGCAAAATAGACTTTTAGTAGGTTAATTAAGCTAAGTCTTGTGTATTAATATCTCTGAAATGATCCTGACTTTCAAAGCTCTAGTACTGAACTTCTTATTTCTTCCCCCCCCCCACTCCCAAAGTTCCATTCCGGATAATCATTTTCGCCTGATCTTCTCCACCGCTTGCTTAAACTCCAACAGCCACTTCTTTATACACTGATTCAGCACACTCACACACTCCTGCTGGAATGTTGGAGCCAATACGTACTTTTATAACCTCCTTCACACCTTCCTTCAATTTCTCCCTGAGGAGAGGAGAGGGAAGGAGGTGAGAGAGAGAGTGAGAGGAAATTCAGGAAGTAGGCAGTAATGTGATTGATTATCAGAAACCAGTGAAGTTGACTGTCGTGGCTCCGAGGGGAAGTAAGAACGACGAGAGGGGAAAAGGGAGGGAGGGAGGGAGGAAAGGGGGGAAGGAGAGAGGGAAGCACGGCGTAGAGGGAGGAAGGGGGGGAAGGAGAGAGGGAAGCAAGGCGTAGAGGGAGGAAGGGGGGGAAGGAGAGAGGGGAAGCACGGCGTAGAGGGAGGAAAGGAGGAAGGAGAATACAGGTAGCTAGGGAACCAGAGTGTTTTGGTAGAGAGATCAAACTTCAGGTGTCTTAAGAAATCTACTGTCAGAGGAACATTGTCACGTCTACCAGTGTAAGCGACATTATCACGTCTACCAGTGTGAGGGATATTGTCACGTCTACCAGTGTGAGGGACATTGTCACGTCTACCAGTGTAAGCGACATTATCACGTCTACCAGTGTGAGGGATATTGTCACGTCTACCAGTGTGAGGGACATTGTCACGTCTACCAGTGTGAGGGACATTGTCACGTCTACCAGTGTGATGGACATTATCACGTCTACCAGTGTGAGGGATATTGTCACGTCTACCAGTGTGAGGGACATTGTCACGTCTACCAGTGTGAGGGACATTATCACGTCTACCAGTGTGAGGGACATTATCACGTCTACCAGTGTGAGGGACATTATCACGTCTACCAGTGTGAGGAACATTCTCACGTCTACCAGTGTGAGGGACATTGTCACGTCTACCAGTGTGAGGAACATTCTCACGTCTACCAGTGTGAGGGACATTGTCACGTCTACCAGTGTGAGGGACATTATCACGTCTACCAGTGTGAGGGACATTATCACGTCTACCAGTGTGAGGGATATTGTCACGTCTACCAGTGTGAGGGACATTGTCACGTCTACCAGTGTAAGCGACATTATCACGTCTACCAGTGTGAGGGATATTGTCACGTCTACCAGTGTGAGGGACATTGTCACGTCTACCAGTGTGAGGGACATTGTCACGTCTACCAGTGTGAGGGACATTGTCACGTCTACCAGTGTGAGGAACATTCTCACGTCTACCAGTGTGAGGGACATTGTCACGTCTACCAGTGAGAGGGACATTATCACGTCTACCAGTGTGAGGGACATTGTCACGTCTACCAGTGTGAGGGACATTGTCACGTCTACCAGTGTGAGGGACATTATCACGTTTACCAGTGTGAGGGACGTTGCCACGTCTACCAGTGTGAGGGACATTATCACGTCTACCAGTGTGAGGGACATTGTCACGTCTACCAGTGTAAGGGACATTATCACGTCTACCAGTGTGAGGGACATTGTCACGTCTACCAGTGTGAGGGGCATTATCACGTCTACCAGTGTGAGGGACATTGTCACGTCTACCAGTGTGATGGACATTATCACGTCTACCAGTGTGATGGACATTGTCACGTCTACCAGTGTGAGGGACAATTATCACGTCTACCAGTGTGAGGGACATTGTCACGTCTACTAGTGTGAGGGACATTATCACGTCTACCAGTGAGGGACATTATCACGTCTACCAGTGTGAGGGACATTGTCACGTCTACCAGTGTGAGGGACATTGTCACGTCTACCAGTGTGAGGGACATTGTCACGTCTACCAGTGTGAGGGACATTGTCACGTCTACCAGTGTGAGGGACATTGTCACGTCTACCAGTGTGAGGGACATTGTCACGTCTACCAGTGTGAGGGACATTGTCACGTCTACCAGTGTGAGGGACATTGTCACGTCTACCATGTGAGGGACATTGTCACGTCTACCAGTGTGAGGGACATTGTCACGTTACCAGTGTGAGGACATTGTCACGTCTACCAGTGTGAGGGACATTGTCACGTCTACCAGTGTGAGGGACATTGTCACGTCTACCATGTGAGGACATTGTCACGTCTACCAGTGTGAGGGACATTGTCCACGTCTACAGTTGTGAGGGACATTGTCACGTCTACCAGTGTGAGGGACATTGTCACGTCTACCAGTGTGAGGGACTTGTCACGTCTACCAGTGTGAGGGACATTGTCACGTCTACCAGTGTGAGGGACATTGTCACGTCTACCAGTGTAAGGGACATTGTCACGTCTACCAGTGTGAGGGACATTGTCACGTCTACCAGTGTGAGGGACATTGTCACGTCTACCAGTGTGAGGGACATTGTCACATCTACCAGTGTGAGGGACATTGTCACGTCTACCAGTGTGAGGGACATTGTCACGTCTACCAGTGTGAGGGACATTGTCACGTCTACCAGTGTGAGGGACATTGTCACGTCTACCAGTGTGAGGGACATTATCACGTCTACCAGTGTGAGGGACATTGTCACGTCTACCAGTGTGAGGGACATTATCACGTCTACCAGTGTGAGGGACATTGTCACGTCTACCAGTGTGAGGGACATTATCACGTCTACCAGTGTGAGGGACATTGTCACGTCTACCAGTGTGAGGGACATTATCACGTCTACCAGTGTGAGGGACATAGTCACGTCTACCAGTGTGAGGGACATTGTCACGTCTACCAGTGTGAGGGACATTGTCACGTCTACCAGTGTGAGGGACATTGTCACGTCTACCAGTGTGATGGACATTGTCATGTCTACCAGTGTGAGGGACATTGTCACGTCTACCAGTGTGAGGGACATTGTCACGTCTACCAGTGTGAGGGACATTATCACGTCTACCAGTGTGATGGACATTGTCACGTCTACCAGTGTGAGGGACATTGTCACGTCTACCAGTGTGAGGGACATTGTCACGTCTACCAGTGTGAGGGACATTATCACGTCTACCAGTGTGAGGGACATTGTCACGTCTACCAGTGTGAGGGACATTGTCACGTCTACCAGTGTGAGGGACATTATCACGTCTACCAGTGTGAGGGACTTTGTCACGTCTACCAGTGTGAGGGACATTGTCACGTCAACCAGTGTGAGGGACATTATCACGTCTACCAGTGTGAGGGACATTGTCACGTCTACCAGTGTGAGGGACATATGTCACGTCTACAGTGTGAGGGACATTGTCACGTCTACCAGTGGTGAGGGACATTGTCACGTCTACCAGTGTGAGGACATTGTCACGTCTACCAGTGTGAGGGACATTGTCACGTCTACCAGTGTGAGGGACATTGTCACGTCTACCAGTGTGAGGGACATTGTCACGTCTACCAGTGTGAGGGACATTGTCACGTCTACCAGTGTGAGGGACATTGTCACGTCTACAGTGTGAGGGACATTGTCACGTCTACCATGTGAGGGACATTGTCACGTCTAACCAGTGGTGAGGGACATTGTCACGTCTACCAGTGTGAGGGACATTGTCACGTCTACCAGTGTGAGGGACATTGTCACGTCTACCAGTGTGAGGGACATTGTCACGTCTACCAGTGTGAGGGACATTATCACGTCTACCAGTGTGATGGACATTATCACGTCTACCAGTGTGAGGGACATTGTCACGTCTACCAGTGTGAGGGACATTATCACGTCTACCAGTGTGAGGGACATTATCACGTCTACCAGTGTGAGGGACATTGTCACGTCTACCAGTGTGAGGGACATTGTCACGTCTACCAGTGTGAGGGACATTTATCACGTCATAGTCCAGTGTGAGGGACATTATCACGTCTACCAGTGTGAGGGACATTGTCACGTCTACCAGTGTGAGGGACATTATCACGTCTACCAGTGTGAGGGACATTGTCACGTCTACCAGTGTGAGGGACATTGTCACGTCTACCAGTGTGAGGGACATTATCACGTCTACCAGTGTGAGGGACATTATCACGTCTACCAGTGTGAGGGACATTATCACGTCTACCAGTGTGAGGGACATTCTCACTTCTACCAGTGTGAGGGACATTGTCACGTCTACCAGTGTGAGGGACATTATCACGTCTACCAGTGTGAGGGACATTATCACGTCTACCAGTGTGAGGGACATTATCACGTCTACCAGTGTGAGGGACATTATCACGTCTAACCAGTGTGAGGACATTGTCACGTCTACCAGTGTGGAGGACATTGTCACGTCTACCAGTGTGAGGGACATTATCACGTCTACCAGTGTGAGGGACATTATCACGTCTACCTGTGTGAGGGACATTGTCACGTCTACCAGTGTGAGGGACATTATCACGTCTACCAGTGTGAGGGACATTGTAACGTCTACCAGTGTGAGGGACATTGTCACGTCTACCAGTGTGAGGGACATTATCACGTCTACCAGTGTGAGGGACATTATCACGTCTACCAGTGTGAGGGACATTGTCACGTCTACCAGTGTGAGGGACATTGTCACGTCTACCAGTGTGAGGGACATTGTCACGTCTACCAGTGTGAGGGACATTATCACGTCTACCAGTGTGAGGGACATTATCACGTCTACCAGTGTGAGGCACATTGTCACGTCTACCAGTGTGAGGGACATTATCACGTCTACCAGTATGAGGGACATTGTCACGTCTACCAGTGTGAGGCACATTGTCACGTCTACCAATGTGAGGGACATTATCACGTCTACCAGTGTGAGGGACATTATCACGTCTTCCAGTGTGAGGGACATTGTCACGTCTACCAGTGTGAGGGACATTGTCACGTCTACCAGTGTGAGGGACATTATCACGTCTACCAGTGTGAGGGACATTATCACGTCTACCAGTGTGAGGGACATATGTCACGTCTACCAGTGTGAGGGACATTGTCACGTCTACCAGTGTGAGGACATTGTCACGTCTACCAGTGTGAGGGACATTATCACGTCTACCAGTGTGAGGGACATTATCACGTCTACCAGTGTGAGGCACATTGTCACGTCTACCAGTGTGAGGGACATTATCACGTCTACCAGTGTGAGGGACATTATCACGTCTACCAGTGTGAGGGACATTTGTCACGTCTACCAGTGTGAGGGACATTGTCCAGTCTACCAGTGTGAGGGATATTGTCACGTCTACCAGTGTGAGGGACATTATCACGTCTACCAGTGTGAGGGACATTGTCACGTCTACCAGTGTGAGGGACATTGTCACGTCTACCAGTGTGAGGGACATTGTCACGTCTACCATTGTGAGGGATATTGTCACGTCTACCAGTGTGAGGGCATTTCACGTTTTTCCATTGGAGGGACAATTTTACGTCTACCGTGTGAGGGACTTTTTCCACGTTTAAACCTGTGAGGGACATTGTCACGTTACCATGTGAGGGAAAATTTCACGTTACCAGTGTGAGGGACTTTTCACGTCTACCAGTGTGAGGGACTTGTCACTTCTACCAGTGTGGGGACATGTCAGTCTACAGTGGAGGGACATTACAGTTACCATGTGAGGGACATGTCGTCTCCAGTTTTTAGGGACATGCAGTCTACAGTGTGGGGACATTGTCACTTTACCAGTTTGGGGACATTATCACGTCTACCAGTGTGAGGGACATTGTCATCTACCATTGAGGGACATTTTACGTCACCAGTGGAGGGACATTATCCGTCACCAGTGGGGGACATTGTCCTCACCCGTGTAGGGAATTTTTCACGTCTACCCGTGTGAGGGGGCTTGCACGTTTTCCATGTGAGGGACTTACGTCTACCAGTGTGAGGGACATGACGTCTACCATGTGAGGGGGCAAAAATTTTACTCTACCCGTGTGGGGAATTTTTACGTTACCAGTGTGAGGGCATTGTCAGTTTACCCGTGTGAGGGGCATTATCACGTCTACCCGTGTGGGGGACATGCACTTACCCGTGTGAGGGACTTGCACGTCTACCATGTGAGGGGCATTGTCACTTACCAGTGTGAGGGACATTTTCCCCGTCACCCGTGTGAGGGGCATTGTCATTCCAGTGGAGGGACATTGTACGTCTACCAGTGGGGGGCTTGTCACTCTACCAGTGGGGACATGTACGTCTACCAGTGTGAGGGACATTTCCCGTTTTTCCCGTGTGAGGGGCATTGTCACTTTACCAGTGTGAGGGACTTTCCGTTTACCAGTGTGAGGGAATGTCACTTTTACCAGTGTGAGGGACTTGTCACGTTACCAGTGTGGGGGACATATCACGTTACCGTGTGAGGGACTTTTTCCCTCACCCGTGTGAGGGACATTGCATTCTCAGTTGAGGGACATTGTCACGTCTACCGTGTGGGGACATTTCCGTTTTTCCCGGGGGGGACTTGCACGTTCCGTGTGAGGGACATTTCACGTCTACCCTGTGGGGACATTTCACGTCTACCTGTGAGGGACATTTTCAGTCTACCAGTGTGAGGGGGCATTTTTACGTTCCGTGTGAGGGGGCATTACACGTCACCGTGTGAGGGACATTGTCACGCTACCCGTGTGAGGGACATTGTCAATCACCAGTGTGGGGAATTTTTCACGTTACCAGTGTGGGGACATTTCACGCTACCAGGTGAGGGACATTGTCCGTCACCAGTGTGAGGGACATTTCACCTCTACCGTGTGGGGAAATTTTACGTCTCCAGTGTGAGGGGCTTTCACGTCTACCCGTGTGAGGGAAAATTTCCCCTCTCCCCGTGTGAGGGGAATTTCACGTCTCCAGTGTGAGGGAAATTTCCGTCTACCCGGAGGGACAATTTTCCTTTACCGTGTGAGGGCATTGTCACGTTTAACCAGTTTGAGGGACATTTCACGTCTACCAGGGAGGGGCTTTCACGTTTCCCGTGTGAGGACCTTTTCACGTCTCAGTGTGAGGGACATTTCACGTCTCCATGTGAGGGGACATTGTCACGTCTACCAGTGGGGGACTTTCCGTCTACCAGGGAGGGGAAATTTTCAGTCTACCCCGTGTGAGGGGGACATTTCAAGTCTACCGTGTGAGGGATTTTCAGTCTCCAGTGTGAGGACATTATCACGTCCCAGTTGAGGGAAATTTTCACCTTCCACCAGTGTGGGGACATTGTCAGTCTACCAGTTGAGGGGGGATTATCACGTCTACCAGTGTGGGGACATTATCCGTCTACCAGTGTGAGGGACATTGTCACGTCTACCCGTGTAGGGACTTTCACTCTACCAGTGGGGGACTTGTCCTTTACCCCGTGTGAGGGGCATTGTCAGTTTTTTACCCGTGTGAGGGCATTATCAGTTTTACCAGTGTGAGGGAATTTTTCACGTCTTCCATGTGAGGGACATTTTCACGTCTACCGGTGAGGGACAGTCACTTTTACCGTGTGAGGGACATTGTCACCTACCAGTGTGAGGGGTATCAGTCTACCAGTGGAGGGACATTTTCACGTCTCAGTGTGAGGGACTTTCACTTACCCTGTGAGGGAATTTACGTCTACCAGGTGAGGACTTTCCGTTACCCGTGTAGGACTTTCCGTTACCATTTTGAGGGACTTTCACGTCTACCAGTGTGAGGGGCATTATCACGTCTACCGTGTGAGGGAATTTTTCACGTCTACCCGTGTGGGGACAATTCAGTCTACCAGTGTGAGGACATTTTCCCTTCCAGTGTGGGGACATTTCACGTCTACCCGGTGAGGGACATTCAGTTACCAGTGTGAGGGGGCATTTTACGTCTACCCGGGGAGGGAAATTTTTTCAGTCACCCGTGTGAGGGACATTTCAGTCTACCAGTGTGAGGGGCATTGTCACTCTACCGTGTGAGGGACTTGTCACGTTACCATGTGAGGGGGAAATTTAGTCACCCGTGTGAGGACATTGTAGTCTACCCGTGTGGGGACATTTCACGTCTACCGTGTGAGGGCATTTTCACGTTACCAGTGTGAGGACATTGTCATTTTACCAGTGTGAGGGACATTGTACTTACCGTGTGAGGGAATTTCCGTCTCCAAGGGGGGGGTTTTTAGACCAGTTTGAGGAAAAATTGCACTCTCCCCTTTGGGAGGGAAATTTTCCACCTACCTTGAGGGACATTTTTCCCCTACCATTTAGGGGCATTGCCCCGACCTGTGGGACATTTCCGACCCGGGAACATTACAGTCTACATGGACCATTGTCCGTTTACCCGGTGAGGGCATTTCCGTCTACCCTTGAGGAATTTCACTTACATTAGGGGCATTTCCGTTACCATTGAGGGGCAGAGTCTACCAGTTGAGGGGAAAATTCCCTCTACCATTGGGGGCATTTCCGGACAGGTTGAGGGGCAATTCCGTCTCCATTGAGGGGCATTTCCGCTACCATTGAGGGACATTTCACGCTACCATTGAGGGGCATTGCACTTCCAGGTTTAAAGGACAGGGCCGTCTACCATTGAGGACGAGTTCCGGTAGGGCTTGGGACCAAGTTGAGGGGATTTTTTCCACCTGGGGGACAGGTTCCAGCCATTTTGGGCATGAATGGAAAAAAATTTAACAACCCTTTGGCCACTTTTGGGGACCAGAGTTCCAAAACCCTGGGCCCTGGGGACCGAGTTCCGGGCCAGGACCCCCTGAAGGGCCAGGTTCCGGGGCCTGGAAAGTGAAACAGAGTTTCCGGGCCATGGACCACTGGGGACCCCGAGTCCGTCCATGGACCACTGTGGACCAGAGTTTTTGGAAAAAATTTTAAGGGACTAGAGTTCGGACCTGGGGGCCTCGAAAACCAATTCCGGAATGGGCCATTGAAAAGGCCCAAAATTTTGGACTGGCCATTGAGGGAGTTCTGGAATACCATTCTGAAAAGACCAATTTTTTCCTACCAAAGGGACATTTTAAGGACCAGGTTCCGGGGAATGGACCATTTTTTGGGTTTGGTTGGGGTTTTTGGGCCATCTAAGGACCAGGTTCCGGAATGACCATTAAGGACCAGATTCGGACCATACCTTGAAACTGGGGAATGGGGTCTAGGACCCCAATTGGAACAGGAACTGAAGGACCCGATTTCCCAATATTTATTGGGGACCAGATTCGGACCAGGACCCCCTTACCCGAGCGCCATGGCCACTGGTGGAAAGTTCCAAAATTTACCACCTGGTGGCCCCGAGTTCCAGAATGGCCCACTTTGGCCCAAAAATTCCACTCCAATGGTAAAAAAGTTCCCTTTTGGCCCCCTGGTGGACTAGATTAGAAAAATACCACCTGGTGGACCGAGTTCCCGGTCCCTACCCTGTGGTAGATTCCAATTTTATAATTTTTTTATTATTGGGAAACACTAAACCTAATTGAGGGGGAATTTGAAGAATCTTTTAAATTTAATTAAGGGGGAAAGATAATTTCTTGGAAAAGTTTTTTTTTCGAGGGGCCCCCGTTCCTGGGGGGAAAATTATTTGGTTTTTCCTTTATTTTGGGGAATTAAATGAACCAACATTTTTTCCTTCTCACAAAGGTAAGAGAAAAAAAGGTCCCCAAAACTACGGGGTTAATGAGGGTTTTTGTACACCGTTGTGGGTTTTGGTACTGGATGACCTCACGTGACCTCCACACACTGGTACTGGATGACTACACGTGACCTCCACGCCTTGACACACTGGTACTGGATGACCTCAGGTAACCTCCACACTTTGACACACTGGTACTGGATGAACTCAGATCCCGTAACTAGGTCATGACAGCCTGTGTTTCCCAGGCTGCCAGATGAGACAGCCTGGAGTCTTCACCTGCCAGAGACGCAGTAGCATCGTCCGTTAGTATTAACGTTCCTCAATAATTTAACATCTTGCCAGATAGACTGAGATACAACTGCACGATAATGCAATTCTTTATTGGCAACGTTTTACCCACCCAGTGAGCTTAATCAAGTTACTTGGTGAAGCCCACTGGGTGGGCGAAACGTTGTCAATAAAGAATCGCATTACACTACACTTGTGTCTGCATCCGATGTTTCGGTGTTTTTCTTCATATTCCTCCGTGTTATTGTTATTGATTAAGCCTAATATTTAATTGTGATTTTATTATTGCGGTTTGCAAGAAAAGAGAAATTCTATATTACCTTCTTAAATTTTGATTTTGATCCGAGTTTTTTTTTTTTTTTTTTTTTTTTTAGAGAGAGAAGAAAACTGGTTGTTGAATGTCGGACATTCAACAGAGGAGACAAGGGAATGGTATTTACTTGTGTAAGTTGGTTAAGTGTTTAGTGTGGCGAGAAGTCCTGGTTCTCTTGATAAGTTAAATTATGCAGCATCTTTTGCAGTTTAAGTTTGCAAGGTATATGTAAGAAGAGATCTGACGGAGCGAGACTGCAGCTACGTGTGTAGATGATGGTCGACATTCGCAAACACGAGAGAAGTTTGAGTAAACAACAGGCATCCCGGGACGACATAACGGAGGTCATTTATGTAGTTTCCTTTGAAATAGCAAACAATAAACCAGTCTGTGAATGAGTTGTAAACAGAGGCTGATGCGTGATGGAGTCTATGGTGGTGTTAGTACCACACAAGACATGAACAACATGACGACACTCTTGCGATCCGTCGAACTGTTCTGAAGGTCAACCATTACAGAGCGAAGTAGAAAAATTCATCTGAAGATAAGATATAAAGCAGTGAATTGATATTTCTTTCGCGAAGTCTCTGACCGAAGGTTAAGACTTGAGACACAAAGCAAGGTTGATCACTGTTATTCCTGGCATAACTAGAAAGGTAAAGTTGAAAGAAGAGTTAATATCTACCAGTGAAGGTTAATATATATATATATATATATATATATATATATATATATATATATATATATATATATATATATATATATGTGTGTGTGTGTGTGTGTGTGTGTGTGTGTGTGTGTGTGTGTGTGTGTGTGTGTGTACTCACC
>NC_069399.1:102745595-102780066 GCF_026875155.1 Cherax quadricarinatus
TCTCCTTTTTTTAAAAATTGGGACTACATTTGCTGTCTTCCATGCCTCAGGCAATCTCCCTGTTTCGATAGATGTATTGAATATTGTTGTTAGGGGTACAGATAGCGCTTGTGTGTGTGTGTGTGTGTGTGTGTGTGTGTGTGTGTGTGTGTGTGTGTGTGTGTGTGTGTGTGTGCGCGCGCGTGTGTGTGTGTCTGTCCGTCTGTGTGTGTGTGTGTGTGTGTGTGTGTGTGTGTGTGTGTGTGTGTGTGTGTGTGTGTGTGTGTGTGTGTGTGTGTGTGTGTGTGTGTGTGTGTGTGTGCGTCTGTGTGTCTGTGTGTCTGTGTGTTTGTCTGTGACCTATAGACTGTAACCTACACACAGTGTAACCTACACACAATTTAACCTACACACAGTATAACCTTCACACATTGTAACATACACACAGTGTAATGTACACACAGTATAGCCTACACACAGTGTAACCTACACACTGTGTAACGTACACACAGTGTAACCTTCACTCAGTGTAAACTACACTGTGGTGTTTCGTCCAGTGTCAGTGTAACCTGGCATCAGTCTTGCCATATATGACTGATCACTGAGTCAAGGTTGTGGAAGCTGGACCGCGGTCAAGGTGATTCCTGCCCCTCAGCATGATAGCCGTCAAGAATGATAATGATGTTGAGTGATACTACTGATGGATGATGATGATGATGATGATGATGAATGATTCATGTCTGTCTGACTCTCTCTCTCTCTCTCTCTCTCTCTCTCTCTCTCTCTCTCTCTCTCTCTCTCTCTCTCTCTCTCTCATAAAGATGTATATACTCTGATACGATACAAAACACATGAAGGAAGGTGAGGGAAATGGGTAACAGGTGAGGGACAAAACGGATAGCGAGTAAAGAAGAAAACGGATAGTAGGTGAGGAAGAAAACCGGACAGCAATTGTAAAAGAAAACGGAGTGTGTCGACGAGGGGGTAACTAAAATGAAACATCTACACCAATTATAAGTGGATTCTCGCATGACTCTCATTTAGCTAATGACTACACGCTAAGTTATTTGTGAGTGAGAGGGGAGATAGTGAAGGAGGGGAGACAAGAGGAGGCAATGGAGGGGGAAGGGAGACAAGGGGAAGCAGAAGAGGGGCAAGAGATACATAGAGACATTGATATATATATACACATTGGCAGGAGTCGTGCTCTTTCTTGTTGTTGTTGCTGTTGCTGTTTTTCTCTTGTATTTTCTGTTTTTATTGTTGCTAGTGTTAGTGTATTAATACCCGTACAGTAGCAGTAGTGGCAGTAGTAGTAGCAGTAGTGGTAGTAGTAGTAGTAGTTGTGTCGTTAAAGGGAGGTTCCACCTTGACTGACAATGAATTAATAACTCCGTCAATCAAATCCATACAAAACTAAATGCCAGCTATCTCACATTTAGTCATTATGTGGCAATTTACCTCTTTCGACAAGGTTGAATTTTATGGGAGAGTGTCTAAAAGACTCCAATCTGCTGGTCAGAATCACAATAAATAAATTGACAAAAATACACGAGTAATACAGATTCCTGCAAATCTTAACACCTGAGGTACAATAATGTCTTGTTTGGTGTCCGTTGTCAAGCTGGAAAGAGTTATTCATTAACCGTAATAACGCGATGGCAAACAAACCACAGTGTCTTACACACTGGCCTGGACTTTTACGACTCATTTCCTGTGAGTTCTAACCCCACCCGTACCGTGGTTTGAGTTATCCCTTGTTTCGAAGCCTTCCAAATGTCTGTCCCAGCTGAGAACTATCAATGTCTCACCAATACTCGCAACGGTAGCTTAAGAGTCATGAATTAATACCAGAATTATGGTACGTCCTGTTCTTGCGTGGTAACACGGCTGACCTGTTTAGCTACCCATTAGAGACTAAGTCCTACAGGCCTCCCACACCGTGCTTGGCACCTATGATGTCAAGTTGTAGGACTATATAGAACGACAGTCTCGTTTTTTAAGCTACTTACACCGACATTCGTAGCCTAAGTAAGCTGTCTAAGCTACAATCTTAGGCTAAGTTCTAACCTACCAATGGCTTACGACGAATTAGCCTTAAGATCAAGGTTGAAGTGGAAGTTGTAGCAGCGTCACAATACTTCTGACCGAGCAGTGGCTACCATAGCCCCCTGATCACCCTCAGCGTCACAATACTTCTGAAAGAGCAGTGGCTACCATAGCCCCCTCCATCACCCTCAGCGTCACAATACTTCTGACCGAGCAGTGGCTACCATAGCCCCCTCCATCACCCTCAGCGTCACAATACTTCTGACCGAGCAGTGGCTACCATAGCCCCCTCCATCACCCTCAGCGTCACATTACTTCTGACCGAGCAGTGGCTACCATAGCCCCCTCCATCACCCTCAGCGTCACAATACTTCTGACCGAGCAGTGGCTACCATAGCCGCCTCCATCACCCTCAGCGTCACATTACTTCTGACCGAGCAGTGGCTACCATAGCCCCCACCATGAAACTCACATCTGTGTTCTTACACTTCCACGGAAGAACTGGTTATTCCACAAGTTGTACTGCTAGTAGTAGTAGTAGTAGTAGTAGTCGTAAAATTTACAGTAGTAGCAGTAGTAGTATTGGAAGTAGTAGCAATAGCATTTGTAGCAGTAGTAGTAGTGGTAGTAGTATTGGTGGTAGTATTGACAGCAGTAGTAGTATTGGTATTAGTAGACTTGCTGGTATAAATAGTATTATTATGAGAAGTAGTAGGATAGGTGGTAATATTAATAGTAGTACTGGTAGTAATCATTAATAGTAATAGTATTGGCAATAGCAATTTGGCTAAAAGTAGTAGTAGTAAGATAAGATAGCTAGGTTAAATTAAATTAGCTTAGGCGGGGTTAAGTTAGGTTAGGCTAAGATAGGCTACGATAGGCCAGGTTAAGTTAGGCTAGGTTACGATAGATTAGGTTGTGTTTAGGGAGGTTAGGTTAGGTTAGGTTAGGTTAGGTTAGGTTAGGTTAGGTTAGATTAGGTTAGGTTAGGTTAGGTTAGGTTAGGTTAGGTTAGGTTAGATTAGGTTAGGTTAGGTTAGGTTAGGTTAGGTTAGGTTAGGTTAGGATAGGTTACGGAAGGTTTGCTGATAGAATAGCTAAAGTGAACTGATGTGAGGTTAGGTTAAGTGAGATACCTGGAGTATACCTGGAGGGTGTTGTGGGGGCCAATGCCCCCGCGGTCCAATCCATGACCAGGCCTCAAGGTGGATCATGGCGTGATCAACCAGGCTGTTGCTGCTGGCAGCACACAGACAGCAGAGGTATCTTTAAATCAGCAGCAGGTAGCGGAGGTAGCCCAGAGCCGGCAGCAGGAAGCGGGGGAAGCTCTGAGATAGCAGCAGGTAGCAGAGGTACCTCTGAGCCAGCAGGAGGTAGCAGAGGTAGCCCTGAGCCAGCAGAAGGCAGCGGAGGTAGTTCTAAGCGAGCAGCAGGTATCAGGGGTAGCTCTGAGCCAGCAGCAGGTAGCGGGTGTAGCTCTGAGCCAGCAGCAGGTAGCGGGGGTAGCTCTGAGCCAGCAGCAGGTAGCGGGGGTAGCTCTGAGCCAGCAGCAGGTATCAGGGGTAGCTCTGAGCCAGCAGCAGGTAGCGGGGGTAGCTCTGAGCCAGCAGCAGGTAGCGGGGGTAGCTCTGAGCCAGCAGCAGGTAGCGGGGGTAGCTCTGAGCCAGCAGCAGGTAGCGGGGGTAGCTCTGAGCCAGCAGCAGGTATCAGTGGTAGCTCTGAGGCAGCAGCAGGTAGCGGGGGTAGCTCTGAGCCAGCAGCAGGTAGCGGAGGTAACTCTGACCCAGCAGCAGGTAGCGGGGGTAGCCTTGAGCCAGCAGCAGGTAGCGGGGGTAGCTATGAGCCAGCAGCAGGTAGCGGGGGTAGCTCTGAGCCAGCAGCAGGTAGCGGGGGTAGCCTTGAGCCAGCAGCAGGTAGCGGGGGTAGCTATGAGCCAGCAGCAGGTAGCGGGGGTAGCCTTGAGCCAGCAGCAGGAAGCGGGGGTAGCCTTGAGCCAGCAGCAGGTAGCGGGGGTAGCCTTGAGCCAGCAGCAGGTAGCGGGGGTAGCCTTGAGCCAGCAGCAGGTAGCGGGGGTAGCCTTGAGCCAGCAGCAGGTAGCGGGGGTAGCCTTGAGCCAGCAGCAGGTGGCGGGGGTAGCTCTGAGCCAGCAGCAGGTAGCGGGGGTAGCTATGAGACAGCAGCAGGTAGCGAGGGTAGCTCTGAGCCAGCAGCAGGTAGCGGGGGTAGCTCTGAGCCAGCAGCAGGTAGCGGGGATAGCTCTGAGCCAGCAGCAGGTAGCGGGGGTAGCTCTGAGCCAGCAGCAGGTAGCGGGGGTAGCCCTGAGCCAGCAGCAGGTAGCGAGGGTAGCTCTGAGCCAGCAGCAGGTAGCGGGGGTAGCTCTGAGCCAGCAGCAGGTAGCGGGGGTAGCTATGAGCCAGCAGCAGGTAGCGGGGGTAGCCCTGAGCCAGCAGCAGGTAGCGGGGGTAGCCCTGAGCCAGCAGCAGGTAGCCGGGGTAGCCTTGAGCCAGCAGCAGGTAGCGGGGTAGCCTTGAGCCACCAGCAGGTAGCGGGGGTAGCTATGAGCCAGCAGCAGAGGGCGGGGGTAGCCTTGAGCAAGCAGCAGGTAGCGGGGGTAGCCTTGAGCCAGCAGCAGGTAGCGGGGGTAGCCTTGAGCCAGCAGCAGGTAGCGGGGGTAGCTATGAGCCAGCAGCAGGTAGCGGGGGTAGCCTTGAGCCAGCAGCAGGTAGCGAGGGTAGCCTTGAGCCAGCAGCAGGTAGCGAGGGTAGCCCTGAGCCAGCAGCAGGTAGCGAGGGTAGCTCTGAGCCAGCAGCAGGTAGCGAGGCTAGCCCTGAGCCAGCAGCAGGTAGCGAGGGTAGCCCTGAGCCAGCAGCAGGTAGCGGGGGTAGCTCTGAGCCAGCAGCAGGTAGCAAGGGTAGCCCTGAGCCAGCAGCAGGTAGCGGGCGTAGCTCTGAGCCAGCAGCAGGTAGCGGGGGTAGCTCTGAGCCAGCAGCAGGTAGCGGGGGTAGCTCGAGCCAGCAGCAGGTAGCGGGGTAGCTCTGAGACAGCAGCAGGTAGCGGGGTTGCTCTGAGCCAGCAGCAGGTAGCGGGGGTAGCTCTGAGCCAGCAGCAGGTAGCGGGGGTAGCTCTGAGCCAGCAGCAGGTAGCGGGGGTAGCTCTGAGCCAGCAGCAGGTAGCGGGGTAGCTCTGAGCCAGCAGCAGGTAGCGGGGGTAGCTCTGAGCCAGCAGCAGGTAGCGGGGGTAGCCCTGAGCCAGAAGCAGGTAGCGGGGGTAGCTCTGATCCAGCAGCAGGTAGCGGGGGTAGCTCTGAGCCAGCAGCAGGTAGCGGGGGTAGCTCTGAGCCAGCAGCAGGTAGCGGGGGTAGCTCTGAGACAGCAGCAGGTAGCGGGGGTAGCTCTGAGCGCAGCAGCAGGTAGCGGGGGTAGCTCTGAGCCAGCAGCAGGTAGCGGGGGTAGCTCTGAGCCAGCAGCAGGTAGCGGGGGTAGCTCTGAGCCAGCAGCAGGTAGCGGGGGTAGCCTTGAGCCAGCAGCAGGTAGTGGGGGTAGCTCTGAGCCAGCAGCAGGTAGCTGGGGTAGCCTTGAGCCAGCAGCAGGTAGTGGGGGTAGCTCTGAGCCAGCAGCAGGTAGCGGGGGTAGCTCTGAGCCAGCAGCAGGTAGCGGGGGTAGCTCTGTGCCAGCAGCAGGTAGCGGGGGTAGCTTTGAGACAGCAGCAGGTAGCGGGGGTAGCTCTGAGCCAGCAGCAGGTAGCGGGGGTAGCTCTGAGCCAGCAGCAGGTAGCGGGGGTAGCCTTGAGCCAGCAGCAGGTAGCGGGGGTAGCTATGAGCCAGCAGCAGGTACGGGGGTAGCTCTGAGCCAGCAGCAGGTAGCGGGGGTAGCCTTGAGCAGCAGCAGGTAGCGGGGGTAGCTATGAGCCAGCAGCAGGTAGCGGGGGTAGCCTTGAGCCAGCAGCAGGAAGCGGGGGTAGCCTTGAGCCAGCAGCAGGTAGCGGGGGTAGCCTTGAGCCAGCAGCAGGTAGCGGGGGTAGCCTTGAGTCCAGCAGCAGGTAGCGGGGGTAGCCTTGAGCCAGCACAGGTAGCGGGGGTAGCCTTGAGCCAGCAGCAGGTGGCGGGGGTAGCTCTGAGCCAGCAGCAGGTAGCGGGGGTAGCTATGAGACAGCAGCAGGTAGCGAGGGTAGCTCTGAGCCAGCAGCAGGTAGCGGGGTAGCTCTGAGCAGCAGCAGGTACGCGGGGGTAGCTCTGAGAGAGCATCAGGTAGCAGGGGTAGCCCTGAGCCAGCAGCAGGTAGCGAGGGTAGCTCTGAGCCAGCAGCAGGTAGCGGGGGTAGCTCTGAGCCAGCAGCAGGTAGCGGGGTAGCTATGAGCCAGCAGCAGGTAGCGGGGGTAGCCCTGAGCCAGCAGCAGGTAGCGCTGGTAGCCCTGAGCCAGCAGCAGGTAGCCGGGTAGCCTTGAGCCAGCAGCAGGTAGTGGGGGTAGCTCTGAGCCAGCAGCAGGTAGCGGGGTAGCCTTGAGCCAGCAGCAGGTAGTGGGGGTAGCTCTGAGCCAGCAGCAGGTAGCGGGGGTAGCTCTGAGCCAGCAGCAGGTAGCGGGGGTAGCTCTGTGCCAGCAGCAGGTAGCGGGGTAGCTTTGAGACAGCAGCAGGTAGCGGGGGTAGCTCTGAGCCAGCAGCAGGTAGCGGGGGTAGCCTCTGAGCCAGCAGCAGGTAGCGGGGGTAGCCTAGAGCCAGCAGCAGGTAGTCGGGGGTAGCTATGAGCCAGCAGCAGGTAGCGGGGGTAGCTCTGAGCCAGCAGCAGGTAGCGGGGGTAGCCTTGAGCCAGCAGCAGGTAGCGGGGGTAGCTATGAGCCAGCAGCAGGTAGCGGGGGTAGCCTTGAGCCAGCAGCAGGAAGCGGGGGTAGCCTTGAGCCAGCAGCAGGTAGCGGGGGTAGCCTTGAGCCAGCAGCAGGTAGCGGGGGTAGCCTTGAGCCAGCAGCAGGTAGCGGGGGTAGCCTTGAGCCAGCAGCAGGTAGCGGGGGTAGCCTTGAGCCAGCAGCAGGTGGCGGGGGTAGCTCTGAGCCAGCAGCAGGTAGCGGGGGTAGCTATGAGACAGCAGCAGGTAGCGAGGGTAGCTCTGAGCCAGCAGCAGGTAGCGGGGGTAGCTCTGAGCCAGCAGCAGGTAGCGGGGGTAGCTCTGAGAGAGCATCAGGTAGCAGGGGTAGCCCTGAGCCAGCAGCAGGTAGCGAGGGTAGCTCTGAGCCAGCAGCAGGTAGCGGGGGTAGCTCTGAGCCAGCAGCAGGTAGCGGGGGTAGCTATGAGCCAGCAGCAGGTAGCGGGGGTAGCCCTGAGCCAGCAGCAGGTAGCGCTGGTAGCCCTGAGCCAGCAGCAGGTAGCCGGGGTAGCCTTGAGCCAGCAGCAGGTAGCGGGGGTAGCCTTGAGCCACCAGCAGGTAGCGGGGGTAGCTATGAGCCAGCAGCAGAGGGCGGGGGTAGCCTTGAGCAAGCAGCAGGTAGCGGGGGTAGCCTTGAGCCAGCAGCAGGTAGCGGGGGTAGCCTTGAGCCAGCAGCAGGTAGCGGGGGTAGCTATGAGCAAGCAGCAGGTAGCGGGGGTAGCCTTGAGCCAGCAGCAGGAAGCGAGGGTAGCCTTGAGCCAGCAGCAGGTAGCGAGGGTAGCCCTGAGCCAGCAGCAGGTAGCGAGGGTAGCTCTGAGCCAGCAGCAGGTAGCGAGGCTAGCCCTGAGCCAGCAGCAGGTAGCGAGGGTAGCCCTGAGCCAGCAGCAGGTAGCGGGGGTAGCTCTGAGCCAGCAGCAGGTAGCAAGGGTAGCCCTGAGCCAGCAGCAGGTAGCGGGCGTAGCTCTGAGCCAGCAGCAGGTAGCGGGGGTAGCTCTGAGCCAGCAGCAGGTAGCGGGGGTAGCTCTGAGCCAGCAGCAGGTAGCGGGGTAGCTCTGAGACAGCAGCAGGTAGGCGGGGGTAGCTCTGAGCCAGCAGCAGGTAGCGGGGGTAGCTCTGAGCCAGCAGCAGGTAGCGGGGGTAGCTCTGAGCCAGCAGCAGGTAGCGGGGGTAGCTCTGAGCCAGCAGCAGGTAGCGGGGGTAGCTCTGAGCCAGCAGCAGGTAGCGGGGGTAGCTCTGAGCCAGCAGCAGGTAGCGGGGGTAGCCCTGAGCCAGAAGCAGGTAGCGGGGGTAGCTCTGATCCAGCAGCAGGTAGCGGGGGTAGCTCTGAGCCAGCAGCAGGTAGCGGGGGTAGCTCTGAGCCAGCAGCAGGTAGCGGGGTAGCTCTGAGACAACAGCAGGTAGCGGGGTAAGCTCTGAGCCAGCAGCAGGTAGCGGGGGTAGCTCTGAGCCAGCAGCAGGTAGCGGGGGTAGCTCTGAGCCAGCAGCAGGTAGCGGGGGTAGCTCTGAGCCAGCAGCAGGTAGCGGGTAGCTCTGAGCCAGCAGCAGGTAGCGGGGGTAGCTCTGAGCCAGCAGCAGGTAGCGGGGGTAGCCCTGAGCCAGAAGCAGGTAGCGGGGGTAGCTCTGAGCCAGCAGCAGGTAGCGGGGGTAGCTCTGATCCAGCAGCAGGTAGCGGGGGTAGCTCTGAGCCAGCAGCAGGTAGCGGGGGTAGCTCTGAGCCAGCAGCAGGTAGCGGGGGGTAGCTCTGAGCCAGCAGCAGTAGCGGGGTAGCTCTGAGCCAGCAGCAGGTAGCGGGGGTAGCCCTGAGCCAGAAGCAGGTAGCGGGGTAGCTCTGATCCAGCAGCAGGTCGCGGGGGTAGCTCTGAGCCAGCAACAGGTAGCGGGGGTAGCTATGAGCCAGCAGCAGGTAGCGGGGGTAGCCCTGAGCCAGCAGCAGGTAGCGGGGGTAGCCTTGAGCCAGCAGCAGGTAGCGAGGGTAGCCTTGAGCCAGCAGCAGGTAGTGGGGGTAGCTCTGAGCCAGCAGCAGGTAGCGGGGGTAGCCTTGAGCCAGCAGCAGGTAGTGGGGGTAGCTCTGAGCCAGCAGCAGGTAGCGGGGGTAGCTCTGAGCCAGCAGCAGGTAGCGGGGGTAGCTCTGTGCCAGCAGCAGGTAGGCGGGGGTAGCTTTGAGACAGCAGCAGGTAGCGGGGGTAGCTCTGAGCCAGCAGCAGTAGCGGGGGTAGCTCTGAGCCAGCAGCAGGTAGCGGGGGTAGCTCTGAACCAGCAGCAGGTAGCGGGTGTAAACTCTGAGCCAGCAGCAGGTAGCGGGGTAGCTCTGAGCCAGCAGCAGGTAGCGGGGGTAGCTCTGAGCCAGCAGCAGGTAGCGGGGTAGCCCTGAGCCAGAAGCAGTGTAGCGGGGTAGCTCTGAGCCAGCAGCAGGTAGCGGGGGTAGCTCTGATCCAGCAGCAGGTAACGGGGGTAGCTCTGAGCCAGCAGCAGGTAGCGGGGGTAGCTCTGAGCCAGCAGCAGGTAGCGGGGGTAGCTCTGAGCCAGCAGCAGGTAGCGGGTAGCTCTGAGCCAGCAGCAGGTAGCGGGGGTAGCCCTGAGCCAGAAGCAGTAGCGGGTAGCTCTGATCCAGCAGCAAGTAGCGGGGGTAGCTCTGAGCCAGCAACAGGTAGCGGGGGTAGCTATGAGCCAGCAGCAGGTAGCGGGGTTAGCCCTGAGCCAGCAGCAGGTAGCGGGGTAGCCTTGAGCCAGCAGCAGGTAGCGGGGTAGCCTTGAGCCAGCAGCAGGTAGTGGGGGTAGCTCTGAGCCAGCAGCAGGTAGCGGGGGTAGCCTTGAGCCACAGCAGGTAGTGGTGGGTGTAGCTCTGAGCCAGCAGCAGGTAGCGGGGGTAGCTCTGAGCCAGCAGCAGGTAGCGGGGGTAGCTCTGTGCCAGCAGCAGGTAGCGGGGGTAGCTTTGAGACAACAGCAGGTAGCGGGGGTAGCTCTGAGCCAGCAGCAGGTAGCGGGGGTAGCTCTGAGCCAGCAGCAGGTAGCGGGGGTAACTCTGAGCCAGAAGCAGGTAGCGGGGGTAGCTCTGAGCCAGCAGCAGGTAGCGGGGGTAGCTCTGAGCCAGCAGCAGGTAGCGGGGTAGCTCTGAGCCAGCAGCAGGTAGCGGGGGTAGCCCTGAGCCAGAAGCAGGTAGCAGGGGTAGCTCTGATCCAGCAGCAGGTAGCGGGGGTAGCTCTGAGCGAGCAGCAGGTAGCGGGGGTAGCTATGAGCCAGCAGCAGGTAGCGGGGGTAGCCCTGAGCCAGCAGCAGGTAGCGGGGGTAGCCTTGAGCCAGCAGCAGGTAGCGGGGGTAGCCTTGAGCCAGCAGCAGGTAGTGGGGGTAGCTCTGAGCCAGCAGCAGGTAGCGGGGGTAGCTCTGAGCCAGCAGCAGGTAGCGGGGGTAGCTCTGAGCCAGCAGCAGGTAGCGGGGGTAGCTCTGTGCCAGCAGCAGGTAGCGGGGGTAGCTTTGAGACAGCAGCAGGTAGCGGGGGTAGCTCTGAGCCAGCAGCAGGTAGCGGGGGTAGCTCTGAGCCAGCAGCAGGTAGCGGGGGTAGCTCTGAGCCAGCAGCAGGTAGCAGGGGTAGCTCTGAGCCAGCAGCAGGTAGCGGGGGTAGCTCTGAGCCAGCAGCAGGTAGCGGGGGTAGCCTTGAGCCAGCAGCAGGTAGCGGGGGTAGCCTTGAGCCAGCAGCAGGTAGCGAGGGTAGCCTTGAGCCAGCATCAGGTAGCGAGGGTAGCCCTGAGCCAGCAGCAGGTAGCGAGGGTAGCCCTGAGCCAGCAGCAGGTAGCGAGGGTAGCTCTGAGCCAGCAGCAGGTAGCGAGGGTAGCCCTGAGCGAGCAGCAGGTAGCGGGGGTAGCTCTGAGCCAGCAGCAGGTAGCGGGGGTAGCTATGAGCCAGCAGCAGGTAGCGGGGGTAGCTATGAGCCAGCAGCAGGTAGCGCGGGTAGCCTTGAGCCAGCAGCAGGTAGCGGGGGTAGCCTTGAGCCAGCAGCAGGTAGCGGGGGTAGCTCTGAGCCAGCAGCAGTAGCGGGGGTAGCCTTGAGCCAGCAGCAGGTAGCGGGGGTAGCCCTGAGCCAGCAGCAGGTAGCGGGGGTAGCCTTGAGCCAGCAGCAGGTAGCGGGGGTAGCCTTGAGCCAGCAGCAGGTAGCGGGGGTAGCTCTGAGCCAGCAGCAGGTAGCGGGGGTAGCCTTGAGCCAGCAGCAGGTAGCGGGGGTAGCTCTGAGCCAGCAGCAGGTAGCGGGGGTAGCCTTGAGCCAGCAGCAGGTAGCGGGGGTAGCCCTGAGCCAGCAGCAGGTAGCGGAGGTAGCCTTGAGCCAGCAGCAGGTAGCGGGGGTAGCTCTGAGCCAGCAGCAGGTAGCGGGGGTAGCCTTGAGCCAGCAGCAGGTAGCGGGGGTAGCCCTGAGCCAGCAGCAGGTAGCGGGGGTAGTTCTGAGCCAGCAGCAGGTAGCGGGGGTAGCCTTGAGCCAGCAGCAGGTAGCGGGGGTAGCCTTGAGCCAGCAGCAGGTAGCGAGGGTAGCCCTGAACCAGCAGCAGGTAGCGAGGGTAGCCCTGAACCAGCAGCAGGTAGCGAGGGTAGCCCTGAACCAGCAGCAGGTAGCGAGGGTAGCCCTGAGCCAGCAGCAGGTAGCGAGGGTAGCCCTGAGCCAGCAGCAGGTAGCGAGGGTAGCCCTGAACCAGCAGCAGGTAGCGAGGGTAGCCTTGAGCCAGCAGCAGGTAGCGAGGGTAGCCCTGAGCCAGCAGCAGGTAGCGAGGGTAGCCCTGAGCCAGCAGCAGGTAGCGAGGGTAGCTCTGAGCCAGCAGCAGGTAGCTGGGGTAGCCCTGAGCCAACAGCAGGTAGCGGGGGTAGCTCTGAGCCAGCAGCAGGTAGCGAGGGTAGCTCTGAACCAGCAGCAGGTAGCGAGGGTAGCCCTGAGCCAGCAGCAGGTAGCGAGGGTAGCTCTGAGCCAGCAGCAGGTAGCTGGGGTAGCCCTGAGCCAACAGCAGGTAGCGGGGGTAGCCCTGAGCCAACAGCAGGTAGCGAGGGTAGCTCTGAACCAGCAGCAGGTAGCGAGGGTAGCCCTGAGCCAGCAGCAGGTAGCGAGGGTAGCTCTGAGCCAGCAGCAGGTAGCTGGGGTAGCCCTGAGCCAACAGCAGGTAGCGGGGGTAGCCCTGAGCCAGCAGCAGGTAGCGAGGGTAGCTCTGAGCCAGCAGCAGGTAGCTGGGGTAGCCCTGAGCCAGCAGCAGGTAGCGGGGGTAGCTCTGAGCCAGCAGCAGGTAGCGAGGGTAGCTCTGAGCCAGCAGCAGGTAACGGGGGTAGCTCTGAGCCAGCAGCAGGTAGCGAGGGTAGCTCTGAACCAGCAGCAGGTAGCGGGGGTAGCTCTGAGCCAGCAGCAGGTAGCGGGGGTAGCTCTGAGCCAGCAGCAGGTAGCGGGGGTAGCTCTGAGCCAGCAGCAGGTAGCGAGGGTAGCTCTGAGCCAGCAGCAGGTAGCGGGGGTAGCTCTGAGCCAGCAGCAGGTAGCGAGGGTAGCTCTGAGCCAGCAGCAGGTAGCGGGGGTAGCTCTGAGCCAGCAGCAGGTAGCGAGGGTAGCCCTGAGCCAGCAGCAGGTAGCGAGGGTAGCTCTGAGCCAGCAGCAGGTAGCGGGGGTAGCTCTGAGCCAGCAGCAGGTAGCGAGGGTAGCTCTGAACCAGCAGCAGGTAGCGGGGGTAGCTCTGAGCCAGCAGCAGGTAGCGGGGGTAGCCCTGAGCCAGCAGCAGGTAGCGAGGGTAGCCCTGAGCCAGCAGCAGGTAGCGAGGGTAGCCCTGAGCCAGCAGCAGGTAGCTGGGGTAGCTCTGAGCCAGCAGCAGGTAGCGAGGGTAGCCCTGAGCCAGCAGCAGGTAGCGGGGGTACCCCTGAGCCAGCAGCAGGTAGCGAGGGTAGCCCTGAACCAGCAGCAGGTAGCGAGGGTAGCCCTGAACCAGCAGCAGGTAGCGAGGGTAGCCCTGAACCAGCAGCAGGTAGCGGGGGCACCCCTGAGCCAGCAGCAGGTAGCGAGGGTAGCCCTGAACCAGCAGCAGGTAGAGAGGGTAGCCCTGAACCAGCAGCAGGTAAGAGGGTACCCCTGAACCAGCAGCAGGTAGAGAGGGTAGCCCTGAACCAGCAGCAGGTAGCGAGGGTAGCCCTGAACCAGCATGCAGGTAGAGAGGGTAGCCCTGAACCAGCAGCAGGTAGAGAGGGTAGCCCTGAACCAGCAGCAGGTAGAGAGGGTAGCCCTGAACCAGCAGCAGGTAGCGAGGGTAGCCCTGAACCAGCAGCAGGTAGAGAGGGTACCCCTGAACCAGCAGCAGGTAGAGAGGGTAGCCCTGAACCAGCAGCAGGTAGAGAGGGTAGCCCTGAGCCAGCAGCAGGTAGCGGGGGTAGCTCTGAGCCAGCAGCAGGTAGAGAGGGTAGCCCTGAGCCAGCAGCAGGTAGCGAGGGTAGCTCTGAGCCAGCAGCAGGTAGAGAGGGTAGCCCTGAGCCAGCAGCAGGTAGCGAGGGTAGCCCTGAACCTCCTCATCACAAAAGTAATGAATGCTGTGTCTGATAAGCGTTAAAGCATTGATGAATGCATTCTGCCTCAGCACAACTCAAATTACTATTATTATTATTATTGTTATTATTATTATTATTGTTATTATTACTAAATTACATTATTATACAGTGTCGTCCAGATAATGGCAGGGAACTGGTCTGTGGTATTAAACATGGTTATAATAACAACTATTGCTTTTAAAGGGGTGGACCGGTAAGCCAGTGACGGGAAGTGCCAGTCACTTACAGTAATATATAACTAATGATGGGAAGTGCCAGTCATTCACAGTGATATATAACTAGTGACTGGGGAAGTGCCAGTCACTCACAGTGATATATAACTAGTGACTGGGGAAGTGTCAGTCACTCACAGTGATATATAACTATTGACGGGGGAAGTGCCAGTCACTCACAGTGTAATATAACTAGTGACTGGGGAAGTGCCAGTCACTCACAGTAATATATAACTAGTGACTGGGGAAGTGCCAGTCACTCACAGTGATATATAACTAGTGACGGGGGAAGTGCCAGTCACTCACAGTGATATATAACTAGTGACGGGGGAAGTGCCAGTCACTCACAGTAATATATAACTAGTGACGGGGGAAGTGCCAATCACTCACAGTGATATATAACTAGTGACTGGGGAAGTGCCAGTCACTCACAGTAATATATAACTAGTGACGAGGAAAGTGCCCCGTCACTCACAGTGATATATAACTAGTGACTGGAGAAGTGCCAGTCACTAACAGTGATATATAACTAGTGACGGGGGAAGTGCCAGTCACTCACAGTGATATATAACTAGTGACTGGGGAAGTGCCAGTCACTCACAGTAATATATAACTAGTGACGGGGGAAGTGCCAGTCACTCACAGTATAATATAACTAGTGACTGGGGAAGTGCCAGTCACTCACAGTAATAATATAACTAGTGACGGGGGAAGTGCCAGTCACTCACAGTGATAATAACTAGTGACTGGGAAAGTGCCAGTCACTCCACAGTGATATATAACTAGTGACTGGGGAAGTGCCAGTCACTCACAGTAATATATTAACTAGTGACGGGGGAAGTGCCAGTCACTCACAGTGATATATAACTAGTGACTGGGAAGTGCCAGTCACTCACAGTAATATATAACTAGTGACGGGGGAAGTGCCAGTCACTCACAGTGATATATAACTAGTGACTGGGAAAGTGCCAGTCACTCACAGTGATATATAACTAGTGACTAGGGAAGTGCCAGTCACTCACAGTAATATATAACTAGTGACGGGGGAAGTGCCAGTCACTCACAGTGATATATAACTAGTGACTGGGGAAGTGCCAGTCACTCACAGTAATATATAACTAGTGACGGGGAAGTGCCAGTCACTCACAGTGATATATAACTAGTGACTGGGGAAGTGTCAGTCACTCACAGTGATATATAACTAGTGACTGAGGAAGTGCCAGTCACTCACAGTAATATATAATAACTAGTGACTGGGGAAGTGCCAGTCGACTGGAAGATAACAAAAGTAATGATAATACTCAAGACAGGTGATAATCAGGTGGTCCTGATCCTCAGACAAGTGTCTCTAACGAACCTAACGTCATAACTGATGGAAAGCCTCTCCAGGAAAAGAATTATGAGACATCTAGAAATATTCGATCCCACGTAGAGCACAAGTATAGATTTGGAAACTGATGGTCTTCCCTTGCTGAATTTTATAGCAACATACCGTAGATTACCGAAGGTCGAACAAGAAAGATAAAGTTTTGACCTTCTGTTACAGCCACATTTAAGATTATTTAGCAAAGTTGAGTAGCAAGCGGATCTAAAGGGAAAGATATTAACATAGATAAGAGGGTCCTTGAACAATTGGCAATCCTTAAAAATATAAAAAAATAAGTTTGGGTGAGTGTAACTTGTGGAGTTCCACAAGTATCAATATTGGTGCCCATACTGTTTCTGGTCGCCAGAGTTATTATCTACGTATCCTTGTTAGTCAAAGATGCAAAAATGGTTCGAGGATTGTAAACTAATGAGCATGAAAGACGTCACACAGAAACCTTCCAACACTCAAGAAATTATCAAATAAATTCTAACAAATTCCACCCTCACTAATGCAGAATTATGAAACTGGGAAAGGCGAGCAAAAACACAGTACCACCTGGGAAAAAATATATAGCATTTAAAAGATTAAATAAAAAGATCTTGAAATACTCATTACCACAAACCTGTTTACTCGTGTGTTTATTAAGGAGAATAACATTAACAGCAGAAGCTGAGCTTTTAAGCTGAAAGTGGCGTTCTGTAGCCTTGACTATGACTCACTCAGAGTATTCTTTACCTTATATGTCCCATCAAGAGAGACATTTTGATGCTGGTGACACAGGGACTGTTAAGAAGTATTTCTTGACCATAAAACCGGGAAATGAGTAGAATGAGCTAAACAGTAATACGTTAGAATTGAACTCCACACAGGGATTCAAGAACACGTATATCAAGCTCAGCCATGCCAAGCTCAGCCATGCCAAGCTCAGCCATGCCAAGCTCAGCCATGCCAAGCTCAGCCATGCCAAGCCCAGCCATGCTAAGCTCAGCCATGCCAAGCTCAGTCATGCCAAGATCAGTTATGAATTAGACACATGTGCAACTCTTGGGTATCTTTATTGAGGAAACGTTTCGCCACACAGTGGCTTCATCAGTCCATACAAAGGAGAATCTTGAAGAATAGGAGGAGAATGAGGTAATCAGTCCCTCAACCTTGAGTCGATGTGGTCAGTCCATCAATCTTGAATAGAATACGGCATACGTGCTTATAAACCGTTGGCCTAATTCTTGGGCACGACCTACTTCAACATTGAATAAGTGTTACACTGCCTCTGACTGCTTCACCTCTCCTGCCAACGGTTTATAAGCTCCTTCTCAGCACGTATGCCGTATTCTATTCAAGATTGATGGACTGACCACATCGACTCAAGGTTGAGGGACTGATTACCTCATTCTCCTCCTATTCTTCAAGATTCTCCTTTGTATGGACTGATGAAGCCACTGTGTGGCGAAACGTTTCCTCAATAAAGATACCCAAGAGTTGCACATGTGTCTAATTTATCAACATGTCGGTTCTCTGAACCATTCATCTACAAAGATCAGTTATGCCAGTGAGCTTAGTACTGAGAGATCGTACCAAGAGACTGAGATCAACCTTAACTCCCAACTGCCTGAAAACTCAAGCAGGTAATAACACACACTGTACTCAGAGAGCAGTAACTTAGGGAAAATTACTAGTGAGGGAATGAGGTGATGCTGGTTGTATTAATTAAGATCATGGTAATTGTTAAGTGGTGTTGTTGTAGTAGACACAACCAGGTGGCAGCTGGTTGTGTCGCCTCTGCATGTGTCTGTCTGCCTGTCTGTGTTTCTGTTTGTCTCTATGTCTGCCTGTCTGTAATTCAATCTGTCTGCCTATCTCTGTTTCTGAGTCTGTTTTTGCGTTTGTCTGTTTCTGCCTGTGTCTGTTTCTGTCTGTGTCTGTTTCTGTCTGTGTCTGTTTCTGCTTATGTGTCTGTCTCTGTTTCTATTATGAGTCTGTTCTCTGTGTGTTTCTGTCTGTGTTTCTTTTGTTACGTCTATTTCTGTTACTCTTAGGAACATAAGGAAGAGCACAGCAGCAGGTCTAACTGTCCATGCGAGGCAGGTCCAACTCACACCCACCAACATCCACTCATGCAAGTTTTTTACAGACGAATCTCCAGCTAGCGTGGCCGTGACGAACTCTAGCTCAAGTCCCTTCACTGCCGTCAACATGACTCACGGCCACGCTAGCTGGAGATTCGTCTGTAAAAACTTGCATTTGTGGTCACAGTGGTGCCTGTGCTAACCATCCACTCATATATTTATCTAACCTATTTTTAAAACTACACAAAGTTTTAGCTTCAATGACGGTACTCGGAAGTTTGTTCCACTCATCCACAACTCTATTACCAAACCAGTGCTTTCCTATATCTTTTCTGAATCCAAATTTTTCCAACTTGAAACCATTGCTGCGAGTCCTGCCATGGTTAGATATTTTTAGCACATTATTTACATTCCCTTTATTTAATCCTGCTTTCCATTTATACACCTCAGTCATATTCCCCTAATTCTACGCCTTTCTAGAGAATGTAGATTCAGGGCCCTCAGTCTATCCTCGTAGGAAATATTTCTGATACTCGGGATCAACTTTGTCATCCTCCTTTGTTCGTTTACAAGCGCATTTATATCCATTCTGTAATACGATGACCAGAACTGTACATAAGAACATAAGAATGGAGGAATACTTCAGAAGGCCTACTGGCCCATACAAGGCAGTTCCTTATCAAAACCACCAGTACCCAAAGCTACCCAAGAATTTACTTCCGTACCCACGACACCAATCAAACCCAGCCCCTCCCACTCATATATTTGTCCAATCTCGTTTTAAAGCTACCCAAGGTCCTAGCCTCGATCACCCCACTCGGAAGATTGTTCCACACATCCACAACTCTGTCCGAAAAAACAATACTTACCCATGTCCTTTCTAAATCTAAATTTATCCAACTTAAATCCGTTATTTCAGGTTCTTACCTGGTTCGACATCCTCAGTACTTTATTAATAGCACCTTTGTTTATTGCTATCATCCACTTATACACTTCTCTCCAGAGAATGAAGATTCAAGGCTTTAAGTCTATCTTCATACGGGTGATTCCTTACACAGTAAATCATTTTAGTCATTCTTCTCTGTATGTTCTCTAATGAGTCTATATCCATCCTATAGTAAGGGGACCAAAACTGAGCAGCATAATCTAAATGAGGCCTCACTAGTGATGTATAGAGCTGTAAAATAACTTTTGGACTTCTGTTACTTATACTTCTTGTGATAAATCCAAGTAATCTGTTGGCCTTGTTGCGCACACTTAGGCACTGCTGTCTTGGCTTTAGATTTCTGCTTACCATGACTCCCAAGTGTTGTTCACATTCTGTATGATCAAGCTCTACTTCACCTAGATTATAACTTCGAGGGTTATTTTCATTACCAAGGACTAGTACTTTACACTTGTCCACACTGAACTTCATCTGCTGGTTTTATCTTGTCTGATCTACACTTGTTATACGGTACCAAAGGGAAATGGGAGGTATTTTCGATCCAAAGAAGGAGAGATAAGGCCTAACACCTTGGATCGAAAACCCTTGAATCGGCCTTTGTCCTTAATACTGGGTCAAGAGTAAATATAGGAGATAGGTCGAGCGAATTTCAAAGGTCAGAATTAGCCTACTAACTGATGAAGATTATCTCAGTAACCCACAACCACTGGTGCGAAGCTCTAGTCAGAGCAATAGTTAAACTTTTATTTCCAAGCGGGCCCCGCCCACTTGTAACCTCGTCTGCCACTTCTGCACCACTCCACTACCCTCACCTGCTGGTGTATTTAATTTTATGGTGTCGCTTCCCAGGCTGCCATCAGCGCCACGGTAGGGCTAAGGGCAACGATCTCGCCTCACACACTGAGTGTCCGTGGTTCGATTCCCGGTCGGTTGGTAACATTGGGCGTGTTTTCTTACACCTGTTGTCCCATACTAGCAAGCAAGTAGGTTAGTCGACTGGTGTGGGTCGCATCCTGGGGGACAAGATTAAAGGACCCCAGTGGAAATAAGTCAGACAGTCCTCGATGACGCACTGACTTTCTTGGGTTATCCTGAGTGGCTAACCCTCCGGGGTTAAAAATCCGAACAAAATCATATCTTACAAATCTGTTACCAACGCTTTAACATAGTGAAAAGACTTATGACTGTGAACTATGAACGCAAAAATATAAAAGTTGAAGCAGATAATAACACCGCAGACAGCAGTTGCAGGACACAGCGGCCACAGGACTCAAGTCCGGCCTGCCGGTTTCCCTGAACCCCTTCATAAATGTTACTTTGCTCACACTCCAACAACACGTCAAGTAATAAAAACCATTTGTCTCCATTCACTCCTATCAAACACGCTCACGCATGCCTGCTGGAAGTCCAAGCCCCTCGCTCACAAAACCTCCTTTACCCCCTCCCTTCAACCTTCCCTAGGCCGACCCCTACCCCGCCTTCCCATCACTATAGATTTATACACTCTCGAAGTCATTCTGTTTCGTTCTATTCTCTCTACATGTCCGAACCACCTCAACAACCCCTCCTCAGCCCCCTGGATAATAGTTTTGGTAATCCCGCACCTCCTAATTTCCAAACTACGAATTCTCTGCATTATATTCACACCACACATTGCCCTCAGATATGACATCTCCACTGCTTCCAGCCTTCTCCTTGTTGCAACATTCATCACCCACGCTTAGCACCCATATAAAAGTGTTGGTATAACTATGCTCTCATATATTCCTCTCTTTGCTTCCACGGACAAAGTTCTTTATCTCCACAGAGTCAAAAGTGCACCACTCACCCTTTTTCCCTCATCAGTTCTATGATTCACCTCATCCTTCATAGACCCATCCGCTGACACGTCCACTCCTAAATATCTGAATACATTCACCTCCTCCATACTCTCTCCCTCCAATCAGATATCCAATCTTTCGTCACCTAATCTTTTTATTATCGTCATCACCTTACTCTTTCCTATATTCACTTTTAATTTTCTTCTTTTACATTCCTTACCACATTCATCCACCAACCTCTGCAATTTCTCTTCAGAATCTCCCGAAAGCACAGTGTCATCAGCAAAGAGCAACTGTTACATTTTCCACACTGAGTTTGATTATCTTTTAACTCCACACCTCTTGCCAAGACCCTAGCATTCATTTCTCTTACAACCCCATCTATAAATATATTGAACAACCACAGTGACATCACACATCCTTGTCTAAGGCCTACTTTTACTGAGAAATAATCTCCCTCTCTCCTACATACTCTAACCTGAGCCTCACTATCCTCTTAAAAATTCTTCACTGCTTTCAGTAACCTATCTCCTATACCATACACCTGCAACATCTGCCACATTGCCCCCCTATCCACCCTCTCATACGCCTTTTCTAAATCCAAAAATGTAACAAAAACCTCTCTAGCCTTATCTAAATACAGTTCACCTATATGTTCCACTGTAAACACTTGGTCTACACACCCCCTACCTTTCCTAAAGCCTCCTTGTTCATCTGCTATCCTACTCTCCGTCTTACTCTTAATTCTTTCAATAATAACTTTACCATACACTTTACCAGGTATACAGAGTATACAGACTTATTCCTCTATAATTTTTGCACTCTCTTTTATCCCCTTTGCCATTATACAAAGGAATTATACATGCTTTCTGCCAATCCCTAGGTACATTACCCTCTTCCATACATTTATTAAATAATAGCACCAATCACTCCAAAACTATATCCCCCACCACATTTCTATCTTCATCCAATCAATCCCGGCTGCCTTACCCCCTTTTATTCTACCCGCTCCCTCACGAACTTCCCCCACACTCACAACTGGCTCTTCCTCACTCCTACAAGATTTTATTCCTTCTTGCCCTATCTTCATCAACATTTAATAATTCCTCAAAATATTCCCTCCATCTTCCCAATACCTCTAACTCTCCATTTAATAACTCTCCTCTCCTATTTTTAACTAACAAATCCATTTGTTCTCTAGGCTTCCTCAACTTATTAATATCACTCCAAAACTTTTTCTTTTTTTCAACAAAATTTGTTGATAACATCTCACCCACTCTCTCATTTGATCTCTTTTCACATTGATAAATTAGACACATGTGCAACTCTTGGGTATCTTTATTGAGGAAACGTTTCGCCACACAGTGGCTTCATCAGTCCATACAAAGGAGAATCTTGAAGAACAGGAGGAGAATGAGGTAATCAGTCCCTCAACCTTAAGTCGATGTGGTCAGTCCATCAAGATTGATGGACTGACCACATCGACTTAAGGTTGAGGGACTGATTACCTCATTCTCCTCCTGTTCTTCAAGATTCTCCTTTGTATGGACTGATGAACCCACTGTGTGGCGAAACGTTTCCTCAATAAAGATACCCAAGAGTTGCACATGTGTCTAATTTATCAACATGTCGGTTCTCTGAACCATTCATCTACAAATCTTTTCACATTGCTTCACCACTCTCTTAACCTCTCTTTTTCTCTCCATATACTCTTCCTTCCTTGCATCACTTATACTTTGTAAAAACCTCTCATATGCTAACTTTTTCTCCCTTACTACTCTTTTTTACATCATCATTCCACCAATCGCTCTGCTTCCCTCCTGCACCCACTTTCCTGTAACCACAAACTTCTGCTGAACACTCTAATACTACATTCTTAAACCTACCCCATACGTCTTCGACCTCATTGTCTATACTCACACTAGCCCATCTATCCTCCAATAGTTGTTTATAACTTACCCTAACTGCCTCCTCTTTTAATTTATACACCTTCACCTCTCTCTTACTTGCTGCTTCTATTTTCCTTGTAGCCCATCTACCTTTTGCACTCACTGTAGCTACAACTAAAAGTGATCTGATATATCTGTGGCCCCTCTATAAACATGTACATCCTGAAGTCTACTCAACAGTCTCTTGTCTACCAATACACAGTCCAACAAACTATTGTCATTACGTCCTACATCATATCTTGTATACTTATTTATCCTCTTTTTCTTAAAATATGTATTACCTATAATTAATCCCCTTTCTATACAAGGTTCAATCAAAGGGCTCCCATTATCATTTACACCTGGCACCCCAAACTTACCTACCACACCCTCTCTAAATGTTTCTCCTACTTTAGCATTTAGGTCCCCTACCACAATTACTCTCTCACTTGGTTCAAAGGTTCCTATACATTCGCTTAACATCTCCCAAAATCTTTCTCTCTCCTTTTTTTTTTACACAGGGTTTGACAAGGTTAGGTTAGGGATCCCTAGCTTTATTGACAAGCTACTTACAGGTTAAGAATTCCTAACTTTATTGACAAGCTAAGAGCTGTTACCTACATCAGCTCATCATCTCTTCTGGTGCATACACGCTTATTATGACCCACCTTTCGCATCCGACCCTTATTTTAATCCACATAATCCTTGAATTTACACATTTATATTCCCTCTTCTCCTTCCATAACTGGTCCTTCAGCATTATTGCTACCCCTTCCTTAGCTCTAACTCTCTCAGATACTCCTGACTTAATCCCATTTATTTCTCCACACTGAAACTCGCCTACCCTCTTCAGCTTTGTTTCGCTTAGGGCCAGGACATCCAGCTTCTTTTCATTCATAACATCAGCAATCATCTCCTTCTTATCATCCGCACTACATCCACGCACATTCAAGCATCCCAGTTTTATAAAGTTATTATATATATAAAATATATATATATATATATATATATATATATATATATATTTTTAAATATATATAAATATATATATATATATATATATATATATATATAATATATATTTTATATATATAATATATATATTTTAATATATATATATATTATAAATTATATATATATATATATATATATATATATATATATTATATAATATATATATTTTATATATATATATATTAATATATAATATATATAAAATATATATATATATATATATATATATATATATATATATTATATATATATATATATATATATATATATATATATATATTATATATATATATATATAGCTCTTGTTCTTTTTTATTTCTTCTATTGTCCATGGGGAAGTGGAAAAGAATCTTTCCTCCGTAAGCCATGCGTGTCGTATGAGGCGACTAAAATGCCGGAGCAATGGGCTAGTAACCCCTTCTCCTGTATACAATTACTAAAACAAGAAAAAAGAAAAACTTTATAAAACTGGGTTGCTTAAATGTGCGTGGATGAAAGTGCGGATGACAAAACAGATGATTGCTGATGTTATGAATGAAAAGAAGTGGATGTCCTGGCCCTAAGCGAAACAAAGCTGAAGGGGGTAGGAGAGTTTCAGTGGGGGGAAATAAATGGGATTAAATCTTGGAGTATCTTAGAGAGTTAGAGCAAAGGAAGGGTAGCAGTAATGTTAAATGAAACAGTTATGGGAAAGGGAGAAAAGAGAATATGAATGTGTAAATTCAAGAATTATGTGGATTAAAGTAAAGGTTGGAAGCGAGAAGTTGGGGCATAATAAGCGTGTATGCACCTGGAGAAGAGAGGAATGCAGAGGAGAGAGAGAGATTTTGGAGATGTTAAGTGAATGTATGGAGCCTTTGAACCAAGTGAAAAGAGTAATTGTGGTAGGGGACTTGAATGCTAAAGTAGGGGAAACTTTTAGAGAGGGTGTGGGAGGTAAGTTTGGGGTGCCAGGGGTAAATGATAATGGGAGCCCTTTGGGTTGAACTTTTTATAGAAAGGGGGTTTTTTTATAGGTAATACATATTTTAAGAAAAAGAGGATAAATAAGTATACACGATATGATGTAGGGGCGAAATGACAGTAGTTTGTTGGATTATGTATTGGTAGATAAAAGACTGTTGAGTAGACTTCAGGATGTAAAATGTTTATAGAGGGGCCACAGATATATCAGATCACCTTTTTGTTGTAGCTACACTGAGAGTAAAAGGTAGATGGGATACAAGGAGAATAGAAGCATCAGGGAAGAGAGAGGTGAAGGTTTATAAACTAAAAGAGGAGGCAGTTAGGTAAGATATAAACAGCTATTGGAGGATAGATGGGCTAATGAGAGCATAGGCAATGGGTCGAAGAGGTATGGGGTAGGTTTAAAAATGTAGTGTTAGAGTGTTCAGCAGAAGTTTGTGGTTACAGGAAAGTGGGGCAGGAGGGAAAGGAGCGATTGGTGGAATGATGATGTAAAGAGAGTAGTAAGGGAGAAAAAGTTAGCATATGAGAAGTTTTTACAAAGTAGAAGTGATGCAAGGAGGGAAGAGTATATGGAGAAAAAGAGAGAAGTTAAGAGAGTGGTGAAGCAATGTAAAAAGAGAGCAAATGAGAGAGTGGGTGAGATGTTATCAACAAATTTGTTGAAAAAAGAAAAAGTTTTGGAGTGAGATTAACAAGTTAAAAAGCCTAGAGAACAAATGGATTTGTCAGTTAAAAATAGGAGAGGAGAGTTATTAAATGGAGAGTTAGAGGTATTGGAAGATGGAAGGAATATTTTGAGGAATTGTTAAATGTTGATGAAGATAGGGAAGCTGTGATTTCGTGTATAGGGCAAGGAGGAATAACATCTTGTAGGATGTGAGGAAGAGCCAGTTGTGAGTGTGGGGGAAGTTCGTGAGGCAGTAGTTAAAATGAAAGGGGGTAAGGCAGCCGGGATTGATGGGATAAAGATAGAAATGTTAAAAGCAGTGGGGATATAAGTTTTTGGAGTGGTTGGTGCAATTATTTAATAAATGTATGGAAGAGGGTAAGGTACCTAGGGATTGGCAGAGAGCATGCATAGTTCCTTTGTATAAAGGCAAAGGGGATAAAAGAGAGTGCAAAAATTATAGGGGGATAAGTCTGTTGAGTGTACCTGGTAAATGTGTATGGTAGAGTTATAATTGAAAGAATTAAGAGTAAGACGGAGAATAGGATAGCAGATGAACAAGGAGGCTTTAGGAAAGGTAGGGGGTGTGTGGACCAGGTGTTACAGTGAAACATATAAGTGAACAGTATTTAGATAAGGCTAAAGAGGTCTTTGTGGCATTTATGGATTTGGAAAAGGCGTATGACAGGGTGGATAGGGGGCAATGTGGCAGATGTTGCAAGTGTATGGTGTAGGAGGTAGGTTACTGAAAGCAGTGAAGAGTTTTTACGAGGATAGTGAGGCTCAAGTTAGAGTATGAGGAAAGAGGAAATTTTTTCCCATAAAAGTAGGCCTTAGACAAGGATATGTGATGTCACCGTGGTTGTTTAATATATTTATAGATGGGTTGTAAGAGAAGTAAATGCGAGGGTCTTGGCAAGAGGCGTGGAGTTAAAAGATAAAGAATCACACACAAAGTGGGAGTTGTCACAGCTGCTCTTTGCTGATGACACTGTGCTCTTGGGAGATTCTGAAGAGAATTGCAGAGATTGGTGGATGAATTTGGTAGGGTGTGCAAAAGAAGAAAATTAAAGGTGAATACAGGAAAGAGTAAGGTTATGAGGATAACAAAAAGATTAGGTGATGAAAGATTGAATACAGAATGGAGGGAGAGAGTATGGAGGAGGTGAACGTATTCAGATATTTGGGAGTGGACGTGTCAGCGGATGGGTCTATGAAAGATGAGGTGAATCATAGAATTGAGAGGAAAAAGAGTGAGTGGTGCACTTAGGAGTCTGTGGAGACAAAGAACTTTGTCCTTGGAGGCAAAGAGGGGAATGTATGAGAGTATAGTTTTTACCAACGCTCTTATATGGGTGTGAAGCGTGGGTGATGAATGTTGCAGCGAGGAGAAGGCTGGAGGCAGTGGAGATGTCATGTCTGAGGGCAATGTGTGGTGTGAATATATGCAGAGAATTCGTAGTTTGGAAGTTAGGAGGAGGTGCAGGATTACCAAAACTGTTGTCCAGAGGCTGAGGAAGGGTTGTTGAGTGGTTCGGACATGTAGAGAGAATGGAGCGAAACAGAATGACTTCAAGAGTGTACAGTCTGTAGTGGAAGGAAGGCGGGGTAGGGGTCGGCCTAGGAAGGGTTGGAGGAGGGGGTAAAGGAGGTTTTGTGTGCGAGGGGCTTGGACTTCCAGCAGGCATGCGTGAGCGTGTTTGATAGGAGTGAATGGAGACAAATGGTTTTTAATACTTGACGTGCTGTTGGAGTGTGAGCAAAGTAACATTTATGAAGGGATTCAGGGAAACCGGCAGGCCGGACTTGAGTCCTGGAGATGGGAAGTACAGTGCCTGCACTCTGAAGGAGGGTGTTAATGTTGCAGTTTAAAAACTGTAGTGTAAAGCACCCTTCTGGCAAGACAGTGATGGAGTGAATGATGGTGAAGTTTTTTCTTTTTCGGGCCACCCTGCCTTGGTGGAATCGGCCGGTGTGATAATAAATAAAAATATAATATATATATAATATATATATATATAAATATATATAATATATATAATATATAATATATATATAATATATATATATATATATATATATATAATATACATAAATTCCATCGCCCAGGACTGGGTGTAGTATATAACACATTAAAAGCAAATACATAACACCAGTACACAGAGATACACGAAGCCCATGTTGGTGTCAGCCTCAGGTGTCATGAACAGCATGTGTGGGACGTGGGGAGTGAAAAACAACATTAGGAGAACTACTGCAAGTGTTTACTGGGAGACCTGTGGACCAGCCATCACGTCTCCTGTGCTGGAGTTAATGTTGCTGCTCACCTCTGAGTGGTTGCTGGGGGTCGGTCGAGTCTCCGCTCCTAGGCCTCCCCATACCCCACCCCATTTCCCCTCCGTCCCCCACTCCCATTCCCCCACCAGGCTTGACGAAGCTCCTGGAGAGCGAAACGTTGCCACAATAAAATTTCGCATTAACTGCACATGAGTCCTTTTACCCAACATCAATAAAAAAAATAGCCAGAAATAGCTCACTATTCATAGGAGGTTCAAAACCCGATGACGTGAAAATATATGAGCAATATACTGAAAGATGATCGTGAATTAGCATTGTTAAACAAAGAACTAAGGCGCAGGGGAGTTGAGGACCCAGCTGTGTTTTTCGCTGCTTCTGCTCCACCTACAGCTGTATAGTCCTTGTGGCTTAGCGCTTCTTTTTGATTATAATAATAATAATGCTCCACCTACAAATCATTCTTCTGACACAAGCATGCTGGCACGCTGGCACGCTGGCACGCTGGCACGCTGGCACGCTGGCACGATGGCACGCTGGCACGCTGGCACGCTGGCAGTTCTTCTGAGAATTCGAAAGAGAAATCGACAACATGGCCGCACATGCTGTACTAGGACCCGCGTGCTGGAGATTCTTATTGGTTAGGAAGTGAAGAGCACCGCTAGTGTGAGGGACTGAACGCCTTCAGTCAAGGTTGAGGGACTGTACACCTTCAGTCAAGGCTGAGGGACTGAACACCTTCAGTCAAGGCTGAGGGACTGAACACCTTCAGTCAAGGCTGAGGGACTGAACACCTTCAGTCAAGGCTGAGGGACTGAACACCTTCAGTCAAGGCTGAAGGACTGAACACCTTCAGTCAAGGCTGAGGGACTGAACACCTTCAGTCAAGGTTGAGGGACTGTACACCTTCAGTCAAGGCTGAGGGACTGAACACCTTCAGTCAAGGCTGAGGGACTGTACACCTTCAGTCAAGGCTGAGGGACTGAACACCTTCAGTCAAGGCTGAGGGACTGAACACCTTCAGTCAAGGCTGAGGGACTGAACACCTTCAGTCAAGGCTGAGGGACTGAACACCTTCAGTCAAGGTTCAGGGACTGAATATCTTTTGAGGATAAGCGACTGAATGCCTTTCAAGGTTGAGAACCTGAACACTTTTCAAGGCTGTGGGACTGATCACATTTCAAGGCTAAGGGACTGAACACCTCAGAATTTTGCCTTTCCACTTCGTCCACTCTCCCAAGTATTAAAATCACCTCATTATTCGACTGAAGAAATCTGATAAGCAGGCAAAATATTTTGGCAGTGAAAATACGCAATGTGTCTAATTCATCAGGTTAGATCAAGTTTTGTTAGATAAGTTAAGTTAGGTTAGGCTAAGTGAGGTTTAGGTAGATTAAGTAAGGTGCATAAACACTGTCCAGCTGCAAGTTATCTGCCAACTAATTTTTTTCTCCTCAAAACTAACTTCTTCCATGACTCTTTTTACCTGTAACTTTGCAGAGACTTACTTAAAACAACAACAACAAAAATAAAAGTAACAACACAATCACAAACAACAACAAACACCAAAAACCAACCAACCAACCACCACCATTTACTATCAACTATCACCACTACCACCAACCACAATCATAAACAACTACCACCATCAACAACCACCACCACCAGCTACTTGTTTATGCATTTTCCGAGTGGGATCAACGATGTGCTGAGAATTAATTAGCTAATTTTTAAATATATTGAAAATATTTTGCATAGGACCTCTTTTTTTTCCCTCACATCTAACCCGTGAAAAACTGACTTTTAATAAAATTGTTTGACCATAAAGGCGCTAGAAGTATCCTCGCCTCACTCTAGGCTTCTACAAAGACGCTAACACTAGTCTACTTGATAGATGTATTGAAAATTGTATAAAATATATAAAATACCCAAAAGATGGTGATTTAGAGACATGTGTAACTGTTGGGTGTCTTTATTATTGGGTGTCTACTGTTTCGCCTGAAGAATCCTACTGTGAAGGCGTAACGTTTCAAACATAAAGATACCCAACTGTTGCACATGTATTTTAATCATCAACTTGCTAGAGGGAAAAGTCAATAATGAAGATCTAAATATAGTACAGTATAGTAGAACACGCCCCACTCACTGAAGGAGACGACTTCAGTTCGAGAGTGGAGTTGTGTACCTCAGGGAGAAATGCTGAGGTCAGTGGTCACAAGAGTTCATTCTGTCGTGGCTGTCTGGGAGATTAGTGTGGAGGGTTATAGAGCACCATGGTTTGCTGTAGTGTTTTGGAATCTCAAGTTAAAGTGTTCAAGAAGGAGGTTCAACTTCTCCAAGAGGAAAATTGGAGGCTGAAAATTCACCTAGATGGAACTGGGAGTGAATGTGAGAAGGGTGGAGTTGGTGTGGAGGAAAAAGTTACCAGCAGTGAGTTGGAGAGTGGCAACTGCCACAAGTGGGAAATGGTCTCTACTACAGGTAGCAGCATCAAGATAAGGATGCTTAATAGAGAAGATCTGAAGTAGGATACCGATTCTCTGTTCTCTAGAATGAGCATACTTCAGTGGTTACTGAGGTTAAAGGTACCACTAACTCCCCTGCTAATCAAGGTAAGAACATTCTGGTTGTGGGTGACTCACAGGTGAGATATATGGACTGTGCTTTCTGTAACAGAGATAGGAATGTGAGACAGAGAGTGTGTTTCCCAGGAGCTGGTGTTGATGACATAGTCAACAGGTTGGATAATATTATGTCAGGTAATAGGAACACACTCATTATGTTAGTGCTGGTGAAAGTGATACTGGGAAGGGGAGGAGAGAGGAGCTGCTGGATAAGTGTAAGTCAGCCATAGATAGAATTAGGTCTAAGGGAGGGGTCCCAATCATATGTAGCATCTTGCCTAGAAGGGGAGTGGGCAATGAATGGATGTCTAGGGCAAATGGTGTAAATTGCTGGCTAGAAAAGTACTGCAAGGAACTTGCAGTCCAATTCACTGATAACTGGGACAAATTTTATGGCAAAAGTGATATGTATGCAAGGGATGGGGTACATCTCTCTGGGGCCAGAGTAGTTGCATTAGCCAACTCAATTGAGGGGGCCATTGCTGACTAGTCTAGGATTTTAAACTGATAGGTTATAGAGGTATGGGTGTGAGTGGGAAACAATCAGACTGCAGTAGAAGGGTTGAAAAAAAAAGATATTACCAGGATACCGCAGAGATATGTTTAATAGACAATATTCAAAATAAAGTTGTTAGTAAAGGCAAAGCAATAGATCAACAAACAAAGAGAGAAAGTAGAGGGTAGCGAGTGACTGGCTTAAGGTTTACTATGTTAATAGTAGAAGATAGTTGAGCTAAGATTACTTGCATGTGCAGGTAATATAAATATTATTGCTATAACAGAGACCTGGTTCAACTTGAAAGATAGAGAAATGCCTTATGAATGCCACATAAACTATTTCACAGTGATAGAGTCAACAGGAAGGGTTGAGGAGTGGCGATGTATGTTGGACAGGAAAATAACCATGCGACATATAAACTAAATAATGTAGATCTTAATACTACTGATTGCGAAAAGGATTTAGGAGTTCTGGTTAGCAGTAATCTGAAACCAAGACAACAGTGCATTAGTGTTCGCAATAAAGCTAACAGAATTCTTGGCTTCATATATAGAAGTATAAATAATAGAAGTCCTCAGGTTGTTCTTCAACTCTATATATCCTTGGTTAGGCCTCATTTAGACTATGCTGCTCAGTTCTGGTCACCGTATTACAGACTGGATATAAATGCTCTGGAAAACGTACAAAGGTGGATGACAAAGTTGATCCCATGTATCAGAAATCTTCCCTATGAGGATAGACTGAGGGCCCTGAATCTGCGCTCTCTCGAAAGGCGTAGAATTAGGGGGATATGATCGAGGTGTATAAACGGAAAACAGGAATAAATAAAGGGGATGTAAGTAGCGTGCTGAAAATTTCCATCCAAGACAGGACTCACAGCAATGGTTTCAAGTTGGAAAAATTCAGATTCAGGAAGGATATAGGAAAGCACTGGTTTGGTAATAGAGTTGTGGATGAGTGGAACAAACTCCTGAGTGCAGTTATTCAGGCTAAAACGTTGTGTAGTTTTAAAAATAGGTTAGATAAATACATGAGTGGGTGTGGGTGGGTGTGAGTTGGACCTGACTAGTTTGTGCTACTAGGTCTGATGCCTTGCTCCTTCCTTGAGTGGAGGTGACCAGACTGGATGGGTCATTGGGTAATCCGGGGGGGGGACGGGACATGGACCTGCTCCGCATGGGTCAGTAGGCCTGTTGCAGTGTTCCTTCTTTCTTATGTTCTTATGTTCTTATGTTCTTATGTAAGACAAGATATAATATTAGAAGCATCGGACACAGAATCTATTTTGCTACAGTTTCTCGAGGGTCGTGAAAAATTCATTTTGGGTGTGAATTATAGGCTCTCAAACGTTGATAGGGAGTGCAGTAAGCTGTTATGAGATGAAATTCATAAAACGTCTAGATACGAAAATGTTGTGTTAATGGGAGATTTTAAGTTAGACAAATTGATTGGAACAATGTGACAGGAAATCTTGTGTCTAATGACTTTCTTGATGCGATTCAGGATTGCTTTTTTAAACAGTTTGTGAGAGATCCAGCTAGAGAAAGTAACCAGCTTGATTTCGTTCTTGCCAACAAAGAATCACTAATTAATAATTTTGAGGTTAATGATGAGGTTGGGGAAAGTGATCCCAAATCACTTAGTTTCAATATATCATGGAATTACCCAAATAACTGCAATTAAGTCTCTGCCCAAGACTTCCGCTTGGCCGATTTCATGGGAATGAGAAATTACCTGGGTGGGCTGAACTGGAATGACATGACTATGGGTCAGGTAGGTGGTGATGGTTGCCAATATGACGTTTTTCAGAACATAGTTGTAGCTGCCCAGACAACTTGCATTCCGAGTAGGGAAATTAGATTAAGCAAAAATTATCCCAAGTGAATAAAAAAATAGATTAAAATATCTCATTGGTCAAAAGAGAAGCATATATAGGCGTATCAAAAGATGGGATGGGCAGTGAAAAAATCAACATATTCAATTAAAGAGAGAAATAAAAAAGGGAATAAGAATAGCAAAAAGAGATTATGAGACTAAATTCGCAAGGGATTCGGACACAAAATCTAGAAGTTTCTTTCAGGTATACAGAAGTAAGATTAGGGACAAGATAGACCCACTCAAAAGTAACTCAGGTCACATTACTGACACTGATAAGGAAATGTATGAAATTTTTAACATTTAATTCCTCTCAGTTTTTACGTAGGAAGATACTGCCTGCCTACCTGGAGTCTACCTGGAGGGTATTCTGAGGTTCAGCGCCCCCGCGGCCCGGTCCACGACCAGGTCTCCCGATGGATCAGGCCCTGATCCATCGGGAGACCAGGCTGTTACTGCTGGCTGCAACTTACGAAGCACAGTCCGGCTGATCTGGCATCGACTTTAAATCTGTCTAGTTTCCTCTTGAACGCAGCCAGGGGCCTATTGGTAATTCCCTTATGGCTGGTGGGAACCTGTTGAACAGTCTTGGGCCCCGGACACTTAAGATGTCTTAGTGTACCAATGGCTCCCTTACTTTCCATTGGGGGTATTTTGCATCGCCTGCCAAGTCTTTTACTTTCGTAGGGAGTGATTTCTGTGTGCAGATTCGGGACCATCACTTCCAGGATTTTCCAAGTGTAGATTATGGTATTTTTCTCTCGCCTGCGTTCCAGCGAGTACAAGTCAAGTGCTACCAAGCGTTCCCAGAAGTTGAGGCGTTTGATGGAACTTATATGTGCAGTAAAGGTTCTCTGTACACTCTCTAGATATGCAAATTCACCTGCTTTGAACAGAGATGTTAATGTGCAGCAATATTCCAGCCTAGAGAGAACAAGTGATTTGAAAAGGAACATCATTGGCTTGGCATCTCTCGTTTTGAACGTTCTCATTATCCATCCTATCATTTTCTTTGCAGTTGTGATCGTGGCACTGTTGTGATCCTTGAAAGTGAGATCCTCAGACATTACTACTCCCAGGTCCCTTACATTATTTTTCCACTGTATTGTATGAACAGAGTAGTTGGAATTTGTCTTCATTGAACATCATATTGTTTTCCGTTGCCCATTGGAAAACTTGGTTTATATCTTCTTGGAAGTTAACCGCGTCCTCAACACATGACAGTCTCATGCAGATCCTAGTATCGTCTGCAAAGGATGACACGATGCTGTAGATTATATCTTTGTTTATGTCTGATATGAGGATGAGGAAATTCTAGAAATAATAAATTAAGAAGAACAGGACGTTAATAAACTATGCACGATTAGGGTAACTAGTGACATGGTCCTCAGACAAATAGAAAAATAAAAACCTAACAAGTCCCCAGGCCCAGATGAACTCTTTCAAGGGCTTTAAAGAATGTAAAGAGGAACTTAGCAAACCTTTGGCTAGTCTTTTCAACTCATCACTTCAAACTGGCATAGTGCCAGACAAGTGAAAAATAGCAAATGTAATATCTATTTACAAGGCAGGTGACAAGTCCTAAGCTTCGAACTATAGACCAATAAGCCTTACCTCCATAATGGGAAAAATTATTGAATCTATATTTGCCGAGGCAATTCGTAGCCATCTTGAAAGGCATAAATTAATTAATGAATCTCAGCATGGTTTTACAAAGGGGCGTTCCTGTCTTACGAATTTACTTTTTTCACTAAGGTGTTTGAGGAGGTAGCTCATGGTAATGAATATGATACTGTGTATATGGACTTCAGTAAGGCTTTTAATAGAGTTCCACATTAGAGGCTGTTGTGGATTAGGAGAATTTTTTTCCTGTGTAGAGGCGTGGCTGACAGAGAGGGAGCAGAGAGTTTGTATCAATAGGGAGAACTCAGAGTGGGGGAACTTAACAAGTGGTGTTCCAGAGGGGTCAGTGAGCATAATAATAATAATAATAATAATAATAATAATAATAATAATAATAATAATGATAATAATAATAATAATAACCTTATTTCTTCAAGTACATGTACAAGGTATACAGTCCTAGCTGACATCAATGACATACTACTATATAGAAAGCCACTTGTTATGCTGAGTATTTCGGGTAAATTAGGTCAGTTTTGTCCCAGGATGCAACCCACACCAGTCGGCTAACGCCCAGGTACCCATTTTACTAATGGGTGAACAGGAACATCAGGTGTCTTATGGAAACATGTCCCTAATATTTTCCACCCGTGCCGGAGGAGATTCGAACTCCGGACCTCAGTGTGTGAACTGAGTGCGCTGGTGATCGAGCTGCGGGACACCCTTGTTGGGCCCTTGTTCACAATTTACATAAATGATATAGTTAAGGGAATAAATAGCTACATAAGCAAGTTTGCTAATAACACCAAAATAGGTCTCCTGATTCATTCTAATGAGGACATTAGAACACACCAGGAAGATCTGAATAGACTGATGCAGTGGTCGGAGAAGTGGCAGATGCAGTTTAATATAGACAAATGCAAAGCTCTAAACGTTGGACAGGAAAATAACCATGCCACATGTAAACTAAATAATGTACATCTTAATATTACTGATTACGAAAAGGATTTGGGAGTTCTGGTTAGTAGTAATCTGAAACCAAGACAACAGTGCATTAGTGGTCACAATAAAACGAGCAGAATCCCTAGCTTCATATATATCCTTGGTTAGGCCATTTAGATAATGTTTTCA
>NC_069399.1:102780566-102810845 GCF_026875155.1 Cherax quadricarinatus
GTTAAAACTGCGGGAAAATTTGCTTGAGAGCTATGGAAAACAATGAAGATCAATTCTCCTTCAGGAGCCAGAGATGGTCATCTAAAATATCAAGACCGTGCCAGGACGCTGGTCTTGGCGAACATTATTCATACATAGTACATACGCCCACATAGATCCGTTTAGAACTTGATAAATTAAAAAAGACACACATGCAACAGTTAGGTATCTTTATTTCGAAACGTTTCGCCTACACAGCAGGCTTCTCCTGAAGAAGCCTACTGTATAGGCGAAACGTTTAGAAATAAAGATACCTAACTGTTGCATATGTGTCTTACCTAACAACCTGTCGGAATTTTATACCATTTTAATGCTCAGAACTTGATAAAGCCCACTGTGTGGGCGAAACGTTGTCAACGAAGGATCACATTATATTATGTTTATTTTTCCAGAACATTAGACTCTTGTCTAGTTTTAATGCTATATTTATATTGTTATAATCTTAATTCCAGGTTTTTTTCCAGTTTGTCCGTAATAAACTTTATAATATTTTTATAAGGAATCTTGTGGACACAGCCATCAGCATTTTTTGGGAAATTTTTAATCATTTTTTTTTACTTTATGATATGTAGTAGTGGTAGCGGTAGTAGTGGTTAAATGGTAGCTGGGTAGTAGTGGTAGTAGTGGTTAGCGGTTGTGTGGTAGTTTGTGTGGTAATAGTGGCAATAGTGTGGTGTGGTTGTAGTGGTAATTTGTGGTAGTAGTGGTGGTAGTGGTAGTAGTGGTGTTTGTGGTAGTAGTGGTGTAGTGGTGGAAGTGGTAGTAGTGGTGATGTGGTAGTAGTGGTAATGGTAGTAGTGGTGATTAGTGGTAGTAATGGTGGTTGTGGTTATAGTGGTGGTAGTGGTAGTAGTGGTGGGAGTGGTGATAGTGGTAGTAGTGGTAATAGTAGTGGTAGTGGTGGTAGTGGTAGTAGTGGTAATAGTGGTAGTAGTGGTGGTTAGTGGTAGTAGTGGTGATAGTGGTAGTTACTGGTGGTAGAGATAGTAATGGTGATAGTGGTAGTAGTGGTGGTAGTGGTAGTAGTGGTGGTAGTGGTAGTAGTGGTGGTAGTGGTAGTAGTGGTGGTGTGGTGGTAGTGGTGATTAGTGGTAGTAGTGGTGGTAGTGGTTAGTAGTGGTTTGGTAGTGGTAGTAGTGGTGGTAGTGGTAGTAGTGGTGGTAGTGGTAGTAGTGGTGGTAGTGGTAGTAGTGGTGGTAGTGGTGGTAGTGGTGATAGTGGTAGTAGGGGTTTGGTAGTGGTAGTAGGGTGGTATGGTAGTAGTGGTTTGGTAGTAGGCTGTGGGGTAGTGTGTTGATAGTGGTTGTAGTGGTGGAGTGGTAGTAGTGGGGGTGTGCAGTAGTGGTGGTGGGGTTTAGCAGTGGTGGTAGTGGTAGTAGTGGTGGTGTGGTAGTGGTGGTAGTGGCAGTAGTGGTGATAGTGGTAGTAGCGGTGGTAGTGGAAAGTAGTGGTGGTAGTGGTAGTAGTGGTGTAGTGGTAGTAGTGGTGGTATGGTAGTAGGGGTTTGGTAGTGGTAGTAGTGGTGGTAGTGGTAGTAGTGGTAATAGTGGTAGTAGTGGTGGTATTTAGTAGTAGTGGTGAGAGTGGTGTAGTGTTGATAGTGGTAGTAGTGGGGGGTAGTGGTAGTAGTTGTTGATGGGTAGTAGTGGTTTGGTAGTGGTAGTAGTGGTGGTAGGGGTTTGTGTGGTGGTAGGGGTTTAGCAGTGGTGGTAGTGGTAGTAGTGGTGGTAGTGGTAGTAGTGGTGGTAGTGGTAGTAGTGGTGGTAGTGGTGTAGTGGTGATAGTGGTGGTAGTGGTAGTAGTGGTGGTTTAGTGGTAGTAGTGGGGGTTTAGTGGTAGTAGTGGTGGTTTAGTGGTAGTAGTGCTCGGTGGGTGGTGTAGTGGTAATAGTGGTGTAGTGGTGGTATGTAGTAGGGGTGATAGTGGTAGTAGTGGTGGTAGTGGGGTTTGTGGTAGTAGTGTTGGTTGTGTAAGTAGTGGTGGTAGTGGTATTTGTGGGGGTGTGGTAGTAGTGGTGTAGTGGTAGCAGTGGTGGTTAGTGGTAGTAGTGGTGGTAGTGGTATTTAGTTGGTGGTAGTGGTTAGTAGTGGTGATAGTGGTAGTAGGGTTTAGTGGTAGTAGTGGTGGTAGTGGTAGTAGTGGTGTTAGTGGTGTTAGTGGTAGTGGTGGTAGTGGTAAGTAGTGGTGATAGTGGTAGTAGTGGTGGTAGTGGTAGTAGTAGTGGTAGTGGTGGTAGTGGTAGTAGTGGTAGTAGTGGTCATAGTTCTTGGTTTTATAAATGGTTCACTATCTGTGCAGCTGAAGATTTCGCCAGATGAAAGCTGTCATTGCTCTGTGTGATTTGTGATTGTCTGTCATAATTAGAGCTGTTTAATGGACCAATTTATTCATATTAAAAACTGGTTATAAAAGCGGATTAGAAAGACTAAACGTGACTTTGAAATTAATATAGTTAATGAAACAAAGATTATTCCAAATGGGTTCCTTCAAGTGTATAAGACAAAGATGAGGGGAAAAAAATAAGCCTTCTGAAGACTAGATCGCTGTTTTGATGAGCGGAGTCATGTGCTCTCTTTTAACAGTCATTTCCTGTCAGCCATCAAAAAAAGAAGACAAAGTGATTTTCCAGCAATTAATAATTATACAAGCACTGAAGAAAAAAAAATTAAAATAATTTGAGAGTCCCGAATACATGATTATCAAGCAAGTAGTTAAACTAAAACTAACTCAATCCCCCGGACAAGATAAAACTGTTGTTAAGGATACTTTGAAGAGTGGAAGTAGGAACTTAGCCGCAAAACAAACTGTTTAATACATCACTCCAAACTTGTGTTGTGTCGGAGGTGTTGAGGATAGCTAATGTATTCCCATTTTTAAAATCAGGGAATAAGTCAATTCCATCAAATTATTGCGCAATAAGCCTGACGTTAATTGTAGGCAAATTGTAGAGCCAATTATAGCCTATACCCAATAGGATCCATAATTTTATTTTCCAAGAGGTGTCCCTCCCTGACAAAAAAATTTGGGACTTTCTTCAGTAAAGTATTTGATGCATTGGACTACAATAGAAAACATAGTATTATTTATTTGAATTTCAGAAATACTTTTGATAGAATACCGAACATAAGACTTTAAAAAGTGGCAGCTCATGGTAAAGAAGGAATATTTCTGTCATGTATCGAGGTATAGATGACCAACAGAAAGCAGAGAGTTTTGCGTAACTAGGGTGACATTAGACTGGGGATCAGTAACAAGTGGTGGTCTACAAGGATTAGTTTTTGGTCCACTGTCGATCATAATTTACATTAATGACCTTGACGAGGGTGACATAAGTGAATTCAGTGATGACTCAAAATTTAGCCGAATAGAAGATTCTGAGGAAAATACCGATGAACTTAAGACAGATACGAACAAACTATTGTTAAGGTTTGAAAGGCGGCAGATGCAGTTCAGGTGTAAAGTCCTATTCCTTAGGAACGAAAATAATCGTCGTACTTATGAACTAGAAAACTGATCATACAGAATATAGTAAATAGAAAAGTGAAACCAAGACAACAGTGCCTAAGAGTGGGCAAGAAAGATAACAGATTACTTGGATTCTTAGCAAGAAGTATAAGTAGCTTTGGTTCTGTACATCATTGGTAAGACATCACCAAAATTATGCAGCTCAGATTTGTCTTCGTAATAGTATAGATATAAATGTACTGAAAGAAAAAACAGAGAAAAAATAGGAATTAGGCACATATGCATCACCTGGGTATCTTTATTTGAAGATATATCGCCAACTAGCAGCTTCAACAATTCAATGCAGAGGAGTGATTGTGGAAGATGAGGTAATTATTCATCAACCTGGAAGCCGGTGTTCAGTACTTTATCCTTGGTGGAAAGCAAAAAGGGGTTAAGCAGGAAGTGGACTCTTTTATTCTAGCGTTATATGATGTGCAGTGTTGATTGTGTCACTTCACAGGTGATGAAAGAGGGATTGAGCAACACTTGGCAGTCATTATTGTGGAAATGTTTCTCCCGCTAGTTGCTTCATCCAACACAGAAAAGAATGGTTGAAGTAATCAATCCCCAGCTTGGAGATGTGTTTCCATTTGTCATGATTTTAAAGGGACAAACACATGCACGGAGAGAGGTTAAGTGTGAGAATTTCTCTTTTCAAGATTCCAAAACGATGCTGTGTCAGATAACAACATATAATAATACCTGTTTGCAACAGTAACATACTGAAATCTTGATACAGAGAATTCTTCACACTTGCCTAATCTACTGGCAAGATCTACTTCTACTAGCGAATTTTGTCCAAGGGGGACAAAAGCTTCAAAATGCTTCGCCTCAACCTGTCTCCAGTATATAAGCCCACTCTCCGTGCTAAAGGCATCTCCGGGTTTAAGGACTGATTATCTTAAACTCCTTCTCATCTGCCACTGTTCTTTGTGTTGGACTGATAAAGCCACTGGCCGGAGAAACGTTTCCACAATAAAGATTCCCAAGGGTTGTGCAAGTCTCTCATTTGTCATCTTTTCGGTGTTCTAAACTATTTATATAACAATAGTCAGAGGTGGGCGGAACCCACTAGTATGTCATGCCCAAGTGTTGAACCAGAGTTCAGAAAATATGTTTTAGGAGATATCCCTTGTTCTAAGTTACCGTGGTAAGATGAGGAATTAGACACTTATGTAATAAATAAAGATACCCAGTTGTTGTATAAGTGTCTAGGTCCTCATCTTGGTGGTATTGTAACCTGGTATTGCAGTGAGACAGAGAACGATGACAACATTAATCAACTGTATAAGGAATCTTTCATACGAAGACAGATTAAGAGCCACGAGTCCGCACTCTCTTGAAAGACATAAAATAAGAAGAGATATGTCTGAAGTATACAAGTGGAAGACGGGCAGAAATAAAAACGATATAAATAAAGTACTAAGGATATCCAATAAAGGGAGAGCACAGTATAGTGGATTTAAATTGGATAAATTTGGATTTGGAATGGTATGGGAAAGTGAAGTTCGTTAATTCGGTTGTAAATGAGTGAAGGAAACTGCAGAGTTACTGAAGCTAAATCATAGGAAAGCTTTAAAAATAAATTGGGCAATTATGAGTAAGAAGAGTCGTGTGTACTCACCTATTTGTATTCACCTATTTGTGGTTGCAGGGGTCGAGTCACAGCTCCTGGCCCCGCCTCTTCGCTGATTGCTACTAGCTCCTCTCTCTCCCTGCCCCATGAGCTCTATCATACCTCGCCTTAAAACTATGTATGGTTCCTGCCTCCACTACATCCCTTTCTAGGCTATTCCATTGCCTGACTACTCTATGACTGAAGAAATACTTCCTAACATCCCTTCGATTCATCTGAGTCTTCAACTTCCAATTGTGACCTCTTGTGTCTGTGTCCCATCTCTGGAACATCCGTCTTTGTCCACCTTGTCTATTCCGCACAGTATTTTATATGTCGTTATCATGTTCCCTGACCCTCCTGTCCTCCAGTGTCGTCAGGCCGATTTCCCCCAACCTTTCTTCGTAGGACCCAAACCCGTAGCTCTGGGACTAGTCTTGTTTTCAAACCCTTTTCACTTTCTCTAATTTCTTGACGTGCTTGACTAGGTTGTGGATTCCAAAAAATGGTGCTGCTTACTCCCGTATGGGCCTGACGTAGATGGTATACAGAGTCTTAAACGAAATCCTTACTGAGGTATCGGAACGCTATCCGTAGGTTTGCCAGGCGCCCGTATGCTGCAGCAGTTATCTGATTGATGTGTGCCTCAGGGGATATTTCTCGGGTGTTATACTCACCCCAGATCTTTTTCCTTGAGTGAGGTTTGCAGTCTTTGGCCATCAAACTATTTGTGTCTGCGGTCTTCTTTGCCCTTCCCCAATTTTTCATGACTTTGCATTTGGCAGGGTTAAATTCAAGGAGCCAGTTGCTGGACCCGGCTTGTAGCCTGTTTCCAGGTCTCTTTTTTGTCCTGCCTGATCCTCGTCCGATTTGATTTCTTCTCATTAACTTCGCATCATCTGCAAAAAGGACACTTCAGAGTCTATCCCTTCTGTTATGTCGTTCACATATACCAAGAACGAACAGGTCCTGGACTGACCCCCGTGGAACCCCGCTTGTCACAGGCGCCCACTCTGACACCTCGTCGCGTACCATGGGCTCGTTGTTGCCTCCCTGTCAGGTATTCTCTGATCCATTGCAGTGCTTTTCCTGTTATGTGTGCCTGATCCTCAGCTTTTGCAGTAACCTCTTGTGAGGAACTATGTCGAAGGCCTTCTTGCAGTCCAAAAAAAATGCAGTCGATCCACCCCTCTCTCTCTTGTCTTACTTCTGTCACCCTTTTCATAAAACTCTAGTAGGTTTGTGACACAGGATTTTCCTTCCCTGAAACCGTGCTGGTTGTCAAAATTTTACACTTGTTTCTTTCCAGGTGCCCCACCACCCTTTCCCCCTGATGATCTTCTTTTGCCCTTGCATACTATACACGTTAGTTGATACAGGTCTGTAGTTTAGTGCCTCATGTCTGTCTCCCTTTTAAAAATTGGGACTACATTTGCCATTTTCCATACCTCAGGGAGTTGCCAGTTTAAAATGATGTGTTGAAGATCTTTGTTAATGGCTCACACAATTTCTTCCCTTCTTATAAGGACCCATGGAGAGATGTTGTCTGGTCCCACCGCCCTTTGAGGTGTCAAGTTCGCATAGCAGCTTCTTCACCTCCTCCTTGGTTATATGTACCCCATCCAGCACTTTCTGGTGTGCCCCCAGTTCTGATTTCTTGGAGTCCTACTGGTTTCCACTGTAATACCTCTTTTAAAAACTTGTGTTGAGCTCCTGGGCAAAACCCCTCGGTCGTTTCTTGTGAATTCCCCATCACCCTTCCTCAGTCTGATTACCTGGGCCTTGACTGTTGTTTTCCTCCTGATGTGGCTGTTTCAACAGCTTCGGGTCAGTCTTTTACTTTTGATGCTATGTCATTTTCATATTGTCTCTGAGCCTCCCTTCTTATCTGTGCATATTCGTTTTGGCTCTTCGGCTGATTTTTTTATTTTCCTGAGTTCTCTGTCTTCTGTACCTTTTCCATTCTCTAGTACACCTAGTTTTTGCCTCCCTACACCTTTGGGTGAACCAAGGACTCGTTCTGTTCTTCCCATTATTTCTGTTTCCCTTGGGAACAAACCTCTCCTCTGCCTCTTGCATTTTGTTGCTACATAGTCCTTTTTTTCTTGTATGGTTTTCCTGTCAGTTCCCTCTCCCACTGAAAGTCTTGAAGGAAGTTCCTCATGCCTGAGTGTTCCCCTTTTGTAGTTTGGTTTTTCCCAGTCTATTCCTGCTACTCTCGACACTTGGAGCTCAACTATATAGTCGAAGCACAGAACCACATGATCACTAGCTCCCAGGGGTCTTTCATACATGTTACCTCGATGTCCGAACTACTCATGGTGAAACAAGGTCAGCCTTGCTGGTTCATCTCTCCTCTCTCTCTGGTAGTGTCTCTAACATGTTGATGCATGAGGTTTTCCAGTCCACTCCATCATCTTGGCTCTCCATGTTTTGGGGACCCCATGGGGCTCCAGGTTTTCCCAGTCAATCTCCTTGTGATTGAAATCACCCATAACTAGTAACTTTGCTCCCCCATGTGTGCTCTCCTGGCCACCTCGGCTAGTGTGTCGATCATTGCTCTGTTGTTCTCATAGTTTTCTTCTCTTGGCCTCCTGCAGTTCTGTGGTGGGTTGTACAATTTCTGCAATTTTTCACCTTATGTCCCCCAGACTGGATTGTTCCTACTAAGTAGTCCCTTTCACCCGTGCCATCCATTCCTTCCATTTTCTCAAAACCCCATGGTTTTAATGAGCAGTGCAACTCCTCCCTCCTCTTTCCCCCTCTGTCTTTCCTGAGGATTTTAAAATCGGATGGAAAGATTGAATCGTTATTATTCTGGGAGTTTTGCTTCTGTGAGTGCTATTATGTCTGGGGATGTTCTTTGTTTCTTTCGTGCCACTCCTCATACTTGTTTGTTATTCCATCTGCTTTTGTATACCACACCTTCAACTTCTTTTCTAAGGGCTGTGGTCTGGGGGTATATTGGGGTTGGGGAAGTGGGGAGACCTGGTAAGGAACTATGGGTTGTTGCTGTGGGGGTGGAGTTTGTAATGTAGTGGGTGGGGGCATTGGATGTGGCATGGGAGTTTTGATTTAGAGTGTTTGGTTTGCACTGGGGTTGACTGGTTGGGAGGCTTCTATAGGAAGTTGTGAGGGAGGCTGTATTGTTTTTCTTCTGGGTCTGGGATCTCCTGTCTGTCTTTCCATCCCCTCTCTTTCCTCTTTCGCTTTTGTACCATCTCTCCCCAGTTTCTGCCTTTCTTCTTGTGTTCTGTCGCGGTTGGATACACCTTCCTGTATGCCGGCATGTCCCTTAATCGTGCTTCTCCGCAAGGATCCTGGTCCGAGTTGTTGCCTTGAAGGTCACTCTCACTGGCCGGGTTCTTTTTTTTTAAAACCCCCTATTCTCCGAAAATTTTCCAGCTGGGTCATGTCGTCTTCCTTCCTATTGCTTTCATGATGCCCTTTTAATTGCTTTTTTTCCCCTTGTTTTCTTGCTTCATTTATTTCCCTTCAACTTTCTGGAGCCCATACACAAAGACTGACCTCACCCTTTCATTCTCCCACTGCATATCCCTGTGTATCCCTCATTTAATTTTGGGTTTTCCCCCACTGCAGCTTTCCTTTCATCAGTTTCACTGGCTAATGTTTCTTGGGGTCAGAGGCCTGTCATTTTCCCTTCTCGGCTTTCCTTGGGCTCTGTTGTTGTCTGTTAGGGCCTCCACATAAAGCTTAGCTCTTTCATTTGCTACAGTCTCCTCTGATAGAGCTTCTCCATGCAGTTGTGCCCCTTCTTTCCCAACAGTCCCCTTATTTGTGGCTGAGTAGCAGTCTCTGTTGTCAATCCAAAATGTTCTTTAGTTCTTTAGGCTATTTCAGATTTTTCAATTCCTCTCCTAAACTCTGTATCCTAGCTTCTGCTGCTTTGACATGCACCTCCCACTTCCTGCTTTCCATATCTATCCTCTCTTCCATTCTCATGCTAAGTTCTTCTAGTTTCTTTTCCCATTCATGATCCCTTTTTATGAGCTCTGCTGCCCAATCTTCCTTTGCAGTTTCCTCCTCCTGTCCCTTGGTTTTTCTTGTTGCTCTCTGGCAACCCATTTTGTTTTATCCTGATTGCCTCAGAGTGGGAAACCTATGTAGTTCTGTATGTTAGGTTAGTAGAGTGTATGTCAGAGTGTGGAGGGGGAAGTAGTGGAGGAACTGTGGCTATGTGGGAGAGGAGTGGGGAGGGTTTAGGGTGAACGGGGGAGGGGGGGGTGTTTCGAGGGAGGGGAGGGGATCAGAGGAAGTAGTGAGATGTCGGTGGTGAGGGGGGGGAGTGTATGTGTGAGTCGGGATATGTGTGTGTTTTGTGGTGTGTGTGGGGTGTGTGTGTGTGTGTGGTGTGTGTGTGTGTGTGTTGTGTGTGTGTGTGTGTGTGTGGTGTGTGTAATTGTTTGTGGGGAAAATTATGTGTGGGTTTATTATGTACTGAAAGGTAGGTGGCTTGTGCTTGTAATGTAAGTCTCAGTGGCCCTTTGGGTGCCCACAACTTCTTGTGACCTGCCCCCCAAACCTCCTGGGACTTACCGGCACGTACTTACAGTGTGTGTGTGTGTGTGTGTGTGTGTGTGTGTGTGTGTGTGTGTGTGTTGTGTGTGTGGTGTGTGTGTGTGTTGTGTGTGTGTGTGTGTGTATGTGTGTGTGTTGTGTGTGTTTGTGTATGTGTGTGTATATATATATGGGGTGTGTGTGTATGTGTGTGTGTTTGTGTATGTGTGTTTTGTATATATATATATATATATATGTGTGTGTGGTGTGTGTGGTGTGTGTGTGTGTGAGTGTGTGTGTGTTTGTGTGTGTGTGTGCATGTGTTTGTGTATGTGTGTGTATGTATATTATATATATATAATATTATTTTTATTATATTATATATTTTTATATATATATATATGTGTGTGTGTGTGTGTGTGTGTGTGTGTGTGTGTGTGTGTGTGTGTGTGTGTGTGTGTAATTATGTGTCGAATTATGTGTGGGTTTATTATGTGCCGAAAGGTAGGTGGCTTGTGCTTGGAGTGTAATGTGGATTCTCAGTGGTCGCTTGTATCCACAACCTCTTGTGACCTGATTCCACCCTCCTGAGACTTACGTCCCCTACTTACAATGTTCCCCTATGCTTGACCTGCTTATAGTAAGTTAGTTGCCTTGTTCAATGGATTACCATTTGCTATTCCTTATTAAATACTTGAGTGCCTATTCTTTATCGTGCTATGAGAGTTGACCATTCAATTCAGCTTGGCGGTTAATTGAAACCTGGAACCCCACACCCAAACAACCACTCATAGGTGATACAGTACTTGTAGTGCAGCGGTAGCACTGAGATTGTCCAGCTCGATGTGACGTCCTGGCGAAAGATCCAGCTCGATGTACGTCCTGGGGTAGATCCACCTCAATTTCTTCTCGTTAATAAAGTACCCTATTCACTGTATTTCTCCCCACTGGTCGCACGATTGTTTCACTTTATTATCTTTCTTGGGTGACACTTGACAACGTCGCCTTACACACTAGCCTGCCCACTCTGCGCCACAAAGTTTTTATTTTCTAGATCACTTACAATATTGTGGCTCTCTCCACACTTATGTGGCTCAGGCAGATTAAAAATCACTTTTAGGATTGTTCACTACCCTGACACACTTAGCAACCCTTGCAGAACACTTGCATAGCCCTCAAAAACACTTATATTCCCGGAGCACGGAAGGCGTGACTAGCGCGCTCGCTGTCCCTACTGCGTGTGTGTGTGTGTGTGTGTGTGTGTGTGTTGTGTGTGGTGTGTGTGTGTGTGTGTGTGTGTGTGTGTATGTGTGTGTGTGTGTGTATGTGTGTGTGTATGTGTGGGGTGTGTGTGTGTGTGAATGGCTGGATTTTGAGAAGGATCTACCTAGTATGAGCCAGTATGGCTGCTGCAGTGTTCCTCCATTCTTATGTTTACTGTCTCTTGCATTTCTTTTCTTTTTTATTGTGAGTTTTAAATAAAAAAAAATATCATCGAATGACTATGTGAATTTCCATATATTACGCACTATGACTCACGAAATCGTAATAACACTAACCAGGAAACAGATGGGGTTTTGAACAAATGGCAAGTGAGTCTGGAGTTTTACTACTCACTTGCCATGGTTTATATTACCCACTAACTCTTCCAATTATCAGTTTTTGGCTACGAACATACGCTCATTGATTCTTTTACTTCAGCTCTGCCAGTTTGTTCCACATATATCAAGTAGCATCCAGCGCATGGGATGTCGTAGACACATGCTTGGTAATGTAAGGGCAGATAACACCGACAATATTATCCATTCATCGATAGAATTGCTGAAGGACGAAACTTCTTAATAAAATTCCGTAACATGCACTATCTTAATTACAGACACCAACTTCTTTATCTATGGGATAGTTGTTGGTTTTGAATCTAGCGAGGCCCAAGATAGTAACTATTGTAGCCTCTTCTACTACTCTAGTGACGTCCAGGATAGTCACCATTGCAGCTTCTTTTACTAGTCCATTGAGGTCCAGGATAGTAGCTATCATAACGTCTTCTACTAGTCTAGTGACGTCCAGGATAGTAGCAGGCCCATAATCAAGGAGCATGGCTTCCCTGGAAACGTTTTGGCCCTCCCCTGGAAATTTTCAGAAATTACGAGAATGTACGTTTAGACTAAACGTGTACGTGAATCTCTGAACGAAAGAGTTCGTGGCTAGACTTTAAGACTAGATTAGCACGATAAGAGAGAGCACAATAAGTGTCAGGAGCCCAAGACTCTTCGACTGCCTCCCAGCATACATTAGGGGGATTACCAATAGACCCCTGGCTGTCTTCAAGAAGGCACTAGACAGGCACCTAAAGTCAGTACCTGACCAGCCAGGCTGTGGTTCGTACATAGGGTTGTGTGTGGTCAGTAGTAAGAGCCTGGTTGATCAGGCCATGATCCACCATGAGGCCTGGTCACAGACCGGGCCGCGGGGGCGTTGACCCCTGAAACACATTGTCCTCATCGCTCTCGGGCCGTGTGGACCTATTGTGCAAACGCTCCTCAGTTACCTGACTGCAGTGGTGTGAGATGGTGCTTGTCGCACCTCTGCCGTCAAACCAGGAGAACTACCATCAATCAACATGGCGTTTAGTCATAGACGCAGGATCAACACTGTCGGCGTTGAGCTTCTCCGAGGGGCAATAACGCCAGTTTCAGCCCAAGTATTATACCTAAAATCATCGAGAGACATATGGCATTCAGGATGGAGAGTTTTTACGGGGTTGCCTTAAAGGGAAAGCACATAGAATTTTTGTGAAACTGCTCTCAGCAACGGTCTATAAATCGTTGGTCAACCGTTTTCAGGACGTAAGTCTTGATGCAACACCAGCTGTTCGTGTGAGGATGATCGATGTTTCCAGGCATTATACATGGATCAAACTTCGTAATGTCCCCTTTGGGGCTGATGAGACGACATCAGAAGAGTTTTTGAGGAATATGGGACTGTTCATTTGGCCCAGCATGGTACGTGGGTGACGGGTGCCTATGCAGGTCTGCCGGAAGGCACTTTTAACCTAAAAATGACATTACGACACCCCATACCGTCCTACGTGTACCTACAGGAATTCAGGACACAGGTCATAGTTTCGTAGCCGGGCAAAGACGTACATGCCGACTATGGGGGGAAATATGATCACATAGCGGCGGCGTGTGGGAAGCGGCAACGAGCTCCTGGCCCAGAGGCGGAGGCATCCGCTTCTACTCGGGGGAAAGCAGGTGAGGATCAACGACGTAAAGGGAGGGCGTGGTCGTCTATGGGGGTGAGTTTGTGGATGAGGCGCCATAAGGCTGGGGGAGTGGGTGGGGGCCCTTGACCAGTTACCCGGCCCAGAGACACTTCCAGACGTTAGAGACGAGCAGAAAGTACAGGAGGAAGTGTTGGAAATTGAGGAGGAATTAGCTGGGGTTTGCTGAAGTCATTGTCACCGCCTGAGGAGGAGGCCGCCCCTGGGAAGGTGGTAGATAACGGGTTGACGGCTGCGGTGCACAACGACAGGAGAACTATCCGGACGACGGGAGTGACAGTGTGACTGGGGTGTCACTGGGATCATTGAAACAGTGTACAGTGGAGGTTGAGGTACATTGTGAGGCATCCCCAGACCAGCTATGGAGGATGCGATTGTCACAAGGAAGAGGGCCGCTGCGTCGGATTCGGATGGATGTCCTAACGCCAGCGCAGCGGCCTGGGAAGCAAATATGGCTGAAGGTGAAGGTAGTGGTGGCCACGACAGGAGGCACCGAAAGAGGGGGGAGAAGAGAGGGAAGTGTGAAGGTGACAAGTGGAAACTCATAAGTTCTGGTGCCCACCGGGAAAAAGTGAAGAGAGGAGGCAGGGGTGGAAAACTTTAATAGGCCTCCGGTGAAATGACAGTAAATGTTAATGATTTTGTAATAGTGTTAGGAGGGAATGGTTTAGAATGTTTTGAATAAATTTAGAGTGATGTTGTGTTCCTTCAGGAGCATAATTTTAAGGGGAGGGTAGGGTGTTGGAGGTGGCAGGGTTTCAGGTGGTAACCCTGCCATCTGCCCGTTTGAAAGGAGGGGTGGGTATAATTTAATTAGGGAGGCGAGTCGTTTGTTTTGCAGAGAAGTGAGGGGGGAGGGGGAAGGGTGTTGCGCGTGGATGGTTGGTGGATGGGCAAACGTGTGGCCTTTATAAGCGTGTATGCGCCTGCAGAGAATAACATACAGGTGAAGCAGGAGTTTGTGTGTAAGGACCTTGTGTTTTTCTTCCATGCATTACCAGAGGTGGCAATAGTAGGAGGTGATTGGAACTGCGTTACTAGGAGGGCTGACGTGGAACCGAAAGGGGAAGGCTATGTGTCGGTGACCCTCAGAGATTTAATGAGGGATATTCGGTTACGGGACGCGTTTGAGGGGGGGGGGCGTGGGAGACAGAGCATACGTTTGTTAGGAGAGGGTATCCCAGGGAGGTTAGATAGAGTGTATCTTTTCACGGGGTTGTAGTGCCATCTTTCAAAACTGTTGAAGTACAGATGAGGGTACAGATTATGGATGCTTGGGGGAGGAGATTGTAATGGGTAGGGGACTTAGGCAGGGGTGTCCCATGTCGCAAACATTGTTTGCGTGCATTCAGGACCCCTTCTATAGAATGGTTGAACTTTTGTGTATGTAACGGGAAAGGGGGGGTGTGGGGGAGGTGGGGAAAGTGGGGCCCTGGAATAATAGGATTATGTAGATGATACAACAGCCGGGTTTCGGGAAGGGTTTGGCGTTGGGGGTTTTGGATGATGTGCAATTGTTTGAAGTGCAACAGGGATGCAGGTAAATAGTGAGAAGTCAATGGTCATGGGTTGGGTGATTAGGTGAGGTGGGGGGGGGGAGATGTAACGTTTGAAGGAAACAAACTGTGTCTTTAAAAATTTGTGGTATAATCTATAAGGATGGACTTGGATGCTGCTCGAGAGGAGCAAAGGGGGGATTGTTGTATAGTTGAGGGATTGTTCCCATGTACACGTGGAAGAGTATTTGGTATAGGGTTAGCAAGCTGAAGTTAAAAACTAGGGGTGAGGGAGGTAACGTATTGTTTTCTGCATGGCATACTACCGTCGGGGGAGGTACTAAGAACCAGAAGGGTAATTGGGGGGGGGAGGGCGGAATCTGTGGTGGGGATAATGGGTTTATGCTGCATGATTTACTTTTGTGAGGGACTGGAGGTGTTAGGTATTGGTTAAGGTGGTAGAGTGGGTGGGGGCCGAGGGGTGTCGGTTCTGCGTGCACTAAGCCTAGATGTGGGGGGGGTCGACGAGGGTTTTCACAAGAGCTTTGGATTATATAATGGTGGATTATATATATATATCGTGGGGGGATGAGGGGGGGGGGGTTTTTGAGGTGAGGAGGCGGGTACTTGCGGTAACGTCTTAGTAACAGAGAACTGTATGGGAGGAGGTGGACGAAGGATTTTCGGAAGGTTATAGAATGTTAACGTTAGGGTTTCTCATGAATCTGCGACTTGGGCTGAGTGAGTAAGGGGTGGGGGGTTTGGGGATTACATATGAGAAGAGGGAAATCAGGGGGACACAGTGGGGTCGCCTCCCCGGGGAGGGGGGTGAGAGTGAGGTGTATGGGTATAGAAGGTGTAAATGTGTGGCATAAGTGTATGTAGCATGCAAGTGGGTACAGAAAGCAAAGGTGATGAAATCAAGTAATTATGTTGTAACGTATGGAGAATTATGTTATTGATTGATGTGTTAGGGTCGTCATGACTGCTTAATATATTAAGTGTGAATGTGTTAAGATTATAGTGTAAGACCTTGCAGGAGCTTTTGGGTCTATGTAGATTGTACGTATATAGCCTTTATTGGGCATGTTTCATGTGTGTTACTCGTATTTGCAATATAATGTGCTCCTCTGTTGATGAGGGCTGGAAGGCTAATGACTTCCATAAATTTGTAATGACTCATTAAAGTTTTGTAAAGGGGAACGTATGTATGTTTTAGAGAATTTCCTGTATCGGGGTTAGTTGGGAAAGAGTATTACTTGTGTTAACGGAATTATGATGTAGATCGCTCGTTTATATGACTAATGTGGAGTTGTGATTAACGGATATATTTTATAGTGAACATTCTTTCATTTGAATTGAACCTTTGTCAAAAGTATTAATTATGTAACCTTTTATATATATACCCGAAAGACTTGGTTTTTAATGGATGTTTATTTACTTCATATTTTGAGGGCCCTTTCAACATGACTCACGAAAATCGTAATGACACGATTGCAAACAAACCCTACCAAAGGGCGGGATTTGAACCCGCGGTCAGAGAGTCTCAAAACTCCAGACCGTCGCGTTAGCCACTGGATCGCGGGTTCAAATCCCTCCCGTGGTATGGTTTGTTTGCAATCGTGTCATTACGATTTGTGAGTCATGTTGATGGGAGTGGGGACTTGAGCTAGAGTTCGTCACGGTACGCTAGTGGGGATTCGTCTGTAAACACTTGCATTTGTGGTCACAGTGGTGCCTGTGCTAACCTTCCTATGGTGTAGAAATATACCTAGTTGGGCGAATCTTATTGTGGCTAGCTGGTCCAGTGGCTAACGCGACGGGTGGGGGTTTTGAGACTCTTGATCGCGGGTTCAAATCCGCCCGTGGTATGGTTTGGGACCCTGGTATGAGTGTTATTGACGTTTTATCATTGTTAGGTTTTATGTTTATAGGCTCAAGGGTTTATTCTTCTTTTAATGTTATTTTGTTTTGAGATTTGTTTTATGCGTTTTGAGTTGTTTATTAAGTTGTTGTTATTTAATGAAATGTGTTATGGCGGTTTATGTTAGAATAAACACCTTTTTTATTTTGTTTGGGATATTGTGGGTTTTCCTTCACATTACCTGAAACTGGGTTTTGTTTCTTTATTTATATAATGTGACATCCTGTGGAAGACGCTGATTATATTTATTAAGTATAATGGAGGCTTAAGATTTTCATTATTTTTCAATGACTAGAGGATTGTAGTGAGGGTATGTATTTTTAGGCAATTTCTTGTATAGGTTGTTATTGTGGAAGTCATGTACTTGTTTTAATGAGATTATGATGTATTCATCGTTTATTGACTAATGTGAAGGTTGTCAACCTTTGTCATAAGGTCACAGCATAATGTTTAACTATTTAAACCTAAAGTTTAGTTTTCAATGGATTTATATAATTTCATTTATAATTAGCCCTATTACTGTGGTCACCTGTAAGTTATGTTGCTAGGTTTTATAAGGGGGTGGGGGTCGGATCACCCTTTTTTTCTTTTTTCTTATTGTTAAGTATGTTATATGGTAAATTTGCTAGTGTATATGGGTGACCTCTTTTGTGTCAGTTACTTTTGTGTTGTTATATTTTGTCAGTGTATGTTCTGTAGGACTGAGGATCGTACTGTATTCATTTTATACCTACAGGTATACCTACAGGTATACTCCAGACGACACCGTGTCATGAGCAGAACTGTTGACACAGACCGCGAAGTGTTGCTAAACACTTAGTTAAGCTTCACTTTCACCTTCCTTCAAGAAATTGATGTTAGGCTGCGGAGTTTACAGCGCTAGTTCACTGACAACCCAACTTACATAAGGCTGCTGATGCTGTAAACCTTGACCAAAAACAGATATGATCTGAATTCTTCTCCAATCAAAGCGATAGGTATTAAATAGGAATTTTTCGTGAGGTGAATAATAACGTTGGTAATTTGGTTGCCAGTGCGACATTTTTCCAAGCACTACAAGCGTCTGTGTCTGCGATCTGAGCAAGCTAGTGAAGTGCTTTGGGAAACAGTTGGTGACCCATTTTCTAAATAGACCAACAAAGATTTTCTGATAGTACACTAACTTTTACAGATGACCCAGATACGTCGATGTTGTGGTCGAGAAGTGCCAATGTTTTTCAATCGGAAGAGAAAATAACATGGAACTTGTGGGCTAAATAATGTCGATCTTAATCAAACTGAATACGAGAAAGATTAGGAGTATAAATAATAGAAGTTCTCAGGTTATGCATTTTTTTTTTAAACTGTATATCTATGGTAAACTCCAGTTAGATTATGCTGCGCAGTTCGGGTCCCATATAAAAAAATGGACATAAATTAGCAAGAAAGAAATAGGGTGAAGCATGACGAAGTTGACCCTATTACAGTGAGAAATGCTAAATACAGTGGGAAAATGCTATATACAGTGAGGATTGCTATGTACAGTGAGGAATGCTATATACAGTGGGGAATGCTATATACAGTGAGGAATGCTATATACAGTAGGATTGCTATGTACAGTGAGGAGTGCAAATGTACAGTGAGGAATGCTATGTAAGCGAGGAATCCATATACAGTGGGGAGTTCTATGTACAGTGGGGAATGCAGTACAGCGAGGAATGCCATATACAGTGAGGAGTGCTTTTGTACATGAGGAATGCTATGTACAGCGAGGAATGCCATATACAGTGAGGAGTGCTATGTACAGTGAGGAATGCTATGTACAGCGAGGAATGCCATATACAGTGAGGAGTGCTATGTACAGTGAGGAATGCTATGTACAGTGAGGAGTGCTATATACAGTGAGGAGTGCTATGTACAGTGAGGAATGCTATATACAGTGAGGAATGCTATATACAGTGAGGAGTACTATGTACAGTGAGGAATGCTATATACAGTGAGGAATGCTATATACAGTGAGGAGTGCTATGTACAGTGAGGAATGCTATATACAGTGAGGAATGCTATATACATTGGGATTTACTATGTACAGTGAGGAATGCTATGTACAGTGAGGAATCTATGTACAGTGAGGGTGGATATACAGTGGGGAGTGCTATGTACAGTGAGGAATGCTATGTACAGTGAGGAATGCTATGCACAGTGAGGAATGCTATATGTAGTGAGGAGTGCTATATACAGTGAGGAGTGCTATGTACAGTGAGGAGTGCTATGTACAGTGAGGAATGCTATGTACAGTGAGGAATGCTATATACAGTGAGGAGTGCATGTACGTGAGGAATGCTATGTACAGTGGGGAATGCTTAAAAACAGTGGGGAAATTTCTATAACAGTGAGGATGCTTTTGTATAGTGAGGAATGCTATATACAGTGAGGAATGCTATATACAGTGAGGAGTGCTATGTACAGTGAGAATGCTTTTGTACAGTGAGGAGTGCTATGTACATTGAGAATGCTATGTACATGAGGAATGCTATATACAGTGAGGAGTGCTATATACAGTGAGAATGCTAGTATAGTGAGGAATGCTATATACAATGAGGAGTGCTATGTACATTGAGGAATGCTATGTACAGTGAGGAATGCTATATACAGTGAGGAGTGCTATATACAGTGAGGAATGCTATGTATAGTGAGGAATGCTATATACAATGAGGAGTGCTATGTACATTGAGGAATGCTATGTACAGCGAGGAATGCTATAACAAATCTAATTGGTTCTAGAACCTTGTCATTATAGTGGAATCCGTTCCAGGGTTGGACAAATTTAAATTAAGAAAGGATATACAAAGGCACTGCTTGGGAGGTGAATGTGTAGAATTACATGGGTGGAACAAATTCCCAAATAGCGCCATGAAGTGAGAATATTGGATAGCCTTAAATATATATATAAAAATATATATAATATATATATATATATATATATATATATATTATAATATATACATGTATATACATAATTATGGAGTGCTACACATGCACCTCCCAAGCAGTACTTTAGTATGTACTTTCTTAATCTAAATTTGTCCAAAATGAACCATTTCTTCGAGTCATTTCTTCGTTAGATATTTTCTGCATATTTTTTAAACACCTCATATATTGATGTTTAGATTTATACATTGCAATCACAAGTCGACTGAGTCTTTCCAGAGAGTCTTGATCCAGAGTCTTGAGAGTGAAGGTTTCTAACACAGTGGGGGTACTCACCTAACTGTACTCACCAAATTTGTGGTTGCAGGGTCGAGGGGCATGTGTGTGTGGTGTGTGTTGTGTGTACTAAACCTAATTGTACTCGCCAAATTGTGGTTGCAGGGATCGAAATTCAGCTCCTGGCCCCGCCTCTTCACTGACTGCTATTGGGTCCTCCCTTCCCCCTCCCCAGAGCTTTATCATACCTCGTTTTAAAACCATGTATGGTTCTTGCCTCCACTACATCGCTTACCAGACTATTCCACTCCTACAACTCTGGGCTGAAGAAATACTTTCTAACATCCCTTTGACTCATCGAGTCTTCACTTCCAATTGTGCCCCTTTTGTTTCTGTGTCCCATCTCTGGAACATCCTGTCTCTGTCCACCTTGTCTATTCCACGCAGTATTTGTATGTCTTTAAATCATGTCTCCCTGACCCCCTGTCCTCCAGTGTCGTCGGGCCCGATTTTCCCTCAACCTCTCTTCGTGGGACTTTCCATTAACTCTGGAGCTAGTCTTGTTGCAAACCTTTGCACTTTCTCTAAATCTTGACGTGTTTGACCAGGTGTGGGTTCCAAACTGTGCTGCGTACTCCAGAAAGGGGCCTGCCGACACATGTAATAAAGCCTTGAAAAGACTCCTTACTGAGATACCGGAACGCTATTCTCACGTTTGCAAGGCGCCCATATGCCGCAAACAGTTATCTGGCGACGTACACGGTATATACTCACCCCTAGATCTTTCTCCTTGAGGTGAGGTTTGCAGTCTTTGGCCGCCTACCTATACTCTGTTTGCGGTCTTCTTTGCCCTTCTCCCATCTTCATAACTTTGCATTTTGGGGGGGTTAAATTCTAGGAGCCAAATTTCTGGACCACGCGTCCAGCCTGTCCAGATCTCTTTTTAGACCTGTCGGTCCGAAACTGATATAATTCTCCTCATTAACTTCACATCGTCTGTAAACAGGGACACTTCTGAGTCTACCCTTCTGTCATGTCGTTCACATATACCAAGAATAGCACTGGTCCCAGGACTGACCCCCGTGGGACCCCGCTCGTCACTGGCGCCCACTGTGTTACCTCATCACGGACTATGACTCCCTGTTGTCTCCCGTTAGGTATTCTCTGATCCATTGCAGTGCCCTTCCTGTTATATGGCCTGATCATCTAGCTCTGTATTAATGTCATGTGAGGAACTGTTCGAAGGCCGTCTTGCAGTCCAAGAAAATGCAATCAAACCCACCCTTCCTCTCATTTCTTACTTCATTTACCTTGTCATAAAACTCTAGTAGGTTAGTGACACAGGACTTGCCTTCCATGAATCCGTGCTGGGTGTCGTTTATAAACGTGTTTCCGCTCCAGGGGCTCCACCATTCTCCTCCTGATAATCTTCTCCATAACTTTGCATACTATGCACGTCACTGATACTGATCTATAGTTTAGTGCTTCATTTTCTGTCTCATTTCTTAAAGATGGGGACTACATTTGCCATCTTCCATACCTCAGGTAGTTGCCCAGATTCAAGGATGTGTTGAAGATTGAGGTTTTTGGTACACACAGTGTCTCTGCTCTTCTCTAAGGGCCCACAGTGTGGTGTGTGTGTGTGTGTGTGTGTGTGTGTGTGTGTGTGTGTGTGGTGTGTGTGGTGTGTGTGTGTGTGTGTACTTACCTAATTGTGGTTGCAGGGGTCGAATCAAGCTCCTGTCCCCCGCCTCTTCACGGCCCCCTACTCAGTCACTCTAACCCGCTCCTTGAGCTTTGTCGTAACCTCTCCTTAAAGCATGTATAGATCCTGCCCCCACTACATCACTACCCAGACTATTCCACTTTCCCGAAAACTTGTAACTGAAGAAAAACTCCTGACATCCCTGTGGTTCATCTGAGTCTTCAACTTCCAACTGTGACCCCTTGTTGCTGTGTCCCCTCTTTGGAACATCCAGTCCCCTGTCCACCATGTCTATTCCTCTCAGATTTTAATATGTCGTTATCATATCCCCTCTATCTCTCCTGTCTTCCAGTGTCATCAGGTTGATTTACCTTACCTCTCCCTTTTAGGACAACCCCTTAGCTCCGGAATAGTCTTGTTGCAAACCTTTGCACTTTCTGTAGTTTTCCTTACATGCTTGGCTAGTGAGGGTTTTAAAAATGACGCTGTATACTCCCGTATAGGCCTAATGTACACAGTGTACAGGTCCTGAAGAACTCCTTATTGAGATGTGGGAATGCTGTTGTCAGGTTTGCCAGTCGCCATATGCTGCCGCAAATTATTTGGCTATGTGCGCGTCAGGAGATGTGCCTGGTGTTATACTCACCCCAAAAACCTTTTCCTTGAGTGAGGGTTTGTAGTCTCTGGGCCCCCCAGACTGTACTCCGTCTGTGGGCGTCTTTAACCTTCCCATATCTTTATGACCCTTTGCACTTGTGGGGTTGAACTCCAAGAGCCAGTTTGTGGACCAGGCCTGTAGCCTGTCCAATCCCTTTGCAGTCTGCTGGTTCTCGTTCGATTGAATTCTTCTCGTCAACTTCATATCATCTGCAAGCAGGGACACCTCTGAATCTATTCCTTCCGTCATGTCGTTCACAAATACCAGGAACAGCATCGGTCCTAGGACTGACCCTGTGGAACCCCGCTCGTCACCAGCGCCCGCTCTGACACCTCGCCACGTACCACGACTCGCTGTTGTCTTTCTGACAGGTATTCCCTATTTCCCTTGCAGTGCTTTCCATGTTATCCGCCTGGTCCCCAGCTTTTGCACTATTCTCTTGCGTGGGACTATGTCAAATGCTTCTTACGTTCAAGAAAATGCAATCTACCCACCCGTCTCTCTCTTGTGTCACAAGGATTTCCTGTCTCTGAAACCGTGCTGGGTGTCGTTGATAAGCTCATTCCTTTCTAGATGCTCCCCCACTCTCCTCCGATAATCTTTTCCCTGACTTTGCATACTATACATGTCAGTGACACTGGTCGTAGTTCAATGCTTTGTATGTTCCTTTTAAAAAAATTGGGACTACATTTGCTGTCTTCCATTACCTCAGGGATCACTCTGTTTCGATAGATGTGTTGACGATTGTTGTAAGGGTGCACATCGCCTCTGCTCCCCCTCTCAGGACCCATGGAGAGATGTTATCCGACCCCCTCGCCTTTGAGATATCTAGCTCGTCAGCACCTCTTCACTCTTCCCCCGGTTTTTAATTATTGTGTCCAACACTTGATTGCGTTTCCCCCCCTCTCTGTCTTTCTGGAGTCCCTTCTGTCTCCTCTGTGAACACTTCTTTGAATCTCTTGTTGAGTCCTCACTTATTTTACGGTGTGGTGGGTGTGTGTGTGTGTTGTGTGTGTGTGTGGTGTGGTGTGTGTGTGTGTGGTTGTGTGTTTGTGTGTGTGTTTTGTACTCACCTATTTTGTTTGGGGCAGGGTCATTCACAGTCCTGCCCGCCTCTCGCTGATTGCTACTAGGGCCTCTCTCTCCCTGCCCCATGAGCTCTATCATACCTCGCCTTAAAACATGTATGGTTCCTGCCTCCACCCCATCACTTTTTAGGCTATTCCATGGCCTGACTACTCTATGACTGAAAAATTCTTCCCAACATCCCCTTTTATTTCTGAGCTTCAACTTCCAATTGTGACCTCTTGTGTCTGTGTCCCTCTCTGGAACTCCGTCTTTGTCCACCTCGTCTATTCCGCGCAGTTTTTATATGTCGTTATCATGTCTCCCCTGACCCTCCTGGCCTCCAGTGTCGTCAGGCCATTCCCTCAACCTTTCTCCATAGGACAATCCCCGTAGCTCTGGGACTAGTCTTGTTGCAAACCTTTGCACTTTCTCTAATTTCTTGACGTGCTGACTAGGTGTGGATTCCAAACTGGTGCTGCATACTCCAGTATGGGCCTGACGTAGATGGTGTACAGAGTCTTAAACGAATCCTTACTGAGGTATCGGAACGCTATCCGTAGGTTTGCCAGGCCCCCGTATGCTGCAGCATTATCTGATTGATGTGCGCCTCAGAGATATGCTCGGTGTTTTACTCACCCCCAGATCTTTTTCCTTTAGTGAGGTTTGCAGCCCTTTGGCCATCAAACTATATTGTGTCTGCGTCTTCTTTGCCCTTCCCCAATTTCATGACTTTGCATTTGGCAGGGAAAAATTTCAAGGAGCCAGTTGCTGACCAGGCCTTTGTAGCCTGTCCAGATCTCTTGTAGTCCTGCCTGATCCTCGTCCGATTCGATTCTTCTCATTAACTTCACATCGTCTGCAAAAAAGGACACTTCTGAGTCTATCCCTTCCGTTATGTCGTTCACGTAACCAAGAACACACGGTCCTAGGACTGACCCCTGTGGAACCCGCTTGTCACAGGCGCCCACTCTGACACCTCGTCGGGGTCCCAAATGACTCGTTGTTTCCTCCCTGTCAGTATTCTCTGATCCATTGCAGTCCCTTTTCCTGTTATGTGTGCCTGGTCCTCTAGCTTTTGCAGTAACCTCTTGTGAGGAACTGTTCGAAAGCCTTTTTGCAGTCCAAAAATATGCAGTCGATCCCCCCCTTTCTCTCTCTTGTCTTATTTCTGTCCCCCTTGTCATAAAACTCTAGTAGTTTGGTGACACAGGATTTTCCTTCCTGAAACCGTGCGGGTTGTCAATTTTTACACTTGTTTCTTTCAGGTGCCCCACACTCTCTCCTGATGATCTTCTCCATGACCTTGCATACTATACACGTTAGAGATACAGGTCTGTAGTTTAGTGCCTATGTCTGTCCCCCTTTTTTAAAAAATTTGGGGACTACATTTGCCATTTTCCATACCTCAGGGAGTTGCCCAGTTTCAAATGATGTGTTGAAGATCTTTTTTTAATGGCTCACACAATATCTCTGCTCCCTCTTTAAGGACCCATGGAAGATGTTGTCTTGTCCAACGCCTTTGAGGTGTCAAGTTCGCAATAGCAGCTTCTTCACCTCCTCCTTGGTTATATGTACCTCATCCAGCACTTGCTGGTGTGCCCCCCTGTTCTGATTTCTTGGAGTCCTACTGGTTTCCACTGTAAATACCTCTTTAAATCTTGTGTTGAGCTCCTGACATTACCTCTCGGTCGTTTCTTGTGAATTCCCATCCCCTTCCTCAGTCTGATTACCTGTCCTTGACTGTTTTTTTCCTCCTGATGTGGCTGTACAACAGCTTCGGGTCAGTCTTTATTTTTCATGCTATGTCATTTTCATATTGTCTCTGAGCCTCCCTTCTTATCTGTGCATATTCGTTTCTGCTCTTGGGCTGATTTTTTAAATTTTTCCCTGAGTTCTCGTCTTCTGTACCTTTTCCATTCTCTAGTACACCTATTTTTTGCCTCCCTACACCTTTGGGTGAACAAAGGACTCGTTCTGTTCTTCCCATTATTTCTGTTTCCCTTTGGGAACAAACCTCTCCTCTGCCTCCTTGCATTTTGTTGCTACTTAGTCCATCATTTCTTGTACTGGTTTTCCTGTCAGTTCCCTCTCCCACTGAATGTCTTGAAGGAATTCCTCATCCTGAGTAGTCCCCCTTTTGTAGTTTGGTTTTTCCCACCCCTATTCCCCTACTCTCCCACTTGGAGCTCAACTATGTAGTCGAAGCACAGAACCACATGATCACTACTCCCAGGGCCTTTCATACATGATACCCTCGAGTCCGAACTACTCATGGTGAATACAAGGCCCAACCTTGTGGTTCATCCTCTCCTCTCTCTCTGGTAGTGTCTCTAACATGTTGGTGCATGGGGTTCTCCAGTACCCACATCCATCATCTTGGTCTCCATGTTTGGGGACCCCCATGGGCTCCGGGTTTTTCCCCATCAATCTCCTTGTGATTGAAATCCCCATAACTAGTAACTTTGCTCCCCCCCATTGTGCCTCCTGGCCCCCTCGGCTAGTGTTTGATCATTGCTTTTGCTCTCATGATTCTTCTCTTGGCCTCCTGCAGTTCGTGGTGGGTTGTACATTACTGCAATTACACCTTATGTCCCTCAGACGGGATTGTTCCTACTAAGAAATTCCTTTCGCCCATGCCATCCATTCCCCCATTTTCTCAAAACCCCACTGGTTTTTAATGAGCAGTGCAACTCCTCCTCCCCCTCTCCTCCCTCTGCCCTTTCCTGAAGATTTGATATCGGATGGAAGATTGAATCTGTTATTATTCGGGTGAGTTTTGTTTCTGTGAGTGCTATTATGTCTGGGATGTCTCTTTGATTCTTTCGTGCCACCCCTCAAAATTTGTTTGTTAATTCCATCTGCTTTTGTATACCACACCTTAAACTTCTTTTCTAAGACTGTGGTCTGGGAAGTATTTTTGGGGGTTGGGGAAGTGGAGAACCGGGTAGGAACTATGGTTGTTGCTGTGGGGGTGAAGTTTGTAATGTAGTGGTGGGGCATTTGGGTGTGGCATGGGGGTTTTGATTTTGAGTGTTTTGGGTTTCACTGGGGTTGACCTGGTTGGGAGGCTTCTATAGAAAGTTGTGAGGGAGGCTGTATTAGATCTTCTTCCTGGGTCTGGGATCTCCTGTCTGTCTTCTCCATCCCCCTTTCCCCTTTCGCCTTTGTACCATCTCTCTCATTTTTTCCTTCTTCTTGTGTTCTGTCGCGGTCGAGATACCCCCCTCCTGTATGCCGTCATGTCCCTTAATCGTGCTTTCTCCCGCAGTATCCTGGTCCGAGTCGCTTCTGCCTTGAAGGTCACTCTCACTGGGCCCGGTTCTTTTTTTTACAAACCCCCCTATTCTCCGAAATTTTCCAGCTGGGTCATATCGTCTTCTATTGCTTTCATATGCTTTCAATTGCTTTTTTTTCCCCTTGTTTTCTTGCTTCATATGTTTCCCCTTCGACTTCCTGGAGCCCATACACAAAGACTGACCTCACCCTTTCATTCTCCCACTGCATATCCCTGTGTAAACCCTCAATTTAATTTGTTTCCTCCACTGCAGTTTCCTTTCATCAGTTTTACTGGCTAATGTACTTGGGTCAGTGGCCTGTCATTTTCCCTTCTCGGCTTTCCTTTGGGGTCTGTTTTGTCTGTTAGGCCCCACATAAAGCTTAGCTCTTTCATTTGCTACAGTCTCCTCTGAAGAGCATCCCCATGCAGTTGTGCCCCTTCTTTCCCTACAGTCCCCTTATTGTGGCTGAGGTAGCAGTCTCTGTTGTCAATCCCAAAATGTTCTTTAGTTCTTTAGGCTGTTTCAGATTTTTCAGTTCCTCTTCTAAACTCTGTATCCTAGCTTCTGCTGCTTGACATGCCCTCCCACTTCCTGCTTTCCATATCTATCCTCTCTTCCATTCTCATGCTAAGTTCTTCTAGTTTCTTTTCCCATTCATGATCCCTTTTTTTGAGCTCTGCTGGCCCAATCTTCCCTTTTCATTTTCCTCCTCCCGTCCCTTGGGTTTTTCTTGTTGCTCTCTGGCAACCCATTTTTGTTTTATCCTGATTGCCTCAGATTGGGAAAAACCCATGTAGTTCTGTATGTTAGGTTAGTAGTGTGTGTGTCAGAGTGTGGGGGGGGGGAAGTAGTGGAGGAACTGTGGGTATTTTGGGGGCTGATGGGGAGGGTGGGGAGGGTTTGGGGAACGGGGAGGGAGGGTGATGAGGGGGGATGGATCAGGGGGAATAGTGAGATGTCGGTGGTGAGGGGGGAGTGTGTGTGTGTCTGGTAGTGTGTGTGTGGTGTGTGTGTGTGTGTGTGTGTTGTGGTGTGTAATTTTGTGTGTAATTGTGTGTGGAATTATGTTGGGTTTATTTTGTACTGAAAGGTAGGAGGCTTGTGCGTTTAAGGTAAGTCTCAGTGGTCCTTGGCTGCCCACACCTTCTTGTGAAACCCGACCAACCTCCTGGATTTACCGCACTTTACAGTGTGTGTGTGTGCGTGTGTGTGTTGTGTGTGTGGTGTGTGTGTGTGTTGGTGTGTGGTGTGTGGTGTGTTGTGTGTGGGGTGGTTGTTGTGTATGTGGGTGTGTTGTGTATGTGTGTGTGTGTGTGGTTTTGTGTGTGTGTGTGTGTGGTTTTGTTGTGTGTTGTGTGTGTGAATTATGTGTCGAATTAGTGTGGTTTATTATGTGTCTGAAAAGTAGGGGGCTTGTGCTTGGAGTGGGGAATGTAGATTCTCGTTGTCCTTGTGTCCACAACCTATTGACCTGACTCCCTTGCAGTGTTGCCTATATCACCTGCTTATAGTGAGTTAATCGCCTTGTTTAATGGATTACCATTTGCTTAACCTTATTGAATACTTGAGTGCCTATTCTTTTTTCGTGCTATGAGAGTTAGACCATTCACATTCAGCTTGGGCGGTTAAATTGGAACCTGGAACCCCAACCCAAACAACCACTCATAGTGATACATACTTGTTGTGCAGCGTAGCAGTGAAGTTGTCCAGGTCGATGTGACGTCCTGGAGTAGATCCAGCTCGATGTACTCCTGGCAGATCCACCTCAATTTCTTCTCGTTAATAATGTCCCTATTCACTGTATTTCTTTCACTGGTCACACTATTGTTTCACTTTATTTAAATCTTGGTGACACTTGGCAACGCCGCCTTCACACTAGCCTGCGCCACAACGCTTTTATTTTCCAGATCACTTTCAAAATTGTGGCTCTCCCCACACTTGTGTGGCTCAGGCAATTAAAAAAAACACTTCTAGGATTGTTGACTACCCTGACACACTTAGCAACCCTTGCAGAACACTTGTAGCCCTCAAAAACACTTAAATCCCCGGAGCACCGACGGCGTGACTAGCCCGCTCGCTGTCCCGCTGTGTGTGTATGTGTGTGTGTATGTATGTATGTATGTATATATACGACGTACATTGAGAGGGTCAGCCGGGCCGGGATTACCGGCGAATCAAATAGAATAGAGGGTCATTGCTTTCAATACTTGTCTAGAGTCTGAATGTTGAAACCTAAAACCCTGTGAGGAAGAAACTATATTCAACTCGAAGTTTTATTTGAGAATTTTGGGTCCAGCTTTACTAATTCTGACGGATCTTTTCCTTTTAAGAGTACATCTCATTTACTACTGTATTATTCTAAATCCTGTGAAGAGGTTGTCTTGAGCACAATCAATTGTTAGAAAGAATTCTTTGCAGTGGATTTCTTCAACAGTCTGAAATTCGTAGAGGGAGTGAGGTATAATGTATGTTTGTTTTGGAACTATGCCTTCACGAGGCTTTTAAATGAGAATCAGATATAGATTTTCATTTTCTTCTCTTTCAAATAATTTGTGAAAACTATCTTAACTTCCGAAAAGTTTTCACGTGTTCCTTCACCATCATCTTTATGGTGAGGACGTCTGATACGTCTGACCATAAAGGGTCTGTTTTGAAGTTCGAGACAGTGGATAACAAGCCTCTGATGATCACTTACCGAAGCCTGTCCTTCTTTCGTACATGAGAATACATTAACTCGTGAACCAACAGTTGTTACAAAATCCTCTGAAGATCCTTTTTTTTAGTTGGTATCATTCTGAACTTCCGCATAGTTTTCGGAACTAGTAAACTGCTTCAGAATGAACGAATTAGCCACCGTGTAGGCCAGATAGACTCAACCCGCACAGAACACATGACTCTCTCCAACTTCTATTCAAGTTACCATACAGTGGTGAGTTTTCTAGATAAATAATTACAGTCAAATTCCTCGAACATTGTCCAGTGGATAAATAACACTGTCAAAATTTGATCTCATTCTATACATTTCGCCAGCCAGTGTTCTCAGTCCAATCAAGAGAGGTGGAAAAGATAATGAGAGTTTGAGGTTAATCATCCCTCACCTATCAATGTGTCCAGTCCATCTATCTTATAAAAGTGCAGCATTCCACAAGAGAAGCTTATAACTGAGACAGTTAAGGGATCAGTGGAAACGGATCCCATGAATCCACGCAAGGCGGAGAACTATTTCTCAAACTCCTCATCTTCCACCTTTCTCTTCTGGTCTGAAGACCCACGCTGCAAACCTTTCATGAGTAAAATACCCAAATTTTTGCACCGGTCCCATTTAATTCACATGGCAAGTGCTCCCATCAATAAACATTCTGCATGTTTGTTCATGTGATTAAGGTGTATGTTGCCACAATGTATACATTTAACCCATACCTGGATTTCCCTTTACACACATTCCTTTTTTTCCAATCGATAACCTGCACAACCATATTCGAGACCCCGAACTCAGCATGTCTTAACTCAGTCTTATAAGAATGTTCTCAATCATCTTACGAAGTCCCCTCACCAGTAGTTAATAGACTACCATATTTATCCAAATGTTAGCATAACACACATGGGCTGACTCTGTTCAAACCTTTGTACTCTTGTGTCCATCAATCATAAACTAAGCTCGATGCTAGGGCACTCAGATCACTCCTACTGAGTCCGGAGTCGCATCTCCGTACGGCTGGTTAACGTTGACGGGTTTCTAAAGACACCTGTTGTCTATGGTCACCCATCAGTATAAAATGGGTACCTGTGTTAACGACTGGTTGGGTCGCGTCCGGGACAAACCTACCTAATTTGCCACGAAAAGCTCAGCATAACACGCGCTTTCTATGTAGTAGTATATCATTGATGACACTAATCTGTATCCCTTGTGACATTACTTGTAGAAATCAAGAATTAATTATATTATTATTAAACTACAGTTGGCCACACGAAGTTTAGACTAATGAAGGCCAGTGGCGACTT
>NC_069399.1:102811345-102831345 GCF_026875155.1 Cherax quadricarinatus
ATACGGGTCTAAACCACAACGAACAAAAAAATTTTTTTCATCCGTGGACTGCTTACAGAGTCAAATGCAGTGCCGCGGTTTTCACAGAGACCTACAAAAGGATCACTTGGACAATGAAATGTGGTCCCAGTTACATCCTATACAGATGTGAAAGACTGAACAGGCAAAAGGGGGAAAAGAGCTGTTTATCACTGAGTCATTTATATGCTCAGAACTACTAAATGCCTCAAATGATGTAGTTGAAGTTTTAGCAGTAAAAGATCGAGAACCAAAACCTGGTCATTGTGGTTTGTATACAAGCCTCCGATGCAAGGGTCCCAACAATTCCATGAACAGCTTTGAAAATTGACCACTGTCTGGAAAATCTTCCAGCTCCTGCCCCAACATCTTGCTCATGGGGGATTTCAACGTAAGGCACCTAAAATGGAAGAATATAGCAAATAAAGTTGTAGCAAAGATAACACCAGGAAGGCAGCTCAGATGAAAACTCCCACACACACGAGCTTTTAAATCTCCGTACCAAATTCTCCTTAAACCAGCAATAATAGAACCTACAAAACGGGAGAATATGCTGGACCTCATTTTCACTAACAATAATGATTTGATACGAAATGTCATCATATCAAAAACAATATACTCAGATCACAACATAATAGAGGTCAAGATATGTATGGGGGGAGCCCCAGACCGACAAAATGTTTCAGTCACGAGGGAGCCTTCACCAAATTGAACTTCATAACAAAAAACATAAAGTGTAATTATGTAAACGGAAAATAACCTAAGCAACACGGATCCTAACCTATGTCTAGAACAAATTAACTTGAAGTATACTCAAGGCATATTCCCTTTAAGGAAAAGGAGGAGAAGATGTAAACTAAAATGAAAGGCGATCACTATACAGGTGAAGACAAAGAATAACAGAGCGACTAAAAGGGGGCCAATATATCTGCAATACGTAGGGAGACACTGGTCAGAGAAAAAGTAACTGAACTAAAGCTATAGGAATCTTACAGGAGTCAAGAAACGCGAGAAGAACTAAAACCCCATAAATGAAATTGAAAAAAACCCCAAAAATATTTCTTTTCTTATGCCAATTCAAAGCCCGAGAACAAGTTTGGGTCCTACACAAGTGACAGCAAGAAAATGAGTGAGCTACTCATGTCAAAATATGACTCGGTTTTCAGCGAGCCGCTAACCAGACTGAGAATCGAAGACCTAAATGAATTTTTTATGAGACACAAAATTTGGTTTAGACACACTTATCTGATATTATCCTGACGCCAAAATGACTTCGAATATGCGATAAATAAACATGTCCATGCACTGCCCCGGGCCCAGACTCAGCACGCCCAGCCCAGCCATGGAACTTCGAGTTCATCAAGAACTTCAAGAAGCCCCTATCACGTTCTCTTAACATCCTATGGAAGGAATCATGGACACGGGGGTTGCCCCACAGTTACTAAAAACAACAGACATAGCCCCACTCCACAAAGGGGGCCCAGTAAAGCAATAACAAAGAACTACCGATAGCGCTAACGTCTCATATCATAAAAATCTTTGAAAGGGTTCTAAGAAGCAAGATCACCCCCCTTCTAGTACTAAACAGTTCCACAACCCGGGGCAGAAAGGATTTAGAGAATGCCCGCTCCTGTCTGTCCCAACTACTAGACCACTACGGAAAGGGTTTGCTGGATGCTCAAGAAACAAACAAAATATAGATGTAATATACACAGATTTTACAAAAGCCTTTGGCAAGTGTGACCATGGTGTAATAGCGCACAAAATGCGTGATAAAGAAACAACAGGAAAAGTTGGTAGATGGATCTATAAATTTCCTAACAAACAGAACACAAAAAATAGTTGTCAACAGAGAAAGTCTGAGGCGGTTACGGTGAAAAGCTCTGTTCCCCAAGGCACAGTACTCACTCCCATCTTGTTCCTCTCTTCATATCGGACATAGACAGAGACATAAGCCCAGCACCGTGTCTTCTTTTGCAGATGACACCCGAATTTGCATGACGTGCCCTCCACTGAAGATACTGCAAGACAACCAGGTGGACATAAACCCAAATCTTTAAACAGGGACACTTCGGAGTCTATTCCTTCCGTTACGTCGTTCACAAAAACCAGAAACAGCCCAGTCCTAGGACTGACCCCTGTAAAACCCTACTCGTTACAGGCGCCCACTCTGACATCTCGCCCCATACCATGACTCGCTGCTTTTTCCTGACAGGTATTGCTTCACCCATTGTAGTGCCTTCCCTGTTATCCCTGCCTGATTCTCCATTTTTCCCACTAATCTCTTTTTGGGTACTTTGTCAAACGCCTTCTTACAGTCCAAAAAATGCAATCTACCCACCCCTCTCTCTCTTGTCTTACTGCTGTCACCCTTCATAGAACTCAAGTAAGTTTGTGACACAGATTCCCAGCCCCCTGAAACCGTGTTGGCTGTTGGTGATAAGCTCATTTCTTTCTGGGTGTTTCTACAACTCTTCCCCTGATAATCTTCTAAATGACTTGCATACTATACATGTCAATGACACTGTCTGTAGTTTAGTGCTTCTTGTCTCTCTCCTTTTTAAAAAATTGGGACTACATTTGCTGTCTTCCATGCCTCAGGCAATCTCCCTGTTTCGATAGATGTGTTGAATTTTGTTGTTAGGGGTACACATAACACCTCTGCTCCCTCTCTCAGGACCCATAGGGGGAATGTTAAACCGGCCCCATCGCCTTTTAGGTGTCTTAGCTCGCTCGCAGCCTCTTCACCTCTTCCTCGGTTGTTGTATTGTGTCCAACACATTGTGGTGTACCCCACCTCTCCATCTTTCTGGAGTCCCTTCTGTCTCCTCGTGAACACTTCTTTTAATCTCATGTTTAGTTCCTCACATACTTCTCAGTCATTTTTTTTTGATCTCTCCTCCTTCCATAGGCCTGATTATCTGGTCCTTGACTGTTGTTTTCCTCCTTATTGGATGTACAACAGCTTTGGGTCAATCTGGCTTGTGCTGCTCTTCATTTTCATATTCCGTTGGGCCTTTCCCCTTTTACCTGTCCTTCTATACTTCTTCCATCCCTAGCACACTTGGTTTCGGCCTCCCTGCCCCTTTGGGTGAACCATGGGCTCATCCTGGCTTTATCCACTATTCCTGTGCCCTTGGAAAACAAAACTCTCCTCAACTTCCTTGCATATTGTTATCAAGTATTCCCTTATCTCGTTTACTGACTTCCCTGCCAGTTCTCTGTCCCACTGAACCCCGGTCAGGAAGTTCTTCATTCCACTTTTGTTCCCTTCTTGAAGTTTGGCTTCATTCATCTGGCTCTTTCTGCTCCCCGCTCCACTTGTAACTCTACTTTGCATTCGAATTTTAAAACCACGTGATTGCTGGCCCCGAGAGGTCTTTCATATGTGATGTCCTCAATAGCTGCACTATTCAAGGTGGCTACTAGGTCCAGTCTCGCTGGTTCATCCTCTCCACTGTCTCTGGTAGTGTCCCTTCCGTGTTGGTACATTAGGTTTTCCAGTACCACCTCCATCATCTTAGCCCACCACGTTTCTTGGCCCCCATGTGGCTCCAAGTTCTCCCAATCGATTTCCTTGTAGCTGAAGTCACCCATGATCAGCAGCTTTGCCCTGCTCGCATGAGCCCTTCTGGCCACTTCAGCCAGTGTGTCAACCTTCGCTCTATTACTCTTATCATACTCTTGTCTTGGCCTCCTGCTGTTCTGTGGTGAGTTATGCATCACTGCAATTACCACCTTGGGACCTCCAGACTGAAGCATTCGTATTATGTAGTTTCTTGCTTCTCCTCCGTCTCCTCTCTGCAGCTCATCAAAATCCCATCGATTTTTGACCAGCAGTGCCACTTCTCCACCCCCTTTGTTCCCTCTGTCTTTCCTCAGGATCTGATATCCCGTTGGAAAGATGGCATCTTTTTATCATCCCTGTGAGCTTGGTTTCTCTGAGGGCTATGATGTCCGATGATGCGTTTTTGACTCGTGCCACTCCTCCCACTTATTCGTTATTCCATCAGTTTTGGTGTACCATACCTTCAGTTTCCACTCCACCACTGTGTTGTGGCCCCGGGGGTCTGTAAGGGTGGGTGCCTGACAGTGTGCTGCGGGATTCTACAGCATAGTGTGGGGTGGGGGGTGTGAGTCTGGGGTGGAGGTGTGAGTGTTGGGTGGGGCTGTGAGTGTGGGGTGGGGGTGTGAGTGTGGGGGGGGTTTTGAGTGGTGGGGTGGCTGTGAGTGTGGGGTGGGGGGTGAGTGTGGGGGGGGGGTGTTGAGTGTGGGGTGGGGCTGTGAGTGTGGGGTGGGGGTGTGAGTGTGGGGGGGGTGTGAGTGGGGTAGGGTGGGAGTGGGGGTGGGGGGGTGTGAGTGTGGGGTAGGGGTGTGAGTGTGGGTGGGGGTGTGAGTGTGGGGTAGGGGTGTGAGTGGTGGGGTGGGGGTGTGAGTGTGGGGTAGGGGGGTGAGTGTGGGGTAGGGGTGTGAGTGTGGGGTGGGGTTGTGAGTGTGGGGGGGGTGTGAGTGTGGGTGGGGGTGTGAGTGTGGGGTGGGGGTGTGAGTGTGGGGTGGGGGTGTGAGTGTGGGGTGGGGTGTGAGTGTGGGGTGGGGGTGTGAGGGGTGGGGGGGGTGTGAGGTGGGTGGGGGTGTGAGGTGGGGTGGGGGGGTTGAGTGTGGGGTGGGGGTGTTTAGTGTGTGTTGTGTGTGTGTGTGTTGTGTTGTGTGTGTGTTGTGTTGTGTAAATCACCTATTTGTACTCACCTATTTGTGGTTGCAGGGGTCGGTCATAGTTCCTGGCCCCCCTCTTCACTGATTCTACTAGGTCCTCTCTCTCCCTGCTCCATGAGCTTTATCATACCTCGCCTTAAAACTATGTAGGGGTTCCCGGCCTCCAAATACTTCACTTTCTAGGCTATTCCACGGCTTGACTACTCTATGACTGAAGAAATACTTCCTAACATCCCTTTGATTCATCTGAGTCTTCAACTTCCAATTGTGACCTCTTGTGTCTGTGTCCCTTCTCTGGAACATCCCGTCTTTGTCCACCTTGTCTATTCCGCGCAGTATTTTATATGTCGTTATCATGTCTCCCCTGACCCTCCTGTCCTCCAGTGTCGTCAGGCCGATTTCCCTCAACCTTTCTTCGTAGGACAATCCCCGTAGCTCTGGACTAGTCTTGTTGCAAACCTTTGCACTTTCTCTAATTTCTTGACGTGCTTGACTAGGTGTGGATTCCAAACTGGGCTGCATACTCCAGTATGGCCTGACGTAAATGTATACAGAGTCTTAAAACGAATCCTTACTGAGGTATCGGAACGCTATCCGTAGGTTTGCCAGGCGCCCGTATGCTGCAGCAGTTATCTGATTGATGTGCGCCTCAGGAGATATGCTCGGTGTTATGCTCACTCCCTAGATCTTTTTCCTTGAGTGAGGTTTGCAGTCTTTGGCCATCTAAACTATATTGTGTCTGCGGTCTTCTTGCCCTTCCCCCCAATCTTCATGACTTTGCATTTGGCAGGGTTAAATTCAAGGAGCCAGTTGCTGGACCAGGCTTGTAGCCTGTCCAGGTCTCTTTGTAGTCCTGCCTGATCCTCGTCCGATTTGATTCTTCTCAGCAACTTCGCATCATCTGCAAACAAGGACACTTCTGAGTCTATCCCTTCCGTTATGTCGTTCACATATACCAAGAACAGCACAGGTCCTAGGACTGACCCCTGTGGAACCCCGCTTGTCACAGGCGCCCACTCTGACACCTCGTCGCGTACCATGACACGTTGTTGCCTCCCTGTCAGGTATTCTCTGATCCATTGCAGTGCCTTTCCTGTTATGTGTCCTGATCCTCTAGCTTTTGCAGTAACCTCTTGTGAGGAACTGTGTCGAAGGCCTTCTTGCAGTCCAAAAATATGCAGTCGATCCACTCCTCTCTCTCTTGTCTTACTTCTGTCACCTTGTCATAAAACTCTAGTAGGTTTGTGACACGGGATTTTCCTTCCCTGAAACCGTGCTGGTTGTCAATTATACACTTGTTTCTTTCAGGTGCCCCACCACTCTCCTCCTGATGATCTTCTCCATGACCTTGCATACTATACACGTTAGTGATACAGGTCTGTAGTTTAGTGCCTCATGTCTGTCTCCCTTTTTAAAAATTGGGACTACATTTGCCATTTTCCATACCTCGGGAGTTGCCCAGTTTCAAATGATGTGTTGAAAATCTTTGTTAATGGCTCACACACATATCTCTGCTCCCTCTTTAAGGACCCATGGAGAGATGTTGTCTGGTCCCACCGCCTTTGAGGTGTCAAGTTTGCATAGCAGCTTCTTCACCTCCTCCTTGGTTATATGTACCTCATCCAGCACTTGCTGGTGTGCCCCCCTGTTCTGATTTCCTGGAGTCCTACTGCTTTCCACTGAAAATACCTCTTTAAATCTTGTGTTGAGCTCCTGACATACCTCTTGGTCGTTTCTTGTGAATTCCCCATCACCCTTCCTCAGTCTGATTACCTGGTCCTTGACTGTTGTTTTCCTCCTGATGTGGCTGAAACAACAGCTTCGGGTCAGTCTTTGCTTTTGATGCATGTGATTTTCATATTGTCTCTGAGCCTCCCTTCTTATCTGTGCATATTCGTTTCTGGCTCTTCGGCTGATTTCTTTATTTTCCTGAGTTCTCTGTCTTCTGTACCTTTTCCATTCTCTAGTACACCTATTTTTTTGCCTCCCTACACCTTTGGGTGAACCAAGGACTCGTTCTGTTCTTCCCATTATTTCTTTTTTCCATTGGGAACAAACCTCTCCTCTGCCCTCCTTGCATTTTTTTGCTACATAGTCCATCATTTCTTGTACTGGTTTTCCTGTCAGTTCCCTCTCCCACTGAATGTCTTGAAGGAAGTTCCTCATGCCTGAGTAGTTCCCCCTTTTGTAGTTTGGTTTTCCCAGCCTATTCCTGCTACTCTCTCCACTTGGAGCTCAACTATGTAGTCGAAGCACAGAACCACATGATTACTAGCTCCCAGGGGCCTTTCATACATGATACCCTCGATGTCCGAACTACTCATGGTGAATACAAGGTCCAGCCTTGCTGGTTCATCCTCTCCCTCTCTCTTGGTAGTGTCTCTAACATGTTGATGCATGAGGTTTTCCAGTACTACATCCATCATCTTGGCTCTCCATGTTTCGGGACCCCCATGGGGCTCCAGGTTTTCCCAGTCAATCTCCTTGTGATTGAAATCACCCATAACTAGTAACTTTGCCCCCCCCCATGTGTGCTCTCCTGGCCATCTCGGCTATGTGTTGATCATTGCTCTGTTGCTCTCATCGTATTCTTCTCTTGGCCTCCTGCAGTTCTGTGGTGGGTTGTACATTACTGCAATTATCACCTTATGTCCCTCAGACTGGATTGTTCCTACTAAGTAGTCCCTTTCACCCATGCCATCCATTCCTTCCATTTTCTGTGTGTGTGTGTGTGTGTGTGTGTGTGTGTGTGTGTGTGTGTGTGTGCGTGTGTGTGCGTGTGTGTGTGTGCGTGTGTGTGTGCGTGTGTGTAATGGCTTGAGTCAAATGCAAATACCGTATTTGATATACAACACATGAAACTGCATTCGTGTATGTAAGGGGATCCAGGTGAAGCTACCTTGCATGTAGCGGCAGCACGAATCTTCAGACCCTCCCCACCCTCCCCACCCTCCCCACCCTCCCCACCCTCCCCACCCTCCCCACCCTCCCCACCCTCCCCATCCTCAATTGGTTAACACACTACTAGAATCCGTCCTCTGTATGAGTGTTTAAAGTTGTAACAGTGAATACTGTTATATGCTCTCTCTCTTCAGACTATATTTTTTGTTTTGGTTCACTTAACCATACCCACTGTACACAGAGTAATTGCCGGTATATATGATCAGATAGTGGGACTATATGGTAAATCAAAATTGACTTCTGGTTTACATTCTGTTGTCTGTACTGCAGGTACTTGAGGAGGTGCGTGTGACAGTGGGTGGAATGAAAGGAGCTGAGATAGATGAAGTCAAGCCAATAATAATAATAATAATAATTAATATTAACGACTAAACCTATAATTCAGCGCAAGACGTGTTGGAAGCTTGATCCTCCGTCTGCTAAGAGCGAGACAGTTGCGCCTTCTACTTGTCTTACTTGCTTGTATGTACAGATATGTTAAAACCTGGTGGGGATAAAATTTTGGAGTGGTTGGTACATTTGTTTATTACATGTGTGAAAGAAAAAATGAATATAGGAAGTAGCAGAGAGCGTGCATAGTTCTTTCTTATAAGAACATAAGAACATAAGCGAGAAGGAACACTGCAACAGGCCTACTGACCTATGGGGAGCAGGTCCATGTCCCCAAACGGAATAGCCCAATGACCTCCCCCACGGATTAGCCCAATGACCCACCCCCCCGGATTAGCCCAATGACCCACCCAGTCTGGTCACCTCCACTCAAGGATGGAGCACTGCACCAGACCCAGCAGCACAAGCTAGTCAGGTCCAACTTACACCCACCCACACCAACTCATGTATTTATCTAACCTATTTTTAAAACTACACAACGTTTTAGCCTCAATAACTGTACTCGGGAGTTTGTTCCACTCATCCATAACTCTATTACCAAACCAGTGCTTTCCTATATCCTTCATGAATCTGAATTTTTCCAACTTGAAACCATTGCTGCGAGTCCTGTCTTGGCAGGAAATTTTCAGCACCTTATTTACATCCCCTTTATTTATTCCTGTTTTCCATTTATACATCTCGATCATATCCCCCCTAATTCTACGCCTTTCGAGAGAGTGCAGATTCAGGGACCTCAGTCTGTCTTCATAGGGAAGATTTCTGATACATGGGATCAACTTTGTCATCCTCCTCTGTACGTTTTCCAGAGCATTTATATCCATTCTGTAATACGGTGACCAGAACTGAGCAGCATAGTCTAAATGAGGCCTAACCAAGGATATATAGAGTTAAAGAACAACCTGAGGACTTCTATTATTTATACTTCTAGATATGAAGCCAAGAATTCTGTTAGCTTTATTGCGAACACTAATGCACTGTTGTCTTGGTTTTAGATTACTGGTAACCAGAACTCCTAAATCCTTATTGCAATCAGTAGTATCAAGTTCTACATTATTTAGTTTGTGTGGCATGGTTATTTACCTGTCCAACATTTAAACTGCATCTGCCACTTCTCCGACCATTGCATCAGTCTATTCAAATCATCCTGGAGTGCTCTAGTGTTTTCATTAGAATGAATTGTACGGCCTATTTTGGTGTCATCAGCAAATTTGCTTATGTCGCTATTTATTCCATCGTCTATGTCGTTTATGTAAATTGTGAACAACAACGGGCCCAACACTGACCCCTGTGGAACACCGCTTGTGACATGCCCCCATTCTGATTTCTCCCCATTTATGCAAACTCTCTGCTGCCTATTTGCCAGCCATGCCTCTACCCAGAAAAAAATTTCTCCTCCTATTCCGTGTGCCTTAAGTTTCCTCAATAGCCTCTGGTGTGAAACTTTATCGAAAGCCTTACTGAAGTCCATATACACAATATCATATTCATTACCATGATCTAGCTCCTCAAACACCTTAGTGAAAAAAGTTAGTAAATTCGTAAGACAGGAACGTCCCTTTATAAAACCGTGTTGAGATTCATTAATCAATCTGTGCCTATCAAGATGGCTACGAATTGCTTCGGAAATTATTGATTCCATAAATTTTACCACTATGGAGGTAAGGCTTATTGGTCTATAGTTCGAAGCCAAGGACCTGTCACCTTCCTTGTAAATAGGTATTACATTTGCCATTTTCTACTTATCAGGCACTATGCCAGTTTGTAGTGATATGTTAAAAAGATTAGCCAAAGGTATGCTAAGTTCCTCTTTACATTCCTTTAACATCCTTGCAAAAAGTTCATCAGGGCCTGGGGATTTGTTAAGTTTTAGTTTCTCTATTTGTCTGAGGACCATGTCACTAGTTACCGCAATCGTGCATAGTTTATTATCATCCTGTTCTACATAATCTATTATTTCAGGAATGTCGCTAGTATTTTCCTGGGTGAAAACTGAGAGGAAGTAGGTATTGAGAATTTCACACATATCCTTATCACTGTCAGTGATCTGACCAGAGTTACTCTTAAGTGGGCCAATATTGTCCCTAATCTTACTTCTGTATACCTGAAAGAACCCTTTTGGGTTAGTCTTCGAATCCCTTGCAACCTTAGCCTCATAATCCCTTTTTGTTTTTCTTATTCCTTTCTTTATTTCTCTCTTTAATTGAATATATTGATTTCTTAACTGCCCATCCCCTCCTTTGATACGCCTATATATGCCTCTCTTTTGACCAATGAGATGTTTTAATCTACTGCTCATCCATTTGGGATCATTTTTGTTAGATCTAATTTCCCTACTCGGAACAAAAGTTGTCTGGGCAGCTAGAACTATGCTCTGAAAAACGTCATGTTGGCAACCAAGATCACCTATCTAACCCATAGTCAGGACATCCCAATTTAGCCCACCAAGATAATTTTTCAGTCCCATGAAGTCCGCCAAGCGAAAATCTGGGACAGAGATTTCATTGCAGTTATCTGGGTAATTCCATGATATATTGAAACTAAGTGATTTGTGATCACTTTCATCATTAACCTCAAGGTTATTAATTAGTGAATCTTTGTTGGCAAGAACCAAGTCAAGCAGATTGTTTCCTCTAGTTGGTTCTGTCACAACCTGTTCTAAAAAGCAATCCTGAACCGTATCAAGAAAGTCACTAGACTCAAGATTTCCTGTCATATTGTTCCAATCAATTTGTCTAAAGTTAAAATCTCCCATTATCACAACATTTTCTTATCTAGATGCCCTATGAATTTCATCCCATAACAGCTTACTGCACTCCCTATCAAGGTTTGGGGACCTATAAATCATACTCAAAATTAATTTGTCACGTCCCTCGAGAAACTGTAGCCAAACAGATTCTGTGTTCGATGTTTCTAATCTTATATCATGTCTAAGAAAACAATTTAAATTTTCTCTGACATACATCGCCACTCCACCACCCTTCCTGTTGACCCTATCAGTGTGGAATAGTTTATAACCCTGTATGTTGCATTCAGAAGGCATTTCTCTATCTTTCAGGTTGAACCAGGTCTCTGTTATACCAATAATATCTATATTACCTGCACTTGCAAGTAGTCTTAGCTCATCTATCTTATTTCTTAGACTCCTACTATTTGTATAGTAAACCTTAAAAAAGGGAGCTAGTCACCCGTTGCTCTCTACTATCTCTGTTTGTTGATCAATTGATTTGCCATTACTAGCAACTTTATTTTGAATATTTCCTTTTAAACATATCCTTGAGGTATCCCGATAATAACTGCTGTTTTTTACCATAATGCTGCAGCCTGATTGTTTCCCACAAACACCCATACCTCTATAATGTATCAGTTTAAATTCCTAGACAAGTCATCAATTACCCTCTCAATCGAATTGGCTAATGCAAATACTCCTTTCCCAGAGAGATGAACCCCATTCCTTGCATACATATCACGTTTACCAAAGAATAGGTCCCGGTTATCAATGAATGGGATTGCAAGTTCCTTGCAGTATTTGTCTAGCCAGCAATTTATACCAATTGCCCTAGACATCCATTCATTGCCCACTCCCTTTCTAGGCAAGATGCTACATATGACTGGGATCCCTCCCTTAGACCTAACTACTTCTATGGCTGACCTGTACTTATCCAGCAGCTACTCTCTCCTTCCCTTCCTGATGTCATTACTCCCAGCACTAACACAGATAATGGGCTTGTTTCCATTACCTGCCATAATATTATCCAACCTGCTGACTGTGTCACCAACACCAGCTCCAGGAAGGCACACTCTCTGTCTGACCTTTCTGTCACTGTTACAAAATGCACGGTCTGTATATCTTACCTGAGAATCGCCTACCATTAAAATATTCTTATCTTGATTAGCAGGGGAATCAGTGGTACCTCTAACCTCACTAATTACTGAAGTACACTCGTCTTGGAGAGAAGAGAATCAATTTCCTACCTTCATATCTTCTCTATTAACTCTCCTCATCTTCCTTCTTCCTGAACTGTGAACCACTTGCCACTTAAAGCATCTGCCACTATCACTGCTGGTGACCATTTCCTCCTTACCAGCTTAATCCTTTTCACACTCACTCCCAAAAAGAGATACGAGAAAGTGTATGAATTACACCAGGTAAGGTGTATGGTAGAGTTATTATTAAAAGAAGTAAGGCTAAGGCAGAAAGTAGGATTGAAGAGGAAGAAGGTTCTAGGAAGGGTAGGGGATGTGTTGACCAGGTGTCTATACTGAAGCATATAAGTGAACAAACGTTAGATGACGGTAAGGAACTTTCTGATGCACTTTCGGATTTAAAAAAAAGTCCACTTAGAGGGTGGATAGGGAAGCAATGTGGCAGATGTTGCAAATGTATGATGCAATAGGGGTAGGTTCCCAGAAGCAGTATAGAGCTTTTATGTGGATAGTGAGGCTCAGATGTAGTATGTAGGAGAGAGAGAGAGAGAGAGAGAGAGAGAGAGAGAGAGAGAGAAGAGAGAGAGAGAGAGAGAGAGAGAGAGAGAGAGAGAGAGAGAGAGAGATGGCTCCAACTTCATCCTGTTCCCTACTTGTATGTCTCATAACAAAAATGCTTTCAAATGAGCTGATGTAGGTAACAGCTCTTAGCTTGCCAATAAAGTTAGGAATCCTTAACCTGTAAATAGCTGTCAATAAAGCTAGGGATCCTTAACCTTGTCAAACCCTGTGTAAAAAAAAAAAAAAAAAAAAAAAAAAAAAAAAAAAAAAAAATTATTTTCCAGTAAAAGGAGCCTTAGAGAGGGACGTGTGAACATCATGGTCGTGTAACATAATCATTAACAGGTTTTTAAACACATGAACCCGAGGGTGTTAGAGAGAGGTATGGAATTAAATGATAACTAAACTGACACAAAGTGAGAGTTATCACAGTGGCTTATAACCAGTGACAGATGTGGGAAGATTCTGAAGAGAAGTTACAGAGGATGGTGGGGAGGGTAGGTAAAACAAATGGAAAAGAAAAGTTATCACAGTAAACAACAAAATAATGAGAGAAACAAGAAGTTCTATTCAATGAAAAAAATGGATATCAGATTAGAGGAAGGAAGTATAGAGGAAATTAATATGTTCATATATATAGGAAGGGATTTGTCCAGTGAAGGGTCTATGAAAGTTGAGGTAACCAATAGAATTGACGAAGGGAAAAAGGTGACTGGTGTATTCAGGTATCTGTGGAGACTTTCAACGGAGGCAAATAAGGAAATGTTCCAGAGAACAGTGGTACCCAGACTGTTGTATGGGTGTGAAGCACGGGTAATTAAGTGAATAATGAGGAAAGATTTTCTTCTTTTCTCGGTTCACACTACATGCTAGGCAGGTCTGTCTGATAAATGTTAGGCTGCTCCTGCTCACACCCAGCTTACAAAATTTTTTACTTCAGAAACTCAAGCCAATAATCTTCTGACCTGAAGCCCAAGCCAGTTCTCTCCTCACTTGAAGCCCAAGCCAGTTCTCTCCTCACTTGAAGCCCAAGCCAGTTCTCTCCTCACTTGAAGCCCAAGCCAGTTCTCTACCGACCTGAAGGCAAAGTCAAAACGGGACCATCACCAGGCAGGTTCACTGAACCATGAAACAGGACCATCACCAGGGCTGGTTCACTGAACTATGCTACACGAAGATCACCAGAGCTAACTCACTGAACTATGGTAGAGAAGCATAATCAGGACTGGTTCACTGAACCATGGTACAGGATCATCACCAAAGCTGGTTCACTGAACCATGGTACAGAAGCATCATCAGGACTAGTTCGCTGAACCATGGTACACAACCATTACCATTGGTGGTTCACTGAACCATGGTACAGGACCACCACCGGGTATAGTTCACTGAACCATGGAACAGGATCATCAGTAAGGATGGTTTACCGAACAATTGTACAGGACCAACAACGGAGCTGGTTCACTGAACCATGATACAGGACCATCACCATGACTGGTTCTCTGAACCATTGTACAGAAGCATCATCAGGACCGGTTCGCTGAACCATGTTACAGGACCAACACCGGAGTTGGTTCACTGAACCATGGAACAAGACCATCACGATGGCTGGTTCACTGAATCATGGCAAAGGATCATCACCAGGGCTGGTTCACTGAACCATGGTACACGACAATCACCAGGGATGGTTCACTGAACCATGGAACAGGGCCATCACCAAGACTGGGCCACTGAATCATGGTACTAACCATCATCAGGACCGGTTCGCTGAACCATGGTACAGGCAACACCGAAGTTGGTTCACTGAACCATGGAACAAGACCATCACGATGGCTGGTTCACTGAATCATGGCACAGGATCATCACCAGGGCTAGTTCACTGAACCATGGTACACGACAATCACCAGGGATGGTTCACGGAACCATGGAACAGGACCATCACCAGGACTGGGCCACTGAATCATGGTACTAACCATCACCAGGGCTGGTTCACTGAACCATGGTACAGGATCATCAGCAGGGCTGGTTCACTGAACCATGGTACAGGACCATTACCAGAGCTGGTTCACTGATCCATGAAACAGGACCATCACCAAAGCTGGTTCACTGAACCACGGCACTGACCATCACAAGGGCTAGTATACTGAGCCATGGCAGAGGATCATCACCAGAGCTGGTTCACTGAGCCATGAAACAGGACCATCACCAGGGCTGGTTCACTAAACCATGGTACTGACCATCACCAGGGCTGGTTCACTGAACGATAGTACAGGTCCATCACCAGAGCTCGTTCACTGAACCATGGTACAGGACCGTTACCAGGAGAATTTCACAGAACCATGGAGCTGACCACCACCAGGGTTGGGTCACTGAAACATGGTAGAGGACCATCACCAGGACTGGTTCACTGAACCATGGTACGGGATTATCACCAGGGTTGGTTCACTGAACCATGGTACAGGACCATCACCAGGGCTGGCTCACTGAACCATGGTACAGGATTATCAATGGCGTTGGTTCACTGAACGATGGTACAGGATCATCACCAGGGGAGGTTCACTGAAACATGGTACAGGACCATCACCAGGGCTGGTTCACTGAACCTTGGTACAGGATCATCAATACACCTGGTTCACTGAACCATGGTAAAGCCCCATAAACAGGGCTGGTTCAATGAACCATGGTACGGGACCATCGCCAGGGCTGGTTCACTGAACCAAGGAACAGGACCATGACCAGGGCTGGTTCACTGAACCTTGGAGCAGGACCATCACCAGGGCTGATTAACTAACCGAAGGGACAGAACCATCACTAGGGATGGTTCACTGAAACATCATCGGAGCTGGTTCATTGAAACATCATCGGAGCTGATTCACTGAACCATGGTACAGGATAATCACCATGGCTGGTTCACTGAACAATGGTACAGGATCATCACCAAGGCTGGTTCACTGAACCATGGCACAAGACCATCACCAAGGCTGGTTCACTGAACCATGGTACAGCACAATCACCAGGGCTGGTTCACTGAACCATGGTACAGGACAATTACAAGGGCTGGTTCACTGACCCATAGTACAGGACCATCACCAGGGCTGGTTCACTGAACCATGGCACAGGACCATCATCAGGGATGGTTCCCTGAACCATGGTACAGGGTCATCACATGGGCTGATTCACTGAACCATGGTACAGGACCATCATCAGGGATGGTTCACTGAACCATGGTACAGGATCATCACCAGGGCTGGTTCACTGAACTATGGTACAGGACCATCATCAGGGCTGGTTCACTGAACCATGGTGCAGGATCATCACCAGGGCTGGTTCACTGAACTATGGTACAGGATTATCAATAGGGCTGGTTCATTGAACCATGGTACAGGCCCATCAACGGGGCTGGTTCTCTGAGCCATGGTACTGCCCATCACCAGAGTTGGTTCACTGAACCATTGTACGGGACCATCACCACGGCTGGTGCACTGATCCAGGGTGTAGGATCATGACCAGGCCTGGTTCGCTGAACCTTGGAGCAGGGCCATCACTAGGGCTGGTTCACTGACCCATGGTACAGAACCATCACCAGGGCTGGTTCACTAAAACATCACCGGGGCTGGGTCGCTGAACAACGGTACAGGACCATCACCATGGGTGGTTCAATGAACCATGGAACAAGACCATTACCCGGGCTGGTTCACTGAACCATGGCACAGGACCAACGCCATGGCTGCTTCACTGAACCATGGTACAGGACCATCACTAGGGTTCGTTCACTGAACCATGGTACAGGACCATCACCAGGGTTCGTTCACTGAACCATGGTACAGGACCATCACCAGGGCTGGTTCACTGAACCATGGTTTAGTACCATCACCAGGGCTGGTTCACTGAACCATGGTACAGGACCATTACCAGGGCTGGTTCACTGAACCATGGTACAGGACTATCACCAGAGTTGGTTCACTGATCCATAGTACAGGACCCTCACCACGGCTGGTTCACTGAGCTATGGTACAGGTCCATCACCAGGGCTGGTTCACTGAACCATAGTACATGGCCATCACCTGGGCTGGTTCACCGAACCATGGTACAGAACTATCACCAAAGGTGGCTCACTGATCCGTGGTACAGGACCATTACTAGGGCTGGTTCACTGAGGCATGGTACTGTGCATCATCACAGCTGATTCACTGAACCATGGTACAGGACCATCACCAGGACTGGTTCACTAAGCCATGGTACTAAACCATCACTAGGGCAGGTTCACTGAACCATGGTACAGGACCATCACCAGGGCTGGTTCACTGAGCCATGGTACAGGACCATCACCAGGGCTGGTTCACTGAACCATCGTACAAGACCATCACCATGGCTGGTTAACTGAACCATGGTACACGACCATCATCAGGGCTGGTTCACTGAGCGATGGTAGAGGACCATCACCAGGGCTGGTTCACTGAACCATGGTACAGGACCATCACCAGGGTTGGTTCACCGAACCATGGTGCCGGACCATCACCAGGGCTAGTTCATTGAACCATGGTACAAGACCATCACCAGGGCTGGTTCACTGATCAATGGTACAGGACCATCACCAGGGTTGGTTCATTGAACCATGGTGCAGGACCATCACCAGGGCTAGTTCATTGAACCATGTTACATGACCATCACCAGGGCTGGCTCACTGAACCATAGTACATGACCATCACCAGGGCTGGTTCACTGAACGATGGTGCAAGACCATCACCAGGGCTGGTTCACTGAACGATGGTGCAAGACCATCACCAGGGCTGGTTCACTGAACGATGGTGCAAGACCATCACTAGGGCTGGTTCACTGAACGACGGTAGAGGACCATCACCAGAGCTGGTTCACTGAACCATGGTACAGGAATATCACCAGGGCTGGTTCACTGAACCATGGTGCAGGACCATCGCCAGGGTTGGTTCAGTGAACCATGGTGCAGGACCATCACCAGGGTTGGTTCAGTGAACCATGGTGCAGGACCATCACCAGGGTTGGTTCAGTAAACCCATGGTGCAGGACCATCACCAGGGTTGGGTTCAGTGAACCATGGTGCAGGACCACGCCAGGGTTGGTTCAGTGAACCATGGTGCAGGACCATCACCAGGGTTGGTTCAGTGAACCATGGTGTCAGGACCATCGCCAGGGTTGGTTCATGAACCATGGTGCAGGACCCATCGCCAGGGTTGGTTCAGTGAACCATGGTGCAGGACCATCGCCAGGGCTGGTTCACTGAACCATGGTGCAGGACCATCACCAGGGCTGGTTCACTGAACCATAGTGCAGGACCATCACCAGGGCTGGTTCAGTGAACCATGGTGCAGGACCATCACCAGGGTTGGTTCAGTGAACCATGGTGCAGGACCATCACCAGGGTTGGTTCAGTGAACCATGGTGCAGGACCATCACCAGGGTTGGGTTCACTGAACCATGGTGCAGGACCATCACCAGGGTTGGTTCAGTGAACCATGGTGCAGGACCATCACCAGGGTTGGTTCAGTGAACCATGGTGCAGGACCATCACCAGGGCTGGTTCAGTGAACCATGGTGGCAGGACCATCACCAGGGCTGGTTCGTGAACCATGGTGCAGGACCATCACCAGGGTTGGTTCAGTGAACCATAGTGCAGGACATCACCAGGGTTGGTTCAGTGAACCATGGTGCAGGACCATCACCAGGGTTGGTTCAGTGAACCAAGTGCAGGACCATCACCAGGTTGGTTCAGTGAACCATGGTGCAGGACCATACACCAGGGTTGGTTCAGTGAACCAATGGTGCAGGACCATCACCAGGGTTGGTTCAGTGAACCATGGTGCAGGACCATCACCAGGTTGGTTCAGTGAACCATGGTGCAGGACCATCACCAGGGTTGGTTCAGTGAACCATGGGGGCAGGAACCATCGCCAGGGTTGGTTCAGTGAACCATGGTGCAGGACCATCACCAGGGTTGGTTCAGTGAACCATGGTGCAGGACCATCACCAGGGTTGGTTCAGTGAACCATGGTGCAGGACCATCACCAGGGTTGGTTCAGTGAACCATGGTGCAGGACCATCACCAGGGTTGGTTCAGTGAACCATGGTGCAGGACCATCACCAGGGTTGGTTCAGTGAACCATGGTGCAGGACCATCACCAGGGTTGGTTCAGTGAACCATGGTGCAGGACCATCACCAGGGTTGGTTTCAGTGAAACCATGGTGCAGGACCATCACCAGGGTTGGTTCAGTGAACCATGGTGCAGGACCATCACCAGGGTTGGTTCAGTGAACCATGGTGCAGGACCATCACCAGGGCTGGTTCAGTGAACCATGGTGCAGGACCATCACCAGGGTTGGTTCAGTGAACCATGGTGCAGGACCATCACCAGGGTTGGTTCAGTGAACCATGGTGCAGGACCATCACCAGGGTTGGTTCAGTGAACCATGGTGCAGGACCATCACCAGGGTTGTTTCAGTGAACCATGGTGCAGGACCATCACAGGGTTGGTTCAGTGAACCATGGTCAGGACCATCACCAGGGTTGTGTTCAGTGAACCATGGTGCAGGACCATCACCAGGTTTGGTTCAGTGAACCATGGTGCAGGACCATCATCAGGGCTGGTTCAGTGAACCATGGTGCAGGACCATCACCAGGGTTGGTTCAGTGAACCATGGTGCAGGACCATCACCAGGTTGGTTCAGTGAACCATGGTGCAGGACCATCACCAGGGTTGGTTCAGTGAACCATGGTGCGGGACCATCACCAGGGTTGGTTCAGTGAACCATGGTGCAGGACCATCACCAGGGTTGGTTCAGTGAACCATGGTGCAGGACCATCACCAGGGTTGGTTCAGTGAACCATGGTGCAGGACCATCACCAGGTTGGTTCAGTGAACCATGGTGCAGGACCATCACCATGGTTGGTTCAGTGAACCATGGTGCAGGACCATCACCAGGGCTGGTTCAGTGAACCGTTGCTCAGGAACGTAGATAAAAAAAATAGCTGGAAAAAAGCCAGCATGTTACTCATGAATTTACATTTAATTATCCTGCAAATATCGGCTTTTATTACCATATAACGAGAAAGCTTTTGTAATAATAAAAAGCTTGACATAACTAATAAACTGCAACATTTATAACCACCTAAATTAGGTTCTAACTAACATGTGTGCTACATCTAGCACCTGTGTCGCAATCGACGCTTCTGTGGTTTACCTGGAGTTTACCTGGAGAGAGTTCCCGGGGGTCAACGCCCCCGCGGCCCGGTCTGTGACCAGGCCTCATAAAGATCCCTCGAACCATGTACTTACCCCCTTGTTGATCACATAACTCACTTAATTCTCATTTAAACAGTGTTGGTTATCACGTTTTCGAGAATGAGATGCTTTGTTTAATATTACGTTCAATGAATAAACTGCTGCTTGTAATTATTACCC
>NC_069399.1:102836345-102953845 GCF_026875155.1 Cherax quadricarinatus
ACAATCCTTCAAGCCTAATCTTGGCCATTTTATTTGTGAAATATTTTGAGACTGAATTACTAGAGCAGATATTACACCCGAGGACAAATATGTAAGTGATACTTTGTGTGTAGATGTTATTTTGTCAGTGTGGCTGGAAGAACAATATACTGGCACCATAGGTAGACGACTGAGACTCATGTACAACACACGGAAGTCTTGATGCTGGAGAATTTTCGTCAACTAGTGACCTTGTTATTTCAATACGAACAATACTGACAGGAGACGCTACAAGACGGGTTAATCAGTTTATCGTTTAATGACATTTTTAACTATTTCTTAGATAAATGGAATGATCTGCATTCTTTCCTCAAATTCTAATATAAATAGGAAACCGAAAGTAAAACTTCCATATCTCGATGTTATGAATTATTATCAAGGTAGATGTACAGGTCAAGTACTCACACTCACTATATATCTCGTGTTATAACCATCACCCTGACAAGGTCGCCAATATTGACGAGCTTCTGAGAGTCATATTGTGCATGCCATCCAAATTATGTTGATGATTAAATATATACAAGCCGTAACATTTTCAGGGATTTGCATTTTCCATATTGGTTCACGTCACGGATTCATTCTGCTGGAAGAATAAAATTTAATACTGTTCAGAACCTTACATCTCAGGACTAGTGTAAATTCTTAGTGTTGCGACGATAATAAGAAGCTGAAAGATATTCAGATGTGTGTCATCATTAATTGTGTATACGGATATGATAACACTATTAAAAGATAGAAAAAAAATATTTTTATTTTTAATATAAAACTGAACTTAAGAGACATGGGCAATGTTGTGTATTTGTTGCCTTGCAGGCGATATGGTGAATAATTATGAGAGGGTGAAACAAGAGTGAGTATGAATAAGCGTGAATATGAATAAGCGCGTACATGAACAAGCGTATATATGAACAAGAATGTGTTTGAACACTAGAGGGATCTTACAACAGGGGACACAGGCTGCGCTGCGTGTCGCCATGTACGTGGTCATCACCATACATGAGATTCTGATAAATGCAAATCGTGTCATTACGATTTCTTGAGTCATCCTGATAAATGCAAATTAGTGTTCACATTTGATACGTATATAAATAGGATTAATAATGAATTCAGTTTTATTGTATCAATTGCAAAGCCGAACTTATCTCTGGGGGTAATTAAAGTTCAACAATATAATCTGCGCCCAAGTCAAGGATTTTAATCTCTCCCGAGTCAAGTCACTGAAGGTCAGGTGTTAGTCATTGGTGGCCGGAGCAGTGTAAGTGTGGTAATACATCACAATGCTGATAGCTGACTCAGACATCTCTCTCTCTCTCTCTCTCTCTCTCTCTCTCTCTCTCTCTCTGTCACAGTGAAGATGCCACATGATCGAGAGTTTATTAAACAGTATGTTTTTATCTGTTTGTCTACCTAGCTCTGTATGTATGTAATATATGTATATATATATATATATATATATATATATATATATATATATATATATATATTATATATATATATATATCATATATATATCATATATATATTATATATATATATATATATATATTTATATATATATATATATATATATATATATAATTATATATATTATATATGTCGTGCCGAATAGGCAGAACTTGCGATCTTGGCTTAAATAGCAACGTTCATCTTGCCATATAGGACAAGCGAAAATTTGTGTATGCAATTATTTCACCAAAATCATTCTGAACCTAACGAAAAAAATATATTTCACCGTGTTTGTTTAGTATTAAATTATTGTATACAAATCTAAAATATATTTAGTTGGGTTAGGCTAAAATAAATTGTTATTGTTATAATAAGGTTAGGTAAATTTTCTAAGATTCTTTTGGTGCAAAATTAAATTTTTTTACATTAACAATAATGAAAAAAATATGTCTTTAAACGTATAAGAGAAAATTTTAGAAAGGACTTAATTTTAAATGAGTTCTTGCTAATTGGCCAGTTTTACATATTCGGCACGACATTTATATATATATATATATATATATATATATATATATATATATATATATATATATATATATATATATATATATATATATATATACCTCCCTGGCCAGTGCATGAAATTACCGCTTCCCTTTCTTCGTCGACATTTAAAAGTTACTCAAAATATTCTCGCCATCTACCCAAACCTCCATCTCCCCATCTACTAACTCCCCTACTCTGCTTTTAACTGACAAATCCATTCGTTCTCTAGGCTTTCTTAACTTGTTTAACTCACTCCAAAATTTTTTCTTATTTTCATTAAAATTCCTTGACAGTGCCTCTCCCACTCTATCATCTGTTCTCCTTTTGCACTCTCTCACCACTCTCTTCACCTTTCTTTTACTCTCCATATACTCTGCTCTTCTTATAACACTTCTGCTTTGTAAATACCTCTCATAAACTAACTTTTTCTCTTTTATCACACCCTTTACTTCATCATTCCACCAATCACTCCTCATTCCTCGTGCACCCACTCTCCTGTAACCACAAACTTCTGCCCCACATTCTATTCCAACCCTCTTCAACCCCCCTCCCCCCACTACTCATACTTGCACCAGCCCACCTTTCTGCCAATAGTCGCTTATATCTCGCCCGAACTTCCTCCTTCCTTAGTTTTTACACTTTCACCTCCCTCTTACTTGTTGTTGCCACCTTCCTCTTTTCCCATCTACCTCTTACTCTAACTGTAGCTATAACTAAATAATTATCCGATATATCAGTTGCCCCTCTATAAACATGTACATCCTGGAGCCTACCCATCAACCTTTTATCCACCAATACATAATCTAACAAACTACTTTCATTACGTGCTACATCATACCTTGTATATTTATTTATCCTCTTCTTCATAAAATATGTATTACTTATTACCAAATCTCTTTCTACACATAGCTCAACTAAAGGCTCCCCATTTTCATTTACCCCTGGCACCCCAAATTTACCTACTATTCCCTCTACAACATTTTTGCCCACTTTAGCATTGAAATCCCCAGCCACCATTACTCTCACACTTGGTTCAAAACTCCCCACGCATTCACTCAACATTTCCCAAAATCTCTCTCTCTCCTCTACACTTCTCTCTTCTCCAGGTGCATATACGTTTACTATAACCCACTTTTCACATCCACCCTTTATTTTACTCCACATAATCCTTGAATTAATACATTTATAGTCCCTCTTTTCCTGCCATAACTTATCCTTCAACATTATTTCTACTCCTTCTTTACTTCTAACTCTATTTGAAACCCTTGATCTAATTCCATTTATTCCTCTCCACTGAAACTCTCCTACCCCCTTCAGCTTTGTTTCACTTAAAGCCAGGACATCCAGCTTCTTCTCATTCATAACATCTACAATGATCTCTTTCTTATCAATTGGGCAACATCCACGCACATTCATACTTCCCATGTTGACAATTTTCTTCTTCTTATTCTTTTTAGTAATCTTTACAGGAAAAGGGGTTACTAGCCCATTGTTCCCGGCATTTTAGTTGACTTTTACAACACGCATGGCTTACGGAGGAAAGATTCTTATTCCACTTCCCCATGGATATAAAAGGAAAAGTAATAAGACAAAGAACTATTAACATAAAATCAAAGAAAACTCAGATGAGTGTGTATAAATAAACGTGTACATGTATGTGTAGTGTGACCTAAGTGTAAGTAGAAGTAGCAAGACGTACCTGTAATCTTGCATATTTATGAGACAGACAAAAGACACCAGCAATCCTACCATCATGTAAAACAATTACAGGCTTTCGTTTCACACTCACTTGGCAGGACGGTAGTACCTCCCTGGGTGGTTGCTGTCTACCAACCTACGTAAGTCTTAAATTGTGTATATAAGTATTTTGGCAACGTTTGAGCTGCCAAAGAATACGGACGGTGCACCCACAACACGGACGGTGCACCCACAACACGGACGGTACACCAACAACACGGACGGTGCACCTGCAATACAGGCGGTGCACCCACAACACTGACGGTGCACCCACAAGACGGACGGTGCACCTACAACACGGACGGTGCACCCACAATACAGGCGGTGCACCCACAACGATGACGGTGCACCCACAACATGGACGGTGCACCCACAACACGGACGATGCACCCACAACACGGACGGTGCACCCACAACACGGACGGTGTACCCACAACACGGACGGTGCACCCACAACACGGACGGTGCACCAACAACGCGGACGGTGCACCCGCAATACAGGCGGTGCACCCACAACACTGACGGTGCACCCACAAGACGGACGGTGCACCTACAACACGGACGGTGCACCCACAATACAGGCGGTGCACCCACAACGCTGACGGTGCACCCACAACACGGCCGGTGCACCCACAACGCGGACGGTGCACCCACAACGCGGACGGTGCACCCACAACACGGATGGTGCAACCACAAGACGGACGGCGCACCCACAACACGGACGGTGCACCCACAACACGGACGGTGCACCCACAACACGGACGGTGCACCTGCAATACAGGCGGTGCACCCACAACACTGACGGTGCACCGACAAGACGGACGGTGCACCTACAACACGGACGGTGCACCCACAATACAGGCGGTGCACCCACAACGCTGACGGTGCACCCACAACACGGACGGTGCACCTACAACACTGGACGGTGCACCCACAACATGGACGGTGCACCCACAACACGGACGGTGCACCCACAACACGGACGATGCACCCACAACACGGACGGTGCACCCACAACACGGACGGTGTACCCACAACACGGACGGTGCACCCACAACACGGACGGTGCACCAACAACACGGACGGTGCACCCGCAATACAGGCGGTGCACCCACAACACTGACGGTGCACCCACAAGACGGACGGTGCACCTACAACACGGACGGTGAACCCACAATACAGGCGGTGCACCCACAACGCTGACGGTGCACCCACAACACGGCCGGTGCACCCACAACGCGGACGGTGCACCCACAACATGGACGGTGCACCCACAACACGGATGGTGCAACCACAAGACGGACGGCGCACCCACAACACGGACGGTGCACCAACAACGCGGACGGTGCACCCGCAATACAGGCGGTGCACCCACAACACTGACGGTGCACCCACAAGACGGACGGTGCACCTACAACACGGACGGTGCACCCACAATACAGGCGGTGCACCCACAACGCTGACGGTGCACCCACAACACGGCCGGTGCACCCACAACGCGGACGGTGCACCCACAACATGGACGGTGCACCCACAACACGGATGGTGCAACCACAAGACGGACGGCGCACCCACAACACGGACGGTGCACCCACAACACGGACGGTGCACCCACAACACGGACGGTGCACCCACAACACGGACGGTGTACCCACAACACGGACGGTGTACCTACAACACGGACGGTGCACCCACAACACGGATGGTGCAACCACAAGACGGATGGTGCACCCACAACACGGACGGTGCAACAACAACACGGACGGTGCACCCACAACACGGACGGTGCACCCACAACACGGACGGTGCACTCACAACACGGACGGTGTACCTACAACACGGACGGTGCACCCACAACAATAACACAGTTGTCAGAGCTTAATTTAGCAAGACTCAAATCTCTTCCTTGTTGAAGATGCGCCTCCACAGGTGCGCCTCCACAGGTGCGCCTCCACAGGTGCGCCTCCACAGGTGCGCCTCCACAGGTGTGCCTCCACAGGTGCGCCTCCACAGGTGCTCCTCCACAGGTGCGTCTCCACACCTCGTTATTCGAGGAACTGGATGAGAGTGGTCAGTCCTTCCGTTCCTGGGATCCAGTATAATTGTCTCCCCATTCCACCAAGGGCGGTTTATGACCCCTGCGAGTTTAGCGCCCCATCCCCCTCCAGGAACGTAAAGCAGTTGGAATGATGGGAGACAATGATGGTTTTGGTAGGAATGATTTGTGGTGTGGAGATTGTCGACATTCTGTGGTAGTTACTGATAGTTCTTGTGTTATGCTGATAGTTACTGGTAGTTTGTGTGTTGGGTTGGAGATTACTGGTAGTTTTGTGTAGGGATGGTAGTTCATGGTAGTTTGTGTGTTACTGGTAATTTGTGTGATGGATTGGTAGCTCCTGGTAGTTTGCGTGTTATGCTGGTAGTCACTGGTAGTTTGCGTGTTGTGCTGGTAGTCACTGGTAGTTTGCGTGTTGTGCTGGTAGTCACTGGTAGTTTGCGTGTTGTGCTGGTAGTCACTGGTAGTTTGCGTGTTGTGCTGGTAGTCACTGGTAGTTTGCGTGTTGTGCTGGTAGTCACTGGTAGTTTGCGTGTTGTGCTGGTAGTCACTGGTAGTTTGCGTGTTGTGTTGATATTTACTGGTAGTTCAATTATACCACTAACAATAATCTTTATTTCCACAAGTTCGTGTACAAGGTATAAAGTCCTAGCTGACATCAAAGACATAGTACGGTATAGAAAGCCCCTTGTTATGCGGAGCATTTCGGACAAATTAGGTCAATTTTGTCCCCGGGATGCGACCCACACCAGTCGATTAACACCCAGGTACCTATTTTACTGCTAGATGAACATGGACAGCAGGTGTCTTATGGAAACACGTCCTAATACTTCTTCCCGTACCGGGGATCGATCCCATGACCTCAGTGTGAGCCGAGTGAGCTAGTGATCGAATTTGTGTGCTGTCCTGGTAGTTACTGGTAGTTTGTGTGTTGTGCTGGTAGTTACTGGTAGTCTGTGTTGTGCTGGTAGTTACTGGTAGTCTGTGCCGTGTTGGGAGAAACAGAAATGTTCTCGAGGGATTTCAATTTCATTAAACCATCGCATATTTTCCAGAATTCTGCTTTGGTGTCGTCCTTGGTGTCTGCCATCAATGTAAGGGTCAGCCTCGCCAGGAAAGGCGATACGTCCACTAGGTTAGGTAGGTTAGATAGATAACCCGCACAGGGAAGAATTAAACTTCTTACGATGTTTCGGTCCGACTTGGACCTTTAACTAGTCACACAGATGCGCGAAACATCGTGAAAAGTGTCATTCTCCTGTGTGCTGGTTATTTGTGAACTGTTCCAGCCACGATGTTGTTCATTTCTGTTCTTTTAGGTAAGGTTTGTCAGGAAACAGGACACGTGTTTCCTGAAGCGGGTCTTAGTCATGTGATGACACGCCATTTAAGCTTTTGGTCATCTGACTGAGGTCTTCCACTGGCTTACCGTTACACTCATATATTAGACAATTAAAAAAACTTTAAATTAGGTAATAAATTTACTGTCATCCGGTAGGTGTCTGGCCACAAGTACATGGACATCTCAAATAAATAAGACTGAGTGCAGGCACCACCGGGACTCAATCCGGCTAAACGGTTTCCCTGAATCCTTTCTTATGTGTTGCACTGTTCTCACTCTCACAACACCCCATGCCATAGAAACAAGTTCTTCGTCTCTCCATTTGATCTAACACGTCCTGACTCACAAAATCGTAAGAACACGATTGCAAACAAACCAGGATACGGGTGCGACTAGAACCCATGTTGTTTGAGTTGTAAAACTCCAGGCCAGTGTGTAAACCACTGGGCCAGCTGGCTATAATAAGATTCATGCAACTAGGTATATTTATACACTATAGGAAGGTTAGTATGGCCCATACTAACCTTCCTATTGTGTATAAATATACCTACTTGGATGAATTTTATTGTAGCCAGGTGGCCCAGTGGTTTACGCACTGGCCTGGAGTTTTACAACTCACTTGCCATGAGTTCCATCCCCACCCGTACCGTGATTTTTCTCGCACAATTCCCTCCAACCCGTCCTGGAAGGACCTCTGCTTCTCCTTTATATCACACTCCACTTATACTCCCTCTTGGTTCTCGTCTGCTCTGTTATAAATACTTAAACAACCATAAGTTCTCTTTGATTTTTTTCCGTAGCTCAACATCATTTTCCGTCTTCTGTGCTCCAGATTTCCTGCATGACATTCAAAAATGATATTTCCACTGCTGCCTCCAGCCTCCTCGTCGCTGGAACCAGCCTATGCATCAGACTCATATAGGGAAAAAGTGTAGGTTCCACTAATCACTGATATATATCCATTTCTTGCTCCCTTATATAGGCTTTTCTTTAAACTATCACCTACCTTTTTCTCCTTCTTTATCTTATGGTTCACCTCATCTTCCATAACCCATCTGCCGGTACGTCCGCTCCCAAATATCAAAATTCATTCGTTTCCTCCATACTCCCTCCCTCCAACTTGATATCCAATCTTTCAATGTCTAAACTTTTCGTTACTCTTATTACTTTCCTCTTTTCTTCGTTCACTTTTATTTCTTCGATTACACACCCTCCTAAACTGCTACACGAACGTTTGCAAATTGTCTCCAGAACTTGTCAAAACAAGTGTTATTGGCGAAGAGCAACTGTGACAATTACCACTGTATATCAGATTCATTCTCTTAATTCCAAACTTCTCTCAACGCCCTAGCATTTACTTCTTTTGTAAATCTATCATTTAAAGAATTGTGCGACTTTAATAATGTGTGGCTAATATTTGTGTGACTAATAATATAACAATTTAATTAATGTTTCCCAAAATTATATTTACAATAATGATAGCATAGCAAATCCCTGTGTAAGACCTGCTTTAGCAGCAACGTAATCCCTCTAATACACCAATTTGAGACTCACTGTCCTTATAAAAAGTCCTCACTGCTTTTACTAACCTACTACTTATTTATCCACTTACAACATCTGCCTCGCTGCTCCCATGTACATCTTGTTACACGCATTTATTAAATACACAAATGCGACGAAAGTTTTCTCACCTTCATCTAAATATCGTTCACTTTTTAGTTTCAATGGAAACAAGGTATTCACATGACCCACTCTTCCTAAAACCTCTACAGTCATACTTTCTGGTACTGTCTTACAGTGCTGTGGTACTGAACGATGGTGCTGGTACTGTCTTACAGTGCTGTGGTACTGAACGATGGTGCTGGTACTGTCTTACAGTGTTGTGGTACTGAACGATGGTGCTGGTACTGTCCCTACAGTTGTGGTAACTGAACGATGGTGATCTGTACTGTCTTACAGTGTTGTGGTACTGAACGATGGTGCTGGTACTGTCTTACAGTGCTGTGGTACTGAACGATGGTGCTGGTCTGTCTTACAGTGTTGGGACTGACGTGGTCTGGTACTGTCTTAAAGTGTTGTGGTACTGAACGATGGTGCTGTTTACTGTCTTACAGTTTTGGTAACTGAACGTGGTGGTACTGTCTACAGTGTTCTGTACTGAACGATGGGCTGGTACTGTCTTACAGTGTATGGGACTGAACGATGGTGCTGGTACTGTCTTACGTGTTGTGGTACTGAAAGATGGTGCTGGTACTGTCTTACAGTGTTTGGTACTGAACATGGTGCTGGTACTGTCTTACAGTGTTGTGGTACTGAACGATGGTGCTGGTACTGTCTTACAGTGCTGTGGTACTGAACGATGGTGCTGGTACTGTCTTACAGTGTTGTGGTACTGAACGATGGTGCTGGTACTGTCTTACAGTGTTGTGGTACTGAACGATGGTGCTGGTCTGTCTTACAGTGTTGTGGTACTGAACGATGGTGCTGGTACTGTCTTACAGTGTTGTGGTACTGAACGATGGTGCTGGTACTGTCTTACAGTGTTGTGGTACTGAACGATGGTGCTGGTACTGTCTTACAGTGTTGTGGTACTGAACGATGGTGCTGGTACTGTCTTACAGTTTGTGGTACTGAACGATGGTGCTGGTACTGTCTTACAGTGCTTGTGGTACTGAACGATGGTGCTGGTACTGTCTTACAGTGTTGTGGTACTGAACGATGGTGCTGGTACTGTCTTACAGTGCTGTGGTACTGAACGATGGTGCTGGTACTGTCTTACAGTGTTGTGGTACTGAACGATGGTGCTGGTACTGTCTTACAGTGTTGTGGTAAATGAACGATGGTGCTGGTACTGTCTTACAGTGTTGTGGTACTGAACGATGGTGCTGGTACTGTCTTACAGTGTTGTGGTACTGAACGATGGTGCTGGTACTGTCTTACAGTGTTGTGGTACTGAACGATGGTGCTGGTACTGTCTTACAGTGTTGTGGTACTGAACGATGGTGCTGGTACTGTCTTACAGTGTTGTGGTACTGAACGATGGTGCTGGTACTGTCTTACAGTGTTGTGGTACTGAAACGATGGTGCTGGTACTGTCTTACAGTGTTGTGGTACTGAACGATGGTCTGGTACTGTCTTACAGTGTTGTGGTACTGAACGATGGTGCTGGTACTGTCTTACAGTGTTGTGGTACTGAACGATGGTGCTGGTACTGTCTTACAGTGTTGTGGTACTGAACGATGGTGCTGGTACTGTCTTACAGTGTTGTGGTACTGAACGATGGTGCTGGTACTGTCTTACAGTGTTGTGGTACTGAACGATGGTGCTGGTACTGTCTTACAGTGTTGTGGTACTGAACGATGGTGCTGGTACTGTCTTACAGTGTTGTGGTACTGAACGATGGTGCTGGTACTGTCTTACATGTTGTGGTACTGAACGATGGTGCTGGTACTGTCTTACAGTGTTGTGGTACTGAACGATGGTGCTGGGTTACTGTCTTACAGTGTTGTGGTACTGAACGATGGTGCTGGTACTGTCTTACAGTGTTGTGGTACTGAACGATGGTGCTGGTTACTGTCTTACAGTGTTGTGTGTACTGAACGATGGTGCTGGTACTGTCTTACAGTGCTGTGGTACTGACGGGTTACTGTCTTAAGTTTGTGGTACTGAACGATGGTGCTGTACTGTCTTACAGTGTTGTGGTAAATGAACGATGGTGCTGGTACTGTCTTACAGTGTTGTGGTACTGAACGATGGTGCTGGTACTGTCTTACAGTGTTGTGGTACTGAACGATGTGCTGGTACTGTCTTACAGTGTTGTGGTACTGAACGATGGTGCTGGTAAATTCTTACAGTGTTGTGGTACTGAACGATGGTTTTCTGGTACTGTCTACAGTGTTGTGGTACTGAACGATGGTGCTGGTACTGTCTTACAGTGTTGTGGTACTGAACGATGGTGCTGGTACTGGGCTTACAGTTTCTGTGGTACTGACGATGGTGCTGGTACTGTCTTAACAGTGTTGTGGTACTGAACGATGGTGCTGGACTGTCTTACAGTGTTGTGGTACTGAACGATGGTGCTGGTACTGTCTTACAGTGTTTGGTACTGAACGATGGTGCTGGTACTGTCTTACAGTGTTGTCGGTACTGAACGATGGTGCTGGTACTGTCTTACAGTGTTGTGGTATGAACGATGGTGCTGGTACTGTCTTACAGTGCTGTGGTACTGAACGATGGTGCTGGTACTGTCTTACAGTTTGTGGTACTGAACGATGGTGCTGGTAATTCTTACAGTGTTGTGGTACTGAACGATGGTGCTGGTACTGTCTTACAGTGTTGTGGTACTGAACGATGGTGCATGGTACTGTCTTACAGTGTTGTGTACTGAACGATGGTGCTGGTACTGTCTTACAGTGTTGTGGTACTGAACGATGGTGCTGGTACTGGCTTACAGTGCTGTGGTACTGAACGATGGTGCTGGTACTGTCTTACAGTGTTGTGGTTACTGAACGATGGTGCTGGTACTTTTCTTACAGTGTTGTGGTACTGAACGATGGTTGCTGGTACTGTCTTACAGTGTTGGGTACTGAACGATGGTGCTTGTACTGTCTTACAGTGTTGTGGTACTGAACGATGGGCTGGTACTGTCTTACAGTGTTGTGGTACTGAACGATGGTGCTTTGGGACTGTCTTACAGTGTTGTGGGTACTGAACGATGGTGCTGGTACTGTCTTACAGTGTTGTTGGTACTGAACGATGGTGCTGGTACTGTCTTACAGTGTTGTGGTACTGAACGATGGTGCTGGTACTGTCTTACAGTGTTGTGGTACTGACCCATGGTGCTGGTACGTCTTACAGTGTTGTGGTACTGAACGATGGTGCTGGTACTGTCTTACAGTGTTGTTGGTACTGAACGATGGTGCTGGTACTGTCTTACAGTGTTGTGGTACTGAACGATGGTGCTGGTACTGTCTTACAGTGTTGTGGTACTGAACGATGGTGCTGGTACTGTCTTACAGTGTTGTGGTACTGAACGATGGTACTGGTACTGTCTTACAGTGTTGTGGTACTGAACGATGGTGCTGGTACTGTCTTACAGTGTTGTGGTACTGAACGATGGTACTGGTACTGTCTTACCCTTAACTCTTTCAGTATAACAATTACACTTTAACAGGTGCAATACATAGGCTTATTCCTCTATAATTGTTATCCTCTCACTTGTCACATTCACCACTTATCCAAGAACTAACTGTACACGCTCTCTACGGGTCCTCTGGTACCTTTTCTTTTTTCATGCATTTATTGAACATATATACCAACGACTGTGGAGGGGTAATGGTGTAAAATACCAGCGCAAATAAAAACACAAATGATGTATAATGCGGGCATTTATTGACAACGTTTCGCCCATACAAAGGGTTTCATCAAATCACAACCAGATTTGAGAAATAAGTGATGTAGATCTTGATAAGACCACATCGTGAATATAGCCATAGATAAAATTGTGTCTGTTGTGAAGTGAAAAAACTTTGAGAAGGAGGTCCTGGTGTTTTCTGTGTCAGGGTCCATGTCTCGTGCAGTAATATGGATCCTTTATTGACAGTGTTTCACTCATAGTTTTACTAGTTACTTAGGCAGTTGCGTGAGTTAGTATTATCGCGGAGACTCTGGGCAGTTTGCTGTTTATTTCTAGAAGTTCAAAGGATTCAATGGTAGATCAGAGGAATTAGCGGTAGTTAACGGGAAATAATCGTACCTCTCGAGAATTAATGGTAGATCGCTCGGAATTGATAGCAGCTAACGTAATTCAGTGGTAGTTCCTTTGGGAGTAATTATATGCTTCGTGGAACTCATGGTGAGTCAGCGAAGGTTTCCTTCTACTCTGCAGACAATCGTACTGAAGTATGCAAATTAATTGGGACAGGAGAAAATTTTGTGTGTTTATCTCATAAAATATCTTAGTCTCCGGCTTAATTAATGTTGTTTGCGTTATTTTCGTTTGATAAGAAGAAAATACAAGACAACACCTCACGATGAGAAGGTTATCTTTAAGAAATAGTGTAAAGGATCCCAAGAATAACAGCAAAGATCTACAGAGAGATCTGGCTCAGCTGACATAGATGTTGATTCTTCAACTGCTTGAAGAATGCTCCTTGATGTTGGCAAAACTGTTAGACAGCCGGTAAAGAAACAATTATAGGCTACTGCTGTGAAGAAAAAACAGCTGAGGTGGGCACTCGATCAGACGATGTAAATTTTGAAGTACATGAGTACAGATAAGTGATAGCAAGACGGAGCATAGGCGAACCTCTTCGGAATGGACATATTCAACAAACGCCAAAATACCTACCTAAAGGCCCTGGACGGCTCGTTTTTGTTGAGGGAAAGATGAGCAGTGACAAATACAACGCAATTCTGGCAACATATTTGCTTCTCATTGTGGAAAGAGACTTTCCTGACGGAGAAGGAATCTTCCAGCAGGATCTTGCTCCATGCCACACTTCCAGAAAGATGCTGACATTCTTCGAAGAAAGTACTCAAAGCCTCTAAATTGGTCTGGAAACTCTTCTGACTTCAACGCAGTTGAGAATCTATGGGCAATAACCAAACGCAGGATCACAGGATCACAGCTTCATCTGTATGAGAAGCTGCTGTTGTAAGGACCTGTTGCCACGGCGACGAACTTGTCAAAATGTGTTCAATATTGGTCAGTTCTATGCTGCAGCGTGTAGCAATGCTTAATAAATGCTTATTAAATCAATTTTCTGTAATATCGTTGCCGAATGTTCTTCAAATAAACATTAATTTTCCAAATAAATATCTTAATACATCACTGTCTCAAGTAATATGCACACTACTGTAGGTACGTGGCGGTGGAGAGTGCAACATTGCTGGAGTACATCACGGTGTTGTGAGTACTGAATGATGGTACTGGTACTGCCTTGTAGTGTTGTGATACTGAGATGGTAGTACTGTCTTGTAGTGTTGTGATACTGAATGATGGTACTGGTACTGTCTTGTAGTGTTGTGATTAATGAATGATGGTACTGGTACTGTCTTGTAGTGTTGTGAGTACTGAATGATGGTACTGGTACTGTCTTGTAGTGTTGTGAGTACTGAATGATGGTACTGGTACTGTCTTGTAGTGTTGTGATTACTGAATGATGGTACTGGTACTGTCTTGTAGTGTTGTGATATGATATGAATGATGGTACTGTACTGTTGTAGTGTTGTGATTACTGAATGATGGTACTGGTACTGTCTTGTAGTGTTGTGATTACTAATGATGTACATGGTATGTTGTAGTGTTGAGTACTGAATGATGGATAGTACTGTCTCGTGGTAGTTAAGATAGCAGTTGGGTAATAACTCAGTGATAACTGCTCTATTAACAACAAAAAATAACATTTTGAATCATCTTATCTAAATTTCTGCAGAAAGTTAGGAAACAGAGATAAAATGGAGATAAAACGTAAAAAAAAAGAGAATGTTAAGACTGAATGAAAAGTGAACGTAAACAAAGACAACGTTACGATGGAACATAAAGAGAACGTGAAGTGAGAAAGTAAAGAGACAATAAAGTAAAGAACGTAGAAATAGAACGTAAAGATAAAATGGAAAAACTGAAAAAGGAGAGAGAACGCACATGAAAAACGTCTAGAAAGATCGAAAACAAGACACTGTAACAGAAGACGTAAAATAAAGCATAATGTAAGGAACATAAAGAACGTAACGTAACGGAATAGGAAGAACGTAAAGAATTACAGAAGTTAAGAGAGACTCAAATCTGTAAACACATCAACATGAAGAACTTAACGTAAATAAAATGTAAAGAAAGTTAATTTAAGAAATTAACATAAAGAACAAGACTTGAAGAACTTAGTGTATATAACATAAAGAACGTAACTTAAAGAACGTAGATTAGGAGCGTAACTTAAAGAGCGTAACTTAAAGAACGTAGCTTGAAGTACGTAACCTAAGTAAATCAAAGAGCGTAACTTGAAGATCGTAAAGAACGTAAAAAGAAGTAAAAGTTACTGTAAGGAAGAAGCAGACAACACCAGGCATGTGGCAAAATATCGGAATCAGTATCGGTGTAAAAACGGCCGATACCAGCCGATGATTTTAAAATATTAATATACTACTTGGATGCTTAAAAATATCAACATTATCAATACTTTGCCTCACGATTGTGAGAGTTACTCACCCCACACACACACACACACACACACACACACACACACACACACACACACACACACACACACACACACACACACACACACACACACACACACACACACCACACGCACACACACGCACACACACACACACCGTAAGGACCCCCTTATCAAGCGGTCACTCTACCCTCAGCCTACTTTCCCCTCCCTCCCTCTATCCCATCACACACACACACCTCCCCCTTCTAAGGGTCACTCATCCTTCTCTCCCCCTCCCCCTTAATCCCATCCCTCTCTCTCCCACACATGCCACACATATACACAAGCACACATACGCAAACACATATACACTTGACACAAACATGTACTCCCCCTTCCCCTAACAACCTCTCCCCCTCCCCCTAGCCACCAACCCTCCCCCAAACCATCTAACCCCTCCCCAAACCATCTAACCCCCTCCCTAACCACCTCTCCCCCTCCAATAACCATCCTCCCCCTCCCCATAACCATCCATCCCCACTCCTCCTAACCATCTATTCCCCTCCCCCTACCCATCTCTCCCCCTTCCTTCTGTGGAGCAATAGGGCAACCTAGAACTAGGATGAGAACAAAGGGCCCGAAGGACGAATCTGGGAGGAAGGACTGGGAGGCAGATCTCAAAAAAGGGGAGGAAGACTGGGGAAGGAGGCTAGATGAGCTTACAAGGAAGATGGAGGAGAGGTGCAGCAGACTCCAGAAGATGGGAGCAACATGCCACAGTAGAAGAAGCCAAGATACAGAGATTAGAAGAGGAGCTGAGACATCTGAAACAGCCTAGAGACCTAGCCAAGCACATGAAGAAACTAGAGAACGTGCAAAGGTTTGCAGCAAGACTAGTCCCAGAGCTAAAGGGTATGTCCTACAAGAGAGGTTAAGGGAAATCGACCTGACGACACTAGAGGACAAGAGACATAGGGAGGACATGATAACGACATATAAAATACTGAGTGGAATTGACAAGGAGGACAAAGACAGGATGTTCTAGAGATGGGACACAGCAACAAGGGGACACAGTTGGAAGTTGAAGACTCAGATGAATCACAGTGATGTTAGGAAGTATTTCTTCAGTCACAGAGTAGTCAGGAAGTGGAATAGTTTGGGAAGCGATGCAGTGGAGGCAGGATCCATTCATAGCGTTAACCACAGGTATGATAAAGCTCATGGTGCAGGAGAGTGACCCAGTAGCGGCCAGTGAAGAGGCGGGGCCAGAAGCTATGAATCGACCCCTGCAGCCACAACTAGGTGAGTACAACTAGGTGAGTACACACTCACTCACTCAGCTGGTCAAGTACGTCAAAAAATTAGAGAATGTGCAAATGTTTGCACCAAGCCTAGCCCCGGAGCTATGAGGGAATGTCGTACGAGGAGAGGGTAAGGGAACTCAACCTGATGACACTGGAGGACAGGAGGGATAGGGGGAACAAGATAATGACATATCAAATGCTATGTGGAATTGACGAGGTGAAGAGGGACAGAATGTTTCAGAGATGGGAGACAGCAACAAGGGGTCGCAACTGGAAGTTGAAAACTCAGGTGAGTCACAGGGATGTTAGGAAGTATTTCTTCGGTCTTAGAGTTATCAGGAAGTGGAACTATTCATAAATAGGATCCACATATAGCCTTAAGAAGAGTTACGATAAAGCTCATGGAGCAGGGAGAGGAACCTAGCATCGACCAGCGAGGAGGTGGGGCTAAGAACTGTGAACGACCCCTGCAACCACAAGTGAGTACATAGAGGTAAGTACGCACACACAATATCGACAAGTACCTTTAACAACCAGTAACTAACACAACAGACCAGTTAATAACATTATCATCTCAGACAAATTAAAAAAAAATATAACGGCTGAAAATTAGGTATCGATATCAGTAAAAATTTTGGTATAGTCCCATCAATAATAAACACAGCAAGAACTCAAAAAAATAAACCATATGCAATTGATGACGTTAGGAAAAATAATAAAGAAGGAATGAAAAAACATAAAATAATGATTTTCTGGGGCTTTTTATCGCTAAATTCAGGTTGAAGTTTGAATCTGAACTTTTATATCGACGAACTGTAATTACCAGGTAGATACTGCCCAACTGTTGACCTGTGATTACCAGGTAGTTACTGCCCACTTGTTGACCTGTGATTACCAGGTAGTTACTGCCCACTTGTTGACCTGTGATTACCAGGTAGTTACTGCCCACTTGTTGACCTGTGATTACCAGGTAGTTACTGCCCACTTGTTGACCTGTGATTACCAGGTAGTTACTGCCCACTTGTTGACCGGTGATTACCAGGTAGTTACTGCCCACTTGTTGACCTGTGATTACCAGGTAGTTACTGCCCACTTGTTGACCTGTGATTACCAGGCAGTTACTGCCCACTTGTTGACCTGTGATTACCAGGTATTTACTGCCCACCTGTTGACCTGTGATTACCAGGTAGTTACTGCCCACTGTTGACCGTGATTACCAGGCTAGTTACTGCCCACTGTTGACCTGTGATTACCAGGTAGTTACTGCCCACTTTGACCTGTGATTACCAGGAGTTACTGCCCACTTTTGACCTGTGATTACCAGGTATTTACTGCCCACCTGTTGACCGGTGATTACCAGGCAGTTACTGCCCACTTGTTGACCTGTGATTACCAGGTAGTTACTGCCCACTTATTGACCTGTGATTACCAGGTAGTTACTGCCCACTTGTTGACCTGTGATTACCAGGTATTTACTGCCCACCTGTTGACCGGTGATTACCAGGTAGTTACTGCCCACTTGTTGATCAGTGATCACTAAACAAGGCAATTATGATCACTGATTACCTGGTGGTTAAGACCGGTGATTACCTGGCAAATAAGATCAGTGATTACCTGGCAGTTAAGACCAGTGATTATCTGGTGGTTAAGACCAGTGATTACTTGGAAGTTAAGAAACAAGGCATTTAAGACCGGTGATTACCTCCAAATTTACAAAGAAGGCAGTTAGACAGGCGATTACTTAGCACTTAAAGAAGAAGGCAGTGTATAGTGTTGATTCCTTAGCAGTCGGGTGATTGCCTAGTATATAAGAAACAAGGCTATTCAACTCACTGATTACCTAGGAGTTGAGGAACGAGGTACTTCCACTAAGTAGCTATCTGGCAGTCGAGGAAGGAGGTAATTCCACTGGGTAAATTACCGAGCAGATGGGACCTGTCTTAGCTGAGAGGCCAACTGGGACCTGTCTCAGCTGAGAGACCAGCTGGGACCTGTGTCAGCTGGCCTCCCAGCTGGTGGAGACCTCAGCAAGCTTCTTATTAATAATATAAACTTGGTGGGCCTCGTCAAGTGTAAAAACAAAAAAAGTTTTATTGACGTTAAAAGGTTTGTGAATTTGTTGAGTTATACAGATTATAGTTGTTATAGGAAGTTATAGCTGTTATTGAAAGAGTTATAGTTGTTATAGGAAGAGAATGAGGTAGAGTTATTGGTGAATATTGGAAAGCACTTGGTGATAAGGACAGTAATAGGGATAGTGGAGGAACAGAAATAAGCAGAAAGAGAAAAGAGAAGAAATAGTTTCTAAATATGTATTATACTAATTGTGGCGGTGGTAGAAATAAGATGGATGAATTGAGATTAGTTGCAAGTGCGGGTAACATTGATGTTTTTGCCTTAACTGAGACGTGGTTTAATATGAAAAATCGGGACATGCCTGCTGAACGTCGCATTCAGGGTTTTTGTTCCAGGTAGACTGAAGTATCGGGAAGGGGGCTGGGGTGGCACTGTTTGTCCGAGTTCCCTTGAATTGTTGCATAAAACGGGAATAAATTCTGGAATAACACATACAGAGTCTGGAAAGAAATTTTAGAGGGGCAGGAAAAATTTATTTTAGGCTTGATATATCGTCCCCCAAACTTAGGAGACCGAGGAAGACTACTGTGGGAGGGAATTGTTAAGGCCACGAGGCACGAAAACGTAGTAATTCTAAGGGAATTTAACTTTAGCCATACTGCTTGGAATTCATTGACTGAGAATTTAATAAAACGACTTCTTAGAAGTAGTTCAGAGATTATTTTTTAAAGCAGTTTGTGATAGAACCTACAAGGGATAATAACCTGATTGACTTGGTTCTGGCAAACAAGGAAACCCTTGTTAATAATTTACAAATTTTAGAGAAACTCGGCGCAAGCGACTACAAATCAATTACCTTTAGCATTGAATGGAAGTATGATAGTAGGGATAACTCAGTAACGGTCCCAGATGTTCAAAAAGCAGATTACAATGGGCTTAGAGAACACCTATTATCTGACGAAAATTAGACACATGTGCATCATCTGGGTATCTTTATTGTAGACGTTTCACCATCCAGTGGCTTTATCAATACAAATTAAAGAATATAATCGGAAGACAGAACTATGTACAAAAAATGAGGTAATCAATCCCTGAGTCTTGGAGTTGGTGTACAGCACCGAAGTCTTAACAACTACGGTGCTTTTCATTAGAAATTTAATTTTCATCTTGCCGGTATTGTATACCATTGATGAAGACTTATCATGTGTGTAGTGAGGTAATGAAGAGAGCAATCAATAAGACAACTTTCTGAACATTATACATGCTGACCAAACAACATTTATTCTGTATAAAGAAATTAGATCGAATAGAAATGAACCGAAATGGATGAATAATAAGTTCAAATATCTTTTAGGACAGAAGAAAGAAATTTATAGACGTATCAGCAGAGGTGAGGGTCATCTTATGAATAAATGTATTCACTTTAAGAGGGAGGTTAAAAACGGGATAAGACAAGTTAAATGGGACTATGAAATTAAAGTTGCCAGGGATTCGAAAACTAACTAAAAAGGTTTTTACAAACTTATAGAACAAAAGTTAGAGAAAAGATACGTACCATTTAAAATAACTATGGGTATGTTACTAACGAAGAGAATTAAATGTGCTCAATTTTTAATAATTGTTTTCTCTCGGTTTTCACACAGGAAGACACTAACAATATGCCAATAATTAATTTTTATAGTAGGTCTGAAGAAGATAATATCTTTTTTTATTAACACATCTGCTGTTTCCCAGCAAGGCAGGGTGGCCCGAAAAAGAAAAACTTCCATCATCATTCACTCCATCACTGTCTTGCTAGAGGTGCACTTACACTACAGTTATAAAACTGCAACATTAACACCCCTCCTTCAGAGTGTAGACACTGTACTTCCCATCTCCAGGGCTTAAGTCCGGCCTGCCGGTTTCCCTGAATCTTTCCATAAATGTTACCTTGCTCACACTCCAACAGCACATCAACTCCTAGAAGCCATTTGTCTCCATTCACCCCTATCTAACATGCTCACGCATGCTTGCTGGAAGTCCAAGCCCCTCTCACACAAAACCTCTTTACCCCCTCCCTCCAGCCTTTACGAGGCCGACCCCTACTCTTGCCTTCCCTCCACTTCAGATTTATACACTCTCGAAGTCATTCTATTTTGTTCCATTCTCTCTACATGTCTGAACCACCTCAACAACCTCTCCTCAACTCTCTGGATAATAATTTGAGTAATCCCGCACCTCCTCCTAATTTCCAAACTACAAATTCTCTGCATTATATTCACCCCACACATTGCCCTCAGACAGGACATCTCCACTGCCTCCAGCCTTCTCCTTGTTGCAACATTCACCACCCATGTTTCACACCCATATAAGAGCGTTGGTATAACTATACTCTCATACATTCCCCTCTTTGCTTCCATGGACAAAGCTATTTGTTTTCCCAGACTCCTAAGTACACCACTCACGTTTTTCCCTCATCAAATCTATGATTCTACGTATCTCTACTAGGCAGTGTCTTCTCTGGGTGTGTTAATGATGTTACATGCCCGGTGTCTGCAGTCTATAATAAAGTGACGAGAATAGTGAAGACACTGCTGAGAGGAGATACATAGTCCTCCCCACCAACTCCATTGTCAAATACGTTTCCAACATCTTTTCCAGTACCTCATTTCAAGTATCCACCTCCACATCCACCACCATTTTTTGAAGCTGTTGATCACGATAAAGAATTTGATATTGTTTATTTGGATTTTAGTAAGGCTTTTGACCGCACCAAAGACTTAAAGAAAGTAGCAGCTCATGGTATTAGGAAAAAAGTGCTGTCATGGATCGAGTCATGGCTCACCAACAGAGAGCAGTGAGTGTGCATAAATGGGGCAAAATCTGAGAGGGGATTTATAACAAGTGGCGATCCACAGGGATCAGTTTTTAGGCTCATTGTTGTTTATAATATATTTCAATGACTTTGACTAGGAAATTACTAGTGATATGAACAAATTCGCCGATGACACGAAGATAGGTAGGACAATTTATTTAAACGTAGATGTCACGGAACTTCAGGAGGATTTAGACAAACTCAGTTCGTGGTCAGAAAAGTGGCTGATGCGATTCAATGTAGATAAATGCAAAGTTCTGAAGCTCGGCAATGTTCACAACCCAGGCATTAATAGTCTAAATAATGTAGAACTTAGCCGTACAGGATACGAAAAGGACTTGGGGGATTATGGTAGCAGTAATCTTAAACCAAGACAGCTGCGCCTAAGTGTACGTAATAAAGCAAATAGATTACTGGGATTTATATCAAGAAGTGTAAGCAACAGAAGTCCAGAGGTCATACTGCAGCTTTATACATCATTAGTAAGGCCTCACCTAGATTATGCAGCTCAATTCTGGTCGCCATATTACAGAATGGACATAAATTCGTTAGAAAACATTCAGCGTAGGATGACTAAATTAATACATAGCATTAGAAATCTTCCTTATGAAGAAAGATTGAAGACTCTTAAGTTACATTCACTTGTTAGACGAAGAATGAGGGGAGACCTGATCGAAGTGTATAAGTGGAAGATAGGTATTAACAGAGGGGATATTAATAAGGTTTTGAGGACATCTCTTCAAAAAAAAAACCGTAATTCTGGATTCAGATTCTTATAATATTTAAAATTTGTTTAAGAATTCTCATCGTTCATAGATTATTATTATAATATTTTTTATTATGATTATTGTTTTATTATTATATTATTATTATTATTATTATTATTATTATTATTATTATTATTATTATTTATTATTATTATTATTATTATTATTATTATTATTATTATTATTATTATTATTATTATTATTATTATTATTTATTATTATTATTATTATTATTATTATTATTATTATTATTATTATTATTATTATTTATTATTATTATTTATTTTTATTATTATATTATTATTATTTATTATTATTATTATTATTATTATATATTATTATTATTATTATTTATTATTATTAATTTGCCTAGTATTTTTAATGACATAATTGCATTTAAGAAATCTTAATTGCGTATTTCGACAGTGATTAAAATATAATTAACATCTGTCATATATTAATTAAGTTACACTGAAGGTAATTAGCAATCTTCAGTTACATAAAATCTTAATTAACCCATTGTTAATTACAACAAAAATAATCTCACGAAGGTGCCGCTGCTGCCTTCATGCAGAACATAAGAACATAAGGAGGAACACTGCAGCAGGCATGTTAGCCCATACTAGGCAGGTCCTTTGCAAATCCAACCCACTAATAGAATATTTGGCCAACCCACTTTCAGTGCTACCCTAACAATAAGCTCTGATAAATCTAGGTCTTCGACAAGGATGTGTGATGTCACCATGATTGTTTAAAATATTTGTAGATGGGGTTGTAAGAGAAGTGAATGTGAGGGTGTTGGCAAGAAGTGTGGAGTTAAAAGATAAAAAATCTAACACAAAGTGAGAGTTGTCACAGTTGCTCTTTGCTGATGACACTGTTTTTGGGAGATTCTGAAGAGAAGTTGCGAAGGTTTGGTGGATGAGTTGATAAAATTAAAATTGTATATAGGAAAGAGAAAGGTGGTGAGGATAACAAAAAAAATAGGTGACGAAAGATTGAAAATTAGATTGGAGGGAGAGAGTATGGAGGAGGTGAATGCATTCAGAGATTTAGGAGTGGACGTGTCAGCAGATGGGTCTATGAAAGGCAAAGTGAATCATAGGAATGATGGGGAGACGAAGGTGAGAGGTGCACTTAGGTGTGAAGCATGGGTGGTGAATGTTGCAACAAGGAGAAGGCTGGAGGCAGTCATGTCTGAGAGCAATGTGTGGTGTGAATATAATGCAGAGAATTCGTAGTTTGGAAATAAGGAGGAGGTGCCGGATTACCAAAACTATTTTCCAGAGGGCTGAGGAGGGGTTGTTGAGGTGGTTCAGACATATAGAAAGAATGGAACAAAATAGAATGACTTCGAGAGTGTATAAATCTGTAGTGGAGGGAAGGCGGGGTAGGGGTCGGCCTATGAAAGGTTGGAGGGAGGGGGTAAAGGAGGTTTATCTCACAAGGATCTTATCTAGGATAAACTCAGCAGTCTTGTGGATTGTTCCAAGATGTTAGGTAAGAGGACACAAGTGCAACTTATGTGACATTTTATTATGGTAACGTTTCGCTCTCCAGGAACTTTATGAAGCAGGATGTTCCTGCCTTGATACCTTGCTGTCCAGAACTTGACATATTCTACACTGTTATGTGTGCACTGTCATCGTCGGTGTACATGGTAATTACACTGCCTAGCTCTGGTTCCTCTACTGTTGGACTACTGTTCACAACATTCTATCTACCCTGGAGACACTATTAAGGTGTCGTGGATATTTACATCATGTGTAACTAATGTTTGTATATTAAATGTGTCACACAGTGTACGTATTATAAAGTCATTTCATTCATTAATTATAACTGGTAAATGCACATTAACGCCTAATTATCTGGTATTTATTTATCTGGTATTTATTTATCTGGTATTTATTTTCTTAGAATAATAAACCACTTCTAAGTAACTTGTTAATATTTAATATTTCACCTTCCTAATATTTTATTAATAACAAGACTCAAATTTAGTCAAGTTGTGGTAAAACTTTACAATAGGAGTCAAGTATTGGTGATTATAATACGACCTGTATACACCTGTCTTGGTTTCAGAAGAGTTAGAACTCAAATATCCTGAAGTTTATTGCTAAATTGTCCAGAAGTAACCTGAAGAGTACATGTGGTGAAATTTAACGTTATATTTCGTCATACCAAAAACTAGTGAATCCATATATACACTGGCTTTGGAAACAACAATTAAATCCTTAACCCCAAGTATATTAAGTAACCTTAAATTACAGACATGTCAGAGAGTTGCAAGAGACTTAAAAATATTCTACAACCGTAGATGGTCTGCACAAGAAGAAAAATTAGCGAGCTCTGTCTCCTGAGAGAAGAAAAATACTGACCTTAATACTAGTAGTACAGAGAGCTTAGAAGAATCTTTTCAAGTGGATCCAGCTGAAAAAATAGCCACGTCTTTACCGACCTCTACTAAAGTTCATTTTTATAACAAGGCGACCATGAGGGCAGTCTCACTGCCATAATTTACCTCTTCTAATGTCCCTGAGCAACGGCGATGACTGTCAGGGAATAAGCTGTCTAAAGAAGATGAGTGCTCTGCTATGAGGCATTTTTATTCAACAGGTTGGCTTGAACCATACAAACAGAGGAAGTCATATGTTATCATGAGTCAGGTGTATTTTTTACTTTATAAAGAGATAACGCATTTCCCGTGTCAGATAAAGCATGTACAAATATGCTTCTACGGTAGAAACCTTTACATGATATTTATACTGAAACCAGTTATTATTCTGGATATATAGTAGCTGGAATGTCAGGGTAATTTCCGATGATGGATGTTCAACCTGTGATTGGAACTGATGTCATGAGAGCAACAAGCATTCTTGTTGAACCCTTGATAATACATGTTCCAACGAGGAAACTTGTTGTGACACGTGTTGTATCACGTGCTGTGACACGAGCTGTGACACGTGTTGTAACACGTGCTGTGACACGAGCTGTGACACGTGTTGTGACACAGAGTGACACTGAGGGTGAGGAACCTCCTACTAAGGAGAGCACTGATGTTATCACTGCACTCACACACGAGGAACTTCTTAAGGAACAGGTTCATTAATCCTTCGTCCGAGAAACTCAGATATTTTGACGTGACAGAGGATCAATCTGAGTGCTTGGATCATCATTACTACTGCAGCACTGCTGCACTAATGGATACGTTCACTCCTTGTTCTACCTAGACTGTGAAATACATATGTCTTATTACCTGAGCCTTTTCGTCGACAACAGTAAGAGGTTGCTGACAATAGTTCTCTGGGTGGACATCTTAGTGCGAGAGAGACTCTGGGCAAACTGGCTAAATTCTTTACATGGCCAAGGATGATAGTCAGTGACGTTACAACTCTCAGGAGACTGGTAAACCAAATACCATGAGTCTCCAAGACCAACACCACTTATGTCCATATCTGCTGTTGGAGAACATTTTCTTCTATTTATTATTGACTTTATTGGCCCACTTCTTAGAACAAAGATTGATAACCAGTACTTATTTACAATAATTAATTCGTCAGCTTGTTATCCTGAATATATCCCAATAGGGAAAATAAACCTTGGATCTGTTCTTCGTGTACTGGAACGATTCTTCTCATAGGTGGTCCTTTTAGAGAAATTCGGTCAGATCAAGGATCTATCTTCACTCCTAAATATTTCTGGAAGCCTAATCTTACCTGGGAATCACTTCCACTCTTTTTACCAGTTACCAGCCACAGTCACAAGGAGCACTGGAACACAGTTACAAGGAACACTGGAACACTGACACCAGAGAGTAGAGTCTATGACCTGTGCTTACTGTACAGTATTCCCGAGAGATTGAGATTGGGATGAGTGATTGTCATTATTATTATTATTATTCACTATCAGGGAGAGTGAACAAGAAAGTCTTGGTTATAACCATCGTTGCATTCCTTTATGGACATGTAGCTCGTGACCCTTTTATCAGTTTTAATGGAAGTCTGGCTGTGAAAACACTCTCCTTCAGTAAGCGCTGCTGCTGTTTTGATGCAACAATATATGAAGCCTGTGAGCCAGCAGCCAGCTGGCTCACAAGCACAGTAACAGCACAAATGTTTGCTCCAGGACACACTTTGCAAGTAAGGTTTGTCTGACCATTGGAAGTCGTAAAGAAATTAGGTCGTATTTCTGGTAAAATAAAGTCGGCGCAAGTGCATCTCAACAATCATCTTCAAGTGTATCATAGTGATTCTTCTCACTACTTCAGTTCCTCCTATACAAGCTAAAGATAATGTCAGGATACCCGACTTTACTAGAGGAAGAGAGGTACATCTAGAGAACTCCCTTTACAGTTTCTAGACATGTCCTTAGAACGCTTGTCAGTTGATAAAGCTGACAATATTAAATCGCTACTTGAGTACACGTGTCTATTTAGTGTTGTTCCACACTGTTGCACCTTAGGTGAACACGACTCTGATATTTAAGGAGTGTCACCTATAAGTAACAAAAAGGCACAATACCGTAACTGGAGCAATACACAAATAACCGGACCGAAATGTCGTCGTAAGCTCCTCTCTCCTATGTGCGAGTTATTTGTGTAACACCTATAAAGCAATCACCCTTTAAAATGAGTTCTGTTAAACTGAAAGCTCTCTAGGAAGAAATAGAGTTTCTTTTGTCAATTGGACTTCCTGAAAAAAGTGTACTTGTACTTAAACCTGATGTGTGCTGATTACAGTCAGGTAAATGCAGTCACCTTACCAGACGGCTACCCACTACCTCAGATAGATGAAATTGCCAACTTTGTCTCAGGAGCAAGCTATGTGAATCGTTTGGACCTGCTTCGTGGAAACTGTCAGGTTCCTCTCACTCCTCGAGCATAAGATGTGTCGGGTTTTACTATACATAATGGTCTCTTCAGCTACATTGTGACCATTTTCCGAATAAGGAATGTCGCTCTTCATTCCAGTGAGTAATGCACAAGTTGACAGAAAATTTGGAGGGGGTAGATGAGCACCCAGACGACCTTTCATTTATAGAGAGGATTGACAGCGACACTAAACTCATTTGTGTACTCTCGGAGAAGCTTCATTTGTACGATTTTATTGGCAACCTGAATGAATGTGAGTTCAGTCAAACTAAGATACAGTATTGTGGGTCTGCAATGGTACAGTGTAAGGTAGGAACTATTTGTCAGTTTCCAGTTCCTAGGGATAGGAAAGGAGTGCAGTATTTATTAGGTATGGCAGGATAATGTCATAGATTTTGTCCCAACTTTTCTGAGTTATCAGCCCCTCTTATTGAACTTTAGAGTACTAAGGTGAAGTTGGTCTGACCGGACGCATCTGAACTGGCATTCCAGCGTCTCAGATGATTGGTCACCTTGGCTTCCACCCCTACACAGTCCTAATTTTAGTCTGTGCAAGGTCTGCCATAGGAGCTGCTCATCTACAGAAGAGAGTGACACACTTCATCCCATATGTTCCTACACCTCAAAGCACCAATCAAACAAGACTTGAGAAAAAGGGTTTAGTTGTGGTCATGGTTTAAGAGCATTCTGAGGTCTATCTGGGTCATTTATGCCATGCTATTGAAATATTCATTGATCACAATTTTGCTTTTGTGGAAAACTGTTTACAGTAAAATAATGTATTTGTAATACGACAGTTTTCTTGTCGCTTCTCATTAGAGTGACAATTTTGTATAAACGAGATTAATTAATATTTTCATTGTTTGTTCAACAGTTGTATGTGTATAACACAGCAGTGATCCAGTGTGGCTGTTAGCACAGTGGTCATGTGTGAGGAACTCAGTGGAACCACCGCCCAGTGTGTGAGGTACTCAGTGGTGCAGGTGTTGCTTAGTGGAACCATTGCACAGTTCAGGGGTTCTGAACCTTTTTATGATTACAGACCCCCAGTGGATTGCCCAGTATGTGCCATACCACCTTCACCAGACTGTGGAAGTCATCACCAGTCTTATTAGGTACCATTTTGATTTCAAAAGATGTCAATAACTTTGTATTACATAACATCTGGATAACTAGCAACAGAACAGCTGAAAGAAAATCAAAAGAATTTTATCAGATTTATAAAAAAAAAAGGCCAAATGTTCAGAGATCGAGTTCCATACCCCAATATTTGGTTCCCATACCCCCATTATTTAGTTTCCATACCTCCAATGGGCATGGATACCCCTGGTTAAGAACCCCTTGTAAAGTGTGTGAGGAACTCAGCTGACAGTCACCGTAAGCCTCACACTGTTGAACTCACCATGTCCTGCTAAACTATCTTTCAGTGAGAGTTACTCCTAGTCTCTTCACTGCTGCTGCTGGATCACTCTGCATTACTAGTATAGAGCCCACGAGGACTCTGCAAGTGGCTTATGTTTAAAGTGGGATGATACCTAGCATATGAGATGAGTGCGTTAGAAAGCGTAAAGTACCTCATCCGTTTGCAAGAAATCAGAGCCAATGCATTCTGGGAGCATCACGCATGAGGAGCCTATTTCTTTTGCGTGGAAATAATTAGTTGAGTTAACACGATTGAAAATAGCGTGAAAATGGGTAAACCTTTCACAATGTTAATCTCTGACTAGTGGTCAGAGGGTTGAGTCTAATATGCTTAGAATGTGATCTACACATCTACATTTTCCTGGTATGAAGGCTTATCAGTGTTGCGAGAATATATGGTAAGGTGTAATATGCAGACAAACACACAGACAGACAAGTTTTTTATGTTACTGTAACTGCATATCAGTATCTATAAAGCGAGCTATTATTATTATTATTATTATTATTATATACTATACTACTACTATCTATTATTATTATATATTATTATATTATTATTTTTATTATTATTATTATTATATTATTATTATTATTATTTATTATTATTATTATTATTTATTATTTATTATTATTATTATTTATTATTATTATTATTATTTTTATTATTAATATTTTATACAAGACGTAATTTTACAAAATATCATAAAAACTTTTATTATTCTTATTCTTTGCAGGGATGCTAATGGTATCTATGATATCAAAGTTGTATATTAGGTAAGACACAGTTGGTGAGTACGTAAGTAATGCTAACTTGTGAGTGGCATGACCAGCAAGATGCAACCTGTTTCCTGGATCTTCCTGCCTCCTTCCTAATTGACTGGCACCGAGGGGGTGTAGGACCTCCTTACCTGTTTCACAACTGTGATTCATTGTATTGGTTTATACTGTTTATTGGTGTTTTTTGTATGTGTGTGTGAGCAACATTTCTGCAGTGTTTTGGTCACCCACGCCAGCATTCACTGAAGGCTCTAGAATTTCCTAGAGTAGAGTGCTGCCTACCTCCCTCAGCCTCTAACTTTGTCTCTGCTGTTGTCCTCTGCTGATACTTCCCTTCTCTTCACAACTGAGAGTTTATTCCATGGTTTTATACGTGCTTACGTACACATGTGTAGTAGTGAGTCAGAGTGTGTACTGGTGTTCTTGTGGGTTTACCTCAGAAGGATCTTATTTAAGATAAATTTAGCAATCTTGTGGATTGTTTCTGCATTGATACCTTGCTGTCCAGAACTTGACATATTCTACACTGTTATGTGTGCACTGTCATCGTCGGTGTACATGGTAATTACACTGCCTAGCTCTGGTTCCTCTACTGTTGGACTACTGTTCACAATATTCTATCTACCCTGGAGACACTGTTAAGGTGTCGTGGATATTTACATCATGTGTAACTAATGTTTGTATATTAAATGTGTCACACAGTGTACGTATTATAAAGTCATTTCATTCATTAATTATAACTGATATATGCACATTAATGCCTAATTATTTGAGAAGTGAAGTAGAACACTGTGTTTTGAACTCCTGAGAACACCAGTGACTGGTTAAATTAATTTGCTAGGTACTTCCTAGACAACAAACCACTTTATCTTGTTTATACCTAATATTCCACCTTCCTGGGCATTATTTAAAAGGGGTAAAGTTCACAAAGTGGTGAACAAACTTTACAGTGACTCAGACTGTGGCACTGTGGCACCCTCACAGTGCCACAGGTAGAAACTAGCACGGTAATGAGGTAATTTTCTCATGGTTGAGTCTCACACATTATCTCACGAAACTCATGGATCATCCAATGAGAGATACTCACAAATCATCTCAGGAGATTCACACGTCTCATGATGAGTGAGTCTCTCATAAATAGTATAAAAATAATTTCAGTCAGTGAACTGAGTCAGAGGGACGAATTGTATCTTGACAGCTAACCCACAGTTTCTTGACAGCTAACCCACAGTTTCTTGACAGCTAACCCACAGTTTCTTGACAGCTAACTCACAGTTTCTTGACAGCTAACCCACAGTTTCTTGACAGCTAACCCACAGTTTCTTGACAGCTAACTCACAGTTTCTTGACAGCTAACCCACAGTTTCTTGACAGCTAACCCACAGTTTCTTGACAGCTAACCCACAGTTTCTTGACAGCTAACCCACAGTTTCTTGACAGCTAACCCACAGTTTCTTGACAGCTAAACCCACAGTTTCTTGACAGCTAACCCACAGTTTCTTGACAGCTAACCCACAGTTTCTTGACAGCTAACCCACAGTTTCTTGACAGCTAACCCACAGTTTCTTGACAGCTAACCCACAGTTTCTTGACAGCTAACCCACAGTTCTTGACAGCTAACCCACAGTTTTCTTGACAGCTAACCCACAGTTTCTTGACAGCTAACCCACAGTTTCTTGACAGCTAACCCACAGTTTCTTGACAGCTAACCCACAGTTTCTTGACAGCTAACCCACAGTTTCTTGACAGCTAACCCACAGTTTCTTGACAGCTAACCCACAGTTTCTTGACAGCTAACCCACAGTTTCTTGACAGCTAACCCACAGTTTCTTGACAGCTAACCCACAGTTTCTTGACAGCTAACCCACAGTTTCTTGACAGCTAACCCACAGTTTCTTGACAGCTAACCCACAGTTTCTTGACAGTTAACCCACAATTTCTTGACAGCTAACCCACAGTTTCTTGACAGCTAACCAACAGTTTCTTGACAGCTAACCCACAGTTTCTTGACAGTTAACCCACAATTTCTTGTCAGCTAACGCACAGTTTCTTGACAGTTAACCCACAATTTCTTGACAGCTAACCCACAGTTTCTTGACAGTTAACCCACAATTTCTTGACAGCTAACCCACAGTTTCTTGACAGTTAACCCACAATTTCTTGACAGCTAACCCACAATTTCTTGACAGTTAACCCACAATTTCTTGACAGCTAACCCACAGTTTCTTGACAGTTAACCCACAATTTCTTGACAGCTAACCCACAGTTTCTTGACAGTTAACCCACAATTTCTTGACAGCTAACCCACAATTTCTTGACAGCTAACCCACAGTTTCTTGACAGTTAACCCACAGTTTCTTGACAGCTAACCCACAATTTCTTGACAGCTAACCCACAGTTTCTTGACAGCTAACCCACATTTCTTGACAGCTAACCCACAGTTTCTTGACAGCTAACCCACAATTTCTTGACAGCTAACCCACAGTTTCTTGACAGCTAACCCACAATTTCTTGACAGCTAACCCACAGTTTCTTGACAGCTAACCCACAATTTCTTGACAGCTAACCCACAGTTTCTTGACAGCTAACCCACAATTTCTTGACAGCTAACCCACAGTTTCTTGACAGCTAACCCACAGTTTCTTGACAGCTAACCCACAGTTTCTTGACAGCTAACCCACAGTTTCTTGACAGCTAATCCACAATTTCTTGACAACTAACCCACAATTTCTTGACAGCTAACCCACAATTTCTTGACAGCTAACCCACAATTTCTTGACAGCTAACCCACAGTTTCTTGACAGCTAACCCACAGTTTCTTGACAGCTAACCCACAGTTTCTTGACAGCTAACCCACAATTTCTTGACAGCTAATCCACAATTTCTTGACAACTAACCCACAATTTCTTGACAGCTAACCCACAATTTCTTGACAGCTAACTCACAATTTCTTGACAGCTAACCCACAATTTCTTGACAGCTAACCCACAATTTCTTGACAGCTAACCCACAATTTCTTGACAGCTAACCCACAATTTCTTGACAGCTAACCCACAATTTCTTGACAGCTAACCCACAATTTCTTGACAGCTAACCCACAATTTCTTGACAGCTAACTCACAATTTCTTGACAGCTAACCCACAATTTCTTGACAGCTAACTCACAATTTCTTGACAGCTAACCCACAATTTCTTGACAGCTAACCCACAATTTCTTGACAGCTAACCCACAATTTCTTGACAGCTAACCCACAATTTCTTGACAGTTAACTCACAATTTCTTGACAGCTAACACAATTTCTGGCAGGTAACCCACAATTTCTTAACAGGTAAGCCATAATTTATTGACAGATAACCCACAATTCTTTGACAGGTAACCCACAATTCTTTGACAGGTAATCCACAATTCTTTGACAGGTAACCCACAGTTTCTTGATAGTTAACCCACAATTTCTTGACAGCTAACCCACAATTCTTTGAAAGGTAACCCACAATTCCTTGACAGGTAACCCACAATTCTTTGACAGGTAACCCACAATTCTTTGAGAGGAAACCCACAATTCCTTGACAGCTAACCCACAATTCTTTGAAAGGTAACCCACAATTCCTCGACAGGTAACGCACAATTCTTTGAGAGGTAACCCACAATTCCTTGAGAGGTAACCCACAATTCCTTGACGGTAACCCACAATTCCTTGAGAGCTAACCCACAGTTCCTTGACAACTAACCTATAATTCCTTGAGAAAACATTAAGCAACGTTTCAGTCCATCCTGGATGGTCGAAACTTGATAAATAGCCCTGGATGGTCCGAAACGTCATCAGAGGTTTTCTAACAAAATCGTAGTCAGGGTGTGAATTGTTCCAGTCACAATATTGTAAACTGGATTGCTGAGTGTACAGTCTGTAGGTAAATGATCCCAGTCATGATCTGAATGGCTAAATGGTCAGTCAGAGGGTAGGTGAATGATCCCAGTCATGGACAGGATAACTGAATGAACATTGTCATGGTAGGTTAATGATGAGTCAAAGCCATCAGTGTATACATAGTTAAGTTAGAGGCTGCTTCTAACTGGGTTGTCGAGAGTGACAAACTGAACAATCATCACACAGCAACTAAACAGGTTGATGAGAGTGCTTCTGGGAGTGTTGATGAGGGTGTTTCTGGTAGTGTTGATGAGAGTTCTTCTGGCAGTGTTGATGAGAGTGCTTCTGGTAGTGTTGATGAGAGTGCTTCTGGTGGTGTTGATGAGAGTGCTTCTGGTAGTGTTGATGAGAGTGTTTCTGGTAGTGTTTACTAACATCTCAGTACGATGCTACGATGGTAATCATGGCACTGATCCCTCGGTTATGAGGCCTGGCCTTCAATTAAGGTCATTACTTTTAAATATGGTTCTTCTCGTGAATTAAAACCCACGCTAGGTATTACCCTAAGGTAATACACTGGGTTAATACACTGGAGTAATACTACTCATCCTACTTAGCTTAGTAGTACAGTGTTACAATAGAGTACATCGCCTCGGTGTATTTCTGTGGGGGAAAAAAGGGGGTGAATTTTTTGACTGTACTCACCTCCGTGTTGTGGATATAGAAGTCTGTGTTCTGTAGCAGCAGCACCTGAGTGGTGGGCGTGGGCGGCAGTGATGACGCGGGCGTGGGGTGTGAGATCGCGGTTGTGAGTGCGAGATCGCGCGCGAGGTGGTGGGTTAGGTGCGCTGGTGGGCGTGAGGAGAGGTGGAGTGAGCTGCAGGTGACACAGCCACGCTATTTACCAGGCTAGGGAAGGCTAGGGGAGGATAGAGGAGGATAGGGGAGGGGGAGTCACCTGGCCAGGCGCAGACGCACTTTACGCCCACAGCTTTCTCTCCGCCCCCACACCCCCACACCCCCACACTTTCAACACCCACACTCACCCTAAACACCTGTCATCTCGCAAATATTTCCAGTATTCTCCCACTCCACCCACACGTGTTCCCCACTCCACCCACACGTGTTCCCCACTCCACCCACACGTGTTCCCCACTCCACCCACACGTGTTCCCCACTCCACCCACACGTGTTCTCCACTCCACCCACACGTGTTCCCCACTCCACCCACACGTGTTCCTCACTCCGCCCACACGTGCTCCCTACTCCACCCATACGTGCTTCCCACTCCACCCACATGTGTTCCACACTCCACCCACACGTGTTCCCCACTCCACCTACACGAGCTCCCCAATCCACCCACATCTGTTCCCCACTCCGCCCACAGGTGTTCTTCACTCCACCCACAAGAGTTCCCCACTTCACCCACAGGTGTTCCCCACTCCACAAACAGATATTCTCCACTCCACCCACACATATTCTACACTCAATACACACAGGTGTTCCCCACTCCACACAGGTGTTCCCAACTCCAAATATAGGTATTCCCCACTCCACCCACACGTGTTCCCCACACCACAAAACAGGTTTTCTTCACTTCACACACAGGTGTTCCCCACTCCACACACGTGTTCCCCACTCCACGCACAAATGTTCCCACTCCACACAAAGGTGTTCCCAACTGCACACACAGGTGTTGCCCACTCCACACACAAGTGTTCCCCACTCCACACAGGTGTTCCCCACTCCACAAGCAGGTGTTCCTGCAGGTATTCCTTATTCCTTATCCTCATATCAGACATAGACAGAGATATACACCACAGTACCGTATCATCCTTTGCGGATGATACTAGGATCTGCATGAGGCTGTCATCTGCTGAGGACGCGGTTAACCTCCAAGAAGATATAAACAAAGTTTTCCAGTGGGCAACGGTAAACAATATGATGTTCAATGAGGACAAATTCCAACTACTCCGTTATGGAAAACTGGAGGAGATAATAACTAGAACAGAGTATACTACTGACTCCGGCCATACAATAGAGCGGAAAAATAATGTAAGGGGCCTGGGAGTAGTAATGTCCGAGGATCTCACTTTCAAGGATCACAACAGTGCCACGATCGCACGTGCAAAGAAAATGATAGGATGGATAATGAGAACTTTCAACACGAGAGATGCCAAGCCCATGATGATCCTTTTCAAATCACTTGTTCTCTCTAGGCTAGAATACTGCTGTACATTAACATCTCCATTCAAAGCAGATGAAATCGCAGATCTAGAGAGTGTACAGAGATCCTTTACTGCACGTATAAGTTCTGTCAAGCACCTTAACTACTGGGAACGCTTGGAAGCACTTGACTTATACTCGTTGGAACGCAGGAAGGAGAGATATATCATAATCTACACTTGGAAAATCTTGGAAGGAATTGTCCCAAATCTGCACACAGAAATCACTCCCTACGAAAGTAAAAGACTGGGCAGGCGATGCAAAATGCCCCCAATAAAAAGTAGGGGCACCATTGGTACACTAAGGGAAAACACCATAAGTGTCCGGGGCCCAAAACTGTTTAACAGCCTCCCATCAAGCATTAGGGGAATTGCCAATAAACCCCTGGCTGCCTTCAAGAGAGAGCTGGACAGATACTTAAAGTCAGTGCCGGATCAGCCGGGCTGTGGCTCGTACGTTGGACTGCGTGCGGCCAGCAGTAACAGCCTAGTTGATCAGGCCCTGATCCATCGGGAGGCCTGGTCATGGACCGGGCCGCGGGGGCGTTGATCCCCGGAATAACCTCCAGGTAACCAGGTAACTACACACACAGGTGTTGCTGCCTCCACAAACAGGTGTTCCCCACCCCTCACACAGGTATTCACCCCCTCCACTACCAGTTACATTAAATGTCATACTACCAGTCATACTACCAGTTATACTACCAGTCATACTACCAGTCATACTACCTGTCATACTACCAGTCATGCTACCAGTCATACTACCAGTCAAACTACCAGTCATACTACCAGTCATACTACCAGCCATACTGCCAGTCATACTACCTGTCATACTACCAGTCATACCACCAGTCATATTAATGTGATACTACCAGTCATAATACCAGTTACACTACTAGTCGTACTACCAGTCATACTACCAGTCATACTACCTGTCATACTACCAGTCATACTACCAGTTATGCTGCCAGTCATACTACCAGTTATGCTACCAGTCATACTACCTGCAATGCTACCAGTCATACTGCCAGTCATACTACCAGTCATACTACCAGTCATACTACCAGTCATACTACCAGTCATACTACCTGTCATACTACCAGTCACACTACCAGTTATGCTGCCAGTCATACTACCAGTTATGCTACCAATCATACTACCAGTCATGCTACCTGCCATGCTGCCAGTCATACTGCCGGTCATACTACCAGTTATACTACCATTCATGCTGCCAGTCATACTACCAGTCATACTACCAGACAAACTACCAGTCATACTACCGGTCATACTACCAGTCATACTACCAGTCATACTACCAGTCATACTGCCAGTCATACTACCTGTCATACTACCAGTCATACCACCAGTCATATTAATGTGACACTACCAGTCATAATACCAGTTACACTACTAGTCGTACTACCAGTCATACTACCAGTCATACTACCTGTCATACTACCAGTCATGCTACCAGTCATGCTGCCAGTCATGCTACCTGTCACTCTACCAGTCATACTACCTGTCATACTACCAGTCATACTACCAGTTATGCTGCCAGTCATACTACCAGTTATGCTACCAGTCATACTACCTGCCATGCTACCAGTCATACTGCCAGTCATACTACCAGTCATACTACCAGTCATACTACCAGTCATACTACCAGTTATGCTGCCAGTCATACTACCAGTTATGCTACCAATCATACTACCAGTCATGCTACCTGCCATGCTACCAGTCATACTGCCAGTCATACTACCAGTCATACTGCCAGTCATACTACCTGTCATACTACAAGTTATACTACCAGTCATACTACCAGTCATACTACCAATCATACTACCAGTCATACTACCAGTCATACTACCAGTCAAACTACCAGTCATACTACCAGTCATACTACCTGTCATACTACCAGTCATACTACCATTCATAGTAAATGTGATACTACCAGTCATACTACCAGTTACGCTATTAGTCGTAATACCAGTCATACTACCAGTCATACTACCTGTCATACTACCAGTCATACTTCCGGTCATACTACTAGACATACTACCAGTTATACTACCAGTCATACTACCAATCATACTACCAGTTATGCTAACAGTCATACTACCAGTCATACTACCAGTTATACTACCAGTCATACTACTAGTTATACTACCAGTCATACTACCAGTCATACTAACAGTTATACTACCAGTCATACTACCAGTTATACTACCAGTCATACTACCAGTCATACTGCCAGTCATATTACCTGTCATACTACCAGTCATACTACCAGTCATACTAAATGTGATACTACCAGTCATACTACCAGTTACAATACTAGTCGTACTACCAGTCATACTAGCAGTCATACTACCTGTCATACTACCAGTCATACTGCCAGTTATGCTGCCAGTCATACTACCAGTTATACTACCAGTCATACTACCTGCCATGCTACCAGTCATGCTGCCAGTCATACTACCAGTCACACTACCTGCCATGCTACCAGTCATACTACCAGTCATACTGCCAGTCATACTACCTGTCATACTACCAGTCATTCTACCAGTCATATTAAAAGTCATACTACCATTCATACTACCAGTCAAACTACCAGTCATACTACCAGTCATACTACCAGTCATACTACCAGTCAAACTGCCAGTCATACTACCAGTCATACTACCAGTTACACTACTAGTCGTACTACCAGCCATACTACCAGTCATACTACCAATCATACTACCTGTCATACTACCAGTCATACTACCACTTACACTACTAGTCGTACTACCAGTCATACTACCAGTCATACTACCAGTTACACTACCAGTCATGCTACCAGTCATACTACCAGTCATACTACCAGTCATACTACCAGTCATACTACCAGTCAAACTACCAGTCATACTACCAGTCATACTACTAGTCAAACTACCAGTCATACTACCAGTCATACTACCAGTTATGCTACCAGTCATAATACCAGTCATGCTACCAGTTATACTACCAGTCATACTACCAGTCATACTACCAGTTATACTACCAGTCATACTACCAGTTATACTACCAGTCATACTACCAGTTATACTACCAGTCATACTACCAGTCATACTACCAGTCATACTACCAGTCATACTACCACTTACACTACTAGTCGTACTACCAGCCATACTACCAGTCATACTACCAGTCATACCACCAGTCATACTACCAGTTACACTACCAGTCATGCTACCAGTCATACTACCAGTCATACTACCACTCATACTACAAGTCATGCTACCACTCATACTACCAGTCATACTATCAGTCATACTACCAGTCATACTACCAGTCATGCTACCAGTTACACTACCAGTCATACTACCAGTCATACTACCAGTCATGCTACCAGTTACACTACCAGTCATGCTACCAGTCATACTACCAGTCATATTACCAGTCATACTACCAGTCATACTACCAGTTACACTACCAGTCATGCTACCAGTCATAATACCAGCCATACTACCAGTCATACTACCAGTCATACTACCAGTTACACTACCAGTCATACTACCAGTCATACTACCAGTCATACTTCCAGTCATACTACCAGTCGTACTACCAGTCATACTACCACTCATACTATCAGTCATACTACCAGTCATACTACCAGTCGTACTACCACTCATACTACCAGTCATACTATCAGTCATACTACCAGTCATACTACCAGTCATACTACCACTCATACTACCAGTCATACTACCAGTCATACTACCAGTCATACTACCAGTCATGCTACCAGTCATACTACCAGTCAAACTACCAGTCATACTACCAGTCATACTACCAGTCATACTACCAGTCATGCTACCAGTCATACTACCAGTCAAACTACCAGTCATACTACCAGTCATACTACCAGTCATACTACCAGTCATACTAGATTCACCATTCAGTCTTCCAGTCTTTTTAATGAACTTTTTCCTCACACTTCTACTCAGCTAATCTTGGATTCATCCAGTGACTGGTGCCACATAGTGGAGAGGTTTAACAGCAGATCAGCCACAGAGTGGCCTTTTCTGAAGCCATATTGACGGTTACAAAGAAACAAGTAGCAAATGATAAACGTTGTCATCTGCCGTGAGATTATTGTCCCAAGAATCTTGGCAATGATTGACGTAAGTGATACTGGTCTGTAGTTACTGATTTCTGCTCTGCTCTTCTTTTTGTAAACAGGGACTATATTTGCCTCTTTCCACAGAGAAGGTCGTCTGCACTCCACTAGGCAGTGCTGATGGATGCGAGTTTACGGTGCTGCTAACGGGTTTGCGTATCCATTCAGCAATCTTGGACTCATCTTAAGTGGTCCCACAGCCTTTCTTTGGTCCAAGGATGTGAAGAGACGATGCACTTCGTCTTGCCTTATTGTCACCTCTGACAACTTTGATACAGTTTTTGCGGCTAGCAAAAGAGATTACTTTGCTGAATCAGGAACTTGCATCTTAGCAGCAGAGTGTAAGGCAAAGAGGTCAGCTTTCTCCTATCTACTAGCAGAATAGGTTCCATCCTACAGATTTAGAAGTGAAATAATTTCATCAGGTGAATAACCAAGGACCATCAGGTTTTGGAGCCCGCTCTACCTGGCACCAGTTTTCATTTTGTGTCAGCCTTCCATCTAGAGATGGTCCACTGTTATACCGTCTTCAAATCTTGTAGGTAATCAGTCCCTCAGCCTGGAATCGATATGTTCAGTCCATCACTCTTGTAGGAAGTACAGCCTCTCGACAAAGACAACCGAACCAAGGACGATCTCAAGACTTCGTCAAATACTACCGGTGAAGAATAAATTTTTATTGGAGGTTAAGGATGTGTTAGGTGAAGGCATTCACTTGGTTATCACCGTCACCTTGGAGCAGAGCATTCCAATCGGAGGCCGCGAGCTCAGAGCAAAGGGCCAGCCAGTTACCTCTTTCACACAGGCAGGTTGCTCTCCCTCTCTTCCTCCATTTCTTTACCTTTCCCGTTGTAAAGCTCTTCTTCATTGCTTAATCTTATTATGAGTGTCTCACCAAAAACGTCAGAACCTCCTGTATAGAGTCAGAAAACTTAAGCGGGAGAATAACGACACAATACACCAATGCTTCACACGGGATGGGAAGATTCTTGTTAGGAAAACAAATGTAGGTCAACTGTACACAATCACGAACGAGAATGATCTATCACGATTTCTCAGGGATATTAATTTTACAGAGAATAACTAAACCTAAAAGCCTACGTGTAGTGTATGTTTTGCTCCATTATTGTACAAATTCCACAGTACAATCTCTTAGTAATCAAAAAATCAACTACCTCAGTAATGTGATTTTATTAGTAAGCATAAGTCACCTTATGTTATATAATTTTCTTAATTACTATTGTTTGCTTAAATATTTGCTTAATTAATACTTTCTCTGTCCATATTACAACCTCATATTTCTTTAAATACTATTAATTGCTATTACTTACCAAATTAATTATCAAATACTATTTTTACTATCAGTACAATTTACTCTTAATATTTTTGACATTAATTTAATTACCATTACTTGTCTAATTACCATAACCTGATTTAATACCACATTTACTATCTTAGAGTAGTTCCTGACTCTTAAATACCTTGTACTGCCAATTAAGCTCTAGTATAACTACCAGTGCAATATTGAACCCAAATAACTGTTCTTAAAATTTAGTACTTGAAGTAAACATTTCTTTTTTCTTTTTATTTTTACTAATTAATATTTTTTGTAATCATTATTACTTACTAAAATTTTATTAAACACCATATTTACTACCAGTCAGTTTTACTTTTGTACATTAAACATTATTTTATACTTTTCTTAACCTTTTGTTGCCAAATTTTCAAGTTTGTATATTCACCTCCAACCTTTATATTATCCTGTGTACCTGTGTACCTGTGTACCTGTGTACCTGTGTACCTGTGTACCTGTGTACCTGTGTACCTGTGTACCTGTGTACCTGTGTACCTGTGTACCTGTCTACCATCTTACTATCATATTATAACCAAGACATTGCCATTTTTATTTTTTTTTATTTTATTCTTTTGGTACATTAATTTGTGTATTTTGTCTTGTCAATTTCAATCTAGTTATACTCTAGTTCTTGTTAACAACTTATATTAAACCTTAGTGCAATTGCAAGTGAGAGTCTTGTACCATTTTAATTTGTATTTTTATATTAATAGTTTATACCTAGTTGTACTTTAGCTCATTCTAACTCAATACTTAGACAACACTAAATTCATTTATTAGACCTTAGTGCAATTACAAGATTGAGTCTGGTGCTATTTGTAATTTGTATTTTTATAGTACTAGTTTATACCTAATTGTACTTTAGCTCATTCTAGCACAACACATAGACAATATCAACTTCATTATGTTTATTAGTGACTATACTCTATATGACCAAAGTGCTTTAGCTATATACTTATCCAAACTTCCCACTACTATAGTTATCGGTATTAGAACTCACCACATAATACAGGATATAAACAACCACTATTTAAACCTAAAAGATTAATGATCACGTTGACCCTGATCTAAACCTCCATAATTTAACACACAATCAAAACTTATTGGAAAGTAACTGCCTTTATTACACAGCATCACGAGCCAGCACTATCCTAAACACTGCTCAAAGTCTATCAGTTCTTAACTACAACATCAGGTCCTTAAGCAAACACTATGATGGCCTCCTGGCACTCCATGAGTCGCTAAAGACACCCTTCTCCTGCATTATTCTTACTGAGACCTGGTTTAAGCAGGACACAACAGATATCTATCCACTACCAGGATACACAGGATGCTTAGACTATTCAACAAACATTGCCCTATAAAAACGAAACAGATCACGAATAAACGGCTCGGTTGCCCATGGCTATCCAGCAGCATTCTGAAATCCATTGATAAGAAACACCAATATGAAAAGCAATATAGACAGGGCTTAATACACAAAGATATTCTTAAACAATATTCATCAGTTCTCACCAAATTAATAAAGAAAACCAAACAACTGTACTACTCCAGCAGATTCACTGGCACAAGAGGAGATATAAAAAAGAGCTGGAAAACACTTTCCCAGATTCTGGGGACCCACAAACTGAAAAAAAAAAAACAAGAATATTGTCCTAATTAAACCTAATGAAACACCACTGCATCCCACTGATACAGCTAACAAGATAAACGACTTCTTCTCAAACATAGGATCTAATCTCGACAGCAAAATCCCGCGTACCAACGCCCGTGCCGGGGACTACCTAGATGGGAATTTTCCAAATTCCCTTTATCTTGTACCAACTGAGCCCACGGAAGTCACGGCAATTATAAAGTCACTCAAAAATAACTCAGGGAATCTGTCTCACGTCCCACCATTATTGTATAAGCGAGCGGCCCATGTCCTTTCGCGTGCTATTACATTACTTTTTAACAATTCACTAGAAACTAGCACTTTCCCGACACTACTCAAGACAGCAAGGGTTACACCAATACATAAAGGTGGTGACCCTACAAACTCAAACAACTATAGGCCAATATCAAACTTACCATTGCTATCAAAAATCTTCGAGAAACTCGTGCACAGGAGACTATATTCATTTATAATGGCACAAAACATACTCAACCCCTGCCAATTTGGATTCAGGAAAAATAAAAGCACTAATGATGCAATTGTAAAAATGCTATATCTGCTTTTCACAGCACTGGAAAATAAGGAATATCCGCTAGGAATTTTTATTGACCTAAGAAAAGTTTTTGGCACAGTAGACCACGGAATCCTACTCCACAAACTTGACCATTATGGTATAAGAGGTCATGCGCTTGCATATTTCAAATCCTACCTTACTAATAGGTATCAGTATGTCACCATTAAAGACACAGCCTCATCAACACGGCCACTTGATACTGGAGTTCCGCAGGGAAGTGTCCTTGGTCCCCTGCTCTTCCTCATTTACATCAATGATCTTTCAAACGTATCCCAACACCTGAAACCCTTTGCTGACGACATGACTTACGTCATCTCCCACCCTAATCTTGCCACCCTCAACACCATTGTTAACGAGGAACTGCTCAAAATATTGACTTGGATGACAGCCAATAAACTTACACATAACACTGACAAAACCTACTACATTATGTTTGGTAGCAGAGCAGGTGTTGCGCAACTTAACATTATGATTGACAAAACTCTAATTGCCAGACATAATGAGGGCAAATTCCTAGGTCTATACCTTGACAACAACCTAAATTTCAGCACCCATATCCAACACATAACAAAAAAAAAATATCCAAAACGGTGGGGATCTTCTCCAAGATACGATATTATGTGCCGCAAACTGCCCTTCTCACACTATACCATTCATTCATTTATCCATACCTCACCTATGCTATTTGTGCTTGGGGTTCAACTGCAGCAACACACCTAAAGCCAATAATAACCCAACAAAAAGCCGCAGTAAGAATAATCACTAAATCCCATCCATGGCAACACCCTCCCCTACTCTTCATAGATCTAAACTTACTCCCTGTTCAGAACATCCACACTTAAAATCTATATCTACAGGACCTTAAATTCCAATATTAACCTTGACCTAAAACGTTTTCTTGATAGTTGTGACAGAATCCACAGGCATAAAACCAGACACAAACATCTCTATGGCATTCCCCGTGTCCGACTAAACCTTTACAAAAATTCAATGTGTGTCAAAGGGCCTAAAATCTGGAACACCCTACCTGAAAACTCTAGAACTGCAGACACATTAATCACTTTCAAGACTACAGTTAGAAAACATCTTATCTCCCTGATACACCCCGTCAACTAACTACATGATAACCACCTGGTGGTTCACAATTACACTCACTCACCCATTGACTATAAACACAGAAATACGAATCTTAATCTTAAAATAATGAATCCTAACTAGTCATAAGTTTGCCTATGATACTCCAATATAGACACTATGTATTTGCCAAAACAAAAGCATTCACATTGCTAAACTCACAAACTATAATATAGTCACTTAGCCTTAATACCATAATCTGTAATAATTTAAAGTTAAGAATTAATCTAAGTCTGCCCGAAATGCCTAGCCATACTAGGTGTCCTAGTGACCCCTTCTGTAATTAGTATTTTAAAACATGTAAACCACACAATATCCAAAATCTGTAAACCCCGTATTGTAATCCTTATAGAGAATAAACTTGATTGATTGACTGATACTGCCTTACACCGCTATTTTTTGTTTGGTTTGTTTGCAAGGTTCTATTCCTATCGACCGTATGTTTCGTAGGTTTCAACATTATCGACTGCTTGTTTGTTACGCTTTAACACTATCTTCTATTTGTTTGTTAACTTAACATTACTGATTGATTAATGGTTATTTAAGTTGCATTTCACCTATACATCATCAGTCCTTCAGTTACTAAAATAGTGATTAAAATATATACATGGGATAGCCCAAGAGTAATGTAGAGACCTATTGAGGTACTAACCCGTCTAGGTACAGTGGTACAAGGTACACAAGGTACACATAGGTGGTTGCAACATGATGATTGCAACTAGTTTAATGGTTTAATGAATCAGGTTGTTGATAATATTATAATGGCGATGATAATAATAATGATATTAGTGAGTAGTAGTTGATAATAATGATAGGAATGGCATTAAAATTAAGAATAGCCTAGTTATTATAAGAAAGAAAACCTGAATAGGAGAATTCACTGAGGATATTTCCTGAATATTCTGGAAGGTTCTGCGACACCGGTTGACAAATGAGGAATTTTTCCCTCTATTTCATTAGTTAGAAGGTTGTAAATGAAGGTATGTTATGTTCCACTATTGTAATGTAATTTTTTACGTCACATGACCTGTTCCCGGCGGTTGAAAGCTATTAACCATCAGTAATTTTAGTCGTGCTATCTGCAGACTGTGAGGTTTACTCCACCCCACCCCATATGGGGTGTTATGGGGTGTGGTGGGGTGGGGGTGGGGGGGAGGACCGGTGTGTGGTTGGCACCCCGGTGGTCTCTCAGTCTGGCTGGTACCTACACACTACCATTCTCACTACTATACTCTGAAAACTTACGCTACTTCTCTTGTTGTTGCCTTTGCAACATTGCACAGCTCCTGATGACGCACTGAGAAGTGTGAAAGTACTTGAACTAAAGATTTCCACCCCCCCCCGTGGCTTGTCTTGCATATATATATATATATATATATATATATATATATATATATATATATATATATATATATATATATATATATATATATATATATATATATATATATATATATATATATAAACGTACTTCAGTGAAAACTATAGAAGGGTCTATACACACTAGTGTATATACAAAGAGGGAGATACACTCAGCAGATTATATATATGCTTTGTCAGTGATCATTATGGATAATGCAGGTGAAATGATCTTGATCCCAGAAATTTGATCCTTCCTCGAAGCACAACCGATTCCCTTCCATTTCCCAAGCACTGTATCACTCCTGTGTTTAGCGCTTCCTGGTCAATGTAGTGACTATAACAAGTTTTATAGACTATAATTCCTCGTACTTGTTGGTTACCAGGAGTCTGTACTGTGGATCTTGTCTAGTACATGTTACATCTAGTAAGGAATATCCTAGTATATACTAATCTAGAAAATGTTGGATATAGTAAATATTATATCTAATAAATAAAAGATAGAAAATACTAAATCTATTAAATGCTAGATCTATTAAATACTAGATATAAAGAATATTAGATCCAATAAGTGCTAAATTTAGTGAGCATTAGATCTAGTAAATACTAGGTCTAATAAATCTAGTAAATAATATATCCTGTAAATTCTAGATCCAGTAAGTGTTAGATCTACTTAATGCTATGTCTAGTAAATACGAGACTTTGTAAATAATAGATCTCTTAAATTCTAAAACTCGTATATGTTTGATCTAGTAAATACTAGATCTAGTATAGTGGAATATGTTTGATCTTCATCGAGAAACATTCTCCACCGAAGCGTAAATGAAGTCTTAGATCGTTGAGGTGTAAAGGTAACAACAAGTGAGGTGAACATTCACGCTGCCACCTCTGTTATTCACGTAACTTGTCCATATTATTGCAACACTGATAGATTCAATATTTAGCGTTTACGCTTTCCTGAGTCGTACACAAGTGAAGGATACGACTGATGTCTTATTCATTTATCAGCACTGTAAAACAATAACAACAACATATATATATATTATATATATATATATATATATATATATATATATATTATATATATATATATATATGTGTGTGTGTGTGTGTGTGTGTGTGTGTGTGTGTGTGTGTGTGTGTGTGTGTGTGTGTGAGTGTGTTGTGTGTGTGTGTGTGTGTCGTGCCGAATATGTAAAACTGGTCACTTAGCAAGAACTCATTTAAAATTAAGTCCTTTCTAAAATTTTCTCTTATACGTTTTGCAGATATATTTTTTTCATTAATGTTAATGTAAATTTTTTTAATTTTGCACCAAAAGAATCTTAGAAAACTTACCTGACCTTATTATAACAAGTGCAATTTATTTTAGCCTAACCCAAATAAATATATTTTAGATTTGTTTACAATAATTTAAGACTAAATAAACACAGTGAAATATATTTTTTTCGTTAGGTTAAGAATGATTTTGGCGAAATTATTGCATACACAAATTTTCACTTGTCCTATATGGCAAGATGAGCGTTGCTAGTTCAGCCAAGATCGCAAGTTCTGCCTATTCGTCACGACATATATATATATATATATATATATATATATATATATATATATATATATTATATATATTTATATATATATATATATATATATATATATATATATACATATATATATATATATAATTTTTTTTTTCACCAAGTCGGCCGTCTCCCACCGAGGCAGGGTGACCCAAAAAAGAAAGAAAATCCCCAAAAAGAAAATACTTTCATCATCATTCAACACTTTCACCACACTCACACATTATCACTGCTTTTGCAGAGGTGCTCAGAATACAACAGTTTAGAAGCATATACGTATAAAGATACACAACATATCCCTCCAAACTGCCAATATCCCAAACCCCTCCTTTAAAGTGCAGGCATTGTACTTCCCATTTCCAGGACTCAAGTCCGACTATTTGAAAATAACCGGTTTCCCTGAATCCCTTCACTAAATATTACCCTGCTCACACTCCAACAGATCGTCAGGTCCCAAGTATCATTCGTCTTCATTCACTCCTATCTAACATGCTCATGCACGCTTGCTGGAAGTCCAAGCCCCTCGCCCACAAAACCTCCTTTACCCCCTCTTTCCAACCCTTTCGAGGACGACCCCTACCCCTCTTTCCTTTCCCTATAGATTTATATGCTTTCCATGTCATTCTACTTTGATCCATTCTCTCTAAATGACCAAACCACCTCAACAACCCCTCTTCTGCCCTCTGACTAATGCTTTTATTAACTTCACACATTCTCCTAATTTCCACACTCCGAATTTTCTGTATAATATTTACACCACACATTGCCCTTAGACAGGACATCTCCACTGCCTCCAACCGTCTCCTCGCTGCTGCATTTACCACCCAAGCTTCACATCCATATAAGAGTGTTGGTACTACTATACTTTCATACATTCCCTTCTTTGCCTCCATAGATAACGTTTTTAGACTCCACATATACCTCAACGCACCACTCACCTTTTTTCCCTCATCAATTCTATGATTAACCCTCATCCTTCATAAATCCATCCGCCGACACGTCAACTCCTAAGTATCTGAAAACATTCACTTCTTCCATACTCCTCCTCCCCAATTTGATATCCAATTTTTCTTTATCTAAATCATTTGATACCCTCATCACCTTACTCTTTTCTATGTTCACTTTCAACTTTCTACCTTTACACACATTCTCAAACTCATCCACTAACCTTTGCAATTTTTCTTTAGAATCTCCCATAAGCACAGTATCATCAGCAAAAAGTAACTGTGTCAATTCCCATTTTGAATTTGATTCCCCCATAATTTAATCCCACCCCTCTCCCGGACACCCTAGCATTTACTTCTTTTACAACCCCATCTATAAATATATTAAACAACCATGGTGACATTACACATCCCTGTCTAAGACCTGCTTTTCCCGGGAAGTATTCTCCCTCTCTTCTACACACCCTAACCTGAGCCTCACTATCCTCATAAAAACTCTTTACAGCATTTAGTAACTTACCACCTATTCCATATACTTGCAACATCTGCCACATTGCTCCTCTATCCACTCTATCATATGCCTTTTCTAAATCCATAAATGCAATAAAAACTTCCCTACCTTTATCTAAATACTGTTCACATATATGCTTCAATGTAAACACTTGATCTACACATCCCCTACCCACTCTGAAGCCTCCTTGCTCATCCGCAATCCTACATTCTGTCTTACCTCTAATTCTTTCAATTATAACCCTACCGTATACTTTTCCTGGTATACTCAGTAAACTTATTCCTCTATAATTTTTACAATCTCTTTTGTCCCCTTCCCTTTATATAAGGGACTATACATGCTCTCCGCCAATCCCTAGGTACCTTCCCCTCTTTCATACATTTATTAAACAAAAGTACCAACCACTCCAACACTATATCCCCCCCTGCTTTTAACATTTCTGTCATGATCCCATCAGTTCCAGCTGCTTTACCCCCTTTCATTCTACGTAATGCCTCACGTACCTCCACCACACTTACATTCTGCTCTTCTTCACTCCTAAAAGATGGTATACCTCTCTGGCCAGTGCATGAAATTACCGCCTCCCTTTCTTCCTCAACATTTAAAAGTTCCTCAAAATATTCTCGCCATCTACCTAATACCTCCCTCTCCCCATCTACTAACTCCCCTACCCTGTTTTTAACTGACAAATCCATACTTTCCCTAGGCTTTCTTAACTTGTTTAACTCACTCCAAAAATTTTTCTTATTTTCATTAAATTTCTTGACAGTGCCTCTCCCACTCTTTCATCTGCTCTCCTTTTGCACTCTCTCACCACTCTCTTCACCTTTATTTTACTCTCCATATACTCTGCTCTTCTTATAACACTTCTGCTTTGTAAAAACCTCTCGTAAGCTACCTTTTTCTCTTTTATCACATCCTTTACTTCATCATTCCACCAATCACTCCTCTTTCCTCCTGCCCCCACCCTCTTATAACCACAAACTTCTGCCCCACATTCTAATACTGCAGTTTTAAAACAATTCCAACCCTCTTCAAGCCCCCCACTACTCATCTTTGCACTAGCCCACCTTTCTGCCAATAGTCGCTTATATCTCGCCCGAACTTCCTCCTTCCTTAGTTTATACACTTTCACCTCCCTCTTACTTGTTGTTGCCACCTTCCTCTTTTCCCATCTACCTCTTACTCTAACTGTTAGCTACAACTAAATAATGATCCGATATATCAGTTGCCCCTCTATAAACATGTACATCCTGGAGTCTACCCATCAACCTTTTATCCACCAATACATAATCTAACAAACTACTTTCATTACGTGCTACATCATACCTTGTATATTTATTTATCCTCTTTTTCATAAATATGTATTACTTATTACCAAATTTCTTTCTACACATAGCTCAATTAAAGGCTCCCCATTTACATTTACCCTGGCACCCGAAAATTTACCTACTACTCCCTCCATAACATTTTTACCCACTTTAGCATTGAAATCCCAACCACTATTACTCTCACACTTGATTCAAAACTCCCCACGCATTCACTCAACATTTCCCAGAATATCTCTCTCTCTCCTCTACACTTCTTTCTTCTCCAGGTGCATACACGCTTACTATAACCCACTTTTCACATCCAATCTTTATTTTACTCCACATAATCCTTGAATTTATACATTTGTAGTCCCTCTTTTCCTGCCATAGCTTATCCCTCAACATTATTGCTACTTCTTTAGCTCTAACTCTATTTGAAACCCCTGACCTAATTCCATTTATTCTTCTCCATTGAAACTCTCCCACCCCCTTCAGCTTTGTTTCACTTATATATATATATATATATATATATATATATATATATATTATATATATATATATTTTATATATATATATATTATATTTATATATATATATATATATTATATATATATATATATTTATATATATATATATATATATATATGTGAGGGGTGTTAATGTTGCAGTTTAAAACTGTAGTGTAAAGCACCCTTCTGGCAAGACAGTGATGGAGTGAATGATGGTGAAAGTTTTTCTTTTTCGGGCCACCCTGCCTTGGTGGGAATCGGCCAGTGTGATAATAAAATAATAATAAAAATAAAAAATATATATATATATATATATATATATATATATGTATATATATATATATATATATTATATATATATATATATATATATATATATATATTATATATATATATATATATATATATATATATATGTATATATATATATATATATATATACTCAGGCCGAAGGAGACTCGAACTTACGAACCTTGGAACAAGGTACGCAGTGCACTACCGCCGTACCATACTGGTCCAATACCTTGACGCTAGCAACGCGAGACGTTTTTGGTCCATAGCAGCCAACATCGAAGGTTCGTAGGGTCGAGTCTCCTTCGGCCTGAGATTGTTGTTTGTCAATATTTTGCCTGTTCTGCGAATTCTAAACATTGCAAAAATTTCTCGTCGGTCGATGCATGCAGGGGATGAGATGAAAAGCTAAAAGCCGCCAGCCTGAATGCTGGCTTCCTTGGACCAAAAACGTCTAGTGTTAGCTGGGCGCCAAGGTATTGGTCCAGTGTGGTACGGCGGTAGAGTACTGCGTACCTTATTCCAAGGTTCGGCCTGAGATTGGTGTTTGTGAACATTTTGCCTGTTCTGCGAATTCTGAACACACACACACACACACACACACACACACACACACACACACACACACACACACACACACACACAGGACCCTGTACTCCGTGTACGTTAGGCCCATATTGGAGTATGCGGCACCAGTTTGGAACCCACACCTAGCCAAGCACGTGAAGAAACTAGAGAAAGTGCAAAGGTTCGCAACAAGACTAGTCCCAGAGCTAAGAGGTATGTCCTACGAGGAGAGGTTAAGGGAAATCAACCTGACGACACTGGAGGACAGGAGAGATAGGGGGGACATGATAACGACATACAAAATACTGAGAGGAATTGACAAGGTGGACAAAGACAGGATGTTCCAGAGATTGGACACAGTAACAAGGGGACACAGTTGGAAGCTGAAGACACAGATGAATCACAGGGATGTTAGGAAAGTATTTCTTCACCACAGAGTAGTCAGTAAGTGGAAAAAAGTTGGGAAGCGATGTAGTGGAGGCAGGATCCATACATAGCTTTAGCAGAGGTATGATAAAGCTCACGGCTCAGGGGGAAATGGGCCTTGTAGGGGATCAGGAAGAGGCGGGGCCAGGGGCTCGGACTTTGACCCCGCAACCTACTAGGTGAGTACAAAAGAAAAAAATGATCAACACATCCCGATGGCCAGGAGAGCACACATGGGGAGCAAAGTTACTAGTTATGGGTGATTTCAATCACAAGGAGATTGACTGGGAAAACCTGGAGCCCCATGGGGGTCCCGAAACATGGAGAGCCAAGATGATGGATGTGGTACTGGAGAACCTCATGCATCAACATGTTAGAGACACTAACCAGAGAGAGAGGAGAGGATGAACCAGCAAGGTTGGACCTTGTATTCACCATGAGTAGTTCGGACATCGAGGGTATCATGTATGAAAGGCCCCTGGGAGCTAGTGATCATGTGGTTCTGTGCTTCGACTACATAGTTTGAGCTCCAAGTGGAGAGAGTAGCAGGAATAGGCTGGGAAAAACCAAACACAAAAGGGGAACTACTCAGGCATGAGGAACTTCCTTCAAGACATTCAGTGGGAAAGGGAACTGACAGGAAAACCAGTACAAGAAATGATGGACTATGTAGCAACAAAATGCAAGGAGGCAGAGGAGAGGTTTGTTCCCAAGGGAAACAGAAATAATGGGAAGAACAGAACGAGTCCTTGGTTTCACCAAAGGTGTAGGGAGGCAAAAACTAGTGTACTAGAGAATGGAAAAGGTACAGAAGACAGAGAACTCAGGAAAATAAGAAATCAGCCGAAGAGCCAGAAACGAATATTGCACAGATAAGAAGGGAGGCTCAGAGACAATATGAAAATGACATAGCATCAAAAGTAAAGACTGACCCGAAGCTGTTGTACAGCCACATCAGAGGAAAACAACAGTCAAGGACCAAGTAATCAGACTGAGGAAGGGTGATGGGGAATTCACAAGAAACGACCGAGAGGTATGTCAGGAGCTCAACACAAGATTTAAAGAGGTATTTACAGTGGAAACCATGAGGACTCCAAGAAATCAGAACAGGGGGGGGCACATCAGCAAGTGCTGGATGAGGTACATATAACCAAGGAGGAGGTGAAGAAGCTGCTATGCGAACTTGACACCTCAAAGGCGTGGGACCAGACAACATCTCTCCATGGGTCCTTAAAGAGGGAGCAGAGATATTGTGTGAGCCATTAACAAAGATCTTCAACACATCATTTGAAACTGGGCAACTCCCTGAGGTATGGAAAATGGCAAATGTAGTCCCAATTTTTAAAAAGGGAGACAGACATGAGGCACTAAACTACAGACCTGTATCTCTAACGTGTATATATGCAAGTCATGGAGAAGATCATCAGGAGGAGAGTGGTGGGGCACCTGGAAAGAAACAAGTGTATAATTGACAACCAGCACGGTTTTCAGGGAAGGAAAATCCTGTGTCACAAACCTACTAGAGTTTTTATGATAAGTGACAGAAGTAAGACAAGAGAGAGAGGGTGGATCGACTGCGTATTTTTGGACTGCAAGAAGGCTTTCGACACAGTTCCTCACAAGGTTACTGCAAAAGCTAGAGGACCAGGCACACATAACAGGAAAGGCACTGCAATGATCCAGAATATCTGACAGGAGGAAACAACGTGTCATGGTACGCGACGAGGTGTCAGAGTGGGCGCCTGTGACAAGCGGGGTTCCACAGGGGTCAGTCCTAGGACCTGTGCTGTTCTTGGTATACGTGAACGACATAACGGAAGGGATAGACTCAGAAGTGTCCTTGTTTGCAGACGATGTGAAGTTAATGAGAAGAATCGAATCGGACGAGGATCAGGCAGGACTACAAAGAGATCTGGACAGGCTACAAGGCCTGGTCCAGCAACTGGCTCCTTGAATTTAAACCCTGCCAAATGCAAAGTCATGAAGATTGGGGAAGGCAAAGAAGACCACAGACACAATATAGTTTAGATGGCCAAAGACTGCAAACCTCACTAAAGGAAAAAGATCTGGGGTGAGTATAACACCGAGCATATCTCCTGAGGCACACATCAATCAGATAACTGCTGCAGCATACGGGCGCCTGGCAAACCTACGGATAGCGTTCCGATACCTCAGTAAGGATTCGTTTAAACTCTGTACACCATCTACGTCAGGCCCATACTGGAGTATGCAGCACCAGTTTGGAATCCACACCTAGTCAAGCACGTCAAAATTAGAGAAAGTGCAAAGTTTGCAACAAGACTAGTCCCAGAGCTACGGGATTGTCCTATGAAGAAAGGTTGAGGGAAATCGGCCTGACGACACTGGAGGCCAGGAGGGTCAGGGGAGACATGATAGCGACATATAAAATACTGCGCGGAATAGACGAGGTGGACAAAGACGGGATGTTCCAGAGATGGGACACAGACACAAGAGGTCACAATTGGAAGTTGAAGACTCAGATGAATCAAAGGGATGTTAGGAAGTATTTCTTCAGTCATAGAGTAGTCAGGCCATGGAATAGCCTAGAAAGTGATGTGGTGGAGGCAGGAACCATTCATAGTTTTAAGGCGAGGTATGATAGAGCTCATGGGGCAGGGAGAGAGAGGACCTAGTAGCAATCAGCGAAGAGGCGGGGCCAGGAGCTGTGACTCGACCCCTGCAACCACAAATAGGTGAGTACAAATAGGTGAGTACACACACACACTCACACACACACACATACACACACACACACACACACACACACACACACACACACACACACACACACACACACACACACACATAATGTATATATATATATATAATATATATATATATATATATATATATATATATATATATATATATATATATATATATATATATATATATATATATATATATGCCAGACATGAGGAGGTCAACGACATCAAAAAGAGAAGCCTCGCCACAGCCCGTTGCCCAGCTAAACGGGAACCCTAAGTGCAGAGGTCTGACGAATGTCAAAAGCGTCCTGGTGGAGCCACTATGCTACCCTGGAAGGATGGAAAACAGATTGCCTTGCACTACACCTGTGCTGCCACACTGGCAGACACCCTGGAGCTGCCAGCCACTGGGAGACCCAGAAGACCCGCAAATATGAAGGCCTTTCCCCTTGCTATAACTTCATCCCAATAGGGTCGGAGAGACTTGGAGCATGGGGCAAGTGTGCTCTAAAGTTCCTCAAAGAGCAGGGTGAAAAACTCATCATAGAAACCAAGTACCACAGGGCAGCCAGCTTTCTGTTTCAGACACTCAATGTTGTGATTCAGAGGGGAAATGCCTGCAGCATTCTTGGCACATGGCCCACCCCCCAGTGAGCTGGACGAAGTATTTGACATGTAGCTCTGAGTTATTATCTATATTGTTTTACTTTATATTGTATTTTTGTCAGTGTATTTTGTCTTTAAATAAAATTTATATTAAATATAGGGAGTGGTAGAAGAAAATTTTCATACAGCCTCAGGGAGAACCTTGTGGAGGTTTAGCATACAAACAAGCAAAGTCATAATAAGTGAACTGTAATGAGACTTAGCTTGTTGATGACTCAACTCTTCTGCAGCCACTGCCAGAAAGTTCTTGGAGTCTTCAGTGTAACCACTATTGGGCTGTGTAAAGAGATAGACTGTATAATTATTCAGCATATTTCAGAAATTGATTGCTGATATTACTTACTGGTATGGGCTCGATGACCCTCGAATCACCGAGCAATGGTACCGTCAAATAATACATGATTTGGATATCTGCTGTGCATGACATGACATGTTTATAAGACGTCCCTGGGTATTTATAGCTGACCCGTAGTTGTCTTGATTCTCTTGATTGAAGCAGACGTGTTCTGAAGAATGTCGCACTGTCTTCGACTCCATCGGGAAATTCGCTACACTCGTTGTTTTCACTGTTCATCAAGATTTGTCTATAGTTCACAGTCATATCACTAAAGAAGCTGTTCTTACTTCTCTGTAAGTGTTTTGTTGTTTTTAGAGATTCTTTTATGCACAAAAATGCGCGGATCAGTGTTCTTTGTTAGTTATCCCGGCGTTAATGTTTCCCTGGCTGGGTTAAAAGCAGTCTAATGCTTGATTTCTTGATAAGTCTCGATCACTTAAAGTTCATTATGTCCAACATGTGAATAAAGTGAGGTAGACGTTTCCCTGTACCTTTCCTGTAGAGGTACAGAGATTAATTACTCCTGTTAACTCACATTGGTTGCAACACCGGACTCTTGCAAGAAGTCCCATGACCTGCGACTGGTAAATGCTGGTTAAACATCTGCTTGTAAATACTTGATGTGGAAGTAAACAAGATGCTTGCCTCTTCTGAGAGGGTTGGGCCCCTCAGGGCTGAAAAGGGCTGAAGGGGGCTAATACCCCCCTCCTGGAGAAAATTTCTCCACAAACCTTGAGTTTTCCCTGAAACAACTTTATTCTTTTCTCTGAGAATGAAGGTCCCAAGTACAGTTCCAGAGGTTGTGCCTCTCTCTCTCTCTCTCTCTCTCTCTCTCTCTCTCTCTCTCTCTCTCTCTCTATATATATATATATATATATATATATATATATATATATATATATATATATATATATATATATATGTATATTTACAGTGGAACCTCAAATATCGAACTTTCTTCGGTCTAGAAGGCTGTTCGAGTGCCTTTACCGAATGAATTTATTCCTATCAGGAATAATGTAAATTAGATTAGTCCATTTCAGACCCTTAAAAATACACTTATAAAAGCACTTACAAAAATACACTTACATAATTGGTTGTGTTGGGAGCAGTTCGATTTTTGAGGTTCCACTGTAATATATATATATATATATATTATATATATATATATATATATATATATATATATATATATATATATATATATATATATATATATATAATGTAAGAAGTCACGAAATCGCTTGGAATTACACCATTTTTTCACAGTGGTTATTCCGCATATTATGGAATCAACTTTTTACTGTGATATTATTGTATCAGTGGATACCTCACGACTCTTCAAAATGTTCTCGGTAAGCTTTCCTAATGAAATTTCTTTTGTTTCCCAGTTTTCCTCTGCAATGATCAAGTCACACAAGCTTAAAATTAGACTTAATTTTTAAAAAAACTGTTTGAATGAACAAGTTTTGCCCAAATCTCTTTTACCAAATATCATCCTTGACATGAGAGATCTTCCCTTTGATGATTTGATGAGAATTATTCTTCAGAAACATACTGAAATTACTAAAATGAAGAAGGAAGCATTCAAAATATTGAGACACAAAAATTACTCATTTATTCAGGCCATTCCACCAGAATGGAAACATAGTATGTTAGATTATTGCTATAATAAACTCAGAAGAGTTTCATATGAGCTCAAAAACAAACTACAGAGAAAATTAGACATTTTAATTAAAAATCAGTGATTGGACACAGCATGCTAATAACAATTTAGTAATTACCTTATCAGATGAAATAATAGATAAAAATACAACTGCTAATTTAGGTTTTGGTCTAAGTTTTTGCAACTTCAAAAATAAATTAATAATGTTGAAATTGCAAAGGCCTTTTGTAACTTAGGAAAATCCTCTGAGTTATCCACTGATGAAATTAATATTAGTAAAGGGTTGGTATAAAGCTCTATGTTAAAACAAAATATTCCCTATTGCCTTCAAAGCTTCTTTAAGCTTTATTTACACTTATTAATAATAAAACATTGCATCTTTCTAAAGCAGATAAAATAAATGCAATAGTAATTTTGAAAGAAACTGATTACCAAGAAAAAATTAACAATCTCCTAGACGATACAGAAATTTATTCTAAATTTAGAAAGAATCTCTTAGAAACTGTTAACAGTAATTTCAATAAAATAATAAAACGTCTACTGAAAGGCATAGATGAATTAATTAAAAAATTTACTTCCACTAATCCATCTTTACCTTACATGTATGTATTATTAAAAACGCACAAACCAGGTAATCCAGTTAGATCTATTATTGGCTCCATAGGTTCAGTTTCTTATAAATAATCAAAATGGCTTGTTGATATTTTGAGCTCAATTGTTAGAAAAATTTCTAACTTTAATGTTAAAAACAACATAGATTTAATGAATAAATTAAACACCTTGACTAACTTATCTGATTTTAACATGGTTAGTTTTGATGTTACTTCCTTGTTTACAAAAGTTCCAGTTGATGATTTATTAAGTTTCTTATCTGAAGAACTTGTTAATTACGATTTATCATTGCCAGTTCCTACTATCATTAAAATTATTAAACTTTGTATTGTTGATGCAAAATTTGTGTTTGATGACGAGTTTTACACTCAGAAGTTTGGTATGGCAATGGGAAATCCTCTCTCACCTGTTCTTAGTAATTTATACATGGAATTTTTTGAAACAAGATTGCTTAACACAATCCTTCCTAACAGAGCTAAGTGGTATAGATATGTTGATAATATTTTGTGTCTTATGCCTAAGAATATAGATATAAACCATTTCCTTGTTAAATTAAATAGCTTAGCTCATTCTGCAAATTTTGCTGTTGAATTCGAAGAAAATAACTCATTGCCTTTCCTAGATGTTTTAATCTATTAAGGGTAACAATGATTTCAAATTTAAAATTTACAGGAAACCAACAAATAACTATTCTTATGTACACTATTATTCCTCACATCAAGATGCACTTAAACTGTCGGTATTCTCATCAATGTTTTCGAGAGCTTTACGTATTTGTAGTCCAGAGTTCACAGATGAAGAAATCTTCAAAATTTATGAAATAGCTAATAATCTAAAATACCCAAGAAACTTAATTGATAAATCTTTAAAATAGCTAGAAATACTTCTTTCAGTTGACAAAGGGACAACCAACCTTATTCAACTAAATATATGTTGGTTCTCCCTTACCATGAAAACTTGGATGATATACCTTCTCTACTTATGAATTTTAATATTAAAGTTGTATTTAAAAATCTTGATACAGTTAAAAAACTTTTGATCAAAAATTCCCCCCAAAATGCTGACGGGTGTGTCTATAAGATTTTTTGTCAAATATTCCATTGCTAACCTTGCTACTGGCGAGTCACAGTCGATCAAACTCAAGAAGTTTCCCTTCGATCCCCATCGAGGAGGGGAATCTATAACCTTCATACCAGCGCCTCTACTCTTCCACGATGCTTACCCATCGTGTAAAGATCAAGCCTACCATTGGTGTTATCAACGATTCCACCAAACTTGCCCTTATTGCCCCTGTAAAGACCTGCCTGCAGGTTAAATTTATAGCTAAATTCTCGCTGAAAGACTCCTTCATTGTCATCTGTACTGACGATCATGAAGCTTCAAAATTGTTGGATGACACCGCTATGAAGACTCTGAGTGACCGACAGTTCACCGTCTCTCCTTCACCTTTCCTGCTGGCGAAACGTTCCGTTCTCGTCAAACAGTTGGACAAGATCATCACTTCCCTATCGATTCCGGACCTTAAGTCCTCAATCGAGGAATAAAAAACACTTGGGCCTCGATTAATAACATCACTAAAATTCCAAACGCTTCTACAATGATCACGCTCACCTTCTCCAGCATCGGCATGGCTACTAGAGCACTATCTGATGGCCTAGCCATCACTTACTATCACATCCATTCCAGACACATCGAGCCAGAGCGTTTTGCTCACCTCTTCCCATGCTGGACCTGCTGTTCGTACCACCACTCGACCCCTGACTTTCCCCTGAATGGAAAGAAGTACTGTACCAACTGTGGCAAGGACGGCCATAACTCCACAGAATGTACCACCGCCATTACCACTTCTGCCTGACTCAACTGCAGTAAATTTCCTCTACGAAAAGAAGTACTCTCCCAGAAGATAAAAGAAGATAAAAAGAAGAACAGCCAGAAATCACCGACATTCGCCGCCATTACTAAATTGCAGATGGATACCAAGAAAATCCTACAAGCAACACAACAACCATCACCTATCACTTCTCTATCCACTTCCTGAAGCGGCTCCTTCAAAGGTGCTGCATTGTATGATGCACGCTCATCTAGCCAATGCAGCTAACTCTGGCACCTTCAACGACTCCATAAATGAACTATTTCGTCTCAACAATATGCTAGCCTTTGCATTTCCTGCCTCCTCACCATCAGCTGACATCATCAAAATTCTTCTAAACATCATCAACTTCACTACTCCTGCCGACCTGTCTCCTACTGCCCGAACAGATATATATCCCTGCACCTGAAACAACCTCCCACACCACCGCTCTTGCTGCCTCGAGCACTGCCTCCCACCCTGATGCTACACCACCAGTACACCTCTCCACTGATCCTGCCTAACCTCAGTCACCTACTAGTACCAAGACAGACTCATCTAAGTAATACATATCTAAAGATGAAAATATCGACGACTCTACCACACCAACTTGGGAAAATCTCACATTTTACACTGCACCATCAAATGTCGACACCATGACCTGCACTGAGCTCTACAAAGTCCTCGGTGCAGGAACTGTCAAGTTCTCTTGTGAACAACTTTATCACTTCACTCTCACCCAAGTTCTGGAATTCTTCAAGCCTCTTCGTTTTACCTTTGGAAACAAGACAAATCTTTACCACCTCTTTAGAAGCAACTTCAAGAGATTTGAGAATGGATCTCCTACAAATCTACAACCCTAATTACGTCGAGCAACACCACCAGTATGCTGCACTCTGATGTTCTTCCCTGCCTGCCTTGTCATGCAACTAACCTACTGCTACAAGACCAACGCAACTGAGTCTGCTATTCTTGTTGTCAAGTCTGTCCCACGATCGCCCTAGCTGCTGGGTTAAACCCTGACTCTATTTCTACGACTAAGAATACTCCTCTCCAGCGATATTCTTCGTCTGTCCCGTCTTCCCTGTTCATCCCATTGGGATCTAACCTGCACTTTTTCGTTCGTTCGTTCTTTGTCAAATATGTGATAAAGTTTATTACTGTCAAACTGGTAAACGTCTTGAACTTAGGTTAAAACAACATAAATATATTAGTAAAAGGACACAAATACAACTAATGTTACATTTTATTGTGGCAACGTTTCCATGTATTGTTTGCAACGGCTTTATCAAGCCGTTGCAAATGATACATGGACACAGAGGTATATAGGCTTGGTGTGAGGTGTAATACTAGTGGTAGTAGGAATACAATGTGGTAGAACAGTCAACTTGCACATAAGTATAAGGTTATAAAAGCTATTATTAATGTGCTCAATGAGCACATTAACCTATGCAGGAACGATAACTTGAACAGCACCTGCGTACAACACCGGAATTCCACCAGTCACCTCATGAAATTCAATGACGCCCGACTAGTGATCAGAGAACCTAATTTCCGCAGACGTAAATACCTTGACTCATCTTTAATCGCTGTTTCTAACACAAGCAAAAAAAAGGCAGCTTCACCATCTCTGAAGTATTAGCAAAAATCCTCCTCAAAACAATAAACTCTGCCATCACATAGCCGCTGCTGCTAATACTACACAAGAACAGAACAGAGGAGGATGTTATGGAACCTTCCAGTTTCTTCTTGTTATTAAATGTATGGTAGAGAAGTGCTAACAAGAGACTAATCGATAGAGTTCATCAGTTTGACTTCGATGAAAGGCCCAGAGGTCAGAAAAATTAATCCTGTTGCATTAGGAAATGCAATTTTCTACATGATGCAAAGATGACTGTGTTGAGGAATACGGGATGTGCTGTATCCATCAGTGGACTAATACGGGATGTGCTGTATCCATCAGTGGACTAATACGGGATGTGCTGTATCCATCAGTGGACTAATACGGGATGTGCTGTATCCATCAGTGGACTAATACGGGATGTGCTGTATCCATCAGTGGACTAATCGCATGTTCCTCTGCCGACCTACCTGTGTGCCTATATATCTTTCTGGGTTCTTTTCCTTCCCAGACAATACAATACTCACAGGGCATAGAATATCGTAGAGAATTTAAAAAATCAAGGGCAAGGTACTAGGATAATGAACAAGGACGCTAGAGAGCCCACACGTACCTACCGTGGCAATAAATACATAAATACACAAATAACCCGCACATAAAAGAGAGAAGCTTACGACGACGTTTCGGTCCGACTTGGACCATTGACAAAGTCACACTAACAGAGGTGGAGCAGGACGGCTATATATAGGCAGGAAGAGGTGGAGGTAGTAGTAGTAGTAGTAGTAGTAGTACAAGAATTGTATATAATACCGACAGGATGAAACCAAGACACATGCACAACACCCGGGCGTCCCTACCGTAGACGTTTCGCCATCCAGCCAGCCACTGGATGGCGAAACGTCCACAACAAAGACAACCAGACGCCGCACATGTGTCTTAATTTCATCAGTAGTTGTAGTAGAAGAAGAAGAGGTAGTAGTAGTGGTAGTGGTAGAAGTGGGAAATAAGGAAGACGAGCCAGTCAAATACAAAGGAAGGGGAGCACTGCAAGAGAGCTAGAAACCCACAGAGGGAGAGCAAGCGCACAGAGGTGCGTGAAAGGGGAAGTGGTGAAATAAAATAAATGAAGAAGGAACAGAAACACGAGACAGGAGAGAGAAAGACAATTCTTGTAGTACTACTACTACTACTACTACTACTACTACTACTACTACTACTACCTCCACCTCTTCCTGCCTATATATAGCCGTCCTGCTCCACCTCTGTTAGTGTGACTTTGTCAATGGTCCAAGTCGAACCGAAACGTCGTCGTAAGCTTCTGTCTTTTATGTGCGGGTTATTTGTGTATCGTTCCAGTCACGGTATTGTGCCTTTTTGTTATTTATAAATACGTAAACAAAGTGGTTGCCAGGCAGCCCACTGGAAGACAATCAGTCTAACACGCCGAGGTGGCCGTGTAGGATCACGACTTTTACAGTAGTCCGGAGAATTCATGAAATTATCGGGTTTAAGATTATGTACGATCCCTTCTAACATAAACGCATCTAGTCTGAATTAGCCTCTACACTATTACTATATTATGAAAGGTTATCAAGTTTTATTATTGATAAATTAGACACATGTGATTTACCACAAAACGACAGATAGTGCAGATGTTGTTAATTATGTGGAAGTGATTAACTAGAGGTGGTGTGGCCCTCGGTCAAGGTAGAGTAGAACCTAGTCAGTGTTGGGTAGACAGTAATATAACCAAACAAAGAAACAACTAACAAATAAGTTTATTTATATAAAGTGGAGTACAGTTGATATTAAGAGTGATTGACAAGGATAAACTCTTTAAAGAACCACTGGTTATGCAGAGCATTTCAGGCAGCCTTAATACTAACTTAGAATTACTAGACAATGTCACAAATAGAGTAGTTTACTGGAATGTTGTAGTTTTACAGATATGATGTTTAAACGTTGTAACACTTTGGTATATGAATTACGAAGTCAGACATACAAACAAAAAAATGAAACTATCCCTCTATCTCGGAAACCAAGAGTAGAAGGAAGGGACAAAGAGATGATTATAGAACATGTTCTAACCTGTCACAATGTAGCAATTTGATACAACATTTGTATCTGGGAATACTGGGGAACGAGATATATTTGGTTACAACACATGTTGACATAGATTGGTAATAATGTGAACATCAGTATGAATGCTAATATGATTTGGATCAACAGAGTTGCTATTAATATATCAAGATTAAACACAGCTTGTCTAAGTAGGGTTGAAGTCGAATTTACGAAATACTTTGACTACATGTCTACAGCTGGTGGCTGAAGTGGAACTTTTTTGCATCGTGTAGAGAGGCGTTCCATGTTTTAGGGTCCCTTATTTGTATAGAGTTTCGATAGGTTAAATCAAACACGTGGTATATCAAAGAGATGCTTATTTCTTGGGTCTAATGTGTTCTTATACATAAATGGTATAAAATACCTGCAAGATGAAGAATTAGACACATGCTCAACATCTGGGTATCCTTATTTATAGACTTTTGCCAACCAGTGGCTTTAAAAGTGTGAAAATCTATGAATACAAGGACATAATGTGAAGAATTCTTTGCAAAAGATGAGGTAATCAGTCCCTCAGTCTTGGAGTTGATGAAGATCATCGTAGTCTTGAAGGAACTGAAGCAGAGTCATGAAGCTTGGCCACAGTACTACACAACCTCCTTGTTTACTACTGGCCCATTCCTTGGGTATAACCTACTTCCACTGTGGAATGTGACAATGTCTTCATCTGCTGCACGTCCTTCACCTGACGCCGGTACATAAGTGCCAAGTTTCATGACTGTGCTTCAGTTCCTTCAAGACTACGGTGCTATTCACCAACTCCAAGACTGAGGGACTGATTACCTCATCTTTTGCATATAATTTTTCACATTATGTCATTGTATTGTATTGATAAAGCCTCTGGATAGCGAAATGTCTACAAATAAAGATACACAGATCTTGGACATGTTTAATTCTTCATCTAATATGTTATGTTGCAGCTCTCCATGAAGAGTCGGAGCGCTGGGCTGAAGCTCGTTATGAGTGTCCTGTATATATAAAATACATGAATACATGGCAGTAAGTGTGGATGTGTTTATGTTCAGTAAGTTGACACTTCTGAGTGTTGTCTGGAACCTGAGTCTGTGATTATTCTAACAGTTGATATATGTCTGGAAACAATTGTTTTACTTGATTTGTTGTAGTAGATCCTCAAGTACAAATATCGTAAGTGAAATAAGGATAGATGTGAGAGCAGTACAGAATGAGTAATGTTGTTTGGGGGACATAGTAGGTTTTCTTGGTAGGAAGCGCAGGTTTAGATTTTTTTACATATGTGTTGGCTGTGAGTGTTGAATTTCAGGTTGTAATCAAGGTGTATCCCTAAGAATTTTCTCCTCGTTTATCTATTTTTATGTAGAAATGGGTATTTTGAGATTTATTCCTTAACAATATATACAGGTCTTGTCAACACTGAGGAAAAGTTTATTGGTTGCCATCCAGGTATAAATCTTTACGAGCTCCTCGTTCATTGTGTTAGGGTTGACAAAAGGATCTGAACACGATATATCTGCAAATAGGCTCGAGTTCCTGGGAGACATTTGGAATGTCATTTATACTGTTGAGGAATAATAGTGAGCCAAGGACGCTACCGTGAGTCACTACTATGGTAACAGCTTGTGGTAATGAGGTAATATCATTGGTTGTCACATACTGATATCTGTTGATCAGTGAGGTCAGACTTTACATAAGAAAGAGTATGACCTCTTATACCATAACTCACTAGTTTCGGTAGCAAGATATTGTGTGTTATAAGGCCACATATTTTTCTTAGATCAAAAAAGAGACTCTTTGGATATTCATCATTTTCTAGAGATGAAGAGACAGAGTCTAACATCTTAATGATATCATCATCAGTACTTTCTTCCCGGACTGAAGCTGAACTCCAGGAGTTAAGAACATTCCGTTTAGTAATAAAGTCATGTATTCGTTTATATATATTATCTTTCTAAATATTTCAGACAATGATGGCAAGTTAGAAAATGATCTATAATTGTTGATCTCAGTTGGGTCTCCTTTTCTCCTTCTTTATAGACTGTGGCAACACAAGGGAGTTTTGGGTTCAGAAGTTTTGTTAAACATGGCTGTAATAACTGCAGATAACACATGAACAGTTTTCCTATATATGAATGGTAGTATACTCGCTTCATTACCTGCTTTGTTTTTTAGTGTATTTATTATTCAAGTTATTCTGTAGAATTTGCTTGAGATAGTTAGAGGGAATCTTGAGAACTTCCACTGAGGTAATCACTGACCTGAGCAAGAAAATTTGAGACTTTGCTGGCAAGGTTAGTCCCTATGATTGAGAAGAAGTCATTAAGTGTATTTACAATATCAGCAATTAGAATGTGAGGAGCATTAGGTCTGGTTAGTACAGTTTTTTTGGACTTAGTAATTCTGAGCGAGTCCAGTCTTTTTGATATCGCCTTTTAATTCTCGGAACCAGTTGGCGTAATATACTTATTCAGATTTATTCATAAATTGAGTAAGTGTTGATGTGTATTTTTTGCTAGCATTTAGGAATTAAGCCCACTTTATTTTTTTCATAGGTTTGCGATCAAAAAATCACTTAGTATCAATATATCATGGAATTACCCAGATAACTGCAATCAAGTCTCTGTCCCAGACTTCCGCTTGGCTGACTTCATGGGATTGAGGAATTACCTGGGTGGGCTAAATTGAGATGACCTGACTATGGGTCATGTAGTTGGTGTTGGTTGCCAATATGACGTTTTTCAGAGCATAGTTCTAGCTGCCCAGACAACTTTTGTTCCAAGTAGGGAAATTAGATCTAACAAAAATGATCACAAATGGATAAACAATAGATTAAAACATCTCAATGGTCAAAAGAGAGGTATATATAGGCGTATCAAAAGAGGGGATGGGCAGTTAAGAAATCAATATATTTAACAAAAGAGAGATATAAGGAAAAAGTGAATAAGAAAAGCAAAAAGGGATTATAAGGTTAAAGTCGCAAGGGATTCGAAGACTAACCCAATAAGGTTCTTTCAGGTTTACAGAAGTAGGATTAGGGACAAGATAGACCCACTTAAGAGTAACTCAGGTCAGGTCACTGACAGTGATAAGAAAATGTGTGAACTTTTCAACACTTACATCCTCTCAGTTTTTACTCAGGAAGATACTAGTGAAATTCCAAAAATAAAAAATTATGTAGAACAGGACAATAACAAGCTATGCACGATTGTGGTAACTAGTGACATGGTCCTCAGACAAATAGAGAAATTAAAACCTCACAAATCCCCAGGTTCTGATGAACTGTTTACAAGGATTTTAAAGGAATGTTAAGAGGAACTTGCCATACCCTTGGCTAATCTTTTCAATATATTACTACAAACTGGCATAGTTCCAGACAAGTGGAAAATGGAAAATGTAATACCTATTTACAAGGCAGGTGACATGTCCTTAGCTTCGAACTATAGACCAATAAGCCTTATCCTCATAGTGGGAAAATTTATGGAATCAATAATTGCCGATGCAATTCGTAGCCATCTTCATAGGAATTAATTGATAAATGAATCTCAGCCCTGTTTTACAAAGGAGCGTTCCTGTCTTACGAATTGACTAACTTTTTTTCACTAAGGTATTTGAGGAGGTAGATCGTGGTAATGAATGTGATATTGTGTATATGGACTTCAGTAAGGCTTTCGATAGAGTTCCACATCAGAGGCTATTGAGGAAACTTAAGGCACACGGAATAGGAGGATAATTTTTTTCCTGGGTAAAGGCATGGCTGACCAATAGGCAGCAGAGAGTTTGCATAAATGGGGAGAAATCAGAATGGGGGCACGTCACAAGAGGTGTTCCACAGGGGTCAGTGTTGGGCTCCTTGTTGTTCACAGTTTACATAAACGACATAGATGAGAGAATAAATAGCAACATCAGCAAATTTGCTGATGACACCAAAATAGGCCGTCCAATTCATTCTATTGAGGACATTAGTGCACTCCAGGATGATTTGAATAGACTGATGCAGTGGTCGGAGAAGTGGCAGATGCAGTTTAATATAGACAAATGCAAAGTGCTGAATGTTGGACAGGGCAATAACCATGCCACTTATAAACTGAATAGTGTAGATCATAATACTACTGATTGCAAAAAGGATTTAGGAGTTCTGGTTAGCAGTAATCTAAAACCAAGACAACAGTGCATTAATGTTCGCAATAAAGCTAACAGAATCCTTGGCTTCATATCTAGAAGTATAAATAATAGAAGTCCTCAGGTTGTTCTTTAACTCTATATATCCTTGGTTAGGCCTCATTTAGACTATGATGCTCAGTTCTGGTCACCGTATTACAGAATGGATATAAATGCTCTGGAAAACGTACAGAGGAGGATGACAAAGTTGATCCCATGTATCAGAAATCTTCCCTATGAGGATAGACTAAGGGCCCTGAATCTGCACTCTCTCGAAAGGCGTAGAATTAGGGGGATATGACTGAAGTGTATAAATGAAAATAGGAATAAATAAAGGGGATGTAAATAGCGTGCTAAAAATATGTAACCTAGACAGGACTCGCAGCAATAGTTTCAAGTTGGAAAAGTTTAGATTCATGAAGGATATAGGAAAGCACTGGTTTGGTAATAGAGTTGTGGATGAGTGGAACAAACTCCCGAGTACCGTCATAGAAGCTAAGACGTTGTGTAGTTTTAAAAATAAGTTAGATAAATACATGAGTGGGTGTGGGTGGGTGTGAGTTGGACCTGACTAGCTTGTGCTAGTGATTCTGATGCTGTGCTTCTTCCTTAAGTGAATGTGACCTGACATGACTAGGTTAGGGCGTTGACTTAAGCCGCTATGAGAATTGGACCTGACTCGCATGGGCCAGTAGGCCTGCTGCAGTGTTTCTTCTGCCTTATGTTCTCATGTCCTTAGTGTATGACCTGTTTGGTATTTTAGGGACAATTTTTACTGTACAGACATTGCATTTTTTAAGGACAACTTGGACACGTGAGTGAATATATTGAATAATATTGAAGACTTTCTGACAATTAATGTTACTTATAAACTTAATAAAATTATTCACTGAAACTTCGTCGTTGATCCTAACAGAGATATTTAGTGTGACAGTTAATGATTGTGTTATGTTGGTAACTGCAATGGTAGGATAATGATCACTTGTGAATTATTAGTGATTATGTCAGCTCTCACAGCTGTTATATTTGTCCGAATAAGGTCAAGAGAAGATGCAGATGCCTCAGTAATTCTCGGAAGTTTGGTTATTGGGGGTAACAGGAGTCAATTATACAAGTTGCTGAGGAAGCCAGATATCTGTATGTCTTCTACCTGGATGAGTCTGATGTTAAAGTCACCGGCAATTATTAAGTAATGCTTATTGAGCTTATTGTTTATGATTAGGCCTTTAAGATTATCACCAAAGTTGCCTGTGTTGGCGTCTGCAGCTCAGTACATAGCTGCTATTGCTGGCACAGGAAAACTGTATATATTGCATATCATTGGTAGTTTATTGCAGTATCACCTTCCCATTGATCAGGTCTGTAGTTATAAATGGTTATGTACCCAGGTAAGCTGTAGATGTCTATTGAGTTATGTTTTAGCCAGATTTGTGTTATGATTCTGAAAGTTAAGTGAGCATTTAGTGACTCAATGAGTGTTATGGTATGGTCATACCTACGTAGGTTTGTCAGGAAACAGAATAAGTGTTTCCTGACGACGGTCTTAGTCATATGATGACCCACAGCTAGACCTTCTGGTCATCTGACTGAGGCCTTCCGCTGGCTTACCGGTCCAGCCGTTTAAAGATTATAGTTATATAATGTTTACTTCGTGATCGAGTGTTGCAGATGAATACTGAGATGTTCTTGTTGCTGCAGTAAATTATGTTCGGCTGGTTGTGCAACACTTGCAGTCTTGTTGCTGCTGTAAACTGTTCATTATAAAAGTCTAAGAACAGGTTTAGCTCCAGATCTATATTATATCATGTTTAGTCCAACAAAAACTGATGGTAAACTCTGATAAAATTTGAGTTCATAAGGTAAAATAAAAAAAAATTGCAACATTAAAAAGCGAAAACAGATAAATGATAAACAGTAAGTGAATAAGACAAAAAATATAACTGAAAAAGACGTACGCTATGAAGAAGAGACAAAAATAATTATGTTAAAGTAACTTATAATGCGAAATAAAAGTGTTACCTGCACTTACGAGGTCAGAAAGTAACTGTAAATAATCTGAGGTACAACTGCTTGAGAACCCAAGGATCTTCAATAATAACTAATACAATCATGACAACGGAAAGTAACTTTTGAAACATAATTACAGATTCTAGAAAGAAAACAGTTGCAAGAACTGGTGGATGGTGAGAGAGACAGGAGCTGGAGCTTGTGTCAGCTTCAAGAACTGGTGAATGGTGAGAGAGACAGGAGCTGGAGCTTGTGTCCGCTTCAAGAACTGGTGAACGGTGAGAGAGACAGGAGCTGGAGCTTGTGTCAGCTTCAAGAACTGGTGAATGGTGAGAGAGACAGGAGCTGGAGCTTGTGTCAGCTTCAAGAACTGGCATATGGTGGGAGAGACAGAGCTGGAAGAGCTTGTGTCAGACTTCAAGAACTGATTGAATGGTTAGAGGAGAAGGAGCTGGAGCTTGTGTCTGCTTCAAGAATGTTGTATGGTGAGAGAGACAGGAGCTGGAGCTTGGTGGTCAGCTTCAAGAACTGGGATATGGGTGGGGAGGGAGAGACAGGGAGCTGGAGCTTGTGTCAGCCTCAAAGAACAACTGGTATATGGTGGGAGAGACAGGAGCTGGAGCCTTGTGTCAAGCTATAAGTACGGGTGAATGGTGAGAGAGACAGGAGCGGGAGATTGTGGTCAGCTTCAAGAATGAGTGAATGGTGAGAGAGACAGGAGCGGAGCTTGTGTTCAGCTTCAAGATGGTGATGGTGAGAGAGACAGGAGCTGGAGTTTTGTGTCAGTTCAACAACTGGTGAATAGTGAGAGAGACCAGGGAGCTGGAGCTTGTGTCAGGCTTCAAGAGAGAACTGCTGAATGGTTAGGAAAGGAAGGAGCTGGTGCTTGTGTCAGCTTCAAGAACTGGTGAATGGTTGAGAGAAAGAGCTGGAGCTTGTGTTCAGCTTCAAGGAACTGTGATGAATGGTTTTAGAAAAGACAGGAGCTGGAGCTTGTGTCAGCTTCAAGAACTGGGTATAGGTGAGAGAGACAGGAGCTGGAGCTTGTGTCAGCTTCAAGAACTGGTGAATGGTGAGAGAGGACAGGGTGGAGCTTGTGTCAGCTTCAAGGAAAGAACTGGTAATATGGGTGAGAGGGACAGGAGCTGGAGCTTGTGTCAGCTTCAAGAACTGGTGAATGGTGAGAGAGACAGGAGCTGGAGCTTGTGTCAGCTTCAAGAACTGGTGAATGGTGAGAGAGACAGGAGCTGGAGCTTGTGTCAGCTTCAAGAACTGATGAATGGTGAGAGAGACAGGAGCTGGAGCTTGTGTCAGCTTCAAGAACTGGTATATGGTGGGAGAGACAGGAGCTGGAGCTTGTGTCAGCTTTAAGAACTGGTGAATGGTGAGAGAGACAGGAGCTGGAGCTTGTGTCAGCTTCAAGAACTGGTGAATGGTGAGAGAGACAGGAGCTGGAGCTTGTGTCAGTTTCAAAAACTGGTGAATGGTGAGACAGGAGCTGGAGCTTGTGTCAGCTTCAAAAACTGGTGAATGGTGAGAGAGACAGGAGCTGGAGCTTGTGTCTGCTTCACATACACTGGTGAATGTGGAGAGAGACAGGAGCTGGTGCTCTGTGTCAGCTTCAAGAACTGGTGAATGGTGAGAGAGACAGGAGCTGGAGCTTGTGTCAGCTTCAAAAACTGGTGAATGGTGAGAGAGACAGGAGCTGGAGCTTGTGTCAGCTTCAAGAACTGGTATATGGTGAGAGAGACAGGAGCTGGAGCTTGTGTCAGCTTCAAGAACTATGTTTATATATTGCTTCACTAAATTTATTAAGTAATTATAAATCTCGTGGAAATGGGAAGATTGTCCACTTACTGCCATAAGAAATGTTACCAAATTAGGTCTTGAAGTGATTAATTCGTATTGACAGATGTCCCGCTCAGAGTCTTCTCATGCTGATGTCATCCAAACATTGCAAAGAAAAAGGTGATTTATCAAGAATTATTTCATCTCCAGCAATTATTTTTTTGCTATATAGACAAGGCGTTGTCAACGAACACAATAACTGTTGACCAACAGTAGTTCAGTCATTCGTTTAAATACCAATGTGTAATAACAGTTGACAGTTATACAGTGTGTGGGTTTGCTTAGGTTTTGTAACTGAGAGTCTGTGATGGCTACCATTCTCATGTAGTTATCGCCTCGTTGTCTGGGACCGACACATTAAACTAGAGACGATCTTTATAGGTAACTGTATTGGTAAATGAGTAACTCTGAAGGTCGTGCAGTAATGTTTGGTGGTCAACAGTGCCAGCTTACCTTGCAGGATCTTGTCTGGGATGCTCTCCAAGACTGTTCTTCTTCCTAACTCTTAAACCAACGATGTATAATTGTTTTAGAAAGTTCAAGCTTTGCTGCAGCTTCCTGCCACTGTCACTCATCCCTATAATCCTTCCTCCTGAGCAATATTTCTCTGAGACGTTTCATTTTTGGTCCTAATCTTTGGAAGGTTAATGTTATGGCTGTGATCCATGGTTACCTGCTCACTGCCATTGCAAAAAACTTCACGCTAATTGAAGTGGAAAATATCACGTGTGTGTACTTTTTAATATTTTCCAAGGTTATATTATTTCTCATTAATTAACGGAATGATCTTGGTGGGCCAGTGGGTCTTACACAGTGCTCCCACAGTTTCATGTTCTTCTGCCTCTTTTTTTTATGTATTGTTGGTAGTGATGAAAGGTGTGATGTTGGGTGGTACCACGAGTAGCGGACTCACTCATACATTAAGACCAGCCTGCTGGGTCAGGGTCATAGGAAAGTACTGGTTTAGCAATTCTCAGTGAGTGAAATAATCTACCAAGCAGATAGAGAGGAGACAGACAGATAGATAGATAGATATATAGATAGATAGATAGATAGATAGATAGAGAGAGAGAGAGAGAGAGAGAGAGAGAGAGAGAGAGAGGAGAGAGAAGAGAGAATCACAGATTACCTGGAGTTTACCTGGAGTGGGTTCCGGGGGTCAACGCCCCAGCGGCCCGGTCTGAGACCAGGCCTCATGGTGGATCAGGGTGTGATCAGCCAGGCTGTTACTGCTGGCCCCAACTTCATCCTGTTCCCTGCTTGTATGTCTCATAACAATAAAAATGTTTTCAAATGAGCTTATGTAGGTAACAGCTCTTAGCTTCTCAATAAAGTTAGGAATCCTTAACCTGTAAATAGCTTGTCAATAAAGCTTCGGATCCTTAACCTTGTCAAAGCTTGTGTAAAAGAGAGAGAGAGACAGAGAGAGAGACAGAGAGAGAGACAGAGAGAGAGAGAGAGAGACAGAGACAGAGACAGAGACAGAGACAGAGACAGAGACAGAGACAGAGACAGAGCAGATAAATATACATATTACACTATCATCGAACAAATCATGATTATAGTTTTGAGGTTTTATAGTCCTTAGGTTTAAAGCCTTTCGACTACACTAAGGTCATTAAGGGCGCATGTAGTCTGTTTACCAGCAGTCAGGAACACTTTGATCCTAACATACACATTAATGTGAAGCCTCAGAGTACATACATTGAGTGACTACACCTCCCGGTGTGTATATATACTCTGCATACTTAATATCAAGTCATTAATTAAAACACAGGGAGCTAATATTCCATTAAAAAATCGGCACCGCAGCTTACCGATCTTCTCCTTTGTTTACAACACTACTTGTGTGGTACTCCACAGGTCGCCTTTGGTACAACAATACTTGTGTGGGTACTACCAAATTGTCCCATGGTTAAACACGACTTGTGTGGTACTACCACATGTCGCCATTGTTACAACACTACTTGTGTGGTACTACCACATGTCGCCATTGTTACAACACTACTTGTGTGGTACGACCACACGTCGCCACTGGCCTTCATTCGTCTCAACTTCCGTGTGGCCAACTGTACGTTTAATAATAATATAATAATAATATCTTTATTTCTACAAGTACATGTACAAGGGATACAGACTTAGCTGACATCAATGATATACTACTACATAGAAAGCCGCTTGTTATGCTGAGCTTTTCGGGCAAATTAGGTCAGTTTTGTCCCAGGACGCGACCCACACCAGTCAACTAACACCCAGGTACCCATTTTATACTGATGGGTGAACATGGACAACAGGTGTCTTATGGAAACACGTCCTAACGTTATCCAGCCGTACCGGAGATGCGAATCCCGGACCTCAGTGATTGATCTGAGTGCCCTAGCCATCGAGCTTAGTATTATGATTGATGGAACACAAGAGTTTCAAAGGTCTTGAACAAGAGTCAGCCCATGTGTGTTATACTAACATTTCTTCTGGATAAATATGGCGAGTCTATTAACCTTTCCTGGTGAGGGACTTCGTAAGATGATGCAGAACATTCTTATAAGACTGCAGTTAAGCATGCTTAATCTCAGGGCTCAGACCTATGGTGGTGCAGGTTATAGATCTGGAAAACACAAGGAATGTGTGTAACGGAAATCCAGGTATTGGTTAAATGTATACATTGTGGAGCACACATCACATACCTGATCACATCTAAAACAATGCAGAATGTTCTATTGATCTGGGACGCACTTGACAATGTGAATAAATGAGACACGTGCAAAATTTGGGTATCTTTACTCTTGAAACGTTTCGCCAGCCAGTGGCTTCTTCAGTCCAATGCAGAGAAAGGTGGAAGATGAGGAGTTTGAGAAAATTAGTTCCTCAACCTTGAGTGGATTCAGTGGTGACTCCGCCTACCACTGCTCCACCTTAACTGTCATCAGTATATAAGCTTCATCTCTGTGAGTATGCTCCACTTTTATCAAGATTGATGGACTGAACACATTGACTCCAGGCTGAGGGATTGATTACCTCAAACTCCTCATTATCTTCCACCTCTCTCTGCATTGGACTGAAGAAATCACTGGCTGGCGAAATGTTTCCAGAATGAAGATCCCCAAATTTTGAACAAGTGTCTCATTTATCCACTGGACAATGTTCGAGAATTTGACTGTATTATTTATCTAGAAAACTCACACACCTGTATGTAAACTTGAACTCAGAAGTTGAGAGAGTCACTGCTGTTCCTAGTGAGGGTTGAAGTCTATCTGCCTAGCACGGTGGCTAATTCGTTCGTTCTGAAGCAGTTTACTCAGTTCCGAAAAAATATGAGGCAGTTCAGAATGCACTAACAAATAAAAAAAAAGATCTTCAGAGGATTTTGTAACAACTGTTGGTTCAGAGTTTTTAATCAAGTACGAAAGAAGGCAGGCCTCTCGGAGTGATCATCAGCGGTTGTTACCCCTGTCTCGAACTTAAAAACAGACCCTTTAGGGTCAGACGTATCAGACGTCTCCCAAAAAGATGATGGTGAAGGAACAGTAAAACTTTTCGGAAGTTAAGATGTTTTCAAATTATTTAAAAAGAGAAAAAAATGAAAATTTATATTGATTCTCTTTTAAAAGCCTCGTGAAGGCATATTTCCCAAAACAAACATCTTATACCCCATCCCTCTACAAATTTTCGCTGTTGAAGAAACCCACTGCAAAGAATTTTTTAACAATTGATTGGCTAAAGCAACCCTTCACAGGATTTAGAATATCAGTAGTAATGAGATGTCTCTTAAAAAAGGAAAAGATCCGTCAGAATTAGTAAAGTGGACCCAAAAATTTCAAATAAAACTTCGGTTGAATATGTTTCTTCCCCACAGGGTTTTTTGGTTTCAACATTTTAGACTCTAGACAGTATTTAAAGCAAGACCCTCTCAAAGTACGTCGTTTTACATACTACATACTACACACAACATCACCAACCACCAAACACCACACACACACACACACACAACCCACACACACACACTCACACTCTCCACCACACTCCCCCACACACACCACACACACACCGTAAAATATGTGAGGAACTCAACAAGAGATTCAAAGAAGTGTTCACAGAGGAGACAGAAGGGACTCCAGAAAGACAGAGATGTGGGGTACGCAATCAAGTGTTGGACACAATACATAAAACCGAGGAAGAAGTGAAGAGGCTGCTGAGCGAGCTAGATATCTCAAAGGCGATGGGGTCGGATAACATCTCTCCATGGGTCCTGAGAGAGGGAGCAGAGGCGATGTGCACCACTTACAACAATCGTCAACACATCTATCGAAGCAGGGTGACTACCTGAGGTATGGAAGACAGCAAATGTAGTCCCAATTTTTTAAAAAGGATACATACATGAAGCACTGAACTACAGACCAGTGTCACTGACATGTATAGTATGCAAAGTCATGGAAAAGATTATCAGGAGGAGAGTGGTGGAGCATCTAGAAAGGAATGAGCTTATCAACGACACCCAGCACGGTTTCAGAGACGGGAAATCCTTGTGACACAAGAGAGAGACGGGTGGGTAGATTGCATTTTCTTGAACTGTAAGAAGGCATTTGACATAGTCCCACGCAAGAGAATAGTGCAAAAGCTGGAGGACCAGGCAGGGATAACATGGAAGGCACTGCAATGGATAGGGAATACCTGTCAGGAAGACAACAGCGAGTCGTGGTACGTGGCGAGGTGTCAGAGCGGGCGCTGGTGACGAACGGGGTTCCACAGGGTCAGTCCTAGGACCGATGCTGTTCCTGGTATTTGTGAACGACATGACGGAAGGAATAGATTCAGAGGTGTCCCTGTTTGCAGATGATGTGAAGTTGACGAGAAGAATTCAATCGAACGAGAACCAGGCAGAACTGCAAAGGGATCTGGACAGGCTACAGGCCTGGTCCACAAACTGGCTCTTGGAGTTCAACCCCACCAAGTACAAAGTCATAAAGATATAGGAAGGTTAAAGACGACCACAGACGGAGTACAGTCTAGGGGGTCAGAGACTACAAACCCTCAGTCAAGGAAAAGGATTTTGGGGTGAGTATAACACCAGGCACATCTCCTGACGCGCACATCAGCCAAATAACTGCGGCAGCATACTGGCGACTGGCAAACCTGACAACAGCATTCCCACATCTCAATAAGGAGTTCTTCAGGACCCTGTACACTGTGTACATTAGGCCTATACTGGAGTATACAGCGTCAGTTTGAAACCCTCACCTAGCCAAGCATGTAAGGAAACTACAGAAAGTGCAAAGGTTTGCAACAAGACTATTCCCGGAGCTAAGGGGTATGTCCTACAAGGAGAGGTTAAGGTAAATCAACCTGATGACACTGGAAGACAGGAGAGATAGAGGGGATATGATAACGACATATTAAAATCTGAGAGGAATAGACATGGTGGACAGAGACTGGATGTTCCAAAGACGGGACACAGCAACAAGGGGTCACAGTTGGAAGTTGAAGACTCAGATGAACCACATGGATGTCAGGAAGTATTTCTTCAGTTACAGAGTTTTCAGGAAGTGGAATAGTCTGGGTAGTGATGTAGTGGAGGCAGGATAGCTTTAAGGAGATAGCTTTAAGGAGATAGCTTTAAGGAGATAGCTTTAAGGAGAGGTACGACAAAGCTCAAGGAGCGGGTAGAGTGACTGAGTAGCGGCCAGTGAAGAGGCGGGGGACAGGAGCTATGATTCGACCCCTGCAACCACAATTAGGTAATCACACACACACACACACACACACACACACACACAACACACACACACACACACACACACACACACACACACACACACACACGTGGGCCCTTAGAGAAAGAGCAGAGACACTGTGTGTACCACTAACCTCAATCTTCAACACATCCCTTGAAACTGGGCAACTACCTGAGGTATGGAAGATGGCAAATGTAGTCCCCATCTTTAAGAAATGAGACAGAAATGAAGCACTAAACTATAGATCAGTATCAGTGACGTGCATAGTACGCAAAGTCATGGAGAAGATTATCAGGAGGAGAATGGTGGAGCACCTGGAGCGGAACACGTTTATAAACGACAGCCAGCACGGATTCATGGAAGGCAAGTCCTGTGTCAATAACCTACTAGAGTTTTATGACAAGGTAAATGAAGTAAGAAATGAGAGGAAGGGGTGGGTTGATTGCATTTTCTTGGACTGCAAGAAGGCCTTCGACACAGTTCCTCACATGACATTAATACAGAAGCTAGATGATCAGGCACATATAACAGGAAGGGCACTGCAATGGATCAGAGAATACCTAACAGGGAGACAACAGGGAGTCATAGTCCGTGATGAGGTAACACAGTGGGCGCCAGTGACGAGCGGGGTCCCACAGGGGTCAGTCCTGGGACCAGTGCTATTCTTGGTATATGTGAACGACATGACAGAAGGGATAGACTCAGAAGTGTCCCTGTTTACAGACGATGTGAAGTTAATGAGGAGAATTATATCAGATGCGGACCAGACAGGTCTACAAAGAGATCTGGACAGGCTGGACGCGTGGTCCAGCAATTGGCTCCTAGAATTTAACCCCGCCAAATGCAAAGTTATGAAGATCGGAGAAGGGCAAAGAAGACCGCAAACAGAGTATAGGCTAGGCGGCCAAAGACTGCAAACCTCACTCAAGGAGAAAGATCTAGGGGTGAGTATAATACCGTGTACGTCGCCAGATAACTGCTGCGGCATATGGGCGCCTTGCAAACGTGAGAATAGCGTTCCGGTATCTCAGTAAGGAGTCATTCAAGGCTTTATACACTGTGTACGTCAGGCCCATACTGGAGTACGCAGCACCAGTTTGGAACCCACACCTGGTCAAACACGTCAAGATATTAGAGAAAGTGCAAAGGTTTGCAACAAGACTAGTTCCAGAGTTAATGGAAATGCCCTACGAAGATAGGTTGAGGGAAATCGGCCTGACGACACTGGAGGACAGGAGGGTCAGGGGAGACATGATAACGACATACAAAATACTGCGTGGAATAGACAAGGTGGACAGAGACAGGATGTTCCAGAGATGGGACACAGAAACAAAGGGTCACAATTGGAAGCTGAAGACTCAGATGAGTCAAAGGGATGTTAGAAAGTATTTCTTCAGCCGTAGAGTTGTTAGGAAGTGGAATAGTCTGGTAAGCGATGTAGTGGAGGCAAGAACCATACATGGTTTTAAGACGAGGTATGATAAAGCTCATGGAGCAGGGAGAGGGAGGACCCAATAGCAGTCAGTGAAGAGGCGGGGCCAGGAGCTGAATTTCGATCCCTGCAACCACAATTTGGCGAGTACAATTAGGTGAGTACACACACACACACACACACACACACATGCCCCCTCGACCCCTGCAACCACAATTAGGTGAGTACAATTAGGTGAGTACCCCCACTGTGTTAGAAACCTTCACTCTCAAGACTCTCTGGAAAGACTCAGTCGACTTGTGATTGTAATGTATAAATCTAAACATCAATATATGAAGGTGTTAAAAATATGCAGAAAATATCTAACGAAGAAATGACTCGAAGAAATGGTTCATTTTGGACAAATTTAGATTAAGAAAGTATATACTAAAGTACTGCTTGGGAGGTGCATGTGTAGCACTCCATATATATGTATATACATGTGTAATATATATATATATATATATATAATATATATATATATATATATATATATATATAAATATATATATATATATATATATATATTTAGGCTATCCAATATTTCATTCAGCGTATTGATTTTTCCACATATATATATCTACAATTTCAAGCCTAATCAAATTCTTATTCAATCGCTTTTAATTGAAATTTGTCCAACCCGGAAGGTTTCCTATAGACAAGGTTCTAATCCCAAATGACTTTGTATATAGCATTCTCTTACATTAGCAATCTCAATGTACATAGCACTCTCTGTAATCGCATTCCCACTATAATGACAAGTCCTCATGAATCAGCAATCTACTGTATATAGCATTCCTCACTGTACATAGCATTCCTCAATGTACATAGCACTAGCCTCCTCACTGTATATAGCATTCCTCCTGTACATAGCATCCTCATGTACATAGCATCTCCTCACTGTAATATTAGCATTCCTCACTGTACATAGCATTCTCCTCAATGTACATAGCACTCCTCACTGTAGACTCACTGTACATAGCACTCCTCACTGTATATAGCATCCTCACTATATAGTTCACTACATAGCATTCCTCACTGTACATAGCATTCCTCACTGTACATAGACTCCTCACTGTATATAGCATTCCTCACTGTACATAGCACTTCCTCACTGTAATAGCATCCTCACTGTACATAGCACTGTAACCTCACTGTACATAGCATCCTCACTGTAATAGCACTTCCTCACTGTACATATAGCATCCTCACTGTGCATAGCATTCCTCACTGTACATAGCACTCCTATTCCCTCACTGTACATAGCATTCCTCACTGTAATACACTCCTCACTGTACATAGCATTCCTCACTGTACATAGCATTCCTCACTGTACATAGTACTCCTCACTGTATATACCATCCCTCACTGTACATAGCATTCCTCACTGTACATAGCATTCCTCACTGTACATAGTACTCCTCACTGTACATAGCATTCCTCACTGTACATAGCACTCCTCACTGTATATAGCACTCCTCACTGTACATAGCATTCCTCACTGTACATAGCATTCCTCACTGTACATAGCACTCCTCACTGTATATAGCACTCCTCACTACATATAGCATTCCTCACTGTACATAGCATTCCTCACTGTACATAGCACTCCTCACTGTACATAGCATTCCTCACTGTACATAGCATCCTCACTGTATATAGCATTCCTCACTGTACATAGCATTCCTCACTGTACATAGCACTCCTCACTGTATATAGCATTCCTCACTGTACATAGCATTCCTCACTGTACATAGCATTCCTCACTGTACATAGCACTCCTCACTGTATATAGCATTCCTCACTGTACATAGCACTCCTCACTGTATATAGCACTCCTCACTGTACATAGCATTCCTCACTGTACATAGCACTCCTCACTGTATATGGCATTCCTCACTGTACATAGCACTCCTCACTGTACATAGCACTCCTCACTGTACATAGCATTCCTCACTGTATATAGCACTCCTCACTGTACATAGCATTCCTCACTGTACATAGCACTCCTCACTGTATATGGCATTCCTCACTGTACATAGCACTCCTCACTGTATATAGCATCCTCACTGTACATAGCATTCTCACTGTACATAGCACTCCTCATGTATATGCATTCCTCACTGTACATAGCAATCCTCACTGTATATAGCATTCCTCACTGTATATAGCATTCCTCACTGTACATAGCATTCCTCACTGTACATAGCACTCCTCACTGTATATAGCATTCCTCACTGTACATAGCATTCCTCACTGTACATAGCATTCCTCACTGTATATAGCATTCCTCACTGTACATAGCATTCCTCACTGTACATGCTAACTCCTCACTGTAATAGCATTCCTCACTGTACATAGCATTCCTCACTGTACATAGCATTCCTCACTGTACATAGCACTCCTCACTGTATATAGCACTCCTCACTACATATAGCATTCCTCACTGTGCATAGCATTCCTCACTGTACATAGCATTCCTCACTGTACATAGCACTCCTCACTGTATATACCATCCCTCACTGTACATAGCATTCCTCACTGTACATAGCATTCCTCACTGTACATAGTACTCCTCACTGTATATAGCATTCCTCACTGTACATAGCACTCCTCACTGTATATAGCACTCCTCACTGTACATAGCATTCCTCACTGTACATAGCACTCCTCACTGTATATGGCATTCCTCGCTGTACATAGCATTCCTCACTGTACATAGCACTCCTCACTGTACATAGCAATCCTCACTGTATATAGCATTCCTCACTGTATATAGCATTCCTCACTGTATATAGCACTCCTCACTGTACATAGCAATCCTCACTGTACATAGCAATCCTCACTGTATATAGCATTCCTCACTGTATATAGCATTCCTCACTGTATATAGCATTCCTCACTGTACATAGCAATCCTCACTGTATATAGCATTCCTCACTGTATTTAGCATTCCTCACTGTATATAGGATCAACTTCGTCATGCTTCACCGTATACTTTCTTGCTAATTTATGTCCATTTTTATATATGGGGACCAAAACTGCGCAGAATAATCTAACTGGAGTCTTACCATAGATATACAGTTTAAAACTAATGCATAACCTGAGAACTTCTATTATTTATACTCCTAAATCTTTCTCGTATTCAGTTTGATTAAGATCGACATTATTTAGCCCACAAGTTCCATGTTATTTTCTCTTCCGATTGAATAACATTGGCCACTTCTCGACCACAACATCGACGTATCTGGGTCATCCTGTAAAAGTCTAGTGTACCTATCAGAAAATCTTTGTTGGTCTATTTTAGAAAATGGGTCACCAACTGTTTCCCAAAGCACTTCACTAGCTTGCTCAGATCGCAGACACAGACAGGCTTGTACAGTGCTTGGAAAAATGTCGCACTGGCAACCATTACCAACGTCTATTCATTCACCTCACGATAATTCCTAGTAATACCTATCGCTTTGATTGGAGAAGAATTCAGATCATATCTGTTTTCTGGCTCAAGGTTTACAGCATCAGCAGCCTTATGTAAGTTAGTGTTGTCAGTGAACTAGCGCTGTAAACTCCCGCAGCCAAACATCAATACTTGAAGGAAGTGAAGAGTGAAGCTTAACTAAGTGTTCAGCAACACTTCGCGTGTCTGTGTCAACAGTTCTGCTCATGACACGGGTGTCGTCTGGAGTATACCTGTAGGTATACCTGTAGGTATAAAATGAATACAGTACGATCCTCAGTCCTACAGAACATACACTGACAAAATATAACAACACAATGTAACTGACACAAAAGAGGTCACCCATATACACTAGCAAATATTACCATATAACATACTTAACAATAAGAAAAAAGGGTGATCCGACCCCTAACCTCATTATAAACCTTAGCAAACATAACTTACAGGTGACCACAGTAACAGGGCTAATTATAAATGAAATTATATAAACATCCATTGAAACTAAACCTTTTAGGTTTATATAGCTAACACAATATGACTGACATATAACAAAGGTTGACAACCTTCACATTAGTCAATAAGAGGAATGACCTACATCATAATCTCATTAAAACAAGTACATGATCTTCCACAACTAACAACCTATACAAGAAAATTGCCTAAAAACATACATATGCCTCACTACAATCCCTCTTTAGTCATTGAAAAAAATAATGAAAATCTTAAGCCTCCACTTATACTTAATAAATATTAATCAGCGTCTTCCACAGGATGATCACATTATATAAAGTAAAGAGACAAAACTCCAGTTGTCAGGGTAATGTGTGAAGGACAACCACAATATACCAAACAAAATAAAAAAGGTGTTTATCCTAACATAAACCGCCATAACACATTTCATAAATAACAACAACTTAACAACTCAAAACGCGATACACATATCTCAAAACAAAATAACATTAAAAAGAATGAGTAAACTTGAGCCTATTTCACGATAAACCTAACAATGATATAACGTACAGATAACACTCAGTACCAGGGTCAAACCATACCACGGGAGGGATTTGAACCCGCGATCCAGTGGCTAACGCGACGGTCTGGAGTTTTGAGACTCTCTGACCGCGGGTTCAAATCCCGCCCGTGGTATGGTTTGTTTGCAATCGTGTCATTACGATTTCGTGAGTCATGTTGCAAGGCTCAAAATATGAAGTATATAAACATCCATTGAAACCAAGTCTTTCGGGTATATATATATAGGTTATATAATATTACTGTGACAAAGGTTCAATTCAAATGAAAGAATGTTCACTATAAAATATATCCGTTAATCACAACCTCCACATTAGTCATATAAACGAGTGATCTACATCATAATTCCGTTAACACAAGTATATACTCTTTCCCAACTAACTCCCGATACAGGAAAATTCTCTAAAACATACATACGTTCCCCATTACAAAACTTTAATGAGTCATTACAAATTTATGGAAGTCATTAGCCTTCCAGCCCTCATCAACAGGAGGAGCACATTATATTGCTATACGAGTATCGCACATGAAACATGTCCAATAAAGGCTATGAACGTACAATCTACATAGACCCAAAAGCTCCTGCAAGGTCTTACATCGATAATCTTAACATCATTCACACTTAATATATTAAGCAGGTCATGACGACCCTAACACATCAATCAATAACATAATTCTCCATACGTTACTACATAATTAATTGATTTCATCACCTTTGCTTTCTGTACCCACTTGCATGCTACATACACTTATGCCACACATCTACACCTTCTATACCCATACACCTCACTCTCACCCCCTCCCCAGGAGGCGACCCCGCTGTGTCCCCCTGACTTCCCTCTTCTCATATGTAATCCCCAAACCCCCACCCCTTACTCACTCAGCCCAAGTCGCAGATTCATGAGAAACCCTAACGTTAACATTCTATAACCTTCCGAAAAATCCTTCGTCCACCTCCTCCCATACAGTTCTCTGTTACTAGACGTTACCGCAAGTACCCGCCTCCTCACCTCACAAACCCCCCTCCCCCTCATCACCCACGATATATTATATATATATATATATATATATATATAATAATTTAATATCCATTATACCCTTCCCCGTCGAACCCTCCCACATCTAGGCTTAGTGCACGCAGAAACCGACACCCCTCGGCCCCCCACCCTCTCTACCACCTTAACCAATACCTAACACCCTCCAGTCCCTCACAAAAGTATACTGCATGAAACACCGTCTCATCCCCACCACAGATTCCACCCCTCCCACCCACAATTACCCTTCTGGTTCTTAGTACCTCCCCCGACGGTAGTATGCATGCAGAAAACATACGTTACCTCCCTCACCCTAGGCTTTAACTTCAGCTTGCTAACCCTATACCAAATACTCTTCCACGTGTACATGGGGAACAATCCCTCAACTGATACAACAATCCTCCCTGCTCCTCTCGAGCAGCATCCAAGTCATCCTTATAGATTATACCACAAATTTTTAAAGACACAGTTTGTTTCCTCACAACGTTACATCTCCCCCCCCCCCACCTCCACCTAATCACCCAACCCATGACCATTGACTTCTCACTATTTACCTGCATCCCTGTTGCACTTCCAAACAATTGCACATCATCCAAAACCCCCAACGCCATCCCTTCCCGAACCAGGGCTGTTGTATCATCTACATATCCTATTATTCCAGGCCACACTTTCCCTACCTCCCCCACACCCCCACTCCTGTTACATACACAACGTTCAACCATTCTATAGAAGGGGTCCTGAATGCACGCAAACAATATTTGTGACATGGGACACCCCTGCCTAAGTCCCCTACCCATTACAATCTCCTCCCCCAAGCATCCATTAATCTGTACCCTCATCTGCTACTTCAACAGTTTTGAAAGATGGCACTACAACCCCGTGAGAAAGATACACTCTATCTAACCTCCCTGCATACCCTCTCCTAACAAACGTATGCTCTGTCTCCCACGCCCCCCCCCCTCAAACGCGTCCCGTAACCGAATATCCCTCATTAAATCTCTGAGGGTCACCGACACATAGCCTTCCCCTTTCGGTTCCACGTCAGCCCTCCTAGTAACGCAGTTCCAATCACCTCCTACTATTGCCACCTCCGGTAATGCATGGAAGAAAAACACAAGGTCCTTACACACAAACTCCTGCTTCACCTGTACGTTATTCTCTGCAGGCGCGTACACGCTTATGAAGGCCACACCAACCATCCACGCGCAACACCCTTCCCCCTCCCCCCTCACTTCTCTGCAAAACAAACGGACTCGCCTCCCTAATTAGTATACCCACCCCTCCTTTCAAACGGGCAGATGGCAGGGTTACCACCTGAAACCCTGCCACCTCCAACACCCTACCCTCCTTAAAATTATGCTCCTGAAGGAACACAACAATCACTCTAAATTTATTCAGAAACATTCTAAACCATTCTCTCCTAACACTATTACACAAATCATTAACATTTACTGTCATACACCGGAGGCCTATTAAAGTTTCCACCCCTGCCTCCTCTCTTCACTTTTCCGGTGGGCACCAGAACTTATGAGTCCACTTGTCACCTTCACACTTCCCTCTCTTCTCCCCCCTCTTTCGGTGCCTCCTGTCGTGGCCACCACTACCTTCACCTTCAGCCCATATTTGCTTCCCAGGCCGCTGTGCTGGCGTTAGGACATCATCCGAATCCGACGCAGCGGCCCTCTTCCTTGTGACAATCGCATCCTCCATAGCTTGGTCTGGGGATGCCTCACAATGTACCTCAACCTCCACTGTACACTGTTTCAATGATCCCAGTGACACCCCAGTCACACTGTCACTCCCGTCGTCCGGATAGTTCTCCTGTCGTTGATGCACCGCAGCCGTCAACCCGTCATCTACCACCTTCCCAGGTGCGGCCTCCTCCTCAGGCGGTGACAATGACTTCAGCACCTCAGCTAATTCCTCCTCAATTTCCAACACTTCCTCCTGTACTTTCTGCTCGTCTCTATCGTCTGGAAGTGTCTCTGGGCCGGGTAACTGGTCAAGGGCCTCACCCACTCCCCCAGCCTTATGCGCCTCATCCACTATCTCACTCCATAGACGACCACGCCCTCCTTCACGTCGTTGATCCTCACCTGCTCCCTCCGATGTAGAAGCGGATGCCTCCGCCTCTGGGCCAGGAGCTCGTTGCCGCTTCCCACACGCCGCCGCTATGTGATCATATTCCCCACATAGTCGGCATGTACGTCTTTGCCCGGCGTACGAAACTATGACCTGTGTCCTGAATTCCTGTAGGTACACGTAGGACGGTATGGGGTGTCGTAATGTCATTTTTAGGTTAAAAGTGCCTTCCGGCAGACCTGCATAGGCACCCGTCACCCACGTACCATGCTGGGCCAAATGAACAGTCCCATATTCCTCAAAAACTCTTCTGATGTCTGTCTCATCAGCCTCAAAGGGGACATTACGAAGTTTGATCCATGTATAATGCCTGGAAACATCGATCATCTTCACACGAACAGCTGGTGTTGCATCAAGACTTACGTCCTGAAAACGGTTGACCAACGATTTATAGACCGTTGCTGAGAGCAGTTTCACAAAAATTCTATGTGCTCCGTTTAAGGCTACCCCGTACAACTCTCCATCCTGAATGCCATATGTCTCTCTGATGATTTTAGGTAGTAATACTTGGGCTGAAACTGGCGTTATTGCCCCTCGGAGAAGCTCAACGCCGACAGTGTTGATCCTGCGTCTATGACTAAACGCCATGTTGATTGATGGTAGTTCTCCTGGTTTGACGGCAGAGGCGCGACAAGCACCATCTCACACCACTGCAGTCAGGTAACTGAGGAGCGTTTGCACAATAGGTCCACACGGCCCGAGAGCGATGAGGACAATGTGTTTCAGGGGTCAACGCCCCCGCGGCCCGGTCTGTGACCAGGCCTCATGGTGGATCATGGCCTGATCAACCAGGCTCTTACTACTGACCACACACAACCCTATGTACGAACCACAGCCTGGCTGGTCAGGTACTGATTTTGGGTTTGCCTGCTAGGCCTTCTTGAAGACAGCCAGGAGCTATTGGTAATCCCCCTAATGTATGCTGGGAGGCAGTCGAAGAGTCTTGGGCTCCTGACACGTATTGTGCTCTCTCTTATCGTGCTAATCTAGTCTTAAAGTCTAGCCACGAACTCTCTCGTTCAGAGATTCACGTACACGTTTAGTCTAAACGTACATTCTCGTAATTTCTGAAAATTTCCAGGGGAGGGCCAAAACGTTTCCAGGGAAGCCATGCTCCTTGATTATGGGCCTGCTACTATCCTGGACGTCACTAGACTAGTAGAAGACGTTATGATAGCTACTATCCTGGACCTCAATGGACTAGTAAAAGAAGCTGCAATGGTGACTATCCTGGACCTCAATGGACTAGTAAAAGAAGCTGCAATGGTGACTATCCTGGACGTCACTAGAGTAGTAGAAGAGGCTACGATAGTTACTATCTTGGGCCTCGCTAGATTCAAAACCAACAACTATCCCATAGATAAAGAAGTTGGTGTCTGTAATTAACATAGTGCATGTTACGGAATTTTATTAAGAAGTTTCGTCCTTCAGCAATTCTATCAATGAATGGATAATATTGTCGGTATTATCTGCCCTTACATTACCAAGCATGTGTCTACGACATCCCATGCTGCGCTAGATGCTACTTGATATATGTGGAACAAACTGGCAGAGCTGAAGTAAAAGAATCAATGAGCGTATGTTCGTAGCCAAAAACTGATAATTGGAAGAGTTAGTGGGTAATATAAACCATGGCAAGTGAGTAGTAAAACTCCAGACTCACTTGCCATTTGTTCAAAACCCCATCTGTTTCCTGGTTAGTGTTATTACGATTTCGTGAGTCATAGTGCGTAATATATGGAAATTCACATAGTCATTCAATGATATTTTTTTTATTTAAAACTCACAATAAAAAAGAAAAGAAATGCAAGAGACAGTAAACATAAGAATGGAGGAACACTGCAGCAGCCATACTGGCTCATACTAGGTAGATCCTTCTCAAAATCCAGCCATTCACACTCATTCAGACTCAGAAGTGTCCCTGTTTGCAGATGATGTGAAGTTAATGAGGAGAATTAAATCTGATGAGGACCAGGCAGGACTTCAAAGAGACCTGGACAGACTGGACACCTGGTCCAGCAAATGGCTTCTCGAATTTAATCCTGCCAAATGCAAAGTCATGAAGATAGGGGAAGGGCACAGAAGACCACAGACAGAGTATAGGCTAGGTGGCCAAAGACTGCAAACCTCACTCAAGGAGAAAGATCTTGGGGTGAGTATAACCCCCGAGCATGTCTCCGGAAGCACACATCAATCAGATAACTGCTGCAGCATATGGCGCCTGGCAAACCTGAGAACAGCATTCCGACACCTTAGTAAGGAATCATTCAAGACATGTACACCGTGTAGTCAGGCCCATACTGGAGTATGCAGCACCTGTTTGGAACCCGCACTTGATAAAGCACGTCAAGAACTAAGAAAGTACAAAGGTTTGCAACAAGGTTGTTCCAGAGCTAAGGGGAATGTCCTATGAAAAGATTAAGGGAAATCGGCCTGACGACACTGGAGGACAGGAGGGTCAGGGGAGACATGATAACGACAATAAAATACTGCGTGGAATAGACAAGGTGGACAAGGACAGGATGTTCCAGGGAGGGGACACAGAAACAACAGAGGCCCAAAATTTGGGAAGTTGAAGACACAAATGAGTCAAGGGGATAGTAGGAAGTATTTCTTCAGTCATAGAGTTGTAAGGCAGTGGAATACCCTAGAAAATGACGTAGTGGAGGCAGGAACCATACACATTTTTAAGACGAGGTTTGATAAAGCTCATGGAGCGGGGAGAGAGAGGTCTAGTTAGCAACCGGGTGAAGAGGCGGGCCAGGAGCTAGGACTCGACCCCTGCAACCCACAAAATGGTTGAGTACACACACACACTACACACACACACACACACACACACACACACACACACACACCCCACACCCCACACACACACACACACACACACACACACACACACAGAGTAGGGACAGCGAGCGCGCTAGTCACGCCTTCCGTGCTCCGGGAATATAAGTGTTTTTGAGGGCTATGCAAGTGTTCTCCCAAGGGTTGCTAAGTGGTCAGGGTATGAACAATCCTAAAAGGGGATTTTTATCTGCCTGAGCCACATAAGTGTGGAGAGAGTCACAATATTGAAGTGATCTAGAAAATAAAAACTTTTTGGCGCAGAGTGGGCAGGCTAGTATGTAAGGCGACGTTGTCAAGTGTCACCCAAGAAAGATAATAAAGTGAAACAATCGTGCGACCAGTGAGAGAAATACAGTGAAGGGTACATTATTAACGAGAAGAAATTGAGGTGGATCTACGCCAGGACGTACATCAGCTGGATCTACGCCAGGACGTCACATCGAGCTGGACATTTTCAGTGCTACAGCTGCACTACAAGTACTGTAATCACCTATGAGTGGTTGTTTGGGTTGGGGTTCCGGGTTTCAATTAACCGCCAAGCTGAATGTGAATGGTCTAACTCTCATAGCACGATAAAGAATAGGCACTCAATTTATCCAATAAAGGAATAGCAAATGGTAATCCATTGAACAAGGCAATTAACTTACTATAAGCAGGTCAAGCATAGGCAACATTGTAAGTAGGTGAGCGTAAGTCTCAGGAGGGTGGAAGTCAGTCACAAGGGGTTGTGGAAAACAAGCGACCACTGAAAATCCACATTACACTCCAAGCACAAGGGCCACCTACTTTTCAGGCACTAATAAACCCACACATAATTCGACACATAATTACACACACACACACACACACACACACACACACACACACACACACACACACACATATATATATATATATATATATATATATATATATGACATACACACCAACACAAACACACGCACACACACACACACAAACACACACACACACACACACACACACACACACACACACACACACACACACACACACACACAACACCACACACACACATATATATTATATATAATACAACACAACATACACAAACACACACACATACACACACACACATATATATATATACACACACATACACAAACACACACAACACACACACATACACACACACACACACACACACACACACACACACACAACACACACCACACACACACCAACACACACACACACCACACACACACAAACACACTGTAAAGTACGTCCCGGGTAAGTCCCAGGAGGTTGGGGTCAGGTCACAAGACGTTGTGGGCACCCAAAGGGACCACTGAGACTTACATTACAACGCACAAGCCACCTACCTTTCAGTACATAATAAACCCACACATAATTCCACAAAAAAATACACACACACACACACACACACACACACCCCACACACACACACACATATCCCGACTCACACATACACCCCCCCCTCACCACCGCATCTCACTACTTCCTCTGATCCCTCCCCTCCCTCGATCACCCCCCCCTTTCCCCCGTTCACGCTAAAACCCTCCCCACTCCTCTCCCACATAGCCACAGTTCCTCCACATTTCCCCCCCTCCACACTCTGACATACACTCTAACTAACTAACATACAGAACTACATAGGTTTCCCACTCTGAGGCAATCAGATAAAACAAAAATGGGTTGCCAGAGAGCAACAAGAAAAACCAAGGGACAGGAGGAGGAAACTGCAAAGGAAGATTGGGCAGCAGAGCTCATGAAAAGGGATCATGAATGGGAAAAGAAACTAGAAGAACTTAGCATGAGAATGGAAGAGAGGAAAAGATATGGAAAGCGGAAGTGGGAGGTGCATGTCAAAGCAGCAGAAGCAAGGATACAGAGTTTAGAAGAGGAATTGAAAAATCTGAAACACCCTAAAGAACTAAAGAACATTTTGGGATTGACAACAAGGCTGCTACCTCACCACAAATAAGGGGACTGTTGGGAAAGAAGGGGCACAACTGCATGGAGAAGCTCTATCAGAGGAGACTGTAGCAAATGAAAGAGCTAAGCTTTATGTGGAGGCCCTAACAGACAACAACAGAGCCCAAGGAAAGCCGAGAAGGGAAAATGACGGGCCCACTGAGCCCAAGTACATTAGCCAGGGGAAACTGATGAAAGGAAAGCTGCAGTGGAGGAAACCAAATTAAATGAGGGGATACACAGGGATATGCAGTGGGAGAATGAAAGGGTGAGGTCAGTCTTTGTGTATGGGCTCCAGAGAGTTGAAGGGGAAATATATGAAGCAAGAAAAAAAAGGGGGAAAAAAAGCAATTGAAAGAAACATAAAAGCAATAGGAGAAGACGACATGACCCAGCTGGAAAATTTTCGGAGAATAGGGGGGTTTGTAAAAAAAAGAACCCGGCCAGTGAGAGTGACCTTCAAGGCAGAAGCGACTCGGACCAGGATCCTGCAGGAAAAGCACGATTTTAAGGACATGCCGGCCATACAGGAAGGTGTATCTCGACTGCGACAGAACACAAGAAAAAGGCAGAAACTGAGAGAGATGGTAACAAAAGCGGAAAGAGGAAAGAGAGGGGGTGGAGAAACAGACAGGAGATCCCAGACCCAGGGAAAAAGATCAATACAGCCTCCCTCACAACTTCCTATAGAAGCCTCCCAACCAGGCAACCCCAGTGCAACCAAACACTCTAAATCAAAAACTCCCATGCCCATCCAATGCCCCCCACCCACTACATTACAAACTCCACCCCCACAGCAACAACCCATAGTTCCTTACCAGGTCTCCCACTTCCCCAACCCCAATATACCTCCCAGACCACAGTCTTAGAAAAGAAGTTGAAGGTGTGGTATACAAATGCAGATGAATAACAAAAAAAGTATGAGGGGTGGCACGAAGAATCAAAGAGACATCCCCCGACATAATAGCACTCACAGAAACAAAACTCACCAGAATAATAACAGATTCAAACTTTCCATCCGATATCAAATCCTCAGGAAAGACAGAGGGAGGAAGGGGGGGGAGGAGTTGCACTGCTCATTAAAAACCATGGGGTTTTGGGGAAAATGGAAGGAATGGATGGCACGGGCGAAAGGGACTACTTTGTAGAACAATCCAGTCTGAGGGACATAAGGTGATAATTGCAGTAATGTACAACCCACCACGAACGCAGGAGGCCAAGAGAAGAATACGATGAGAACAACAGAGCAATGATCGACACACTAGCCGAGGTGGCCAGGAGAGCACACATGGGGGGAGCAAAATTACTATTATGGGTGATTTCAATCACAAGGAGATTGACTGGAAAACCTGGAGCCCCATGGGGTTCGAAACATGGAGAGCCAAGATGATGGATGTGGTACTGGAAAACCTCATGCATCAACATGTTAGAGACACTACCAAGAGAGAGGAGAGGATGAACCAGGAAGGCTGGACCTTGTATCACAATGAGTAGTTTTGCACATCGAGGTTTTCATGTATGAAAGACCCCCGGGAGCTAGTTGATCATGTGGTTCTGTGCTTCGACTACATAGTTGAGCTCCAAGTGTCGAGAGTAGCAGGAATAGGGTGGGAAAAACCAAACTACAAAAGGGGGAAATACTCAGGCATGAGGAACTTCCTTCAAAACATTCAGTGGGAGAGGAACTGACAGGAAAACCAGTACAAGAAATGATGGACATGTACAACAAAATGCAAGGAGGCAGAGGAAGGTTTGTTTCCCAAGGGAAACAGAAATAATGGGAAGAACAGAACGAGTCCCTTGGTTTACCCAAAGGTGTAGGGAGGCAAAAACTAGGTGTACTAAGAATGGAAAAGGTACAGAAGAAAAGAGAACTCAGGAAAATAAAGAAATCAGCCGAAGAGCCAGAAACGAATATGCACAGATAAGAAGGGGGGCTCAGAGACAATATGAAAATGACATAGCATCAAAAGTAAAGACTGACCCGAAGCTGTTGTACAGCCACATCAGAGGAAAAACAACAGTCAAGGACCAGGTAATCAGACTGAGGAAGGGTGATGGGGAATTCACAAGAAACGACCGAGAGGTTTTTCAGGAGCTCAACACAAGATTTTAAAGAGGTATTTACAGTGGAAACCATAGGACTCCAAGAAATCAGAAAATGGGGGCACACCAGCAAATGCTGGATGAGGTACATTAACCAAGGAGGAGGTGAAGAAGCTGCCCATGCGAACTTTGACACCTCAAAGGCGGTGGGACCAGACAACATCTCTCCATGGGGCCTTAAAGAAGGAGCAGAGATATTGTGTGAGCCATTAACAAAGATCTTCAACACATCATTTGAAACTGGGCAACTCCCTGAGGGATGGAAAATGGCAAATGTAGTCCCCAAAATTTTTAAAAAGGGAACAGACATGAGGCACTAAACTACAGACCTGTAAACACTAACGTGTATAGTATGCAAGGGCATGAAGAAGATCATCAGGAGGAGAGTGGTGGGGCACCTGGAAAGAAACAAGTGTATAATTGACCAACCAGCACGGTTTCAGGGAAGGAAAAATCCTTTTCACAAACCTACTAGAGTTTTATGACAAGGTACAGAAGTAAGACAAGAGAGAGAGGGGTGGATCGACTGCATATTTTTGGACAGCAAGAAGGCCTTCGACATAGTTCCTCACAAGAGGTTACTGCAAAAGCTAGAGGATCAGGGACACATAACAGGAAAAGCACTGCAATGGATCAGAGAATACCTGACAGGGAGGCAAACAACGAGCAGGTACGCGACGAGGTTCAGAGTGGGCGCCTGTGACAAGCGGGTTCCACAGGGGGCAGTCCTAGGACCTGTTCTGTTCTTGGTAAATGTGAACGACATAACAGAAGGGATAGACTCTGAAGTGTCCTTGTTTGCAGATGATGCGAAGTTAATGAGAAGAATCAAATCGGACGAGGATCAGGCAGGACTACAAAGAGACCTGGACAGGCTACAAGCCTGGTCCAGCAACTGGCTCCTTGAATTTAACCCTGCCAAATGCAAAGTCATGAAGATTGGGGAAGGGCAAAGAAGACCGCAGACCACAATATAAATTTAGATGGCCAAAGACTGCAAACCTCACTCAAGGAAAAAAGATCTGGGGGTGAGTATAACACCGAGCATATCTCCTGAGGCACACATCAATCAGATAACTGCTGCAGCATACGGGCGCCTGGCAAAACCTAAAGGATAGCGTTCCGATACCTCAGTAAGGATTCGTTTAAGACTCTGTATACCATCTACGTCAGGCCCATACTGGAGTATGCAGCACCAGTTTGGAATCCACACCTAGTCAAGCACGTTTAAGAAATTAGAGAAAGTGCAAAGGGTTTGCAACAAGACTAGTCCCAGAGCTACGGGGATTGTTTCCCACGAAGAAAGGTTGAGGGAAATGGCCTGACGACACTGGAAGACAGAGGGTCAGGGGAGACATGAAAAACGACATATAAAAATACTGTGCGGAATAGACAAGGTGGGCAAAGACGGGAAGTCCAGAGATGGGACACCCGAACCAAGAGGCACAATTTAAGTTGAAAGGACTCAGATGAATCGAAGGGATGTAGGAAGTATTTCTTCAGTCATAAAAGTATCAGGGGCCCTGGAATAGCCTAGAAAGGGATGTAGTGGAGGCAGGAACTATACATAGTTTTAAGGCGAGGTATGATAGAGCTCATGGGGCAGGGAGAGAGAGGAGCTAGTAGCAATCAGCGAAGAGGCGGGGCCAGGAGCTTTACTCACCCCCCCGCAACCACAAAATAGGGAGTACAAATAGGTGAGTACACACGAATCTTCTTACTCATAATTGCCCAATTTATTTTTAAAGCTTTCCTATGATTTAGCTTCAGTAACTTTGCAGTTTCCTTCACTCATTTACAACCGAATTAACGAACTTCACTTTCCCATACCATTCCAAATCCAAATTTATCCAATTTAAATCCACTATACTGTGCTCTCCCTTTATTGGATATCCTTAGTACTTTATTTATATCGTTTTTATTTCTGCCCGTCTTCCACTTGTATACTTCAGACATATCTCTTCTTATTTTATGTCTTTCAAGAGAGTGCGGACTCGTGGCTCTTAATCTGTCTTCGTATGAAAGATTCCTTATACAGTTGATTAATGTTGTCATCGTTCTCTGTCTCACTGCAATACCAGGTTACAATACCACCAAGATGAGGACCTAGACACTTATACAACAACTGGGCATCTTTATTTATTACATAAGTGTCTAATTTTCCCCATCTTACCACGGTTACTTAGAACAAGGGATATCTCCTAAAACAATATTTTCTGAACTCTGGTTCAACACTTGGGCATGACATACTAGTGGGTTTCGCCCACCTCTGACTATTGTTATATAAATAGTTTAGAACACCGAAAAGATGACAAATGAGAGACTTGCACAACCCTTGGGAATCTTTATTGTGGAAACGTTTCTCCGGCCAATGGCTTTATCAGTCCAACACAAAGAACAGTGGCAGATGAGAAGGAGTTTAAGATAATCAGTCCTTAAACCCGGAGATGCCTTTAGCACGGAGAGTGGGCTTATATACTGGAGACAGGTGAGGCGAAGCAGTTGAAGCGTTGTCACCCTTGGACAAAATTCGCTAGTAGAAGTAGATCTTGCCAGTAGATTAGGCAAGTGTGAAGAATTCTCTGTATCAAGATTTCAGTATGTTACTGTTGCAAACAGGTATTATTATATGTTGTTATCTGACACAGCATCGTTTTGGAATCTTGATAAAGAGAATTCTTCATCACTTAACCTCTCTCCGTGCATGTGTTGTACCTTAATCATGACTAATGGAAACACATCTCCAAGCTGGGGATTGATTACTTCAACCATTCTTTTCTGTGTTGGATGAAGCAACTAGCGGGAGAAACATTTCCACAATAATGAATGCCAAGTGTTGCTCAAGTCCCTCTTTCATCACCTGTGAAGTGACACATCAACTACTGCACATCATACAACGCTAGAATAAAAGAGTCCATCTTCCTGCTTATACTTCGCTTTCACCAAGGATAAAGTACTGAACACCGGCTTCCAGGTTGATGAATAATTACCTCATCTTCCACAATCACTCCTCTGCATTGAATTGTTGAAGCTGCTAGTTGGCAATATATCTTCAAATAAAGATACCCAGGTGATGCATATGTGCCTAATTCCTATTTTTTCTCTGTTTTTTCTTTCAGTACATTTATATCTATACTATTACGAAGACAAATCTGAGCTGCATAATTTTGGTGATGTCTTACCAAAGATGTACAGAACCAAAGCTACTTATACTTCTTGCTAAGAATCCAAGTAATCTGTTATCTTTCTTGCCCACTCTTAGGCACTGTTGTCTTGGTTTCAGTTTTCTATTTACTATATTCTGTATGATCAGTCTTCTAGTTCTTAAGTACGACGATTATTTTCGTTCCTAAGGAATAGGACTTTACACCTGAACTGCATCTGCCCCCTTTCAAACCTTAACAATAGTTTGTTCGTATCTGTCTTAAGTTCATTGGTATTCTCCTCAGAATCTTCTATTCGGCTTAATTTTGAGTCATCACTGAATTCACTTATGTCACCCTCGTCAAGGTCATTAATGTAAATTATGATCGACAGTGGACCAAAAACTGATCCTTGTAGACCACCACTTGTTACTGATCCCCAGTCTAATGTCACCCTAGTTACGCAAAACTCTCTGCTTTCTGTTGGTCATCTATACCTCGATACATGACAGAAATATTCCTTCTATACCATGAGCTGCCACTTTTTAAAGTCTTATGTTCGGTACTCTATCAAAAGTATTTCTGAAATTCAAATAAATAATACTATGTTTTCTATTGTAGTCCAATGCATCAAATACTTTACTGAAGAAAGTCAATTTGTTTGTCAGGGAGGGACGACCTCTTGTGAATAATAAAATTATGGATCCTTATTGCTATAGGCTATATTTGGCTCTAACAATTTGCCTACAATTAACGTCAGGCTTATTGCGCAATAATTTGATGGAATTGACTTATTCCCTGATTTAAAGATGGGAATTACATTAGCTATCTTCAACACCTCCGACACAACACAAGTTTGGAGTGATGTATTAAACAGGTTTGTTAGCGGCTAAGTTCCTACTTCCACTCTTCAAAGTATCCTTAACAACAGTTCATCTTGGCCCGGGGATTGAGTTTGTTTTAGTTTATCTACTTGCTTGATAATCATGTATTTCGGGACTCTCAAATTACTTAATTTTTCTTCACCGCTTGTATAATTATTAATTGCTGGGATATCACTTATGTCTTCTTGTTTGATGGCTGACAGGAAATGACTGTTAAAAGAGAGCACATGACTCGCTCATCAGACAGCGATCTAGTCTTCAGAAGGCTTATTTTTTTCCCCTCATCTTTGTCTTATACACTTGAAGGAACCCATTTGGAATAATCTTTGTTTCATTAACTATATTAATTTCAAAGTCACGTTTAGTCTTTCTAATCCGCTTTTATACCAGTTTTTAATATGAATATATTGGTCATTAAACAGCTCTAATGATGACAGACAATCACAAATCACACAGAGCAATGACAGCTTTCATCTGGCGAAATCTTCAGCTGCACAGATAGTAAACCATTTAAAAAAAACCAAAGGGAACTTGACCACTACCCCCACTACTAAACAACCACCACAACCACTACCAAAAACTACCACTACCCACCACTACTACCCTTTATCCCCATTTATTTACCACTACCCCCACACCACTAACCCCACACTACACCATACCACCACTACTACCACAATCACCATTCCCCACTCCCCACCACTACTACCAGTATCACCACTACTCCCCAACTCCCTACCCCCACCCCCCCCACTAAAACCACTACCACCACATAAACTCCCCACCACAAATACCCTATCCCCCACTACCACTACCACCATTTACTACCACTATCACCTTTAAACCCCAACTCCCAAACCACTCCACACCACCAATACTACCACTACCACCACACAACCACTACCCCACAACTACCACTACCCCCAACTACTACCACTCCCCAACCACTAAAACCCAACTATTACCACTACAAACCACAAACACCATCGTACCATTAAAACCACTACAAACCACTACCAAACCACTACCACCACTTACCACCACTCCCCACTACAATTACCACTACAAACCATTTCACCACTTTTTTGAAAACCCCTAAAATGGGTTACAATGATTATAAGTATAAATAAAATGTATATTATCTTTTCAAAAAATTTTTTAATTGTTTTATATTTCCCGATAATAGCTAAATCTTAAATATATTTTTTTAAATATTCTTATTTGACTTTTTTGGGTTTAGGTTTGACATAATGGGGGCCTTCAGTTCAAGTCTTGATTGTAAAACTACTGAAAATTTAAATCGCTCCTTGCTCGTTATTTTTGCCGGGGGCTTCAAACGGACTTTGCTATCCCGGGGCTTCAGGGTGATCGAGGGGGGGGTGTCCCACCCCCCGGGAAAAGAAATTCAGTCTGTTTCTAGACTAGCTTGGTCCCTTTTTGGACAGTTGTCTGCCCTCATTATTTTTGTTATTTTTCTGTAGAACTCGTTCCCCCGAACATTGTATAGCCCTTAGGGGTTTCGACTTTGACTGTGGTTGGGTGTGTCACATAGACACTCTGAGAAACTCAGGCCCCCGAGCTATATTCTGCCCCTAATTTTGTCGGTTTTTTTGGTTTTTTATTTCCCCCGTCGGGGTTTTTTTCCCTTAATTGCTAAACTTAGATTAGTATTTAGGGGGGATTTTTTGTAACTTTTGGGGGGGAAAATTCTGCTGATTTTCCCCTACTTATTTTTTTAAAATTTTTTTTATTTTTTTTTTAAATTTTTGTGCACACATACAAGGTAAAAAAAAAAATACAGATAAGAGCAGTAGCCAAAACCACTTATACTATCATAGCATTTTCGGGGTGGCTTAAAATTAACTTAAGATTAACTAAGCAATGAGAAAACAGTGAAAAAACCTTAATGTAAACAGATTAAATATAAAAAACACAATGAAATATACAAAGACAGGAAAAAATTGCCCTTCAGTTAGGGAGGATTCGGGAAGGGAGGGGTATTTAAAAAAAAATAAAATTAGAAATTTGGTTTTTGGTTTAACATTTAAAGGGGAAAAAAATTGTGAGAAAAAATTTAAGATAAAACAATTTATAAGGTTTTAGTTATTCAGTAAATTTTTTTTTGGTTTTTGGGGGAGGCCCCGTGATCCTTTTGGGAAAATACTTAAAATTTTTAATTCCCCCCCCGGGGGGGGGGGGGGGGGTGTTTTTTTTTATATTTACAGGTAATGAATTCCCGATTTTAGGGCCTTTTATGTGCAAATTTAGTTTTTGCATAGTGTGGGATGGGCACGAAAGGGAAAATCAAAGAGTGATCGTTTCCCTTTTTTTATGGGCAAAGTTTTTCTGTTGAGGTTGGCAAGGGGATGTTTGAGGGAGGGTTAATTTTCAGAGTTAAGGTTCTATGTTGTTTAGGTTCAGTAATAATTGGGTGTTTTTTATGGTGAGTAGGTTTTTTGTGATTGAATTATTTTTTGGGGGTGTGCTGCCTTAAAAGGGGAAATTTTTTTATCATTTTTAACTGGGCCCTTTTTTCTGAGTAATTAAATGGTCTAGATGGTTTAATTGTTGATGCCCCATGGGACAAATTTCCCTGGTGAGATAGGGGGAAAAAAGAAAAAGGGTATAGGGCCAGGAGGGGGGACTGGGGGAACATAAATACCGTTTTTCGATAGTATGCCTACATCTTTGGGAAATTTTTTTAGAAATTTGTTGTATAAGTGTATGAAATTTGAGTTTTTAAATTTTCAAGGTGAATTCCTAAGAATTTTCCCTCGTTATTTTGTGATAGGTGATTTTCCTTTTCCCCTTAAAGTTAAGAGGACATCTGAACCCCCCCGGGGGTTTTTCCAAAAAAGAATTTAAATTTGTTTTGTTTAAAGTTTAGTGTAAAATTTTTTTTTCTCATCCAGGTAGATTTTTTTCGTAAACGGTTTTAAAGGTAGGGTAACGTGACCCGGGCTCGGGTGAGAGAAGGGCGTATGTATGTCATCTCCCAAAAAGTGTGGGGGTTTTATAATTGCGAAGCATTTGGAAAGGGGCAATTTTTTAGGAGAAAGAGAAGAGGGGCCCCCGGGCACTTCCCGTGGGAAAAACCAAATGTAAATTTGGGTTTCCCCAAAAAGTTTTTCCCCATTTTTTCGAAAACATATTGGCTACTTTGCGAGGTATGGGCTTTAGGTAGTTTTAGGGAAATGCCCCTTTATAAACCAAAATGTGACAATTTTATGTGGACAAGCATGGTCAACTGTATCAAAAGCTTTACGAAAATCCCAAAGAAGAATCCCCATGGGACTTTTTTTTTTCTCTATTGCAGTTATATATGCCCAGCAGTGTAAAAATAGCATCAAAAAAATATTTTTTTTTAGGCCCCGAAATCCAAAATTTTTAGGGGTTGAGTAAATTTTTGGGGGAAAGGTAAAGGGGTAGATTCGGTTTTTTTTTGAAAAATTTTTTAAATTTTTTAAAAAATTTTTGGGGAGGGGGGGGTGGGAAGTTGGGGTATTTGGGCCCATAGTTTTTTCAACTCTTTTTGGGCCCCCTCCTTTGTGGGTCGGGGTTACCCTTTCAAATTTTTAGTACTGTAAGGGGAAGGGGGAGGAATCAATGGGTTTTTTTAAAGAGGGGTTGCATTATTGGTGATAGCACTTGAGGGCACTTTTTTTTTTTATAAAGGGTTGGGAAAAGGGATTTTAAAAACTCCTACCTTGTTTTTTAGTGCGTTTTTTGGTTTTTTTTTATTATCTCCTTGATTTCCTGATTGTGTCGCAGTCGCTTGTTATATTGTATTGGGCTTAGCATTCTTTTCATGTTCAAGCACTGTTCTGGTTCCACTACGGTCAAGAAGTTAGTTTATGTAGGACTTTGCCGTCACTGTTTAAGTCTAGTCGAGTCTGAGACATAGTGAACTACTTAGAGCACTTACATATACACAACTTATTTAGTACATATTTCTAATATCTTATTAAAGTAATGTACCAGACGGTACTTAAATTATAAATGTGATAGTCTTTCAGCACAATAATTTGAACTCGAGAGATTGATTTTATTTGATTACTGTGATAATTAATTTAATTTAATTTGATAATAAACCTCAAACTTAATAATTTATAATTTAATTTCTCTAGTTATACCTACCCATTTGTATCCTGAAGCACTTGAATAATACTGAAATTTTAATGGATAAATGCAAGATACTGACTACTGTTACGAAAAAACCCAGTACAGCTGCATCTAGAAGGCAGTCCTTTCTAGTATTCACTGAGATCTCTAAGCTTTTAGAATCGCGTTTTTGTAACACCACTACTACAACTACCACCACTACTACCACTACACCACTACTAACCACTACCACCACTATACCACTATTACCACTACTACCACTACCACCACTACCACAAACTATTACCACTACTACCACTATCACCACTACCACCACTACTACCACTACCACCACTACTACCCTATCACCACTACCACCGCTACTACCACTACCACCACTACTACCAATACCACCACTACTACCACTACCACCACTACTAACCACTACCACCACTACTACCACTACCACAACTACAACCACTTTTACCACTACTACCACTATCACCACTGCTACCACTACCCCCTTTACTACCACTACCACCACTACCACCACTACCACCACTACCACCTACTACCACTATATTACCACTACTACCACTATCACCACTACTACCACTGCCACCACTACTACCACTACCACCACTACTACCACCACTACTACCACTATACCACTACTACTACTACTACCACTACATTACCACTACTACCACTATCACCGCTACTACCACTATTACCACTACTACACTATCACACTACTACCACTACCACACTCCACCACTACTACCACTATTCCACTACTACCACTACCACTACTTTACCACTACTACCACTACCACCACTACTACCAAACCACTACTACCACTATTACCACTACTACCACTACCACTACTATTACCACTACCCACTATCACCACTACCACCACTACTACCACTACCACCACTACTACCACTACCACCACTACTACCACTATACAAATCACCACTATCACCACTACTACCCTACCACCACTACTACCACTAACCACCACTACTACCACTATCACCACTACTACCACTATACCCACTACTACCACTATCACCACTACTACCACTACCACCACTACCTACCACTACTCACACACCCTACTACCACTACCACCACTACTACCACTATTACCACTACTACCACTACCAGCACTACTACCACTACCACCACTACTACCACTACCACCACTACTACCATTTACCACCACTATACCACTACCACCACATACCACTATACCAATACTACCACTATCCACCACTACTACCACTACCACCACTACTACCACTACCACCACTACTACCACTACACCACTACTACCACTATTCCCACTACTACCACTATCACCACTACTACCACTACACCACTACCACCACTACTACCACTATACCACTACCACTACCACCACTACTACCACTATTACCACTACTACCACTACCACACTACTACCACTACCACCACTACTACCACTACCACCACTACTACCACTACCACCACTACTCACTACCACCACTACCCACTACCACCGCTACTACCACAAACACCACTACTACCACTACCACCACTACTACCACTACCACCACTACTACCACTACCACCACTAGCTACCACTACCACCACTACAAACCACTACCACCACTACTACCATTACCACCATTACTACCACTATCAACACACACCACAACCACCACTACCACCACTACTACCACTATCACCACTACTACCACTACCACCACTACTACCACTATTACCACTACTACCACTACCACACTACTACCACCACTACTACCACTACCACCACTACTAACTACCACCACTACTACACTATCACCGCTACTACCACTACCACCACTACTACCACTACCACCACTACTACCACTACCACCACTACTACCACTACCACCACTACTACCACTACCAACCACTACTACCACTACCACCACTACTACCACTATCAACACTACTACCACTATCACCACTACTACAATACCACCACTACTACCACTACCACCACTATACCACTACCACCACTACTACCACTACAACACTACTACCATACCACCACTACTACCACTATCACCACTACTACCACTACCACCACTACTACCACAACCACCACTACTACCACAAACCACCCTACTACCACTACCACCACTACTACCACTACCACCACTACTACCACTACCACCACTACTACCACTATCAACTACTACCACTACCACCCCCACTACCACTATCAACACTACTACCACTATCACCACTATACCACACCACCACTACTACCACTACACCACTACTACCACTATCAACCTCCCTACCACTACCACCACTACTACCACTACACCACTCTACCACTTACCACCGCTACTCCCACTACCCCCGCTACTACCACTACCACCGACTACACTATCACACTACTACCACTACCTACCACAACTCCAACCACCATACTACCACTACCACCACTGTCCCACTACCCATACTACACTACCACCACTACTACCACTACCACCACTACTACCACTATAAACACTACTACCACTCACCACTACTACCACTACCACCACTACTACCCACTACCACCACTACTACCACTATCAGCACTACCCACTACACCACTACTACCTACTACCACCACTACTACCACTACCATCACTACTACCACTACCACCACTACACCACTATCACTTTACCTACACCACTACTACCACTATCCCCACTACTACAACTCCACCACTACTACCACTACCACCACTACTACCACTACCACCACTACTACCACTACCACCACTACTACCACTACCACCACTACTACCACTACCCCCACTACTACCACTAATCAACACTACTACCCTACCACCATACTACACTACCACACTACTACCACTATCACCACTACTACCACTTTCACCACTACTACCACTACCACCACTACTACCACTACCACCACTGCTACCACTACCACCACTGCTACCACTACCACCACTACTCACCCCACTACTACCACTATCAACATACTACCACTACCTACCACTACTCCCTATCAACACTACTACCACTACACACTACTACCACTACCACCACTACTACCACTATTACCACTACTACCACTACCACCACTACTACCACTACCAGCACTACAATCACTACCACACTACTACCACTACCACCACTACTACCACTACCACCACTACTAACCACTACCACCGCTACTACCACTATCACCACTACTACCACTATTCCACCACTACTACCACTACCACCACTACTACCACTACCACCACTGCTACCACACCTCCACTACTACCACTAACCACACTACTACCACTACCACCACTACTACCACTATCAACACTACTACCACTACCACCACTACTACCACTACCACCACTACTACCACTACCACCACACTACCACTACCACCACTACCACCACTACTACCACTATCACCACACTACCACTACCACCACTACTACCACTATTACCACTACTCCCACTACCAGCACTACTACCACCACTACTACCACTACCACCATACTACCACTACCACTACACTACCACCACTGCTACCACTACCACCACTACTACCACTACCCACTACTAACCACTACCACCACTACTACCATTATCAACACAACTACCACTACCCCCACACTACCACATCAACACTACTACCACTATCACACTACTACCACTACCACCACTACTGCCACTATCCCCAAACAAACTACCATATTACCACTACTACCACTATCACCACTACTACCACTACCACCACTACCACCACTACTACCACTATCACCACTATTACCACTACACCACTACTACCACTATTACCACTACTACCACACCCACTACTACCACTACCACCACTACTACCACACCACCACTACTACCACAAACCACCACTACTACCACTACCACCACTACTACCACTTTCCCATACTACCACTATCACCACAACTACCACACCACCATACTACACTATCCACCACTACTACCACTATCACCAACTACTACCACTACTACCATCACCTATCACCACTACACCACTACCACCACTACCACCACTACTCCATACACCACACTACCACTACCACCACTACTACCACTATACCACTACTACCACTACCAGCACTACTACATACCCCCAACTACCACTACCCCCACTACCACTACCACCACTACTACCACTACCACCACTACTACCACTACCACCGCACTACCACTATCACCACTATCCCACACCACCACTACTCACTACCCCCATACTACACTACCACCACTGCTACCACTACCACCACTACTACCACTACCACCACTACTACCATACCACCACTACTACCACTATACACAACTACCACAACCACCACTACCACCACTACTACCACTATCACCACTACTACCACTACCACCACTACTACCACTATACCACTACTACCACTACCACACAACTACCACCACTACTACCACTACCACCACTACTACCACTACCACCACTACTACCACTATCACCGCTACTACCACTACCACCACTACTACCACTACCACCACTACTACCACAACCACCACTACTACCACTACCACCACTACTACCACTATCAACACTACTACCACTACCACCACTACTACCACTATCAACACTACTACCACTATCACCACTACTACCACTACCACCACTACTACCACTACCACACTATTCCCATACCACCACTACTACCCTATCAACAACTACCATAACCACACTACTACCACATCCCCACTATACCACTACCACCACTACTACCACAACCATCACTACTACCACTACCACGCTACTACACTACACCACTACACCATACTACCCTACTACCACCACACTACTACCACATCAACACTACTACCACTACCTACCAACTACCACTACAAACTACTACCACTCACCACTACCACACCACCACTACTACCACTACCACCACTACTACCACTATCAACACTACTACCACTACCACCACTACTACCACTACCACCACTACTACCACTACCACCGCTACTACCACTACCACCGCTACTACCACTACCACCCTACTTACCACTATCACCACTACTACCACTACCCACCACTACTACCACTACCACCACTACTACCACTACCACCACTGCTACCACTACCACCACTACACCACTACCACCACTACTACCACTACCACCACTACCCACTATCAACACTACTACCAAAACCCACCACTTACCACTACCACCACTACTCCCACTCCCCCCTACTACCACTATCACACTACCACCACTACCACCACTACTACCACTACCACCAACTACCATACCACCTATACCACTACCACCACTACCCACTTCACCATACTACCCTACCACCACTACTACCATCACCACACTACAACTACCACCACTACTACCACTACCACCACTACTACCACTACCACCACTACTACCACACCACCACTACTACCACTACCACCACTACTACCACTACCACCACTACTACCAAATCAACACTACTACCACTACCACCACTACTACCACTACCACACTACTACCACTATCACCACTACTACCACTTACCACCACTACTCACTACCACCACTACAACCACTACCACCACTGCTACCACCACCACTGCTACCACTACCACCACTACTACCACTACCCCCACTACACCACTATCAACACTACTACCACTACCACCACTACTACCACTATCAACATCTACCACTATCACCACTACACCTACCACCACTACTACCACTATTACCACTATTCCACACACACTACTACCACTACCAGCACTACAACACTACCACCACTACCACTACCACCACTACTACCACTACCACCACTACTACCACTACCACCGCTACAAACCACTATCACCACTACTACCACTACCACCACTACTACCACTACCACCACTCACACTACCACCACTGCTACCACTACCCAACTACCACTACCACCACTACTACCACTACCACCACTACACCATATCAACACTACTACCACTACCACACTATCCACTACCACCACTACTACCACTACCACCACACACTACCACACTACCACCACTACTACCATATCACCACTACTACCACTACCACCTCTAACCACTATTACCACTAATACCATACCAGCACTATACCACCACTATACCATACCACACTACTACCACTCCCACCACTACTACCACTACCACCGCTACTACCACTATCACCACTACTACCACTACCACCACGCTACACTACCACACTACTACCACTACCACTACTACCACTACCGCACTACTCCAGCACTACTACCACCACTACTACCACTACCACACTACTACCACTACCACCACTACTACCACTATAAATCATACTACCACTACCACCACTACTACCACTACTCACCATACTACCATCCACCACTACTACCACTACCACACTACTACCACTACCCCGCACTACCCTACACCACTACTACCACTACCACCACTACTACCACTACCACCACTATACCACTACCACCACTGTCCACTACCACCACATACCACTACACCACTACTACCACTACCACCACTACTACCACTATCACACTACTACCCTACCACCACTACTAAAAACCACCACTACTACACTACCACCACTATACCACTACCACCACTACTACTACCACCACTACTACCACTGTCACCATTACTACCTCTACCCCCACTACTACCACTATCACCACTACCACTACCACCACTACTACCCATCCCATACTACCTCTACCCACTACCACCACTACCACTACTATTACCCTACTACCACAACACCACTACTACCACCACTACTACCACTATTACCACTACTACCACTACCACTACTATTACCACTACTCCCACTATCACCACTACCACCACTACTACCACTACCACCACTACTACCACTACCACCACTACTACCACTATTACCAATACTACCACTATCACCACTACTACCCTACCACCACTACTACCACTACCACCACTACTACCACTATCACACTACACCATATTACCACTACTCCCACTATCACCACTCTACCACTACCACACTACCACCATATACCACTATCACCACATACCCTATCCCACTACTACCACTATACCCTCACCACAAACCACACTACTACCCTCCCCCACTACTACCACTACCACCACCCACTCCACCACTACTACCACTACCACCACTACTACCACTATTACCAATACTACCACTATCACCACTACTACCACTACCACCACTACTACCACTACCACCACTACTACCACTATCACCACTACTACCACTATTACCACTACTACCACTATCACCACTACACCACTACCACCACTACCACCACTACTACCACTATCACCACTACTACCACTACCACCATACTACCACTATTACCACTCTACCACTACCAGCACTACTACCACTCCCACCACTACTACCACTACCACCGCTACTACCACTATCACCACTACTACCACTACCACCACTACAAACCACTACCACCACTACTACCACTACCACCACTGCTACCACTACCACCACTACTACCACTACCACCACTACTACCATTACCACCACTACTACCACTATCAACACAACTACCACAACCACCACTACCACCACTACTACCACTATCACCACTACTACCACACCACACTACTACCACTATTACCACTACTACCCACTACCAGCACTACTACCACCACTACAACCACTACCACCACTACTACCACTACCACCACTACTACCACTATCACCGCTACTACCACTACCACCACTACTACCACTACCACCACTACTACCACTACCACCACTACTACCACTACCACCACTACTACCACTATCAACACTACTACCACTACCACCACTACTACCACTATCAACACTACTACCACTATCACCACTACTACCACTACTACCACCACTACTACCACCTTCTTGGCTGGTGGCTGAGACGATTGAGGTGAGGCGTCTGATTGGTCCGTTGTGACGGAGGTGGAAGCAGGTGCTGGTGGACTCTCACTGGTGGGATCTGTCGGCGTCTCAGTGGTCTCTGATTGGTCCATCTCTGTGTCGGGAGGAAGGTGTGGTAGCGGTGGAGCAGCGGTAATGTTGGCGACATTTGCAGTGGATTTTATGATCTCTGTGGAAGGTGGAGATGCAGGGAATGTGAAACCAGGCATGTTGTTGAGCTTGTTGATGGTGATGTTGAAGGAACCAGGTTCAGCTACATTCTGCACATGAGCATACATGATGCAGTAAAGAATCTTGAAGAAGTGGTAGATGCAGCTTGCGTGGCTTGAAGAATCTTGGTAGTATCTGCTTGAAGCTTGGTAATAGCAGCATATGTAGTCGCTTGTGCAGTGGGTTTTTTTTTTTTTTTTTTTTTTTTTTTGGAGTTGTTTCTTAAGTATATCTCGTCTGATTGGGCACTTGGCAGCAAGAGTATGGTGATCATTCTTGCAGTTCAAGCATTTAGGTGGAAAGGAAGTAGTGCACGTCTTGAAGTCATGACCTTCTTGGCCGCAGGTGGAGCAGAACTTCTTATTCTTGGCAGGGCAGTCTTTGGTGGTATGTAGGTATGAGTAACAGTTGGAACACTGTGGAATTTGATGGAATTTTTCTGCTTCGATGAAGGCTAGACTGATGTGGAAGTAGTGAATAGCCAGTCCCTCAGCGAGAGCTCTGGCTGCCATGTTGATGTCACTGAAGGTGATTTTCAGCATGGAGGAGGCATTGGGCATTTTGGTAATGAATTCCACCTTGGCCCAATGGTTCTGTGCTTCAATGGACGACTTGATTTCTTCGGTAGCCTGGGCAGTGATGAGCCTGTCGAGTCTCTTGAGGAACACAGTTCTCCTGGCCCTCAGAGCTGGGGAAGTCAAGACAATAAATCCCTGATCTCGTAGAGTGGTTGTAGCAGTGGTGGTAATGAGTTTTTCAGCCTCGGTGTCGTCAGTACAGACGACAACGAAGGCCTCTTTGAGCGACAGAATCGCATTAAACTTGACTTGCAGTCTGCCACTGACGACAGCTTGGACGAGTCATTGACTGTCCCACTCTCTGGTTTGATCTTTACCCTGTTCGAGAAGTGCATCTTGAAATGTGGTCTACGTCTGCTGTGAACCAATGCTGTCGTGATATACTGCGGGGCGAAAAGTATGTGAGTATTTATAGGAAGGAGTCAGGTGGAGAATGCTGGGTAGTTTAGATCTAAGGACCTGCACGGGACGGGCGGGTACGTATGTAGCTGTGTGGTCAGCAACGTTGCTACTAACGTTTCAAAAATGCTTGACAGAAAACTGGCTAAAATTTCTACCAGTTCATCAACTACTATTAGGAACCTGATACAAAAACCCAAGCATGATTCTGGCACAAGTGCAGGAATTTACACTATACCATGTGGGGGGTGTGACAAAGTATATGTAGGGGAAACAGCCAGATCTCTGGACATTAGGATCACCGAACAGAAAAAGCTTGCAGAAATGATGACCGAAAAAACGCGTGTGTTCAACACAGGGATGATGTTGGACACCTCATGAAATTCAGTGAGGCTAAACTAGTGATTAAAGAAGACGATTTAAGACGAAGAAAATGCATAGAAGCTGCCTTAATTGCTGTCAATAACACTATAAAGCAAAAGTCCGGTAATTACAGCATCTCAAAATTGCTAATCAACAGGATATTACCCATTCTGGAAACTGCTGTAACATGATGTCAACAGGTCCCTCTGTAGCCATCCGTCCCACCACCTTAGTTCCACGACTACTACAACTACTACTACTACTACTACTACCACCACCACAACCACAACCACCTTTACCCACACGTCACTTCACCTGACTCCTGCCACTATATATACGCGTTTTCTTAGTTTTCTCTGTATTAGGACTGAAGAAGTCACTCGTGGCGAAACGTTTCCTTTAATAAATGTCCTGAACTGTACATAAGTGTCTTTTTCCACATCTTGTCGGTATCACCAGACCATTTCCTCAATGATGAATAAGTTTCCTGGCGAGGGGTTCAGCTATGTTATAGAGTCGTTGTTTTAGTTGAAGTTGTTGGATATAGAGATAAGTGATGATTCCAGGATTCTGCGGTATTGAGTGTTGTCTTCTCTGGCTATAAGTCTTGAGTTTCTGTAGTTGAATGTAGTTGGTTGTGTGAATTTCGGTGTTGAACACAGGCATTCCTTAAATCGTCTGATCTGCCTGCGTAATGGTTTTCTGAAATATGTGTTTGGAGGTCTCTGGATGTTTCGCCCATGTATAATTTGCTGCAGTCATTACAAGGGATTATGTATACCCCTGCAGAGGACTGAAGCTTGTCCTATCTATTACTGGTAATGTCCTTGATGATGGTGGATGTGGAGGTGGATGCTTGGAATGATGTATTGGAAAAGATGTTGGAAACGTGTTTGGCAATGGAGTTGGTGGGGAGGACTATGTATCTCCTCTCGGCAGCGTCTTCTCTGGGTGTGCTATAGATGTTATATGCTCGTCGTCTGCAGTCTCTAAGGAAGTGACGAGAATGGCGATGTTTAGAAAATACTTGCTCAATTAGAGTAAAATTATAATCACCTAACTGTTTTTCAAAAGGGCGAAAAAGTTGTATCAAGAAGTTCCATGGTTGAGAGAAATATATTTGAATCAAGTCTCATACAAATAGTATTGGTTTTAATATGAATAATAATTTAGGGTTATACAACATAAATTCATTTATAATTAATAAAATTTGGGGAAAATGGTGAATGGTGCAATTAGGAGTCTGTGGAGACAAAGAACTTTGTCCAAGAAAGCAAAGAGGGGAATGTACGAGAGTACAGTTGTACCAACACTCTTGTATGGGTGTGAAGCATGGGTAATGAATGTTGCAACAAGGAGAAGACTGGAGGAAGTGAAGATGTCATGTCTGAGGGCAATGTGTGGTGTGAATATAATGCAGAGAATTCGTAGTTTGGAAAATAGGAGGAGGTGCAGGATTACTCAGATTATTATCCAGAGAGTTGAGGAGAGGTTGTTGAGGTGGTTCAGACATGTAGAGAGAATGGAACAAAATAGAATGACTTCGAGAGTGTAATCTGAAGTGGAGGGAAGGCGGGGTAGGGGTCGGCCTCGTAAAGGTTGGAGAGAGGGGGTAAAGGAGGTTTTGTGTGCGAGGGGCTTGGACTTCCAGCAAGCATGCGTGAGCGTATTTGATAGGAGTGAATGGAGACAAATGGCTTTTAATACTTGACGTGCTGTTGGAGTGTGAGCAAAGTAACATTTATGAAGGAATTCAGGGAAACCAGCAGGCCGGACTTGAGTCCTGGAGATGGGAAGTACAGTGTCTACACTCTGAAGGAGGGGTGTTAATGTTGCAGATTTATAACTGTAGTGTAAAGCACCCTTCTGGCAAGACAGTGATGGAGTGAATGATGATGAAAGTTTTTCTTTTTCGGGCCACCCTGCCTTGGTGGGAATCGGCCGATGCGTTAAAAATTTTTTTGAAGAATTTAAGGTATATGTGACAGGTCCTTGACACTAGCACCCGCATCATACTGGGGCAGATGTAATGTCGTAAATAAAGTGACATCTCAGCCTTATAAGCCTTCTCCTGTTCTATTATTTTTACAGGTCCTTGATAATGCGAGAAATCACAATGTTCACTATTTTTTTCTCAGTGGTTGTTTTGTATATTATGATATCTCCTATTTACTGTTAACTACGCTTCTTCGATAGTTTCTAAACTCTTTTTCCCCCTTTTTTACTTTGATATTTCTCCTCCTCCCCTCTTCTTCCTATTTTCCCTGTTCCTTCTCTTCCCTCTCCGTGGTTGCCCCGGGCTTGCGTCAACACACCGATGCAAACCCAGTTTATTATCAAGGGAAGGTCGATATGAACAGCGGAATTACACACCCAAATTGATTACCCTGATTGAGAGCTACCAGCACACAATGGGCCGTACGTAGGTAGTTGGTGGGGCGTAACTAGCAGGTGGGGCGTAACTAGCAGGTGGAGCGTAACTAGCAGGTCGGGCGTGACTAGCGAGTGGGTGCGGTGTACTTACTGGGCAGCGAATAAGAGGGGAGTAGGATGTGCTTATATCTAACTAGTGGGAGACAGTGAGAGATGGACGCTCTCACACAGCGCTGATACACCACTGTGCAGAAATGAGCTGATGATCAAGACAAATATGCAACAGCTAGGGATGTTTATTGCTGAAATGTTTCGCCTACACAATAGGCTTTTTCAGTCAAATACAGAGACAGTAGGTGTAGTAGTAAAATGATGATGATGTGATCAGTCCATCAGCCTTGGAGAAAAAGTATTTGAGGTGGTCAGTCCCTCAGCCTGGAGAAGAGTAGGGGACATGTTTCAACGATAAAGATACCCAACTCTTGCACATGTGTCTTAATCATCAAATCGACGTTATGTATACCATTTTTTTCAACGTAGTAATGAGTACAGACACAATGGGGTCAGACCATAATAATAACCTTAAATCTTTTTCAAGCTAGGCGACAGGAATATCCTTAAGACGTTCGCTAATAGACGATGTGATCAACCTTTTATCCCAAGAGCAATATCAAGTCGATGATCTGCTAAAGCTCTTCGCAGAACAAAACATTGACATAAAAACTTTCGCTAAACCTGTTTTTTCTTTCATTAATTACGCCCTTGTGTCTACCAATAACGAGGTGGTGTCTTCAGAACATGTAATACAAACTACAACAAGCATTTAATTTATACGTCAGGTGTTTTGCAGTGCAATATATGTGGATTGGCTAGATTTTTCTTCTGTTCTGCCTCAGCCTGAGTGTGACCTGAGACGAAATATTAATGGATGGAGAGTAAGTCATAAAAAATATGTGTAGGTAACAGGGCCAAGCTGCGATCATTTGCTCTAAACTTGACTTGAAAATTCAATACCTTCCCAATTTCTGTGTTAATTCCTCATAATATAGCTCACTAGGATGACACAAGAAACCTACAGCACCTGCACAAATATACGCACATACACACACACACACACACACACACACACACACACACACACACACACACACACACACACACACACACACACACACACACACACACACACACACACATACACTCACACATCAACCACGTCAAGCAATTAGAGAAAGTGTAGAGGTTTGCAACAAGACTAGTCCCGGAGCTAATAGGTATGTCCTACGAGGAGAAGTTAAGGAAAAATCAGCCTGACGACAATGGAGGAATGGATAAAGATATATAAAATACTGAGAGGAATTGACAAGGTGGATAAGGACAGAATGTTTCAGAGATGGGACACGGCAACAAGGGATCACAACTTGAAGTTAAAACGTCAGACTTTGCACTTGGTGGGCTTGAACTCCAAGAGCTAGTTGCTGTACCAGGCACGCAGCCTGTCCAGATCCCTTTTGTAGTTCTACCTGGTCCTCATCCGATTGTATTCTTCTCATCAACTTCACGTCATCTGCAAACAGGGACACTTCGGAATCTATTCCTTCCGTCATGTTCACAAATACCAAAAACAGGACCGGTCCTAGGACTGAACCTTGTGGTACCCCGCTCGTCACAGGCGCCCACTCTGACACCTCCCCACTTACCATGACTCGCTGTTGTGTGTGTGTGTGTGTGTGTGTGTGTGTGTGTGTGTGTGTATGTGTGTGTGTGTGTGTGTGTGTGTGTGTGTGTGTGTGTGTGTGTGTGTATGTGTGTGTGTGTGTGTGTGTGTGTGTGTGTATGTGTGTGTGTGTGTGTGTGTGTGTGTGTGTGTGTGTGTGTGTGTGTGTGTATGTGTGTGTGTGTGTGTGTGTGTGTGTGTGTGTGTGTGTGTGTGTGTGTATGTGTGTGTGTGTGTGTGTGTGTGTGTGTGTGTGTATGTGTGTGTGTGTGTGTGTGTGTGTGTGTGTGTGTGCGTGTGTGTGTGTGTGTGTGTGTGTGTGTGCACTCATAGGCAGGCAATTACACACATATGCCTCGAACAAGTAGTGTCTGACACACAGACAAACAACTAAACACTTGGACCAGGAGCAGTGGCTTGTTTGCCGTGATCTGGGGAGGTACTTGTACCTGACTGGCAAAACTCAAGAGTAAAGAAATGAGAAACCAGAGGCCAAGTAAATGAGGTGAATATACTGGGAAGTTTGGGTCGGACAGTATGGGGTCAGAGAGGAAAATGTTCTCTGCTGGGTTCAAAAATATAATGGACGAAGTGTGGAAAAAAAAGCCCCTTGATCTTCGTATAGAGATGAAGGAAAATATTATGTATTGGAGGCAGGCAAGATACAAGAAAGAAAGAGAGAGAGGCTATTGCTGTTGAGGAGAAGGAACATAGCCAGGAAGGTCTCAGATAAAGAATGAACTAGAGCAGTTGAAGGGAAGGAGGTGGAGAATCAAAAGAGAGGGCAGAGGGGGGGGGGAGGGAGACCTTTGTGGAAATGCTCTCTGGAAACCGAGAGGTGAAGGAGATGATGTGGGGAACAGCAAAGGGACTGATAATAAAAAAAATGAACTCGGGAGGGAAAGGTAATAGGATGAGGAAAGGAGGAGATTGCTGATTATCCAGTGTCTCCGAGAGGTTCATGGGATGACAACTGGGGAGATACTGACAGCAGATGAAAGGGAGATTCATAATATGTTTGAACAGACAGATGGTGCGGTGGAAGTGAGTGAGATGGCAAATTTTCAGAGTTGGAGAGAATACAAGGGACAAAAAACCTACCAGCCAAACTGACCCTTGTATCATGAACGACTTAAGATTGAATCTTGAGATGAAAAGCACTGTTGAGAGGGACGGACAGGTATCATCATGTGTGCCTCAGCTGAGACAGAATACTAAAAGAGAGAGCACAGCTGAGGGAGAGAATAAGAAACAGTCGAAGACAGGAAGGAGAATCAGCAAACCCAGTGACAGACTGTATATGAATTATACATTACCGACAAGATGAAGAATTAGACACAAGTGCAACATCTGCGTATCTTTTATTTGCAGACAATTCGCCATCCAGTGGCTTTATCAATACAATACGAGGACATAACATTAAGATTGTAGAACTATGGTGCTCTTCATCATCTCCAAGGCTGAAGGACTGATTACCTCGTCTTTTGTACATAATTCTACGATCTTCAGATTATATCCTTGTATTGTATTGATAAAGCCACTGGATGGGGAAACGTCTACAAATAAAGAAACTCAGATGTTGCTCTCGTGTCTAATTCTTCACAATGACAGGTAGAGGCGCTCCGCCTCATGAAAACACTGTGCTCAGACTCACTGTGTGGAGGCATGTCCTCAGGTGTTGTACCAGGCTCACACCAAAACAATCCTTCATTCTTCAACCCGTCACCCCACTCAAACATAATAACTCAAACCAAACTATACCCTACCCCTATTCTTCTTCAACTACATCCAATTCCAAATTCCGACTCGTGCAGGATCCTCACTCGTAACCAGCCCCATCCCAGCCCTGATCACCTGCTTCCCTTTGTTCCCCACCCTCCCCATACACCCTTACCTACAGCTAAAGTTCCACCCGCCTCCTGTACAGGATCCACACTCAACAAACAGCCCTTATCCACACCCCCAGTCTCTACCCCCCTCTCTATACTCACTCCCATCCCCTGGACTCGTGGGGATGAACCAGGAGAGCAGGATCTTGAGAACTCATTTACAAGAACTGTCAGAAAGCTGAAAGTGTTGTATTCTAATGAAGATGAGATAAAGATAAGAGCAAATAATTCAGGCATCCTCAGATGTTGTTATTGATTAAATACCCCTCGGTCGTGGTTACAATAGTATACAGACTGCTCGTGGAGGCTAGTACACCAAACGGGGAGTAGAATGAAATTAGCTCAGAAGCACCCACACCACCACATGTCCTCTGCTGGGTGCTGGATTCTTGTACGATTGCGTGATCTTGTGGGTTAGGGAGTCATGTAATTTTCGCTCACCATGAGGCGGGCCAAAACGACATGGGTTCGAATTCTCGCAGTATTGTTATTGATATATATATACACACACACACACACACGTACACACACACACACACACACACACACACACACACACACACACACACACACACACACACACACACACACACACACACACACACACACACACA